>CM053785.1:64686547-65331547 GCA_028749045.1 Cupressus sempervirens
ATACTAGCACTCTTATTGTCTGATATCATTGCATCTTTCATTCTATAGTGTACCTTGCAAGGGTATTCTTTATTGGGTTCATTTGAGAGCCACCATCTATAGCTACTTGATGTTGCATTTCATAGATAGGAAGTTGTAGGCCATCATTTGGGGCTCCATAATCCATTGGATCTCTCAAATAGAAGGGTTTATGGAAGTGGTGACATTTTTGACACACATGTTTTTGGCACCCACCATGGGGCAAGAGCCAAGTTTCTAGCTCTATTTCTTCCATTCTCAATTTTCATTGTTATAGGTCTACTATTTTTGTGCTCAGACATAAAATATTACATAGTAGAACCTCTGGTCTGCATGCAATATTTCTCTTGTTTGCAAGCAGATAACTTTCATCCATAATTTGTTGTCCTACTTCTCCAAGTTGATTGCTTGAATTATACAAGTCTATCATCTTGGTTCATTGCATAGATTTTGTAGCTTATAATTTTTGGTTTTAGTATCTTAACCTCTCATCATTTTAGTTTCATTTTGCATTTTTGATTTTTCACAATATCTTATTTTATCTAATTAAGTGGTTTTGTAGGTTTTTGTGCTTTTATTTATGCTATTATATGCCATAACTTACAGGTTCTCTTTTCAAAGGTTGCATTTTTAGACTACTAACACATTGGTTTGGTAGGTTGTCTTGGAGGTTCAAGTAAACTATGTGCTTATGTTAAATGTTCTTTTATTTTGTAGGCACATCAAAAGCTCATGAGTAGTGGTTCTTTTCATTGGTAGGGGAGTATACTCTCATCTTTCTAAGATAATTAGAAACCTAGACCCTTTGGTTTGAATCATAGAAAGTGAGCTGGGAGAAGGTTTCTTTATAGTGATATTAATAAACAAAGTTTTTGGCATGTTTGGGAGAAGCATGTGATGTAGGAGAGTATGCTCTTTCCCTCTTTGAGAAAAATTAGAAATCTAGACCTTTACTTGCTATCCATTTTTTTAGATCATTTAGAGGGCATGCCATTGAGGGAAAATCTCATAGAAATGACCCAAGTGGGAACAAGCAAACTTGGCTAATCCAATCCACTATAAAAATTAACCTTGTCATGCCCAAAATATAGGGCAAAAACATACTAACAAATTTGTTTTTAAAAAAAAAAAAAAAAAGTGATAATAGGATAAAACGTAACACATAAGTATTCAAATAGAGTTACTTAACTTCCTCATACTTAGGTATAATTATGAAATTTAAATATAAATCAAATGCAAACTTTCTTAACATATTTTAAAACTTAAATTGCATAACTTAATATCTATAAATTGCCATGTATTATAATTAATCTCAATCAAATGAATAGGATTTTTGAAACATAAGAATGCCGCAGGGAGGTGAAGCATCATTACATCTGATTTCAAGAAACATATGCAAAAACTGAAATACCAGAAATATCATAAGTTGGAAAATTACTCATATTTTATCAACAAATGTGGTTCAGTTATTTCTCATTCATTTTATTGAACCACTTGATTCAAGGCTCCATCGGGAAAGAACCAAGAAGAAAACCCAACTTTTTTGTCATTTCAACAAAGAGTTTAAAATATAACATTTTTACACAGGATTAAAATCCTGAGGAGAAATCTCCCAACATAACTGAATTTTACTGACAATTGAATTTCCTTCTTGGCCCTTAATAAGGGATTCATATCATTTTCTGCAATACATCACTGAGATCGAGGAGGGAATAGAAAATGACCAGGTGAGAAACAAACATAACAAGGAGACAAAATCTAACATTCATTTCCAATACTATGTTTTCACAATAGGTATAAAACTAGGAAGAAGGTGGATTTTTCCAATAGGAGATGTGAGACACAACACCAAAATAGGTCCCCAATTGGGGCTATAACTCAAGAACTTCCGTTCTTCCATTCTTACATGCCAAAACTCATACATGGTTTGTGCTGATAGGTAGGGGCCCATAACACCCTACCCTCTCTCCCTCTTCTCATCGTGAGAAGAGACTCTACAATGTTGGAGTCCAACTGAAGACCTTTCCCAAAATTGGCCACTTCTGCCCTATCCGAGGGTGACTAATGCCAAAAAACCCATACAAGAAAACTTCAAAATTCAAGCAAAACATGAAGGAAAAGCATTCAAGAAAACATGTTTCAATCCTTCCCAAGCATACCCAACATACATACAAGCATCACAATGAACAACACAATAACATAAGCATGAACCAAGCATGAAACAACATGAGCAACATGAAAAACATGAACAAAGGAGATGAAGAACTCCTACCTTCACAAAAAGGTTATGGTAAAATGAACAAGTTGAGAAGAGCTTTTCCTTCCTTGCCTTCAATCTTCCAAAATTGCACTCTAAAACTAGAGATTGGGTAACAACCAAAACTACTAAAAAATGCCTCTAAATAAGATCCAAACTCAACCACCTAAAAAGGGCAATAACTTCCCCCACTTGCCTAAAAATCTAGAGGTTTCTAACTCAACTAAACCTAAGGTTAACCTCTAAGTGGAGTTGAGGTTATTCAACCCGTGGTAACAACATTCAATTTTCGCATTAAGGCAAAAATATATTTTTTGAGTGACCATTAAAGTCAAGAAAAGGGGCTAAGGGGGTGGAAAATGCCCCCAACCCATACCCATACCCCTTGGGTATTAAAATTTCATGATTTAAGGCCTTAGGAATTGATTTGGGACCAAACAAATGCTAGGAATTTTTAGGACAATCTAACCACTCCAAAAAGAAGATTAAACACTAATCCAGATTAGGGGTAACTAAACTTGATTAAAAATAGATTAGCAAAAAGGTCACTAACCCAATCTGACTTAGATCTTAAGGTTACTTAGTTAACCCTAACTAGCATGTTGGAATGCATATACAATTCATGAGTGTCAGGTGACACTATAAAAACATTGTTACGAAACATTAACATTTACTGATTATAGAATGATACATTCATACATCTCATGATACAAATAAAATACATACAATGAGGTTTCCACAAATGGTACATAGGGTTCAGTTTCATTTCTCTATTATTTTTCTTAGCTAAAATATCCTGCACACTCATTGCACCCTTCAGTAGCTCAAGAAAATCACATACATATATTCAAAACTTATCTAGATAGTTACATAAATCAAAACATGAATCTTTCATATAATTATCTGTTTAATTCATTTATACTCACATTTAATCATCAGTAATCACATAATCAATATAACATAACTTATTCATTAATTCAGATTAAAATACTAGGATAATCATCGTTAGGCATGCATATACCTAACATCATAAACATCACCATTTGAGGAATACTAAACTATCTGGAACATAAAACTTAATCATCGAGGTGTCAAAATCAACACCCTTATCATCAGGTAAAAATGCCTCGTATCATCATTAGTGAAATTTTAATGTTTAAATAGTCGAGATAATGTAGTTTGTTCTCGAATCACTAAATATTTAAAGCATGAATGTATTAGGATCTCAGTTCTTATTAGGACATCTAAACCATAAAACATAATTTCATATCCATTCTAATCTCCTACAACAGTTTTAACAGAGAGATACATATTTAATAAGTACATGCGAGGAGGAACCTTACAAACCTCTCATTCAGATGAAAGTCTTCGAGGATGTAGTGTTTCTATCCAATTAGTGAGACTACTTGTGGGACTACTAATTTGGGTATTCTTATTTTAACTTGTACTACTACATTTGGACCAAAATTGTGATGGCAGGCCATCACCCAAGTGATAGTACCAATAATTGGCTCCCGCCAGATGGGCGTCAGACTTTTGGAGTTGCAAATTGTGATGGCAAGCTCATTTGTCACAATTGTGATGTCAACAATCATTGTAATGCAAAATGTGGAAATACTGAGAGTTCATCATCATGTTGTCATAATTGTGATAGGTTGCCATCACAATTACAACATCTTTTATTTTCAGGTAGTTGTTGTAATCATGATGGAATGCAACAGCAATGTCATGGGTGTGATGGCTAACTATCAAATTTAGCCATCATAATTGTGACGGGTGGTCGATAGTAATGTTGATGTTGTGATGGTTTACCATTGGTCAAATTTACTGCAATTATAACATCTTGCTGGAATATTTTTAAAAAATAAGATTTAATTTTGGTTGATGTTGATTTCCATGCTTTTGCATCATCTAATTATGGTGTAGTAGGTAGAACTTATATCTAGAATATAGTTTGTAAGGCTCTTCAGAACTTCTTATCCCGAGACATTCTTGAAAGATTGATATTCTTAATAATACTATGTTTACTTTAATTTCATTGCAAGTAAAGTGTATGAATACTTTGAGAGTATGCTTTAGTGTTTATGCATTGTACAATGTAAGATGATAATTTGGACCTCTCACTGGATGGACTTAGAACCAATGTTTATGATCTCTTACAGTTGAATCCAAACCTGAAATATTACATAACATATGTAGATGAAGACAATGATGTTGTGGAGCAGGACCCTTCAAACCTTGTTACTCATGAGGAAAGGGAGTATTTATAGGAGAAAAAGGAATCAGGCAAGCCATGAAAGGGAAACTCGATGGAGAGATTGTTAGAATATAATTCATGATGTGTGGAACATAATTTATCTATGGTTGGAATGGAGTTGGAACAATATTGCATGATATCAAAGAGGTTACATTCATTTTTGGAGGGGCAATTGGGAATTGGGTGTGGAGGGAGAGTCATGTATTATACTGCACGAGGTATAAATTATTGCACCCATTGATTCAAATTGGTAGTCATGGCTTTCTACAATTGTTGTGCCTCCAATATTCCTCAAAATGTATCTTTGTAAGGGAAATGATAGAATGAGAAACTTGATTTTAAAAGTCGTGGCAGGGACAAATGTTTTCAAGTTTCCTTTTGGTGGTGGTTCACCTATTTTCATGTCAAGTCCTCAATAAATTAATGTTGCACACAAAATGTTTGTTGAATCCATGGCTTCTTGCATGGAGAAATAATCATGACATTGGGCTTCTTATCTACAATAATATAAAATGGAAATGGAAATGCAATATTATTTGTGAAATTCTTGAGCATAAGAAATATCAATCAAACAACTTAGAAGAATGTCAAATACAATCTCTGTGAGAAGGGCCAAAGAGGAAACTACATGACCTGTGCTAAACAGTGTATGCGTGTGATCAACATATTAAAATATATTTCTAAGAAAGAAGAAATTATTTTTTTCATCATTGTCTTTATAAAACATGAGGTGGGGGTTTGCACAACATAATAAAATGTATAGGACACTTAGTCATTCTCTTTATAAAAGATATATTTTAATTGGCTACTTAGCCATGGGTGTATCCTCAAGAGTTAAGTGAAATATTTTGTAGTGTGACATGTTCTTCACATATTGTGTTGTATTTACTTATCTACACATCTCCCAAGGGATTTACCATGCCTTTTTATTGTTTAACATTGCTTCTATAAAGTCCTTTCAACATGGTGCAACTTCATTCATGTAGCACAAATTTCCTCCTTCTGAAGCACACTCCGTTTTCTCTCCTATAGGTCTACATAATATTACAAATGTCCTCAATTGCACAAGTTCTACTTTAATTATTTTCTTCTAAATATATTTATCTTTTATTATCCATCTCACTAATAGGCCTTTGCTTCCTAGCACCAACATTCATCATTTGATTGCATTTTGTTTTGACAACTAAATTTTTAACACCTATAATTTTAATTCCAATGTGTTCTAAAGAAACTCTAGTCTATGAACAAGAAAATCACACCATTTTTCCAATATAAGACTAAATATATCCGAGGTACTGAAAAATCAATGTACTAAGAATCCAATTCAATTGCATTAATAGAAATCCATAAAATTATTTTAATAAAAATTATTTTTCTATCATTATCTTTTCCTTTTTATGTAAGGTGTACTACATTATTCATCATAGATGTTTCAATTGAGAAGAGATTGAATCCAATTTTAAGTCATGAACTTTTTAAAAGCTCTTTTTATAATAGTTGACTTCAATAGAAAATATTTAATACATAGCATTATATAAGTATCCCCTAAAATCAATGAGCAATGAATGTGATTTTGTGGAGTATTTTCCAAGAATCACTTGCCTCTAAATAATGTATACTAACATATTGTGAGTATGATCTTAAAATCATGCTTAATAACTCACAACATTATGTAGAAGATCGTGTGATTCAAGAACTTGTTGTGATGGTTCTAGTTTCTTTTGTCATGGCTCGAGTATGATCTTAAAATCATGCTTTCTTGTCTCTTGCTTGGAGGTTCCTCTTTCTATATGGTTTTGGTCACAACTTCTATTGGTGTGGTTGTCCCTATGGTTGCTAAGATTTGAACTTTGCAAGCATGTATACTCCATCTTTGAATTAGTATGTTGTGACAAGGCTCATTGAATATACATAGATCAAACTAATATTTAATAGAGATTAATTGAAATCAGATCGCAAAAATTAATCAAAATGTGGTACTCTTATTTTAGTAATTAGACATTGGAGAAAGTGGTATCCCAAGGACTGAAAATTTCTAAATTATCATATGGAAAGGGCACAAGTACAATGTTATGTATCTCTTCTTCAAGCTTATACATATATGTTGTACTAAAGTTAGGTATTTTCTTTAAATAAATCATTTGTTATAAGATATTAAAAAGGCATATTAATTATATAACACATAACTAAAGCTTCTTTACATCTCATACTATAGTTATTAATTTTAATAAAAAAAAATCTATGGAAGACACTATGATACAAAACACTTATAGTTTCTTAAATAAAATGATTTTACTTCCATGCTTACCATAATGTATATGAAAATTCAGTCCAAATCCTTTAAAATCTTGCAAAAATAAATGAATTTAATCTATAGAGAGAAGACATAACAACAAAAACCTACATACAAAGTATTTATCAAATTCAAGCCTTCCAATGGTCATGTTCTTTCGTGTCCCTATATACAAGAATGGATATCAATATGATAGTTATTTTTATATATATTTAAATATGTTCATATATACAAGAATGAATTTTGATACATGATAGTTGTGTGTGTGTGTGTGTGTGTGTGTGTGTGTGTGTAGAGAGAGAGAGAGAGAATTTTAACATGATAGCTATTTATATTTATAAATATGTGTCTTTACAAAACCCTAACAAGGAAATTTTGTTGCATTGAGTTTGATGTTCAAAATAAGTAGCAATAATTTGAGAATAACAATCACATAAGTTGATTTAGCAATGCCATCAACCAAATTCAGAATTTGAAAGGTTGAATGGTGGTTGTTGTTCTAGATTGTGTAGATATAAATTATGGGTAGTGAGTGAGCAATGTTATTTCTCAATTAGATTGTCTAACAGTTTAGTTTGCATGAATATATCAGATTGCATTTAGTAATCTAGCATTGTGATAAGAATATTAATGATTTGTTCATGAATTGAATTGTAACAACAATCTTTATATACCGAAGAAGAAGATTTTTTGTAATGGACCCAATGGATATATCAGTGTAGTTGTCCCCGTTGAGAGTGCAGGAAGAATCACATTCAAGAAATGAGGATTATGTTGTGCAAAAGAAAGAATCTTATAAGGGTGGATGGAGAATTATGCCCTTTATTGTGGGTAAGAAACTGCATTCTAACTTTTCCTAATGTGTTTTTTTTATTGTATTTAGATTGAAAAGATGTAAAATGATTTTCAAAACCCAAATTAGATGTATATTTTTTTTTCAACACATAACCTAGGCATTTATAATTGAAGAGTGGTCATTGTGGTTTTGTTATTTCGTAGGAAATGAGATTTGTGCAAACCTTGTAATGGCCTACAAATTGACCTGTAGAAAAGCATGAAATATCATAAAATATTAAAATGAAAAGGTAAACTTGGCATTTGGAAACAATAATTGAAATATAAATGTTACCTACTTTCTCTATTAAATGTTGCATGTCATATAGAACACATAGTATGAGTCCATTCTGAAGGGACTAGTGTTTCCCATTATCAAAAAAATAAAACATAGGATCAAGTACACGACATATTGTGGTGGCCTCCTTTGCTAATTTGGCCATGTTTTGAAGACAAATCTTTGACTGAACTTTAGGATCCTTTGCTTCCTCCCTGTAATATTATTATTCAACATGTCACCACACTCAAAATAAATAATGAGAATAGTTCATGAATCAATGCATACTTTAGAATGATGTTATATCATTTGTTTCCACTATTCAAATTCTTATTCATGTCTCCCAATTTACAATAAAAGTTATCAAATACAATCAAACATGATTGCAGATAAATAGAAACAATAGAATACATTAGAGAGGAATAATTTTAGGCAATCCCATAGAAATCCATTCTTTCAAATACTTCATATGCTACAACTAAATTTCATAAATAAATGAGTTTGACTATGACGTCCTTTTGCATTGCCTGAAACCAAGAGATTCACAAAGTTAGTTGTCATGCAGTCATAGGTTAATGTTGAGCTTCAATTGGTTTCGAGAATAGTTTAATATTCTCTACTAATCAAGGCCAACCACGTGAAGGTGGAAGGTCATTTGGCCTCACCCTTCCCCCTAACATCTACATTCCTTGTTAACATCTAAAATTCATTCATTCTATTAATAAAATGTAACATTCATGAATTATCACACGATAGCATTCATTACCACATTAGTTTCATTAGAACATTCACATGAACATTAAATAGAATGTATAAATAAAACATCTATACATAAGCATTGGTCATTATCAAATAAGTTACATAAATAAGTTACATAAGTTCACATGAATCATTTATTTTTATTTTTTTTGTTTTTACGTCTTTACCTATATTGTTGCAGAGGCATATCCATGTCATCATCAATATTTCTTCTCATCCCTAGAGGTGCACTTGATGTCCTTTACAAAGGTTGGTCCTCTGCAATAATAAATAAAAGGGTCAAATTTTAAAAATTAAGACTTTAAATATTTTAAAGAATATTGTAGCACTCTTTACCTTATCCAATCACATCATCTTACCCAATGACTTTGACCTCAACATGCTCATCAATAAAAACCTTTGCATCCCCTGCAACTGCAATACAAGATGTTTTCTTAATCCGAACAAATATTATAGTTAAATTTGTATTACTACACCAAATGCAATTTAAACTATTTACTTTTATTAATAATTTCAAAAATCAAAAATTGAATAGAAAATATATACCTTGAGTACTAGGGTCCATATTCGAATAGCCACGTCCATGAATCAAGAATTGAATATTGAATAGCACAGGCATTTATGACATAACTATACATTTCATTCTTCTCATTGATAATCAAACCCCCCTCTAATGTTAGTTAATCAACCCCCCCTCCCCCTGCATCATTGATATTATTCTTCATCCATCTCATTATCAAGATCATTGTTGTCGACGACATTGTCACCACCACTATCTTGGTTATCATCATCATCATCATAATCCTCATCATCATCATCATCACGATCAGTAGAAGCATCATCATCATGATCAGAAGCAACATCATTTGCATTAGGAGCATCATCGACTAACTCTCAATCATGATCCACTCCTTCCTCTTCCTCAATATCTTCTTCTTCCATCACATTATACTTTATTGGCCTTCCCCTTGGATCATGTCTAATAAAAAATGACCAGCCCATTTTATGTGAAATCTCTGAGTAAAATACCTACTCACATTGTCTTGGAAAACATAGGGGTCATCCCCAACTCACTCAAACAACCTTATGTTAATCATTGGAAATTCATTCTCATATTCAATAATAGTTCTATCAAGATCATTTTGATTGAGTCGTGGTCTATATCATTTGATGACAAAGAGAACTAATTTAAAGGAATTAAAGTACAGTCAAGTATATCAACCAAAATGCCATAGTATCAATTTTGAGATTATCGAGGATGTAAGTCATTTCTAGATGAAATATTGGTCACTTGAAAGATTACACTTATCCTAGAATCACAAGTTTTCTTCGTGTTATCTAAATCTTTGATGAAAAATTTATAACCATTACAGAACATAGTTCTATGGTGTTTCACCTACAATAATGTCAAACATGCATAAATTATTCCATCACGAGTTCAAAAACATGTGGTTGATTAACAAACTTATAAGTACTTGGAGATCTCTTAAACTGTGTGCTAAATCTATTTCCTTTTGTGTAACATTGGAATCTCCATTACAATGATCTTATTTAACCAATGAAGACACATATTCCCATTTTAATCCATGACCAAAATGTTGACATCATTCAATCCATATTGTCACCCAATCTTGATTATTTGTAATAAAAAAATGTATTACATCTCACTCTTTAGCAGTTGTAAAAAAGTAAATAGATGACTTAAAATAGATTTATTTTGAAGATTGAGAGTTAATTAACTACATTAACATTTCATAAGTTATTATCTTTCACTTTCCTAAATCAACCTTTCCCCACCAAGTACTCCCCTTCAAATTTTTTAATGGAGTCGAGATTCCAAATGCAATCTATATGAGTCTTCGCTACAAGATTAGGAAGATATTGAGTAACATACATTATTTGGTACGTCATATATCCCTCAATCATAGAACCCACAAGACATGCTCTTTTTCAAACCAAACCCTTCAAAAAAATTAAGTGTCTCTCACATTGACCTAGGTTGTACATGTACACATAATTTAATCTCCTCAACTTGTTGTATGAGGTGGTATTATTGTGCATTGAAAAAAGTTGAAGGTAAATACTTTTGCATTTCACACATTAGTAGATTGATAAAGGGTGTTCCCCTTAATACCAAAAATGCATAACATAAACAAAGAAATAACAACAAATGTGAGAACAAAATATGAACTTATTATTGCCACAAATGTAGAATTATAGAATTCAAAAGTACAATATGTTAACCCACATGGGTGCCTTCATTATAGTAATCTGCAAGACAATGTTGTGAACTATCATCCAGAGTTGGTCTAGACAATGTCTGAGCCTTTCTTAAATATATAATTTTATGCTACCTGTGAAGGTTCTAGACATTCAAACCTAATACCTAGGGCCAAAAGACCCTAAAAATACATATAGAGATGGCCAAAAATATCTTTAACAATTATTTTAGAAATTTTGGGTAGCCCAACTTTGGAAGGCCATAAGTCTCAAACAATTGCTCTGATTGGCTATTATAACCACTTTTCAAAAATTCCAACTCTTGATCTGCAGGCTTGAAATTGCACAAGAGCCCTTTCATTGAGTTTCTAGACCTCGTCCAGGCCTTCTAAGGCCTTCAAAACTGAGTTCAAAGATTTTTTTCCAAAAATTTCCACCAAAAATCTGCAATAACTTCTCTAATACTTAAACTGGAGCAATGAGATTTTAATGCTAGGCTTATAATACTAAAATGAACCTTCATGTAGAAAATAAAAACATTTTGAGCTCGTATAAAAAACTTACTAAAAATTGAAAGTTCATAGAAATACCAACCCCCTTGTCTACTAGTCCTTTTTAAAATAGAAAAGGCTGAAAACAAAAATAGTTTGGGTGATGCAAGATTGTTCTTACACCTAGGATGCTCTCGCATCATAGATGAATTATTTTCTTCCAATATTTTATATCTTCTTTTTGCATTTCTTTAGATGACAACCACCTACAAGGGATTCAAGACACAAAAACATATAAATACAAGACTTTGCAATATATTACTTGTTTGATATATTGAAAAAATATCAATGCTTACCTCATGTATTTTCCAAGATCATATATCACTAATTTGATATTATTGTCAAAGTTGTTTGGGAGCGATAGGGGTAGCACATATTGCACCAATTGTTAACTGATCATTTCATTCTTTTCTAATATAATAAATGAAAATTGAATGTAGTTTCATTAATATATTTTAATAGAGAAGACCATGACTTACCTTGATGAATGTATGTCATTCATGCATTTTCAACCCTAGGTCAAATTCACTTTTCTTTGATATGAGATTGCTTATATTCACGGAAAATCCTACAGGAAATCAAATTTTTCATATGACTTATTTTATTGTATTACTTTGTTACTCCATTAATAAACAAGGAAGGGCACTTACATTAATCTGGTCTCCATCACTATTTGATTCAATCATATTTTTCATTACATGATTGAAATTATGAATGTCACTGCAGATTTTGGCAAGTTTTTTTCCTTTGTCGTGCCTCCGCCAATATTTTCCATAGTGTCTTTGTTACATTCTTTCCAATATGCAAGGTATCAAAAAATGCACAATTTGTAGATGCTCCTAGTAGGGCAGCCTGCTAAATTCTCTAGGATAACATTTTAGTCCCTTTGGAAGGTGGTCAATACTAATGCCTTAATGACCTTGAATTATATTATATTCCAACTTCCATAGGTGAGGTGTCATTATTCATGGATTTGATATAGTCTCTTCTTTCCTATCAAAAAGATGTTTTTTGATACTTTGATACTTATGTTTTTGGTGGAGGAAGTGCCTATTCTCATCAAACACCTACTTTCTTAAACTTTTAAAATGATGAGATTTCATATTTGGACCATTTTGGTGTTTTAAAGCATTAGGTTTCAAAAACTCAATGATGAGAATAGCATAAATCTAGGGGCAGCTAATTCCCATCTACAACATACCCATTCAGACATTGGGGCCAACTATAAGGCTATACTCCTTCAGGCTCTACAAGACATAGGCAGGTGAACCTCAGATTCTTCATATGGTATTAGTTTCAAAGCATACAACTAAATTTTATAAAGTAGATAATACCCTTAATCTTCTATTGCTTATGCAAACAACATATACATGAAATAGTTAATGACATGACCTATGAACTTGATAAGTTAAGCAAGGGAAACTCTATTCAGCTCCTGAATAGAAAGGGAAAAGATATTTGATAAAAATTTCAATCAGCATAACCCACATATGCAACAACAATATACATGCAATCTCCGAGCTGATCAATCCATTATCCATTGGGAATTGAATAAGTTAGAACATACACTAGGATGCCCAAAATATACTCATATATCTAGATATTAGATCTATCCATTCACCTTGCAAACAGACATCTATTTTTAAATTGAAACTCATACTTATCAAATCCTTCCATGATCCCTACAATGTTGTCAATGTATATCAAGCAATTTACTCAGGTCCTTGACCCAATAGAAAAATACACAAAGGCATACAATTTTAAAGCCAAGCTACAACTAGACAATATGGACCTTGTACATATATCACAAAAAAATTACAAAGCCATAAAGAGGAGACAAATTTCAGATTGAAAATTTCAATAAAGCTTTATATTAATTTCCTTGAAATCAATACATCAAGTGTATGCATAAACTTAAAAAATACACAATAGATGACTATATTATCTAATTTTCATATAAGAAGCTACAATGTTGTTCATAATAGAGAAAATACTAAGAACAGTGGTCTCACAATAATAAAAATGGAACCAACCTTGTGGTATCACAGTAATAAAAATTAGAACCCCTACTCCACATCTTGGAAATTCTTATATAGGATTGCAACAAGCTTTAGATGGGAGAGGAAACATGTCAAAAATTTACAAATATAGAGATATTTCTATACTATTACTATTGACATGCAATTTTGCACCCTTAAAGTTTTACCTAAAGACAACCTTGTGTAATATGGAAACAATCTTGAAAGTGTGGGACTTTGACATTAGAGATTGAGTCTTTTGAGAAGGTCGGCTTCCTTACTATCAGGGTATACCTAACTAATCTTCAGAGGAAAAGGGAGAAGGAATATAGAAAAGAAAACTACCTATTCTAATCTAGAGGGGGTGATACACCAGATAATATTGTTCAATCTTATATCTACCCAGGGAAGCATAGTTCATCAATACAATTCTCATATATACAAATTCTATCTTAACTTTGACTCAGCAATCATGCATAGATAACAAATCAATAAAATGATATAAGGAAAGAGATTTACTCTATATCATCTAAAGATAAATAGACATAGTGTATAATCAAAGAATGAAAGCAATACATCCATATAAGGCAAGAAGATATTGCATGATATATCAATGAAACAAGGAGATACAATAGAGAATTATATTCATTCATAGGAAAAGGGAAATTACAAGAGCAGAGCATAGAATATAATGCTATAGAATCATAGAAAAGATTGACCCTTAGAAAGGTTACAAAACTTACTTTTATAGTTCAAGCATAACTGAGAAAACTTCTACTGGAAGCCAAAGCCAACTACTGCCATTAAATTTTGCAGAGAATAATCATTTTTGAACCAAGGAAGATTTGATTGGGTGCATGTCCATATGCAAAAAATGATGTCTTTCATACCAATTCTAACCTCAAAGAGACAAAAATAACAACCATTACTACATAGTTGAGTGGATCGATAACTTAGGGAGGTGATGGAATGTCCCTTGCATCAAACAGGCATGGAGATCATCAAAAAGTACTTGTAGAAAACCAATGAATTAGTTCACCATTAAAGAGTTGCTTCATGTTATGTTTGGAACCATGCCAATTAAGTTGTGTCATTATTTGAATATTCAACCTCACCACGTGGCCTAATAATCTCTCAACATTGTGCCATTTCATCCAGTTTCCATCCTATGTTGACCTATTGACTACCTCAGATCATGACTTCATAGCATGAAGTCATTTTGGCACATTAACTATTGTGACCTTGCAAAAGTAGTTATTTTTTCCTAGCTTCCCTTTTGTAGCTTATTACCCTTTCTAACTACATAGCCCTATAAAACCATGACTTCCCATGTCTATGCTTGATCATTGCTTTGCATCTTGTTTTCATGTTGGCTCCTTAAGTGTCGCAATCTTGTGACATCATGAAATCATCCCTTCACACCATCGTTGTGGTTTACACCTAATAGCCTTCTAACTGTGTGATGATGTGAAAGTATTTATCTCACCTTTGTTGCTTGTTCGTAGCTTACATTCTTGTTGGCATGAAATGTTCACGACCCTATGACTAATGAGAATCTGATTACTTGTATTTCCATTCATGTTGTCATGGCTTAAATATTGACCATATCTCGCGTACCTAAAATCATGAGAAGACCACACCCTTAACCATGATTGCATAGTCACAACTACACATAATTACCTTTATTTAACCATGTGAAGCCATGACCAAAGTGATCATTGCTTTTCCATCTTAACCCTGGGTTAGACCTAACCTCTTATGACCAAGCGATCAAGAGTATTTTGTGGCATCACCACTCTGACCATGGTTTAGCATTAACACTCTTTGATGATGCAAAAACTAAATTTGATGATGGCATGTTGATCTTTTACACAGTTGTAACTTAAATTTTGAATCTCTATCGATGGAAAGCATTGATTGAATTGAACCATCCTTATTCAATGAAATATTCTTGACCCTTGTGACAATATGAAAAGGAATTCCCAGCCCACCATGACATGTGGCATAATGTGTTTATGTTTCCATAATTAAAGATTGAGTAGTTGCCCCTAGTGACATAATGACAAACATAGATCTTCTTAAGATCTAATGAGACCAATCACGCACTACTTCTCTATCACCCTTTTGACATGTCCTTCATTGTGTGACCCACATACTGAATCTGGTCCCATCCTGTCCATGTGGAAAATGTCCACTTCTCCACTTTGATTAAATTAGCAATATCTAAAAGTGCGAATATGCTAGCCATCAATCTTGGAAGATCTGACAGTCATAAAAATTGTGGGCCCCTAAGGTCTTTCTTAAGGCAAAACCTGACCTATGACCATATGACCAAGGTAAATCACTCCATCCCAATTGTTAACTAGATTCTAGCCCTCTAAACTGCAAAGTTGTGCTTACTACTGAGAAGACTGTGTCACACATTTGCAACTTCCTTGATGGTTAAATGCTAACTGAATGTGACCAAGTGATGAAACATAGTTGCATGGTTGTGTCTTGAACCATTCACAAGACAAAGCCATATAATAAGAATATATTAAAACCTAGGGATATAAGGAAAAGGTCAAATTTTTATGTATCCCATTAGACTTGCAAGGAAAATAAATTTGAATATTCAAATTTGATTGTTGGTCATGTTTGTTACCTTGAAAATTCAAATTTTGGCAAGAGGGAAAAAAGGCTAACAATTTTGGCAACTCAAGGGGGATGCTTTCCTGATAATCATGAGATTAGTGGCCTTAAGAAATCCATTGGACTATAGAGTCATGAAAAAAATGAAACCACTCTGCAACAACCAGAAACTACAACCTTTACAACTAGCAAAACTTCAAAAAACCCTACTATTTCACCAAGAAAAAGCTTGTGCTCAAGGACTTCCTAAGAAGCTAGAAAAATACTCTAAGATGTATAGAAAACCTTAACCTCCTCTATAAGCAAGGTTGACCAAGCAATGAAAGGTAGTCACATGGTCACAACTTGAACCATTCACAAGGAAAATTCAAATAATAAGAAAATATTAAGACCTAGGGATATAAGGAAAAGGTCAAAGTTTTACATATCCCATTAGACTTGCATGGAAAATAAATTTGAATAGTCAAATTTAACCGTTGGCCATGTCTATCACCCTAAAAATTCAAACTTTGGTAGGAAAAAAATGGCTAATAATTTTGGCAACTCAAGGGGGATGCTTGCTTGCTAAGGATGAGATCAGTGGCCTTAAGAAATCCATTGGGCTAGAGAGTCATGAAAAAATTGAAACCGCTCTACAACAACTAGAAACTGCAACCTCTACAACTAGCAAAACTTCAAAAAACTATGCTATTTCACCAAGAAAAATCTTGTGCTTGAGGACTTCCTAAGAAACTAGAAAAATACTCTAAGATGTATAGAAAACCTTAACCTCCTCTAGAAGCAAGGCTTAAGGTGAATTCCATTGACTGGAATTGTTAGAACATCACCATCAAGCCTAGATAGTTGAAAAGCATTAGCCTCTTTACAACGGGGGATAACATAAGGACCACTCCACATAGCATCAAATTTGGAGTGCCTACTAGGTTTATCTCTATCTGAATCCCACTTGAGAACAAGATCTCCTTCTTTGAAAAATCTAGCCATAGCTTTCTTCTCAAAACTTCTTTTGACATGATGTTGACATGCCTCAAGTGTCTGCATAGCTTGATATCTCTTCTCTTCTAATTCAATCAGTTCTTCCAGCTTGACTATCATAGGATCATTCTCTTCTAGGTCCAATTGATGAGCCAGCTCATGAGAGGGGAACTCTAGTGAAATAGGAACCATGGCTTCATTTCCATATACCAACATAAAAGGTGAGTTCCCAATTTCTCTCTTAGGTATAATTCTATCAACCCAAAGGGTAGTTTTCAAATTGGCATGCCAACACCTCTAGTTATCTTCAATTGTCCTCTTCATGATTCTAATGAGGTTCTTGTTGGAGGATTCGTCCAAGCCATTCTCTTAGGGATAGTAATTTTAAGAAGTGCTCAAATATATCCCATGTTTAAGAGTTGAAGAGCACATATGAGCTCCAAAAAAAGAATTGGTATTGTCATATATGATAGTCGATGGAACACAAAATTTGGTTATAATTCCATCAAGTAATTCAACCACTGAAGCCTTTCTTGCATCTTTTAGAGGTATTGCCTCTCTCCATCTTGTGAAATAATTTGTGGCTACCAAGATCCATTTGTGACCAGCACTAGAGTGTGGATTTGTTCATCTTGATTTAAGAGGGTAGCCTCTTCGAGTGTCTCAAAAGATGAGGTCATTTACTCCCACATTCTCTTGTCTCTTACAAGCTTGGTGATCTTGATATCAATGTCATATTCCATAACTCTAGTAATCTATCTAGCTCTCTTTTCAATAATGTCTTTGTTCAGCAGGAACTCCTTCACACTTGTATGTGGAACCAAAAGCTAGATCTTGTTATGAGATAGAAGATGTTTGAACTTTTTTAGAGCCCTTACAACAGCAAGGACATGTTTCTCTACATAGTTCTATCTATCCGCATAATCCTTAACCCCTTCACTAAAGAAAGAAATGGGCTTCTCCAAATTATCATCATTTAACTATGTTAGGATAGCTAATATACTCGGCCCTCCTCTAAGGGAGTAAAGAATGAAGTCTCTGTCAAACTTGGGGTTGACAAGAGTAGGAGCTGATGCAATTGATTTTTTGATCTCCTCAAAATTGGCCCTCCCTTCCCTAGTCCAAGTGAACATCAGATTCTTCTTCAACATAGTTGTGAGAGGTTTCACCATGGAAGCAAGGTTAGGGATGAACCTCCTTATTAATTTGATCCTACAAAGAAAGCTCTACAATCCTTTCTTCTGACTAGGAAGTGAAAGAGAGAGAGAGAATTGATTCTACTCTCTCTAGATCTACTACTATCACATTTTTTGATACAATGTGTCCTAAAAGCTTTCCCTGTTTAGTAGAAAACACACACTTCTTTGGATTTAGGGACTCACCATACTCTCTACATCTAATGAATACCCACCTCAAATGATCAAAGTGATCTACTGCATGTTCTAAAAAGATAGTTATATCATCAAGATATATCATCACAAAATTCTTTAGCACGCCCTTGAATGCCATCTCCATTGCCTTTTGAAAAGTAGTACCTACATTAGTTAGTCCAAATGGAATTTTACAATAGCCATAGGTGCCCCATTTGGTAGTGAAGGTTGCCTTATATCTATCTCAATCTTGGACTAACACCTTATTATAGCCCGAAAAACCATCTAAGAAAGAAAATCTTTCTAAACCACTAACCTTGGACAAAATTTGTTCCATAGAAGGAAGGGGATGGTGATCTTTAAGAGAAGCCTAATTAAGGTCCCTAAAATCTATTCATATTCTAATTTCTCCACTCTTCTTCCTAATAGGAACACGATTAACTACCCAAAAGGACTGCTTGATAGGGAAAATAATGTTAGCCTCTATGAGCTTTGACAGTTCCTTTCTCATTAAAGGTTCACTACTAGGGTTAATTGGCCTCTATTTTTCTCTAATAGGAGCATGATCACTTAAATCTATAGTATGTTGAAATAATCTTGGGTCAAAACCCTTCAATTCTGCATATGTCCAAGCAATAACATCATTAAATTCTTGACATAATTTAATGAAAACTTCTTGCTCAGTCTCAGTGCATACCTTTCCCAAATTGAGGTCTTTCCATCAACAATGGTGACAGGTGTGTAATCATCCCTCTTTATAGGTAGGTTTGAACTTATTCCTCTAGCTTGATCATCAGCGTTGAATATGTCTTCCAAAGTGACTAGACCTTTAGGTAACTTGTTGGAGGTAAGGTTCGTAATCTAATCCCCATACTGACTTTGTGGCTTAGACTGATTTTTAGCAGAGAACTCTGATGTGGGAAATTAACAATTTGCAAATCAAAATAAAAAAAACTTACCAATTAGTGCAATTATATGGGATAGTAGACCTCACAAAAATTCTAATTTTTAACTTCTTTCCATCAACAACATGCTCTAGAATGTCATGATGAACACTAATTGTTGTGATCCTATCAACATGCTTATTCTTATTTCTAGGGACACTATAAATGTTGAATGCTTGGAAACCTTCAAGGAGATCATAAAATCTATGTTTTTATGATTTGAGAAGGTTGTTCTTTATGAAATTATGATTTCTAATTTGATTCAAAACCATATCACTATCCCCAAATACCTTCAAGAGCTTAATGCCTCTTCTTTCTACAAATTGGAGACCTTGGATTAGAGCTTCAAATTCTATCACATTATTAGTATTGCTGGAGTCTATATGAAAAGTGGTACTTCTCCAAGTTAGGTGAAACCAACATTACACTAGTACCTAAACCATTCTTATTGCCTAATGCTAGAAATAGGAATTACTGGGGGAGGTGAATGAATAATCTACAAACTTAAGTCACCAACTGGATATTGTTTATTACTTTAAATCATACATAGAAAAGTAAACAAGTAATGTTGAATAGTAATAGTAACCATGCACAAAGATAACTCATAACACCATATTTTATTAACTAGGGAAACCTTGGCCAAGGGAAAATCCCAGTGGGGATGATACCCACTAGATAATATATTGATATATATGTTCCTTGTTAGAGGATGGACCCCATTTGGAATCAATGAGAAAATTTAGTATAGAGAGTTCCTATTAGGAGACCTTGAATCCCTATTAGGAGATTCCAACATTGTTAGGAGTTGTAGTACAGTAGATGCAAGATGAGCTCACTGCCCAAACAAGTAATTAGGCCTCTGGTATATAGGTTTTGTAACTTCTTTCTTGATTGATCTCTGATCTTCAGCTTGATCTCAAATCACACAATATCTTTACAAAACTTTGCATATATTGCTTCACAAAAGTTTGCATATCATAATTCTTGCTCAACTACCACTTGAATTTGCAAGATTTCCTTTACATAAATACCATGCCTTTTCACAAATTGTTGCTAGTTTGGCTAAGACCATAATATACTTTTCTAACTTAGAGTAAGCATCTAGGATGTTGGCCCTAATTGGTCAAGTAATTATTTTGTAAACAAAATAATTCCATCCTTTAATTTTGTTGTTTTGTTTCACTAGTAAAACACAAATATCTCTTTTTCGTATAATCTGTATTGACTTTCAAGGTTGTACACGTCATCATAAACATGTGTACCATCTCTGTCTAACTTTGCTAATCACAATATGATGTCAGTAAAGAGTTATATACAAAATAATACATTGTTGTAAACCAAATTCATACTTAGATAATTTTCTAAGTACCAAAAGCTAAGTATCTTTATTTCTAAGGTTTCCTACAAGCATGTACATCATGTGTTGCCATAAATGAAAACAATTACATATATTCATTAGCCAATTTTCAACAATCTCCCCCTTTAGCATTGATGACAAAAAAATAGGGAAAACTGGCTAAGTATCAAAAAATTGTTTCAAAACATTATAGTAACAATACATTAATCATCTTGACAACTTATCCATCTTAAATATGCTCCCCCTTTCAATATGATTTCATACCTTACAATTTTATCTTCTCTCTTACCTTATTTATAATTTTCTTATGCATATTCTCCCCCTTTGATATTAATGACAAAGATTAAAATGTCAAAAATTGTCCATCTATTATCAAAAACTATAATCATATACCTTAAGTAGATAATATCATCATATAGTCAAAAAAAAATTGCCTTAAGACTGTCTACACTTTTCGTCCATGTATCCTTGGCTATTTTAGTAGAAGTGAAAATTGCACATATGGCATATGATGCAATCTCAATTGCATTAAGATCAGAGTATAGAAAGTTTGAATAGGTGTCCTTGGCTTTGATACACTCCTCCAATTGTCTCTGAACAATAGATATTTTTAGAGCAATAGACTCTGTAAATTTAGATACTCTTTTCTTTCTAAAGTTCTAGTTTCCTAATATCATTATGAACTTTGGCAACTTCTCCTTTAAAGTCATCAACTTTTTTTCTTAAGTAAGGTGTCAGACTATTCAACAATCTCTTGACTTCTTCTTCATCATCAGTCTTGCATATTGTCCTTATCATGGACTTTTGAAGTTCTATGTTTTCTTCTCGAGCTAGTGCCTTCTTCTCTATGAGTTTGTCATAGACTTTTTGGTTTATTGTGCCTTCAATATCCTTAAGTTTCACATTGTTAGCTATTATATATCTCACAATAGAGATATCAATGTGATCTTTCTCAATATCATTCTACAAATCATAAAAAAATTTCATCTAAACAAAGTTTCCTAATTAGCAATGGCTAAATTTATCTATTCAATCTTCAGCTTCCAAGGTTGCTTTACTTTACTTGTTGTTTGTTTAGAAGTAGTTACTTTCTCTACCTATTTAGCTTCTTCTTCTTCTTCTTCTTCTTCTTCACTAGATTCAACACTTGTCAACAATGCCTTTTGTCTCTTGCCTAGTCTAGAAGCCTATTGCTTGACTCCTTTTGTCTTTGTAGTCACAACTTTCAATAATCTCTCTAATTTCCTCTTTGGCTCATTTGGTTGTACATCTAACATTGCAGCATATAGAATTCTCTAATCTAAAGATGTCTTTGTAATAGACATTGATAAAGGTTGCATATACATTATACCTTATTTCATGGTTTGTCTAACTACATGTGACTCACATTTTGTCATATCAGCCCTTTTTAAAGCTTTCTTCATTATTGTCTCTGTCTTCTTGTGAAACACTTTCTCCAAAGATGCTTGATGGGATGATTGGGTAATTTCTTAATAAATCCAAAATCTATACTTAGCTTGGCCCTTCTTGGAGTTCAACAATAGATTAATATATCCAATTGCTATATCATCACTTAGCCAATAACCTAAGGGATCAAGAAATGTTTCTTGAGGTTCTACTTCTTAAATGTGAGTTGAATTTGTATCAACCATAACACATATATCATCTTTAAATCTTTCTATAGTTGTAGGTGCAATTCTGAATCTTTGTCTCATCTCATTCTTTAAAAAATTCATTATCAAATTCTCGCTATCCAAGATTTTATCTGTTGGATGTCTTCTACATACACCTGTAATCTTCTCCATGGTACATCTCTCACTACATAATTTCAGTAACTAATAAGTATGAAAATCTCTTAAGTACATGAAAGAATATATGATTGATCAATGATCAAAATCAAAACACACCATTCTTGGTCCTCTTGATTTTCTCTAGGTTTTCAAGAAGTTACATTCTAGAAATTTCACTAAGGTTAACTTGTTCCTTCTCAACACAAATCTTATAGGCTGCATAGATGAATCCTACTAACAATTCATCAATCTTAAAAATTGCACAAATAGAATAGGCAATGATTCTACTCAAGAATCTTACATCATCTTGTTTAATGGTACTAACCACAATGGCCTTCCCATTATAAACTACTTTTGTATGGCTCTCAACTTTCTTCTTAACAAGTTTCTCACCTATAGGTACACTTCCTTGTTTGCTAAGACCAGTTACCTCATTAATAAGGTCAGTTGAAATTTCAACTACATTGTCTTCCATCCATATTTTTCCATCATGAATTATACTTAGTATGATATGTGTCCACTCATTAGTGTCCAATTCTTGATAGAAATGATATTTGAAAAGATCTAGTTCTTTGAAATGTTCAAATTTGGGCTTTACAATCATATCATGACTAATTTTGTATCTTTGTTCATATGCTCACTCCCAATAAATTCAAACTTTTTATTAAGATAACTTCCTACATCTTCCAAATAAACTATATTATTCATAGTAATGCATAATGCTAAATTAGGGTTTCCTTCTACGGGTTTGATAGAAACAACCTTCAATTTTGGTCTCTCCTCATTCTCAAAATTATGAATGCTGACATATCCATGATTCTATCAAATATAAACTTTATCAAATAAATTCTATGGATAAACGATAAAATATCTCTTTTCAAAAATATGGTTTATTTCAAAATCACCTTGTCAAGTCTCTTCTAAGTGTTCTATGCTTATGATGTGATTGCAATGAAGTTCTAATCAAGTCTGTACTCTATTTTAATCATCCAATTCAAACTTGTATTAATTGTATACTTTTCAAACAAGAAAAAACCATCAATTACATTCTAAAATCAAATATCTACTCAATAATCTTTGTTTGATCTTCAAATTCTACCCAAAGTTTACCATAGCATCCTTTCATCATGAAAATGCTCCAAGAATCTTTGCTCTATGATATTATTTGTAGAAACATAGTTTTCATCTTCTACTTTAGAACTAACTTTCTCTATAATAACAGTAACTCTTAATTACTTCGTAACAAGTTTTGATAAGCTCCAAATTCAAGATAGCTTAGATACCATCGAAACCTATCTCAATACACCTTTTCCCAACTTCATTGCCTCTAGTTCAATCACTAGATAAAGTTTCAAATTCTAGTGTTGTGAACAAGCTTAATTCAACTTCATTGAATCAAACTCAATTTCTAACTTTGATCTTCCTGTCTCACCATCTTCTAACTTTTCTTTTGAGATGTCTAATCCTTTTACAAATTCCCCATTGAGTTCTTCTCGATGTTCACTGACTACATTTCTTTTTTCCTCCTTGTCTATCTTAGTTCTAGAGCTCCTCTCATGGTTCCTTCTATCATTTCTGACATTTCTTCCATCATTCCTTATGTTTCTAAGTCTTTTCCATTTTTCCTTCTATCTCCAAAGTTTCTATCCATTCTAAAATACTTTTTTTGTATGTCTGAAGTTATTGCATAACTGACATACTGGAGTTCTTCTTCTAGGTTTTAGTTGATCATTAGGTGCATGACAATTCTGAGTTATGTGCCCAAATTTGTTACACTTATAACACACAATCTATCTTCTTTCTTTATAAGGTCTTCCTTCTCTCGATGTCCTCTCATTAGATCTTCTTCTATCTATAGGGTTAGTATTTCCAGACATTCTACTATTCCTTCTATCATTATCATATTTAGGTTTCCTACAATCAATATCTTTATGACCCATACCATGGAAATTATGAAAATAAAAATCCTTAACATGATTAATGACTTATTTTTACAATCTCTTTTCATATGACCTATTTCATTACATGAAGAACACTTACCTCTAAATTCATACATGATTTCTTTAGGAGATTCAACTTGATTTGCTTCATCCAATGTCTCAATTTCCTTTTCTTGTCCAACTTCTTTAGGTTTATCAAAAGATTGACTGGATTCAATCTTATCATCTGATTTATCTTTATCTTTTGCATCTAATCTATTTTTAGGTTTCTTTGTAGACATGTTAAATAGATAACCAAGACCAGTCTTATCATAAGTAGATCTCTGTATTGACATTGAATTATCAAGCTTTTCTCTACTATAATAAAGCTTCACAAGTTGTTGCTTGCACTAAGTTAATTCACCTTTCACAATAATATTGTTGTAATTATGAAGTTCTTGATGATCTTCTTTCAATGTTACAAATTCAGATGTCTTCTTTGCTAGACTTTCTTTAAGATATGTATTCTCATTCTTTAAATCAGATTCAACTTTGCTAGGATCATTCTTCAAGCTCAACTTTAGATTCATAATCTTCAATTCATGCTTCAAGATCTTGTACTTTGTCTTTAGTTTTGAATAATCATCATCACTAGTTTCAAATTCAGTAGATTCGGGCTTGGATTTGAGATGTTCAATCTTATCCTTTAATTGTCCAATATATACTTTGGAATCTTCATATCTATCCTTTAGCTTATCTCTTTCTTCAGTAAGGAGATAAAATTGTTCAAGTGACTCTTTGAGGTTCTTCATCAACTATTCCATATCTATAGGGATATTACTCAAGCTGTTAAGCCTCTTCTAATTAATTGTGCTCTAATACCAATTGTTATAAATAGGGTGGGGGGTGAATCATAATCTACAAACTTTAGTTGCCAACTAGATACTGTTTATTACTTTAAACCATTCATAACAAAGTAAACAAGTAATGTTGAACACTAATAGTGACCATGCACAAAGATAACTCATAACACCATATTTTTTTAATTAGGGAAACCTTGGTGGAGATGATACCCACTAGATAATATACTTATTTATATGTTCCTTGTTAGAGGATGGACCTTGTTAGGAGTCGATGAGAAAATTCAGTATAGAGAGTCCCTATTAGGAGACTTTGAATCCCTATTAGGAAATTCCAACCTTATTAAGAGTTGTAGTACAGTAGATGCAAGATGATCCCACTAAAAAAAATCCACTTCCAATTACAAGAAGAGCTCACTACCCAAAAAAGTAATTAGACCTTTGGTATATAGGTTTTGTAAATTCTTTCTTGACTAATCTCCGATCTTCAACTCGATCTTGGATCACACAATAGCTTTACAAAACTTTGCATATATTGCTTCACAAAAGTCTACATATCATAATACTTGCACAACTACCACTTGAATTCACAAGAATTCCTTTGCATAAATACCATGCCTTTTCAGAAATTACTGCTAGGTCAGCTAAGACCATAATATACTTTTCCAACTTAGAGTACACATCTAGGATGTCAGCACTAATTGGTCAAGTAATTATTTTGTAAACAAAATGATTCCTTCCTTTAATTCTGTTGTTATGTTTCACTGGTAAAACACAAATATATCTTTTTCATACAATTTGTATTGACTTCCAAGGTTGTATATGTCATCATAAACATGTGTACTCTCTCCATATAACTTCACTAATCATAATATGATATCAGTAACAAGTTGCATATAAAATAATACACTATTGTAAACCAAATTCATACTTAGACAATTTTCTAAGTACCAAAAGCTAAGTATCTTTATTTTTGAGGTTTCCTACAAGAACGTGCATCATGTGTTGGCATAAATGAAAATAATTACATATCTTCATTGGCCAATTGTCAACAATCTCCCCCTTTGGCATTGATGGCAACAAAATAGGGAAAATTGGCTAAGTATCAAAAGCTTATTTCAAAACATTACAGTAACAATACATTAATCATCTTTACAACTTATCCATCTTACATATTCTCCCCCTTTCAATATGATTTCATACCTTACAATTTTATCTCTAATAAATTATTTACAATTTTCTTATGCATAATCTCCCCCTTTGACATCAGTAACAAAGGTTAAAATGTCAAAAACTATCAAAAACTAACCATCTATTGTCAAAAACCATAATCATCTACCTTAAGTAGATAATATCTTCATATATTCATCAAAACTTTCCTTAAGACTATCTACACTTTTTTTCCATGTATCCTTAGTTGTTTCACCAAAGGTGAGAATTGCACATAGGGCATATTATGAAATCTCAATTGCATTAAGATCAGAGTATAAAAAGTTTGAATAGGTGTCCTTGGCTTTGAAACACTCCTCCAATTGTCTCTCAAAAATAGATATTTTAAAAGCAATAGACTCTCTGAATTCATATACTATCTTCAAAATCTGTTCTTTCTAAACTTCCAGTTTCCTGATATCATTATGAACTTTGGCCACTTGTCCTTCAAAGTCATCAACTTTGTTTCTTAAGTAAGGTGCTAGACTATCAACAATATCTTGACTTCTTCATCATCATTAGTCTTGCATATTGTCCTTATCATGGACTTCCAAAGTTCTATGTCTTCTTCTCAAGCTGATGCCTTCTTCTCTATGAGTCTATCATAGAATTTCTAGTTTACTATGCCTTCAATATCCTTAAGTTTCACATTGTTAGCTATTATATATCTCACAATAGAAATATCAATATGATATTTCTCAATATCATTATACAAATCATAAAATTTGTTCATCTGAACAAAGTTTACTTCACTAGCAATTGCTGAATTTATCTTTTCAATCTTTGGCTTCCAAGGTTACCTTGCTTTACTTGTTGTCCATGTACAAGTAATTCTTTCTCTACCTATTTAGCTTCTTGTTCTTCTTCTTCACTAGATTAAACAATTTTCAATGATGTCTTTTGTCTCTTGCCTGGTCTAGTAGCCTTTTGCTTGATTCTTTTTGTCTTTGTAGTCACAGATTCAACCAATCTCTCTGATTTCCTCTTCGGCTCATTTGGTTGTACATTTGACATTGTAGCATATGGAATTCTCTATTCTAAAGATGTCTCTATAATAGACACTGATAAAGGCTGCACATACATTATACCTTGTTTTGTGGTCTATCTAACTACATGTGACTCACTTTCTATCATACTAGCCTCTATTAAAGCTTTTTTCATTATTGTCTCTATCTTCTTGTGAGATGCTTTCTCCAAAGATGCTTGATGGGCTAATTGGGTAATTTCTTCATAAGTCCCAAATCTATACTCAACTTGGTCTTTCTCAAAGTTTAACAATAGATTAATATATCCAACTACTACATCATCACTTAGTTCATAACCTAAGGGACCAAGAAATGTTTTTGGAGGTTCTAATACTTGAATGTGAGTTGAATCTATGTTGGTACCCATATAGACCCAATATTAAAAAATTTCAATGTGGAATCTTGAACCTCTTTGAACTTAGGTTAAAAGTAGTTCAAAGTGGTTTGATCTAATTGGAATAAGTTTGATGTTTCTTTGTTTGAAAATGGTTCATCTTGCAGGTTCATTGGTTGTAAATATTGAGGTTCAGCTTCTAGTTTCCAATCTGAGTTCAAGTTCCATGTTTTGAAATTTAGAATTCAAAGGCATCAAATCAGCTTCAATGCCACATGGTTATTAAGATTTCAATATGAGGCTGAAGTCTTAGTTTCAATTCAAAGTTATCAAAGGCATGAGAATTCAAGTCCAAATGTGAAATTCCAAATTGTATTCTTGTCATAACCCCTCCTAAAATAAAATCTAACTACTATAAATGATATTATAATAATATAACACAGATGACTTATAATATATAAATGACAATTGAATATATTAGAATTATTAAATAATAGAGACAATACTCACATAATAAAATTATAATATATTAAAATATATTAATAAGTCATTATCCAATCTATTTATATATTTAATATTTCATCAGTCTTAACTAAGTAAAAATACTATTGATATTGATAAACTATATCAATAATTAAAGTCTAATACATATTTCAAACACTAATATAATTACTATTTAAATAATAAAACTAACACACTAAACAAATAAATTACAACACCTTTTTAGTTGAACAAGCCCATTTCATAATGGGACGTAATCGTTTCGTATACCGTATGAGGCATATTTAGGTGGGAATAAGTTGAGCTCTGCTAGCATGAAAAATATGACATCTTGGCATTAAGAATGAAGCATATTTAGCCACCAAAAAAAAGACATCGAAAAGAAAATATAAAGGACGTTGATATTTTCATACTGAACTACATTTCTTACAAAGAAGTATAAATTCTATTTGGCCAAGAAAAACACCGAAGAGGGGAAGTTAACCATAGATAAGTTTAAATTGACTTTGGGAACAAAAAGCCAAAATTATAGGGGAATCCTAAAGTTAAGGCTTTGAGGATATTAATCCTTATTTTTAATAAGAAGATATATGCATAGTTTAAGTTAAATTAATTATTTCCTTATATATACATGTCAAATTATATGATGGAGTTATATGTTTTTATATAACTAAATATGATTATGGCACTTTCTTAGTATAAAACATTATAAGTTATCACCTTTAGATGTAATTCAAACCCTAATTAGGGTCTTTTGAGGAAAATAAAGAAGAACACAAAAAGGGGTCATTACAATTGGTATCAGGGCAATGATCTTGCCAACCTGTTGGATAAGGGAAAATTAATCTTTTAGAAAAAGAAATGTGATAATGAATTTTACTGAATCATTATGGTCAGAATACAAAGAAATCTTGTTGAACCATGATTAGGAAAGGAAGAGGAAGATGCATTGTGATAAGGTGGTTGATAACATGGACACCATGAATGAGATATTCAAGTATTTGGATGCCCAAAGTTTGACTATGGTGTCTTGTGTGATTGAATGGTGGTACATGGAAGCCATGGATGATAATTTGTGGGTAGTGATCTGCACAAGACATGGGCCTACTTCAGGGATTTGTATAGACCACTTCAAAAGAGTGGTGAATGTTCTTGGTGGATTCAGGAATTTGTATGCAAAGTGGTTGCATCCTCTCTGCACAAGACATAAATATGTTGCTTCCAATTCCAATAATAACAACAATAAATATTTGGAAAACAATGTCATTTGGACTATAGACCAAGTTCAACTTTCTCTATCTCTACTTTTTGTTGAATACTTTGACAAACTCAACCCATTTGCAACTGCCTCCTACCATGGCAATATCTCCACACCATGGCTGTTGCACAAGTTTTTTGTTTGGGATTCTACTACGTACCAAACATTAGGTCTCATTTGTCTCTATTTCCACTTTTCTTCCAATGGGACAAATTCTGGCAGACATCAACAAAAGAGGAACCTTGCAATTGGCCATGAATGCTAAATCCAGCTGAGGGTGGCGCCCCCAACACATGGAGTGTTCTTCATTGATGTGATGTGAATATGGCAGATGCCTTTGTGAGATTTTATCACAAGTACCAATGTGTTGAAGCTCAAGAGAACAAGTCATACGCACCTAATAGCATGTTAGAAGAAAATGGGTAGACCATTCTGGCATGTAAAAGATATAAAGTATGAAGGGAATGTATAAAGAATATATAATCATCAAAAGGGAAGTACATGGCATTCGATCCCATATGCAGACATGTGCATTAATAAAGATGGGACTCACACCATGTACTGACCAAGGTATAAAGTGGAAACAATGTAGAGATACATGGGTATTGAAGGAGAATAGGGATTTTTAATTTAATGATTCCATGAAGTCAGCAGTGCAAATAGTCTATGACTATCATAAAAAATGACCCCAAATAACATGTGTATTTATATAATGCCACTAAGGAGAAACTAGAATGAAGGTATATTCATGATTTAATGAGGTAAGTGTATATAATAGATTTTCTTATATTTCAAGAATTATGAGATGTTACTTGTTAGTTATTTATTTGAAATAAGTACTTCAATTTCACTAATTTTTTATTACATTTATATTTTAGAATTGTATGATAATTTATCAATAAATAACTATACATTATTGGAATAATAATTTTGATGTATTGTACATCATGATTATATATAATTACATATGTGGGCATAATGTTTTTGAAACATATCTAAACTATTTTTTTGCTTAAAGTGAAAGATAAAACTATAAGAAAATTGGATAGAAATCTATTTTGGGTCACAAAATGAGACATTATTCAAAATATATGTGCTTAAATTCATGATGGATAGGGAGTGTGCACAGGGTGAGGAGTAAATCAGTCATGTTGGGGCATAGGAATCCCAATATGGATTTTAAGATCTGAGGGAGCCCCACGATGAGTTTGTTTAACCTCAAGAAGTAGTAAATCTACCATCCACATCAAAATTAAGCATGTTCCTAGTGGGTAGGGAGTGTGCACAGAGGGGGAGTAAATCAGTCATGTTGGGGCAAGAAAATCCCAATATGGATTAAAAATCTAAAGGAGTCCCAAGCTGAGCGTGTCCAAACTCAAGCAACTGTAAATCTACCATCCACTATGGAATTATACACCATACTATAGTACTAGCTATAGAAAAGTTGTTAAAATATGAATCTTTAAAGAATTTTTGATTTCAAGATAGGAGAAAGGAGCATGACATTCATGATCAAAGTGGTAAAACATTTCCTTGCCTTTTCTTATTTTAATTTGTAAGCAAGATTCCAACATGTATACTATGTGTCTACATCATGTCTTCATGCATCAATGTGTTTGCTTTGTGTCTTCTTTGTGTCTTCATGCATTTGTGTGTCTACCTTGTGTTTGCATCACATCTTCATGCATTAATGTGTCTACTTTGTGTCTCCATTCATAGATCATCATATACTAACATGTGGAGTTTGCAAGATTTTTAAAACATATGCTGGGAAAAGAATGAATTTTAGTTACATATTGCTTGAGGACAAGTAATTTCGATAAGGATGGATTGTCATAACCCCTCCTAAAATAAAATCTGACTATTATAAATGATAATAATATAATACAACACAAATGACTTATTATATATAAATGACAATTGAATATATTAGAATCATTAAATAATAGAGACAATACTCACATAATAAAATTATAACCAATTAAAATATATTAATAAGTCATTATCCAATCTATTTATATATTTAATATTTCATTAGTCTTAACTAAGTAAAAATACTATTGATATTTGTAAACTAAATCAATAATTAAAATCTAATACATATATCAAGCACTAATATCAATACACTAAACAAATAAATTACAACACCTTTTTAGTTGAATGAGCCCATTTGATAATGGGATGTGATCTTTCCATGTACCGTATGAGGCATATTTAGGTGGGAATAATTTGAGCTTTGTCAGCATGAAAAATACAACATTTTGGCATTGAGAATGAAGCATATTTGGCCACCAAAAAAAAGAAATCGAAAAGAAAATATAAAGGACATTGATATTTTCATACTGAACTACATTTCTTACAAAGAAGTATAAAGTCTATTTGGCCAAGAAAAACACTAAAGAGGGGAATTTAACCATAGATTAGTTTAAATTGATTTTGGGCACAAAAAGCCAAAATTATAAGGGGTTCCTAAAGTTAAGGCTTTGAGGATATTAATCCTTATTTTTAATAGGAAGAGATATATATATATATAATTTAAGTTAAATTAATTATTTCTTTGTGTGTGTGTGTGTGTGAAATTATATGATGGAGTTATATGTTTTTATATAACTAAATATGATTATGGCATTTTCTTAGTATGAAATATTATAAGTTATCACCTATAGATGTAATTCAAACCTTGATTGGGGACTTTTGAGGAAAATAAAGAAGAATTCAGAAAGAGGTCATTACAATTCTAATCAATACATAAAAATTTCAAGAAGGCCCCAAACCATGAATGCAAATGAATGCCTCCATATTGTAATTTGGGTGATGTGTCCATCAGACAGTGTAAGTTCAGAAAATATCAATATGAAAATGCCAAACATATGCATGATAACCATATAAGAAATGATGCAAGGGTTGGATTTGAAGTAGGGTATCATGAACTAGAGGGCTCTCAAGTCTCTTTGTATGTGAATGATGTCATGATGGATGTCTATGATACTAGGCTACACTGGGACAACACATCTCTATACTGTGCCAGAAGGAGTGCCTCTTTCCCTCGCCAAAGGATTAATACTCTCGGTGTTTGATGGTATCTTATTTTGATATTGATCTCAAATTCTGCTAAAGAATTCTCATCATTATGAATGATGGATGAGAAACATAGCATGGAAATCATAGGCATGGGATGCACATCAAACAATTGACTCTTAGTAGAACTCCAAAGTCTAGTTTGAGGAATAATATCCAATTTGCACCCATAGTAGTTCTATTGATGTTCAAATGTCCTTCTTGAGTACAATATATAAATGTGAACATGTGTTGGCAAAGACATTGGTCTACCAAATAATTCAACTAATAATTAAGGCAATCAAATCCCATCATGAGGAAACATGGAGGAAGGAGGCAAAATGTTTGACAAAATATTTGGCAGTCACCATGCCTATTTCATGATATCAATTTCACATCATCAACACATTTGACATGAGAAAGACCCATTAATTATTGTCACAATGTGAATATCCCCATGATGACTAAATTTATAGCATGAAAAACCCTAAATGATGTGATCTAGTCATAATCTCAAGTGTCAAATCAGAATTTGGTAGCATGGACAGTGCACATGAATTGTTTGTCAAAATGCCAACACCTTGTAACAAAAAATCTAGTGGAATGTGATATCAAGCTTTACAATGATGATGCTATGTATAAAATGAAAAGGTTACAATACTGAAAAGTAAAGAAGAATTAAAAAGATATGTGGACTTGTGGGAATATATAGAATAAAATATATATTATTAGATGGCTCTCATACAATCCACCCATTCTCAATTCTCTAAGAATAATGTGACCATTTCTAAATCAAATATAGTAGAGAAAGATTGATGATATGATATTTATTAATCCATTTAGAATAGAGCACATTCCATTGGTGCTACCAAGTTGCAGATAATCACAACAGATGTCTTTCTTGATGATAAAGTTGTATTTGAATATTTTAATTTTGAAACAATGTTATAATAAAGTAAAATATAATCATAGGAAAGAGAAGGGTCGCAAAGATTAAAAGATAGGTGAGCATAAGAGAAATGATCTCAAGATTTAGTTATAAAATTGGACGGGTAGTTGCTCGTGGAGTGGCTCATGACTATTTATGATAGGAAAGTTAATTTAGAGGGGTTCCAATTTTTGTAGGTAGGGAGACTACTCTTTTCTAGAGACTATGCTACGAGAGGGGGGGGCGGGGGGGGGGGGGTGGGGGGTTCTAATTCCTTCTTTTTCTAATTATAATAAAGGGGAAAGAAATTTTATTTTTAGATAGTGATTATTGTACAGAAACAGTAGAATATTGATTATTTTATTGTGTTTAGAGGGGATAAACAATAGTATATTAAAACTTTGAGTTTAAATGCATCTTTTCTTATCAATATTCTACTTGGAGTGGTATTGATTTTCTCTAAACATGTATCTATTACATCTGATCATCATCATGATTATCCTTTGGACTTGGTGCTATGGTTTTTTGTGTATTCAGAATGAATGGTTTGTCTTTTCTCTACGTAATTTATGTAATTTAATGTTTGAATAAATGGACTTTGTGTCATTTATTTTCTATTTCCTTTTAGTTACTTATTTTTTTCACATCTATATCGTGTTTACAAAGATATTTTTGTAAATCTTTCTTGCTTTCAGGTTAAAAAAATATTCAATCATAGTATAGTTAATTCATTGTAAACCATATATGGGGAGCTATACCCAGATAAATTCAGAGGGTGCTTACACTTTTCAATAGTGAAGTGACCCAACTTTTAGTGGATATTTACACTTCCTATCTGGGATTTTTTGGGGTTAATCTATATGTATTTCTTTGGAGGACAATCTGTTCACTAACAATATGTATCAACCATAACACATATATCATATTTAAATCTTTCTACAATTCTAGGTACAATTTTGAATCTTTGTCTCATCTCATTTTGAAATGTTTTCATTATCCAATTCTCGCTATCCATGATTTTATCTGTTGGATGTCTTCTACATACATCTATAATCTTCTCCATGGTACATCTCTCACTACACATAATTTCAGTAACTGATAAGTATGTAAATCTCTTAAGTACATGAAATAATATATGATTGATCAATGATTGAAATCTAAACACACCATTCTTGGTCCTCTTGATTTTCTCTAGGTTTTCAAGAAGTTACATTCTAGAAATTTCACTAAGGTTAACTTTTTCCTTCTCAACACAAATCTTATAGGCTACATAGATTAATCCTGGTGACTATTCATTAATCTTAGAACTTTCACATATAGAATAGGCAATAATTCTACTCAAGAATCTTACACCATCTTGTTTAATGGTACTAATCACCATGGCCCTCCATTGTAAACTACTTTTGTGTAGCTCTCAACTTTCTTCTTAACAAGTTTCTCACCTATAGGTACACTTCCTTGTTTACTAAGATAGTTTACCTAATGAATAAGGTCAATTGAAATTTCAACTACATTGTCTTCCATCCATATTTTTTCATCATGAATTCTACTTAGTATGATCTATGTCCACTCATTGGTATACAATTCACAGTAAAAATGATATTTAAAAAGATCTAGTTCTTTCAAATGTTCAAATCTAGGCTTCACAGTCATATCATGGTTAAAAACTAATTCCATATCTTTGTTCATTTACTCACTCCCATTAGATTCAAACTTGTTGTTAAGATAACTTCCTACATCTTCCAAATACACTACATTGTTTAGAGTAATGGATAATGTTGAATTAGGGATTTCTTCTATGGGTTTCATGGAAACAACCTTCAATTTTGATCTCTCCTCATTCTCAACATTATGAACTACTGACATATCCATGATTCTATCAAATATAAACTTTATCAAATAAATTTTGTGCATAAATGATAAAATATCACTTTTCAAAAATAGGGTTTACTTCAAAATCACCTTGTCAAGTCACTTCTGAGTGCTCTATGCTTCTGATGTTATTGCAATGAATTGCTAATCAAGTATGTACTCTATTTAAAGTTATCTAATTTGAACTTACACTGATTGTGTACTTTGCAAACATGAAAAAACTATCAATTACATTCTAAAATCAAATATCTCCTCGATAATTTTTGTTCAATATTCAAATGCTACCCAAAGTTTACCATAGCTTCCTTTCATAGTGACAATGCTCCAAGAATCTTTGCTCCATGAAATTCTCTATAAAAACATAGTTTTCATCTTCTACTATAGAATTAACTTTCTCTATAATAATAGTAACTCTTAATTCCTTTGTAACAAGTTTTGATAAGCTCCAAATTTCAAGCGAGCTTAGATACCATCTAAACTTATCTTGATACACCTTTTCCCAACTCACCTTTAGTTAGATCTTTAGATGAAATTTCAAATTTTGGTGTTGTGAACAAGCTTAATTCAACCTAATTGAATCAAACTCAATTACTGACTTCAATCTTCCTATCTCACCATCTTCTAACTTTTCTTTTGAGATGTTTAATCCTTTTTAAAATGCCTCGTTGAGTTCTTCTCAAAGTCCACTGGATACATTTCTTTGTTCCTCATTATCTTTCTTAGTTACAAAGTTCCACTCATGGTTCCTTCTATCATTTCCAACATTTCTTCCATCAATCCTTTTGTTTCCAAGGTTTCTTCCATTGTTCCTTCTATCTCCAAAGTTTCTTTCCATTCTACAATACTTTGTTGTATGTCAAAATTTATTGCATAACTGACATATTGGAGTTCTGCTCCTAGGATTCTAATGATCATCAGGTGCATGAAAATTCTGAGCTATGTGTCCAAACTTGTTACACTTATAACACATGATTTTTTTTCTTTCTTCATAAGGTCTTCGTTCTCTAGATGTCCTCTCATTAAATCTTCTTCTATCTGAAGGGTTAGTATTTCTAGACATTCTACTATTCCTTCTATCATTATAATATTTATATTTCCTACAATTAATTGCTTTATGACCCATACCATGGAAATTATCATAATAAAAATCCTTAAGATGATTGACTTATTTTACAATCTCTTTTCATATGACCTATTTCATTACATGAAAAACACTTACCTCTAAATTCATACATGGTTTCTTTAGGAGATTCAATTTGCTTTGCTTCATCCAATATCTCAAGTTCCTTGTCCTTTCCAACTTCTTTAGGTATATCAGAAGATTGACTGGATTCAATCTTATCATCAAATTTATCTTTATCTTTTGGATCTGATCTATTTTTCAGGTTTCTCTTCAGACATGTTAAAAAGATAACCAAGATTAGTCTTAGCATAAGTAGGTCTTTGTATTGACATTGAATCATCAAGATTTTCTCTACTAGAATAAAGCTTCTTAAGTTGTTTCTTGCACCAATTTAATTAATCTTTCATAATAGTGTTGTATTTATGAAGTTCTTCATGATCTTCTTTCAATATTTCAAATTTAGATGTCTTCTTTGTTAGACTTGATCTAAGATCTGTACTCTCAGTCTTTAAATAAAATTCAACTTTGCTATGATCACTCTTCAAGGTCAACTTTAGATTCATAATCTTCAATTCATGCATCAAGATCTTGTACTCTTTCCTTAGCTTTGAATAATCATCATCACTAGTTTTAGATTCAGTAGATTCAGGATTGGATTTGAGATGTTCAATCATATCCTTCAATTTTCCAATATATACTTTGGAATCTTCATATCTATCCTTGAGCTTATCTCTTTCTTCAGTAAGGAGATCAATTTTTTCAAGTGCCTCTTTGAGATTCTTCATTAACTATTACATATACATAGGGATCTTACTCAAGTTGTTAAGCCTCTTTTGAGTAACTGTGCTCAGATACCAATTGTTAGAAATAAGAACTACTAGGGGGTGAATCAATAATCTACAAACTTTAGGTGTCAACTAGATATTGTTTATTACTTTAAACCATACATAAAAAAGTAAACAAGTAATGTTGAACAGTAATAGCAACCATGCACAAAGATAACTCATAACACCATATTTTGTTAACTAGGGAAACCCTGGCCAAGGGAAAACTTCAATGGGGATGATACCCACTAGATAATATGCTGATATATATGTTCCTTGTTAGAGGATGGACCCTATTAGGAGCCAATGAGAAAATTTAGTGTAGAGAGTCCTTGTTAGGAGACTTTGAATCCCTATTAGGATATTCCAACCCTATTAGGAGTTGTAGTACAGTACATGCAAGATGAGCCCACTACCCAAACATGCACTTCCACTTACAAGAAGAGCTCACTACCCAAACAAGTAATTGGACCTCTAGTATATAGGTGTTGTTAGAAAGGTTAATCTTTCCTTGGATATATTAATTGGGATATTCCAAGGGTCCCTAAATGTAGTTTGTCCTCTTGTACACATGTGGAGGACATGTCATTGTTTGTCATTTATTCCACATGTAAGGACAACTCTTGTTTATTTCTTTATTTAGTTTATCCTCCTTAAGAGGATTGTGACACTTTGCACACACCTATTATGAATGTGGCATTCATAGAAATGGGAGTTACAAATGCAACTCCTCTCTCATCTCTATATAAGAGATGCTCCTCCTTCTTTCTTCTTCACTCTTAGCACTTGATGTTATTGTATTGAGCTACTTTTGCTCCAACACTCTCTCTCTCTCTTCTCTAGGCATTTGCCTTCATTCATAATACTCACAAGGGGTTTTCTTTGCTTTCCCCTTATAAATCCTTGTCTCTATTGTTGAACCATCTTGGTGTATGCTCTTGGAGTTTTCTTATCTTATGGTAACATTGTTTCACACTTAACTTACTTGGATTGTTTTTCATTCCTTGCTCAACATTATCATTTCTTACATGGTATCAGAGCTTGGCTATCTAATCCTTGTTTTAAGTTTTGTGTTGAAGGTTGCCATTCATTGGAGCACACCTTATTTGGAGACGTTATTGAGAGAAGAAGTTTGTGTTGTAGTTTTAAGCTCATTTTAACATATCTTGTGTATGCAGGTTTCATATTATTTTTTTTGGACTAACCCTCTTTGGAAGGCTTGCCGTCAAAGGGTTTTCTTATAAAATTTCAAAAAAAATTTCTTGTTTTGGAAGGCATGCTGCCAAAACAAGAAGTATTACATGAGTAAAGTTTCAATAAGTCTATAATTTTCCTATTCCTTTAAAAAAAAATTTCTCTATTGTTTTTCTTCATACTATAATCTATATTTGTGTGTTTAAATTGATTAAAAATTTTTTTTGAAGAAATGATATTATAATTTCTTACTATTATATGTACTTTGGTCTTATTTCTTTCATTAATCTCTATTAATCGCGCGTAGCGCAAATTTTTTTAAATTTTTTGTGGGTGGTCGCGCCACTCGCGTGCCACCCACAGTGCCACCGCGTATTCACAACACCGTCGCGCGCCACCGCGTACTCACAGCGCCGCTGTGCACGGCCACTACCATCAGCGCTAAAGCACGCCGCCGCGTACTTACAGCGCCGCCACGCACGACCACCACCATCAGTACCGCCACATACTCACTGCACCGCTGCGCACCCTCCGCCTGATCAAACCCTGCGTCCACACTGTGCACGGCAAACTACAAACATTCATTGTTTTTTAAACATCCCACCACTGAACCACCGCCCCTGACTCCTGCGCGTCACCTTCCGCCAACCCTAAGGCGCGGCCTGCGTACAGGCCACGCGTCACCCCCGGCCTGCACAACCACACCACCCGCTTGCCTATATCCTTATCCGTTTCTCCATTTAAACTGCACATTTTTTATTTATTTAAAACCTCAACTTTGTTTAATAAAAAATTCTTCACAACTTATTTAATTTTTTTTACAAGCAAACTTAAAATAAAAAATAGGTTTATTTTTAAAAAATACAAAACAATTTTTTCATTTTATAATTTTTTTTTACTCTAACCTTTTTTAAAAATATATATATATTATTAATTTTATATATAAAAGACATAATTTTTTTTATTTATTTGATTGTCAAATCAAGGAATTTTTTTAAAATTTTTTTTGTAATCATGTCAACCTTAATTCCAGAAATAAAACTTAATTATTCTAATTATCATTCTTGGAAAACTCATATCTCATTTATTTTTCATTTTAAACACCTCTTCGAAATAGCCACTGATCCTTCTCTTGAACCTGGTTCAGCGGCTACCCAAGATGAGAAAGATACTTGGAAAGCTAAAAATGAAGAAGCTTTAGGGTTAATTGGTATTTCTATTATTCCAGATTTATATGTGTTGATTGCTCACTATTCTAAAGCTCATGATGCATAGTCCATCTTGCAAACCAAGTATGACAGTGGAGATGAATACCGCAAAATACAGTTGCAGGATCAACTTGAAGATCTCAAGTATGCAGATTTTAAAAGTATGGATGAATTTCTGTTAAAATTTGATTCTCTTAAAAGTCAAATTATTGCCTTAGGTGTTCAATTAGAGGACATTCGTTTAATTCATCTTATTCTTAAAAAGTGTCTTCCTAGACAGTTTCAACAGTTTATAACTAATATTCATGCACAACTTGCTATTCCTACTTTAACTTCTCAGTTAACTTATGTTATTTTTCAAACTTTATTAAGACAGGAAGAAGCTAAGCTAATTCAGTTTGGTACCCTTAAATCAACTGAACATGCATTTGTGTCTAGAAATTCAAATACTAATTCTCGTTCTAATTATAATAATAATAACCACAAACAATATAATACTAATTCAAATAATTCCAACAATTAATTTCATGCGAAATATAATAATAATAACAATTATCATAATAACACTCGTAATACTAATAATCAAAAGAATCATTCCAATTCCAAACCTCATTGTTCTTATTGTGGCAAAGATGGTCATATTGTCAATAACTATTTTAAAAAGCAAAATGATAAAAAACCTATGAATAATAGTACCAATAATCAAAACTCAAATCATAAAAAAGGTAACTCTACTGGTTTTAATCCTCGTCATGCTTTTACTTGTAGCTTTAATCTTTGTAGACCTTTAGAATGGATTGTTGATAGTGGTGCATCACAACATGTAACCTCTCATAAAGAAATTTTTGATTCTTTACAACCTGATATTGCTAACATTCCTATTCAGTTAGCTAATAATCAGACTTGTAAAGTTGAAGGACTAGGTGATGTTACTATTCCTAATGGTAAATTGCATGATATTTTATATGTACCTGACTTGAAAACTAATATGCTTTCTGTTTCACAGTTATGTCAGGACTATAAAGTTGAATTCTACAAAGATACATGTTATATCATAGATCCTCAAACTCTAAAAGTGATTGCTCATGCTAAAATGGATAATGACACTTTGTTTAAATTCCATGAATTTTCTACTTCATGATATTCACTACATACTTCTATTGACTTCAATATATGGCATGAAAGACTTGGCCATTTAAATTTTGATTATATTACTTTCATGCAAAAGCATAATATGGTTGATGGCTTGCCTCACATTATACCTTCCAAGATTGCTTGTACAGGTTGTATGAGTGGTAAGATGCATAGGGAGCCCTTTCCAAGTGGAAAATCATGGCCTGCAACTCATAAGTTGCATCTTGTCCATAGTGATCTTTTGGGCCCCATGGAGAATACCTCCATCCAAGGTTCTCGGTATGCACTTACCTTTGTTGATGATTTTTCTAGACGAACTTGGATCTATTTTTTGCATAGCAAGGATCAAGTTCTTGATATATTTATTGAATTTCAGTTATATGTTGAAAGGCAATCTGGTTTTAAACTTAAAATTCTTAGAACTGATAATGGCAAAGAATATGTGAATAATGCTTTTCATTCTTATTTGAAATCATGTGGAATTAAACACGAGCTTACTATTCCTTATACACCACAACAAAATGGTGTGGCGGAAAGAAAGCATCAGACCATTGTTGAAATGGCTAGAAGCATGTTGCATACTAAGAATCTGCATTATAAATTCTAGGCTGAAGCCATGTATTGTGCAACTTATATTCTTAATCGGACTCCTACCAAAGCTCTCAAGCTTATCACCCCAGAAGAGGCTTGGTCTAGTAGGAAACCTAATTTACATCACTTACAGATTTTTGGTTCTATTGCTTATGTTCATACTCCTAAACAGAAAAGGCATAAATTAGATGCTAAGTCATCTCCTTATCTGTTTGTTGGTTATGATGAAAACACTAAAGGTTATCGTGTTTATGATTCCACTACTAACAAAGTTCAAGTTGCTAGAGATGTTTGCATTGCAGAAAATGGAGTCCATGATTGCTCTACTACACATGATGCAGAATTCAGTGGCACTAAAATTGTGCTGGTGGAGGACCAACCTCCTTCTCTCAACCCTACTCCTCCTCTTAATCCTTCAAATCAAGTACCACCTATTATTTCTGCATCTACACCTCATGATATTCAAGTAGATACTAATGATACTTTTATTACTAATGATTCTTCCTCTAGTGATAATTCCATTACAACTAAACGTAAACCTAAATGGGCTCAAACCTTACTCAATGAAGCTAATGATTATATTTCTGGATCTGGTGGAATTAAACATAAAAGGATTAATTATTTTAATTATGCTTTGATGACTACTATTATGAATTCTAACGATCCTAAGTCTTTTGATCAAGCTAACTCTCAACCTCATTGGCAAAAAGCCATGCAAGAGGAATATGATTCTTTACTTGCTAATCAAACTTGGGACTTAGTCAAATTACCTCATGGCAAGAATCTAGTTTCATGTAAATGGTTATACAAAACAAAGTTGAATACTAATAATGAAATTAGTAAATTTAAGGCTAGACTAGTTGCTAGAGGTTTTTCACAAATTGAAGGATTAGACTATAATGAAACTTTTTCTCCTGTTGCTAAGATGCCTACTATCAAACTAGTTCTTGCTTTAGCATCTAAACTAAATTGGCCCATTCATCAAATGGATGTTAAAAGTGCCTTCTTAAATGGTGATTTACATGAAGAAATCTATATGGCTCAACCTCCTGGATTTGTTAAGAAAGGTAGTGAAGATCTGGTTTGCAAATTGAACAAATCTATTTATGGTCTTAAACAATCACCTAGAGAATGGTATTCTAAAATTAATTCTTTCTTTATTTCTCAAGGTTTTGCTAGAAGTCAGAATGATCCAAATTTGTATATTAAAAATACTAACGATGACATTATTATTGTTATTGTTTATGTAGATGATCTAATACTCACTTCTAATTCAGACACTTTGATTTCTGATATCAAATTCCAACTTAAACAGAAATTTTAGATGACAGATTTAGGTATCTTACATTATTTCTTAGGTATGCAAATTTTTCAAACTCCTAAAGGTATCTTTGTTTCTCAAAGCAAGTATGCTTATGATCTTTTAGAAAAATTTAAGATGAATGACTCTAACCATGTTTCAATTCCATGTGAATTAGGAACTAAATTAATGAATGATATGAATACTCCTTTTGTTGATGAAACCTTGTATAGACAGTTGGTAGGAAGTTTAAATTATTTAACTCTTACTAGACCTGATATTGCTTATAGTGTTGGTTTAGTTTCTCGATTTATTTCTAAACCTCAACAAACTCATTTTAAAGTTGCTAAACACATCTTAAGGTAAATTAAAGGAACTATTAATGTGGGATTATTTTATGACGCAAATTTTGAATTTATTTTACATGGCTATACTGACTCCGATCTAGGTGGAGATCCCAATGATGGGAAGTCCACTTGTGGTTATTGTTTCTTTGTTGGTTCACGTGTAATTTCTTGGAAAAGCAAAAAAGAACACTCTATTTCCCTTTGCTCAACTGAAGCTGAATACAAAGGTTGTACCAATGCAGCTAAGGAAGCTTTATGGATTAGAAGACTCCTTGATGATTTGGGTCTACCTCAACAATCACCTACACCTATACATTGTGACAATCAAAGTGCTATTTCCTTGGCAAAGAATCCAATTTATCATGCACAAACCAAACATATTTCACTTCAACATCACTTCATTCAAGAACAAGTTGAAGACAAGCAAATTATTCTTCTTTATTGTAAAGGAGAAGATCAAGTGGCTGATATTTTAACCAAACCACTTTCTAAAGAGAGATTTCAGTTCCATTGTAAAAATTTGGGTTTACAACCCGTTGATGTAAACTCCCCAAGTAAAGATTAAGGGGGGGGTGTTAGAAAGGTTAATCTTTCCTTGGATATATTAATTGGGATATTCCAAGGGTCCCTAAATGTAGTTTGTCCTCTTGTACACATGTGGAGGACATGTCATTGTTTGTCCTTTATTCCACATGTAAGGACAACTCTTGTTTATTTCTTTATTTAGTTTATCCTCCTTAAGAGGATTGTGACACTTTGCACACACCTATTATGAATGTGGCATTCATAGAAATGGGAGTTACAAATGCAACTCCTCTCTCATCTCTATATAAGAGATTCTCCTCCTTCTTTCTTCTTCACTCTTAGCACTTGATGTTATTGTATTGAGCTACTTTTGCTCCAACACTCTCTCTCTCTCTTCTCTAGGCATTTGCCTTCATTCATAATACTCACAAGGGGTTTTCTTTGCTTTCCCCTTATAAATCCTTGTCTCCATTGTTGAACCATCTTGGTGCATGCTCTTGGAATTTTCTTATCTTATGGTAACATTGTTTCACACTTAACTTACTTGGATTGTTTCTCGTTCCTTGCTCAACATTATCATTTCTTACAGGTGTTGTAACTTTTTTCTTGACTGATCTTTGTTCTTTAGCTCAATCTTGGATCACACAATAGCTTTACAAAACTTCACATATATTTCTTCACAAAATTTTACATATCATAATACTTGCACAACTACCACTTGAATTCGCAAGATGTCCTTTGCATAAATATAATGCCTTTTTATATATTGTTGCTAGGTTAGCGAAGACCATAATATACTTTTCCAACTTAGAGTAAGCATCTAGGATGTTAGCCCTAATTGGTCAAGTAATTAGTTTGTAAACAAAATAATTCCTTCCTTTAATTTTGTTGTTTTGTTTCACTGGTAAAACACAAATATCTCTTTTCCATACAATCTGTACTAACTTTTGAGGTTGTACATGTCATCATAAAAATGTGTACTATCTCCATCTATCTTTGTTAATCATAATATGATGTTAGTAACAAGTTACATACAAAATAATACATTTTTATAAACCAAATTCATACTTAGACAATTTTTTTAGTACCAAAAGCTATGTATCTTTATTTCAGAGGTTTCCTACAAGCATGTACATCATCTGTTTCCATAAATGATAACAATTACATATCTTCATTAGCCAGTTGTCAACACCTAATCCATCAAAGAACATATTCCATGTTACATTAGTATCCTCTTTTGTTTTCATGAGACTAGGAATAGGAGTACCTTCTTTAAACATGCAATAAGTTCCAAGACTTATCTCTAAGGCTTCCTAAGATGGATCAAACTAGAACCTAGTTGCCCATTCATCCAAAAAATAATCATGCACCTCTACTAGAGAAGTAGCATTTTTATGAGTGATGCATTCCTCATCTTTGTCCTAGATTGTGCAAAACATGTTTATGGTGCTAGGAGTATAAGTTTCTATGTGATTAAGGGCCAGAGGTTCTTCCCTTAAAGAATATTTTGTCCTATATATTTTCCTAAATGACATGTAGGACCAATCTACTACAATATGACCACCTAAATATGCAATGAAGTCTCTAGAAAGACAAATGGAAAAATATGGCTCAGCCTCAGCTACTAATATATCTAAAGTGATAGTAAAACTAGGGCAAGCATGTAATACTATTTCCACATTTAAATGGATCCCTATAGTTTTAATAGAGCTACCATATAATTTAAGAATATCCCTAACTATTGGCTCATACTTAATGCCAAGGAGGTCAGCTATACTTTTAGGCATCACAAAACTATTGGCTCTAGAATCTATCATGCAATTGTGGACTAGCTTGTCCCTTATAATTAGATAGACATAAAAGGGAGGAGTCCTAATTTTCTTACTTGTATTTCCTTCCTTTTTGGCTACACCAAACTTGTTTCATCACCCAAGGTGACTAACTGATCCTCTACCCCTATGCTCTCTAATTCTTCCTGGAGTAGCTTCTTATGTGATGGCATAGTGACAAAAACATCCCATATAGAGATATTAACATTAGTATTTTTTATTTGATCTACCAAATTGAAAGGAGTGATAACTACTTTGACTAGAGCCTTGGGAGCTACAAGTACTGGCAACCAAATTTGAGTAGCCTGAGGTTCAAAAAACTCTTTTTTGCTTATATTTTGCTTCTCTTGGGGAGCAACATTTGATTGTGAATTTATCACTACACATGAGGAGTAGTATTTGAAGTTGAAGCTTGATTTAGTGGAGGAGGTGTAGCATCCTCAATACTTCTTCTTTTACTTTTATTATTATGAGCTATAGCATCATAGTTAGCATGACAATGTTCTTATAGCTAGTGGTTCATAAAAGAACAATCACCCTGTTGTTGTAGATGGGAAGTACTAGTAGATTGATTAGTACTATGTTGTTGTCCTATTGCTTTCTCTTGTATAGTTTGTGCTTGGAATGATTCTACCTTCTAGCAGGTACAATACTCATACGAATAGTTACAAGAGGAAAAAATATTGATCTTGAGCAAAATTGTTCTTAGGAACTAATGCCCTATTTGGGTTTGTGCTTGTATTTTTAGTAGGGGTTTTACCCATAGGTCTATTCTGATTATATGTATCATAACCTTGTCCATGATTTGGTGGCCTATTGAGTGAAGGATTCTTATAATGAGGTTGGAGAGGCCTACTTCTTTGATCTTTTTGTCTTAAGAATCACTAACTCATTGTTCATATTTCACATCATTGAGAAATTTTCCTCCATCTTATTTTCTTAATCTTGCAAATTTTTTTCTATATTTTGCATCATGTTCTTCAAATCTCCTAACTCATTGGAGGAAGTAGAAACTATTGGAGCTATAGCAAGAGGTCAACATGTAGATGTAGTAGGAATAGGGGCCATTGTAGGCTAATGATTGGGCATGTCAAGAAACAAAGGCTTGGGGGGCCTTGGAGCTAACTTTCCCCCTTGAATCAAGATATTCTCTACTTTTATGGAAATTTCATAGGTAGATGGCAAGGTGTCTCCTCCCAAAGTTTGCAAATTGATAGAAACATCACTATTAAAGGCTATGAGTTAATGCAAGAAGGCATTACTAGGAGTGAGCTTTACTGCAATGGGTATTCTATCCCATATTTTTTGGAATCTATAATTAAAATTAGTCATTTATTCATGGGGTGTTTTTTTTATAGTAGTTAGCTACTCTAAATGTGCTAGGTGATCACTTTTATCTTCAAAATGCTTACAAAGCCTTTCCCCTAACTCACCCTAGTTAATGATTAAATTATGAGTTAATCCCCTATACCATTGTAAGGATTTTCCTTTTAATGATGAGGCTAAAAGTATAATAGAAATTTTGTCCTCTATAATACAATGTATATTGTAGATATTTGAAATTTCTTGAATGTGCTCTAAGAGAGATGGAAGTTTCACTAGTAAAATTAGGTCTTAAGACCAGATACTGTAATATCATATCTCTAGGCTAGAATAAGGGGACTCCCACCATTGAAGGTGGAAAAAGCATGCACTCTAAGTTGGGTCATGTGAAAAACTGATCTATTCAAATGGATAGATAGTACCCTATGTTGTAACCTATCAACATAAGGAGTAGAAAAAGATCTTGCAAGTTCTCCTAACTAGTAATAGAGAGAGCCTATTTATTCTTCAAGGATTTGAAAATGAAATTTCAGTATACTTAAAAATACCTCTAGAAGATGCCCTTGTTTGAGCTTTGGGCATGAATCACAACAATTCTGGTCTAAAAACCAAGATGTAGAGATGGAGTTGTCAAGTGCTTGAATGTGAGCCTCCTGAAGGCTGAAATGCTAAGAGAAACACTATCTCCTAAGCATCAAATTGAAGCTCTTTACTTTGACACTAATGGACTAGTATACTTAATAAATGCTTCAATATTTGTCCCATGAGGCATGCCAAAAATTGTGGTATGATTGGTGGAGGTTCTAGAAATTGATTCAAAGCTTTGGATTTTACTCCCATCAGGCATGCCAAAAATTGTTGGCATGAAATTTTACAACTTTGCCTAAAGTTTTACCTAAAGGAAACCTCATGTAACATGGAAACAATCACAAAAGTGTGGGACTTTGCAATTAGAGATTGAGTCTTCAAAGAAGGTCAGCTTCCTTGCTATTACAGTACAACTAACTATTATTCAAAGGAAAAGGGAGAAGGAATGTATAAAATAAAACTACCTATTCTAATCTAGAGGGGGTGATACACTAGATAGTATTGTTCAATATTATCTCTACCCAGGGAAGCATAGTTCATCAATACAATTCTTAGCTATGGAAAATCTATCTTAACTTTGACTCAACAATCATGCACAGATCAAAGATCGATAAAATGATATAAGGAAAGAGATTCACTCTATATCATCTAAGAATAAATAGACATGGTGTATAACTAAAGAATGAAAGCAATAAATCAATATAAGGCAAGAAGATATTTCATGATATATTAATGGAAGAAGGAGATACAAGAGAGAATTATATTCAGTCATAGGGAAAAGGGAAATTACAATAGTAGAGCATAGAATACAATGCTATAGAATCAAAGAAAAGACCAGCCCTTGAAAAGGTTACAAAACTTGCTTTTATAGTTCAAGCATAACTGAGAAAACTTCTACTAGAAGCCAAAGACAACTATTGCCATTAAATTTTGCAAAGAATAATCATTTTTGAACCAAGGAAGATTTGATCGAGTGTGTTTTCATATGTATAAAATCATATCTTTCATACCAATTCTAACCATTACTACATTACTCCATGGTTGAGTGAATGGATAACTTGGGGTGACAATGAAATTTCCCTTGCATCAAATAGGCATGGAGATCATCAAAAAGTGGTTGTAGATGACCAAGGAATTAGTTCACAATTAAAGAGTTGCTTCATGCCATGTCTGCAACCATGCCAAGTAAGTCATGTCATTATTTGACTAATCAACCTCACCATGTGGACCAGTAATCTCTTAGCATTCTACCATTTCATCCAGTTGCCATCCTGTGTTGACCTATTGACTCCCTTAGATTGTGGCTTCATAGCCTAAAGTCATTTCGGCACATTAACTATTGTGAACTTGCAGTTATTTTTCCCTATTTACCCTTTCACAACTTATTATCCTTTCTAACTACATAGCCTTGTGAAACCATGACTTCCCATGTATATTCTTGATCACTACTTTATAGCTTGTTTTCATGTTTGCTCCTTAACTATCGCAACCCTGTGACATCATTAAATTGGCCCTTCACACCATCATCGTGGTTTATACCTAACAATATTCTAATCATGTGATGATGCAAAAGCAGTAATCTTACCTCCATCACCCATTTGGAGCTTACGTTATGGCTAGCATGAAATGTTCACAACCATGTAACTAATGACAACCTGAGTACTTGTTGCATAGTCACAACCCTCAACTGTGATCACACAATTGCAACCACAAAAATTACCTTTATTTAACCCTACAAAGCCATGACCAAAGTGATCATTATTTAACCACCTTAACCCTAGGTTATACCTAACCTCCTATGACCAAGCAATCAAGAGTATTTTGTAGCATCACCACTTTGACCATGGTTTAGCATTAACCCTCTACGATAATGCAAAAATTGAATTTGACTACAGCCTATTGACCTTTCACGTGGTCACAACTTAAATTTTGAAGCTCTATCAATGGAGAGCATCAATTGAATTGATCCATCCTTATTCCATGAAATATTCTTGACCCTTGTGATGATGTGAAAAGGAATTCCTCATGAACCTGGCCCACCATGATATGCGATGTCATGTTGTTATGTTGCCATAATTAAAGATCGATTAGTTCCCCTTAGCAACATAATGATAGACACAGATCTTCTTAAGATCTAACAGTAATGATATGATTGAAGAACCCCAGCATAGTTAGCACCCTCAACCAATCAGGCGCTACCCTTCCATCACCCTTCTGCCACATCCTTCATTGTGTGGCCCACATACTAAATCTAGTCGCACCTTATCCATGTGGAAAATGCTCACTTCCCTACTTTGATTAAAGCTTGAGAAACTTTAAAAAGCATGAATATGCCAGCAATTAATCTTGGAAGATCTAACAGTCATGAAAATTGTGGGCCCCCTGAGGTCTTTCTTAAGGTAGAATCTAAACTATGACCATGCAACCAAGGTAAATTTCTCCATCACAACTATTAACTAGATGTTAGCCTCTAAACTATGAAGTTGTGTTGACTACTAAGAAGACTATGTCGCACATTCATAGCTTCCCTAATGGTTGAGTTCTAACTACTTGTGACCAAGCGATGAAAGGCAGTTGCATGGTCGTGACTTGAACCATTCACAAGAAAAAGCCATATAATAAGAAAATATTAAGACCTATGGATATAAGGATAAGGTCAATTTTTTACATATCCCATTAGACTTGCATGGCAAAAAAATTTGAATAGTCAAATTTGACCATTGCTCATGTCTGTCACCCTAAAAATTTAAATTTTGGTGTGGGGGTGGGGGGGGGGGGAAGGGGGGGTGGGAATAGGTAACAGTTACATTACAAAACATCTTATACATTCAAACAAAATTTGGGATAGTAGTTGCAAATCTAATAGTAGGTAATTATTGTAGGAGTCTTCAACTAAATTTTGTGTCTTCAACTGCCCTTGATCATATAATTCTTCAATTGCCACTTGCTAAAAAAGCCTTATCATCTACAAATACTTTCAAAATAATTATTTCTTTCTTGATGGATCACTCAGAATATCTAATTTTAACTAAATATCATACTACATTTATTCCACCTAAAAATCAGATCACCATTACTGTTAAGATTTGGAAAAATGCTCATTGATCATTGAATTGTGTTGACCTCCACCCTGGGCAGTATGGATTTGATGTCTTCTATGGCCTCCTAGATAGTTATGTTTGTGTCCACATTAGGCCAAGTGGCATCTCTAACTACATTTAGTTCTTCAAGTTGTTTGCTCCACTTAGCATCTGTTGTTGCTTTAACCTCTACAGTTATTTTTCACATTTATGCTTCTAGCTTACAGAGCATGTCAATCAAATCATAAAATACTACTACACCTACCTCATCATTGCAATATGCTAGGAACCTAGGATAATTTAAAATGCTATCAAAAGATGTTGACCATTCCACCTAGTCCCTAACTCTTCCATCATTATCCAAAATTGTAGGCACAAAACTACGTGTTCCTATGGCAATTGCTTTCATTTTATTCTGAATTAGTTGCAACTTGATAGCAAAAAAACCATTTAGATTCTTTACCTTATTAATCATCTTTTGGGTACTTATAATCATTACCTTTGGAATATCTTTCTTTATCTAGCTCAGACATGGTCATTTTAAAACCATGTTATGCCCTTTAAATCTAAAATTTGTGATGGTGTGATGACTCTTTATTGCCTCTTTGCAATGGTTTTCTTTCTTTACTTATTTATATCTATGACCATGTGAATAGGGTTGTCTTTACTATTTCACAACCTCATACTTATCTTCTTTAACTACCAAGTCTGGCCTGTGATGTCGCGATTTCCTTTGTTCACTCTTTCACAACTTCAGTTATTTACTAACCATGTAGGCTTTCAAAACTAAGATCACTATGTTTTATGCTTTGTTGTCACTTTGCAGCCATTCACCACTTTATCTCTCTAAATATTGTGATCTGCTGATGAACTTTTTATTGATCACTTCACATCTTTGTGACGGTTTGGGACTTAATACTTCTACTAGTTGTGATGTTGCGATATCTCAAGAAGTTACCTTGTCACTTCCTCACAACTGCCAGACATGATGCTTGTTTTAACTATGTGATGTTGCACTGAACATTTCTAGTTAATCATTTCTTATCTCACAACATCACAAATTAACATTTTAATTATCTTTGAAGCCATGTGATGTTTCACTAATAATTCTTCACCACTCACAACTTAAAGTATTAATATCAAATGAAGTCATGCAAAGATATGATAGTCACCTTTAATTGTAATATTTTCTTTTGTTCACACGCTTGCAACTTTACTTCTTAACTACAACTTTTGACTTGTGAAGATGCGATCATCATTCTATCTCTAGCTGTCACTTCTTCTTTGTATCTTTGCAACTGCAGCATCTCAACCACAGCTAAAACTTGTAAAAGTGTAATTTCAAGCTTTCACTACTTCACAACTCTAACCTTGTGTTAATCATAAAATCATGCGATGTCATGATGGTCCAAATCTTTAACCACATGATTATATTCTCCATCTTAGCAACTTAGAATATCAACTTCCATCTTACCCTTGCGATGTTGTGACTAACTGCTAACTTGATTGTTTTTTCTATCATTAGTGCTTTACAACTTGAATTTTATTAACTATTTATCCTTTTTCAATCTTGTGATGACCATCTAAGCTTAACCATTTCTTTTTATCACAACATCACAACTTCAAACCCCTTCAATGCTAACTGACCTATGATAGTACGATATCCACTTAACATTAACCTTTTCATGTCATCGCAAAATCACAACTAGAATACTTAACTCTTTACTCAACCCTATGAAGTCATTATTATAAGCTTTTGCAACCTCACCACCATAACCCCAAGTTTATCTTAACCATCTATGAACATGTGATAACCCTTCAAGTTAACTACTTCGTTCTATTTGCACGATTGTGACATAGACTTTAGGATTGATTTGAAAACTTGTGATCATGTGATGACTCAAATTTAGATTGTGTTGTCACTTCATCACTTTGTTGCAACTCATAATACTTTAAGACTTTACTAACTTGTGATCATGCACTTTCCACTATTTTATCCCTTTGCACCTTTAACTTGTATGCTTGTACTAACTGCTCTGATATCGTGATGGCTTGCTTAGAAATTATTATGCTCCTTCACATCATTGAACATGATTAGTGATAAAAAGGGGAAAATTTTGTGATGAAAAGGCTATCGCAACATCACAACTTAAAATATAAAGAGGCATGAGATATAACAAAACAATGAACTCAAAAACTTAAGGATATAAATGTATAAGTCATATTTTTCATGTGTCCCTATTTAATATTTACAAGTTAATTTCAAATGAATTCCAAAAATATAAAAGACAAGACAATTACCCTAGGGCTATTATGAGGGGAAAAAAAATTCAAAAATGCTAACACATTTGTACAAATTTCTTTCTGATTTTCACAAGATTTCACTAAAATTTAGGTGGGTAAAAAATCAGGCCCACAAACCACACATTGGACATGCAAATTTTCCCTTTGTTTGAAGACCTACAAGATAATTATATGATTGGATTAAATATGTTCATTTTTGGAATTATTATTATTGCATACAACTAAATTTCAACATAACATACCACAGAAATGTGTCAACCTTTGGGGATCATGAATTGTCCACACAAGCATTGCATGGAATTGAAATTATTTTTGTCTAATTGGTCTAGAGATATCATACATACTGAAACCATTCCATAACACTAGAACCTCATTAATAAGAGGCATAATATATACATTCATATCTTTCACTTGGTACTTACCTATTTCAGTGAAAAACATCAGATATTTATTGTGGCCATCTTACTCCAAGACTTATAATTACATGTAGGTAACAATAAAATGATTAAATACCTGGAATAATCATTTCCAACATAATGTGCTCCCTCTTTATTGACATCCATGGTGGAAGATTATTGTTGATAAGAAAAATAGGCCACACAAAGTGGTGTAGAAGCACCCTTCCAAGGGCTCCCAATGACAAATTTTTGTTGTGTTGAACTTCACATATGAAGCATGTGATTAGAATAAGAGCTAAAGATCTCATTTGGTGTGTCTAGGACCTAGAAGTTCTAGTTCAGTTGGTTATTCCGAGTAAGTGGCACAATACCTCCATGAGTGCATAGGAATTTCATTGGTCTATTAGAAGCCTAGGAATAGGTGTTTGGTTTTATTTTAAGCATATTTGTGCTTTAGGAGGAGCTACAATGGTCATTTGCAATGTGTGAGAAAAAGTTGCTAGCAACTTTTCAAAAGTTGCTTAGCAATTTTTCTTATTTTTGTTTTTCTAACTTACCAAAGAGACTAAAATCCCTAATCAAAAACCAAGACTGATGGGAAGCCTATAAAATGCATGAGAAACCCTAAACCAAGGGTTGAAGAATACCATTGTATGGAAAAAGTACAGTACAATAGACTGTGCATTGGAAAATAGTGACATTTACTAGTTTTTTGTTAATTTTTGAAGGCAATAGATAAGTTTTTGTGAGCTCTATGGATTTGAATAGTGTCTATAGTGTTTTTTCTTTCATTTTCATGCATTAGATTAGGTTTCTTCAAGTTCTGCAAGTGTTTTTATTAATTCTTTTTGTATAGGTCAAATTCTGCTAGTTTTGGCATACCATGTAAATAAGGGGTTATATCTTTGGTTTCCACTATGGGAAAGCCATGAAACCTTGGAATATTGAATTTTAGACCAAATTTTTTTTGTAAAAAAGTGCAAGGCCCTTGGATGCATGTGCAACATTTTTTTGAGCTTGCCCCAGGCGAATACAACAGTATTCGGCTAGGAGTGGACAGTAACAAATTGGCTCTAGAATGCAGAAGAGTGAGTTTTAAGCTAAGTCCTTTGGATGGATTCAAGAGGAGTATTAGGATATTTTATGTTGTGAAGGAGAAGTTTTGATAATCTCGGGAAGGTGTCTAAAAAGTGAGGATAGCAAGGAACTACCAAAACCCTTAATTTTAGCATAATTGTTGTACGGCTTTTTGGTGGCTCAAGACCCCAAAAATCCTTTAGGGTTGGACATTGGAAAAAAATTATTATTTATTACTAGATTTTATGAAACCTTAAGGAAAATTTGGTAAAAGCCCTAGAAATCCACAAGGAGGCCTAATTGGGGCTCCTCTAGTAGCCCTGTTTATGAAGGAACTATTCAATCGAGTATCAACCCAACTTGACTATAACATTGATCATGTGGAATAAGTTGTAAAACCTCTAAAAAAATCCTCACAATCTTTGTTATAGCTTATGTTGGTGAAAAACCCTTATAAGCCTATAGGGATTTGGTTGCTTAGGAATAACCTTGGAATGCTGAGAAGTTGGAAGTCTTGACTTGGTGGGTAGGTTTAGGTAGGTCAGGGAATCCTAGAGACCATTGGAGGTGTTGGAAGAACACTTAGATCCTAACTATGGGTCACGAGCATGGACTAGTTAGTCTATCCCAAGCCTCCCTATCAGATTGGTATCAGAGCCAACAAAGGTGTGGGATAAAGCAAGTGCAAAGCAAGGTGAATGCAATCACCCAGTGATTCCAAAAAAATGGTAACCAAATTTGAATTGGCCAAGAAGGTTTAAGAAGAAGAAATAAAGGTACAAGATTAAGAAGAAGACAATAGGTCTTTAAGAGAAAGCTTGGGACAACATGAACAGTTATTGAGTGAGGTCCAAGACACCATAGATAAAGTCAAGGATAAGATAGTGCAGAAAGAAGAGAAGGAAGCTAAAGAGAAAGGCATTCAGTTGGAAGAATAATGTCCAACACCAAACCCTATTTTACCAAAAGAGCCTTTCTTGAAGGCAATCAAGGAAATAAATAGCAAAGCCTTGGAAAAAATTCCTCTATTTAGTGGAAAGATGGATCCTAATCTCATCATGGAATGGATTGAAGGAATGGAGAACCATTTTGAAGATGTTGTCTATGATGCTCAGAAGGTCAAGATGGCAAGGTCAAGGTTGAGAGGTACGACTCTAACCTGGTGGAAATTTTTTCAAACAAAGAGGGAAAAAGAAGGAAAAGGTCCTATTGTTACCTAGAAAGGAATGGTGGCTAAAATCAAACAAGCCTACATTCTTGAAGATTATGAAATATAGCTACATAGGAGGAGACAAAATCTAAGGCAAAAAGATATGGATGTGCACTCTTATACTGAAGAATTCCAAAAGCTATGTTTAAGGTCTAAAGTGGTAGAAGATGAAAGTATCAAGAAAGATATTTGAATGGACTCAAATGGTCTATTCAAGAAGACATGAACCTTTTCACTCCTAAAATAGTTCATCAATGTTATCAAATGACCCTAAAAGTGGAAGAGAAAGTAAAAAAAAAGTAGGACCATACTTCTAAGAGGAGAGGAAGAGGTTGTCCTAGTAGAGGTGGTGAATCAATAAACCAAGGGGAGAGCAGACTCTTAGAAAAAAGTTCTAAAATTATCATAAGGGGATCTTTTAGTAGAGGAAGAGGATCTCAAGGAAATAGAGGAAGAGGAGTAGGAAGAAGTAGCTCCTACTTTGCCACCATGAAGTGTTATCAATGTGCACAACTTGGACACCCTAGCTATAGGTGTCCTGATAAACCATCAACCTCAAGTAATGAGAAGAGGGTATCTTATGCCCAAGAAGATAGTAGCAGCTCATGCACTAATGAAGTCAACAAATTAGAATAAAAATGGGTGAGAACTTGATGATTAGGAAGGTACTTGTAACGCAGCCTAATCAAAGTGAACCCAAATAGAGGAGGGATCTTTTTAGAGTTAGGTGCAAGATCCAAGGTAAAGTTTGCAAAGTTATAGTGGATTCAGGGTCAATGGATAACATCATATTAGAGGAAGTAGCAAAGAAGCTAAAACTTACAAAGGTTCCCCATGCAAATCCCTACAAGGTGACTTGGTTGAATCAAGAGCAAAATGTAGTGGTTAATGAGAAAACATGGGTGGAGTTTTCTATTGGAGCTTATTAAGATAGATTTATTTGTGATGTATTTCCCATGAATGCATGCCATCTTCTATTGGGAAGACCATGAAAATTTGATAGGAAGGTGATCTATGATGGAGAGGAGAATTCCATTTCTTTCAAGAAGGATGGAAGGACTTTCAAAATTTAGACCTTAATAGAGAATGAAGGGGAAACTTCTAAGACACAAAGTGTGTTACTTAGTAGTGGTAAGGAGTTCTTGCAAGCTTTATAGGATGAGGAGACCATACGATGTGCTATTATGTTGAAACCAAAGGAAGAAGACAAGAAATTTCAGCCAATACCTCTTGAAGTGTAGTAGATTCTTAATGATTTCAAGGACATTATTTCAAATGGTACACCAACACTACTACCACCTAAAAGAGCAATCAACCATCAAATTGATTTTTTACCCGGTGTATCTCTATCTAGAAAAGTAGCCTATAAACTTACTCTGAATCAAAATAAGGAAGTGGCAAGACAACTACAAGAATTATTGGATCAAGGGCTGATTAAGAAAATTATTAGTCCATGTGTAGTCCTAGTGGTTTAGCATCGAAGAAAGGAGGAAAATGGAGACTTTGTACAAATAAGAGGGCTATTAACTGGATCACCATCAGGTATAGATTCCCAATTGCAAGAATAGATGACTTGATGGATTTTTTAGGAGGTACTATGTACTTTACCAAGATAGATTTAAAGAGTGGTTATCACCAAATTAGAATCAAGGAGGGTGATGAGTGGAAGACCACTTTTAAAACCATAAATGGATTGTATTAATGGATTGCAATTCCATTTGGGCTTACTAATGCCCCAAGCACCTTCACAAGATTAATGAATAAGGTCTTGAAGGACATAATAGGAAGATTTTTAGTAGTGTATCTAGATGACATACTCATCTATAGCAAAACAAAAGAAGAGCACCTTGAAAATTTGAGGTTGGTCATGAAGAGACTCTAGGAAGAGAAACTAGCCATTAATTTTGAAAAGTGTGTGTTTATGTAGAAAGAACTAGTTTATTTGGGCTTTGTAGTGTCTAAGGGTAATTTGAAAATGGACCCAAGAAAAGTGGAGGCGATATTGGATTGGCCTATTCCTAGAATAGGGACTGAAGTCAGAAGTTTTCATGGCTTGACACAATTTTATAGAAAGTTTGTGAGGAACTTCAGTGGGATTTGTGCACCCATATTAGATACCATCAAAGGAGGATTGAAAAAAAATTTCAAATGGACTAAAGCAGTAGAGAAGGCATTTCAAACATTGAAACAAGAGGTAGCTACAAAAATCTATCTTACTCTTACCTATTTTTGATAAATTGTTCACCATTGAATGTGATGATAGTAATGTAGTAGTAGGGGGTGTATTGAGTCAAGAAGGAAGGCCTATGGAATTCTTTAGTGAGAAAATCAATGAGGCAAAGAAGTATTCAACTTATGACTTGGAGTTGTATGTATTGGTACAATCTCTCAAGAAGTGGAGGCATTACCTCCTACCCAAAGAATTTTTTTGTCTTTACTGATAATCAAGCTTTAAGCTACATAAATACTCAAGAGAATCTTAGTAATAGGCATTTGAAATGGGTGGAGTATCTCCAATATTTTACCTTCAAAATCAAGCACAAGAAGGGGCAGCTCAACAAGGTAGCAGACACCTTGAGTAGAAAACTTTTGACTGTCCAAGAAGTGTAGCTACAAAGCATTAGAATAGTAGGTTTCAAAGACTTATATGAGGAAGATGGAGACTTCTCCTAAGCCTAAAAGTTATGCCTAGACTTTGAGAACCATTTTCATAGTGAGTTTGTAGATTATACCCTTCAAAATGGATTATTGTTTAAAGGTAATCAGCTATGTATACCTAAGGGATCCATGAGTGAAAATTTGATTCAAGAGAAGCATAATGGAAGCTTGAGTGGACATTTGGGCATTAAAAAAAATATTGGAGTTAGTACAAAGATACTACTTTTGGCCTAAGCTAGCAAGAGATATAGGAAGATATGTTGAGCTATGTGGAATATGCCAAAAGAGCTAAAGGAGGTTCAAGCAATGTAAGATTCTACCAACCCTTTCCAATTCCAAATAGGCCTTGGGAATGTGTAAGTATGGACTTTGGGGTTGGACTCCCTAAAACCAAATCAGGTATGGATAGCATCTATGTTGTAGTAGATAGGTTCTCTAAAATGAGTCATTTCATTCCATGTAAAACTACTCATGATGCACATTATGTAGCACATCTCTTCTTCAAGGAGGTAGTTAGGATTTGTGAACTCCCTTTGAGTATTGTGTCTAATAGGGATAGCAAGTTCATGGGTCATTTTTGGAAAACCTTATGGAAAAGGCTAGGAACTAATCTCTCTTTCAGTTCAGCATTCCATCCTCAAATTGATGGTTAAATTGAGGTCATCAACAAGGTGATTGGTAACTTGTTAAGGTACTTGAAAAAGGAGTATGGGAAGACTTGGGATCTTGGTATACCTCTTGCTGAATATGCTTACAATGATAGGGTCAGTAGGACCATAGGAAGGAGTCCTTTTGAGATAGTGTATATTAGACATCCTGGAGGAGTGAGTGAGTTAAGAGACTTAGGTCCTATGAAGTTAAAAAGTGGACAAGCTAAAGATTTCACTCAAACTATCAAAGAGGTTCAAGAACAAGTGAAGAAAACCATGTTGGAGTATACTCAAAGACTCAAGGAAAAAATGGATGAGAAGAGGAAAGAAGTACAATTTCATATTGGGGATTATTTCATGGTCCACCTTAACAAAGCAAGGATACATCAGGGTATGCCCACTAAGCTCCAAATGAGAAGAGTTGGCCCATGTAAGGTTCTAGATAAATATGGAGATAATGCCTAAAAAGTGGACTTTCCATTAGACTTAACCATCTCATCAGTGTTTAATGTTGTAGATCTGATCAAATACAAAGGGGATATCAATCAGCAAGGTACATCTCCACCAAGGATACTACAAGACATTGACACTAATGCAATGCCCAAGAAGAAGCCAACCAAAGTAGAGAAAGTATTGGAATCAAAAGTAAAGAAAGATACAAGACATCAAGTCTATATGGAGCATTTGATCAAATGGAAGGATCAACTTAAATTTGAAGCCACCTAGGTTGAGGAAGGACACTTCAAGAAGTTTGGTATTGATCTGGCTCTTCTTGACCCCAAGGTGCCTTAGTTTGTGCTAAGGGGGGATTATGGTGTAGGAGCACCCTTACAAGGGCTCCCACTAACACATTTTTGTTGTGTTGAACTTCTCATATGAAGCATGTAAGTAGAATAAGAGCTAAAGATCTTATTTGGTGTGTCTAGGTCCTAGAAGTTCTAGTTCAGTTGTTTATTCTTGGTAAGTCACACAATACCTCCATGAGTGCATAGAAAGTTCATTGGTCTATTAAAGAAGCCTAGGAATAGGTTTTTGGTTTTATTTTAAGCACATTTGTGCTTTAGGAGGACCTAAAATGGTCATTTGCAATGTGTGAGAAAAAGTTGCTAGAAAGTTGCTAGCAACTTTTCAAAAGTTGCTTAGCAATTTTTCTTATTTTTGTTTTTCTAACTTACCTAAGAGGATAAAGGACCTAAAAAAACACCACTACCAATAGTAAGGCTATAAAATTCATGAGAAACCCTAAACCAAGGGTTCGAGAATATCATTGTATGACAAAAGTACAATACAACAGACTGTGCATTGGAAAACAGTGACATTTACTGGTTTTTGCTAATTTTTGAAGGCAATAGAGAAGTTTTTGTGAGCTCTGTGGATTTGAATATTGTATATAGTGTTTTTTCTTTCATTTTCATGCATTATATTAGGTTTCTTCAAGTTTTTCAAGTGTTTTTATTAATTCTTTCTATATAGGTTGAATTCTGCCAGTTTTGGCATGCCATGTAAATAAGGGGTTGTATCTTTGGTTTCCACTATGGGAAAGGCATGGAACCTTGGAATCTTGAAGAGAAAAGCCCATTTTGTTTTTACAAAAGTGCAAGTGCCTTGTATGCACATGAATCATTTTTTATTGAGCTTGCCCTAGGTGAATACAACAATATCTTGCTAGGAGTGGACAACAACAAATTGGCTCTAAAATATAGAGGAGTGGGTTTTAAGCTAATCCCTTTGGAGGTATTCAAGAGGAGTAGTATGAGGTATTATTTTGTGAAGGAAAAGTTTTGATAAGCTTGGGAAGGTGTTTAAAAAGTGAGGATAGTAGGGAACCTCCAAAACCCTCAAAAACCCTTAATTTTAGCATAATTATTGTACGAATTTTTGGTGGCTCAAGACCCCAAAAATCCTTTAGGGTTGGTCATTGGAAAAAAAAAATTCTTATTAACAAATTTTATGAAACCTTAAGGAAAAGTTGGTAAAAGCCCTAGAAATCTGCAAGGAGGCCTAATTGGGGTTCCTCTAGTAGCCATGTTTATGAAGGAACTATTCAATCAGGTATCAACCCAACTTGAATATCACTTTGATCATGTGTAATAGGTTTTAAAACCTCTAAAAAATTCCTCACAATCCTTGTTAGAGATTTTTTGGGTGAAAAACCCTAAATAACCCTTATAAGCCTAGAGGGAGTTGGTTGCTTGGGAATAACCTTGGAATGCTGAGAAGTTGGAAGTCTTGACTTGGTGGGTAGGTTTGAGTAGGTTAGGGGATCCTTGAGAAAATAAGGAATCCTAGAGACCATTAGATGTGTCAAAAGAACACTTAGATCCTAACTATGGGTCAGGAGCACGGACTAGTTAGTCTATCCCAAGCCTCCCCATCACTGAGTAAATGGATCTCATCTCTTCATATGGATTGACACCATCAGTTGCCAAAGAAAGCCTAAGATTTTAAGGTTCTTACTTAAAGTTTCATCACTTTTCCTCTATGTCCTTAAAAGTTGAACCATCTACAAGGATGTGAATAATATCATCTCAACTTCTATTGCATACATGGTAATCAATAAATTATGCCAGGCTAATTGATCTAAATAATCATTTAAGATGCAAAATAATGGAGATTTAATGAAGAATCTTACAAGGCACCTTTTTTTCACTTGATCATCTTGATATCTTCTTGCATGGCATTCAAGGCATTCTATTGTATTTTTGTGTTCTTTATGATAAACTACATGATCTTGAGGACAAGCATCTATTGATTGATACTCCATTCCAATATGTTTCATAGTGGCACATAATTCTCAGTAAGAGCAAGGGAGAACATTTTATGGTGGTAAAAAATAGTCACCTATCAATCTAAAACAAAAAATATTAGTCATTAGTATAAACAATCTTAATGGTACATATTTCACCTTTTATAGACTATAATGACGTATATCAAAAACCTTGGCATACATGACATTGTTATGTTGGATAAATCATTCATTACCTTCAAATTCACCAACAACAATACATTAGAGAGAAGATTTGATTGGGATCCTTCATAAAGGGTCATGTTTTCCTTCTCAAGTAGAGGTTGTTGGCATTAAGTTATTACTGCCATTAGTGACAACACTTATCTGTATTAGTATAGTTACCAAGCTCATCACTCAGTCTACAATGTATATCGAGCATTCAGTGGTTACCTTGTACATTCATCACTTAAGCAATTTAAACTGAGCTTTGTAGTTCACACCGAGCATTCTAATTGTTAACCGAGCTTCGTAGTTCACACCGAGCATTCAAGTATTAACTAAGCTGAGTATAGTTACCGAGTGAATGTGCAATCCAACAGTGTCTACCGAGTTTATAGTGTTCACCAAACTTCATAGTTTTTATCAAGTGATGGAAGCACAGTGCCTACCGAGTGATGAAAGCACAGTGCCTACCGAGTAATGAAAGCACAGTGCCTACCGAGTGATGCAAGCACAATGTTTACCAAGTGAAAGCAAGTAAATGAAGAATTCAATTTTTATCGAGTGACACTACATCTATCGAGTCTCCAATGGTTACTGAGTTCAGAACTATGTCAGGTGATTAGTATGGACTGAGCCTTCAATTCTACCAAGTGCATGATGATGCCAAATAATGCAGTGGATGCTGAGTATCAAAAGATCATCGAGTCAGTTCAGTGAACTCGAGTTATTTATTGTTTGGCCAACTCAGTAATATTTTGTTCACTTGTGTTTTAGCCGACCTTTCAATTGTAATTATTGAATGGTATATATATGTAATGTATTATATCATTTGAAGTAATGAAAAAGGAGTATCAAGATAGGTATGTAATGTTTTGAAAAGAATAAAAGAAAATTGGCAAAAGAGCAGAGTATTCAGCAAGGTCTACAAGGAGCAGTAATGATTCATCAGTCACAAAAGGTGATATATACATCAAGGATCTAACTAGAAAATCAAATTTGTGAGTAGATCTACTTTTTCATACTAATAGATGAATCAATTTTGTAAATCCTTTAACATGGTAGACTTAATAGTCTTTGTATAAATATCCTAATAGAGTGCATACTTAAGTGTATGTTTGTAAATCCTCTAACAAGGTGGACCTAGCAATCCTTTATGCTCCTAACAGAGCATATCACCAGAAGTGGTCAATGTAAGCCTTAACAAGCCAACTTCATATTGTAGTAATGAAGTTTTGTGGGTATAATCCCCACCCCAGTTTTACTTTCTATTTGGAAGGTTTCTGGGTCACCAAATCACTGTATAAATGTGTTATAGATGTTTGATTTCTCATTTATGTAGTAGATTAGATAAATGAATGATGATTGGTTAAAGTGCTGAATTGTTTAAAGTTTTGAGGTTACTGATTCACCCCTCCCCTCTCAGTAAACTATCATATCTTGAATATTTCCAACAATTGGTATCAGAGCTGTGTGGTTCTCAGGATAAAGTTTGACAGCTTGAGCAAAGATCAAGGACAATGGAGATATTTAGACTTGACAAAGCTATTGAAAATGAAAAGCTAGATCTGGAATTGGCCATGGCTCAAATCAAAGAAGCTAAGGAGCATCTTTATCAATCCTTGAAGAGAAGGAAGGAACTTGCAAGAAAAATGAATGATCATTAGTATGTTGAAGAAAAGATTGAATACCTTTTACCATCAAGCAATTCAAATGAAGCTAATGAGGCTATCAAGGAACTCCTAGCAAAGAATGGTTCCTTGCAGGAAGAAGTAAGAAAGCTCAAAAGAGAACAAGAAATTCAATCAATCAAGCTATGTGAAGCTTTGGAACAGAGAGACAAGGCAAATGAAGACTTAGAGGTAAGAAATAGTCACTCCCTTCAGCATCAAGATCTTGTAAATCAACTATCTAATGCAAATGAAGAAATTATGAATCTAAGATCTGACAATGAAAACTTGAGGAATGACTTGATCACTGAAAGACAAATCAATGAAATCTTAAAAAGTGACTTGAGATCTAAAAGACAAATCAATGAAAGTTTGGAAAATGACTTGATCACTAAAAAGAAAAGCAATGAGAGAATGATGAAATCTCAAGCAGACATGACTCAATTAAATCAGCAAAGTGAGCAAAATCTTCATAGACAAAAAGGAAAAGTTGGACTTGGTTACAAGGAAGAAGGTGCAACCTCCAAACATGGTGCCCAAAGCAATCAAAGACCTACTTGCAATCACTATGGTAAGCTTGGTCACACATCAAACAAATTTTGGAGCAATGGAAAGAGTAAATTCAATGGTAAATGCTACAATTGCAGTTAGCATGGTCATAAAGCTAATGAATGCAAGGAGAAACCAAAATTTGAAGGCAATTGTCACAAGAGCAAGAAGCATGGTCACAAGGCATTCCAATGCAGATCCAAATCATTCAATCTAGTTGAACAACTTGTCAAGGCAATCTTTGGATGGGATTACAATACCTGGTGTAGATATCATTATTGTGGAGAATATGGACACATTCGTAAAGATTGCTTGAGGCATCACTTGAGGAAAAGAGACACAACAGTAAGATGTTATACATGCATTGAACTCAGTCATGTAACTAAAAACTACATGAATATAGGAAGAGTTGAAGATGAAAAGAAGGCTAAAGCTAAAAACATTCAGAAGCAAGTGAGACAACAGTGGATTCCAAAATCTACCAAGCAAGATAATTCAAGTGATGGCAATATCACTCAAGAAGTGGGTGACTCCACCATTTCCAATTAAATTGATAAAGGATCTGGAACTGTATCATCAAGCTATATCCAGAGTAGTTCCAAATGCAAGAAAGTGGAATGATCAAATCAGTATTCCAAATACATGAAGATCAAAGAAAACATATCTTTTGTCGAGTTGCATCTATCGAGGGAAGTCGATTGAAGACCTTACCGAGCTAGGTTGGTAACAACTAAAAGTTTTGTTCGATCACCGAGTTCCAAGCTTCTACGGAGAAAATGAATGATAGCCTGTCAAATACTATGTCATCTCAGCTACCTTCATACCAAGCATTTATGGCAATATTTTGTCAAAAGGGTAGAATTCAATTTCATTCTTCATCGCAATTTTAGAGCAAAGAAATTTCTAGTGATTCCCAAGAAAATTCCAAGCGATTTCAAGCGATTTTAAAGCGAAAAACTGTTCAAAATTTTCTTACACTTACCGAGCAGCAATGGCATCCAGGAGTAGCAGCACCACCAAGGCAAAAAGAGGTTCAAAAATGTTGGTAAAGGGTACATAATGGAAAGTGCCCAACTTCAAAATTGTTCTAGCTATTGCAAAATCACTTGACCAGAATGGAGCTCAATCACAAATTCCACCTAAGGTAGTTCTTATCAATGATATTCGCACTCATTTCAAATGTTCTGTTCAAGAAATTGGAAACCTAAAGATGGAAAATGCCCTAGGAGAAATGTGTGTAGATGGCTCTCTGAAACCCGAATTCAAGCATCTTGAAACCAAAGGTTTGACTCATATCTCACATATGCCTAGAAGCTTTCAAACCAAATGGATTAGGTATATTTTGAGTTAGGTGTACAATGGGCAATTGTGGTTAGAGCAGCCAGTGTTAATCACAAAGAAGATGATTCACAAAATCACGGGTCTCCCTATGCTTAGCAAAGCTAAAACCACCAAAACCCTAGGTAGGGAAGAGCTACAGAAGCAAACCCTAGCTGAGTGGGATGGTAGAGGTTTGAAGGTCACCACTGTATTAGATGTCGAACTAAGATTTGGCATTCATGTCATTGCCCACAACATCTATAGCTCTAGTCGACTAAATAGTGTACCTTGTGAAGCTGTAGATTTGGCTTTCAAAATTGTAAAGAAGAACCTTGAATTTGATCTGTCAGAATTACTGTTGAGACAACTGAATAAAAATATGGATAACATAAGGACCACAAAGAATAAACCTTGTAAATTTAGTTTCTCTGTTAATCTGTTTATTTTTCCATGTTCAAAAATTCTTTCCATTGAAAGGAACAGTGGTATGGAGAAAAGACATTCCCATTCTTTATTAGATTAATGAGTTTGTAGCAGAAATGGGCAAAAATTTTGATAGCATTGTGGATAATTATTTTGAATATTTCAAGAAGAGAATTAATAACAAGTTCCAGATTCCACCAAAATTAGTTAAAGACTACAGATATTATGTATGTTTTATGGTTGATTGTGATAAGGTGTACATTCAGGCAGTCAGACCCAGAGTTGCATGGGTAAAACCTCTTCCTTATGAGGAAAATATTGATGAGTCTAGGGATATCATTGAAGCACTGGTCAATGAGCCAGTAGACCCAAGGCAACCAATCTTTAGAACATATGATGAGGCAAAGGCCAGAATTGAGCTTGAAATCAAGCTACCCCAGGCCATAAGCAAAGGCAAGAGGAAGATAGAAAAATTAAAAATTGCTACTAGTCCTCTTATGCTTACCAAGGGAAAAGGTGAGGATGAAGAAGATGATGAAGAAGAAGAAGGAGAAGAAGAAAAAGAACATGAATCTAAAGAGGAACAGCCAAAGAAGAAAGGTAAGGTAACTATTACCAAACCTAAGAAAAAGCCCACTACAATATTCACTAGAAGAACTAGAAAAGGCAAGCAGGAACCTATACTGGTCAGGCCTCCACCCACATTCAAGGAAAGGCTTAAACAATTGGAAGAAGGAGTTGGCATCACAAATTTCAAGGCATTGAAATTTGAAACAAGAACTAATGCTGAGAAAATGCAGATTGAGGAACTGGTACTCAATAAGATGGGTAAATCGAAATACACCCCGAACCAACTTGCCTCTCAAATCTCCAAAGAATTGTTGGAGAGATTACAACTGAGATGGGAGTCAGCCACCCAAACAATCAAAGAGATATATGAGCAATCTCTGAAGAATCTTCTACCGAGTCTCACTGGAGCAGAAATAAAGGTAGCAATGAAAAACCATGAAGGTAAAATGATGATAAGGTTTCACACATGTTTGATCTTAATTAAAGACATTGAGCATGTTGTGAATGATGCAACAAACATGTGGAAAAATATCTATCATCTGCAAAAGCCCAGTGAAGATCCAGTGGAGATCAAGGATGATGATAGCAGTGACAGTGATGATCTTGATAGCACTCCATCCATCATAGTAACTCCAAGAGAGTTGCATGAACTTGTGGAAGAAGAAGGGGAAGAAGCAAATGAGGAAGAAGAAGATCCAGTTAAAATTGTAGTAGAAGTGATTGCATCCCTTCCTCACTCTCCACCAAAGACCGTTGCATCCACTATGGAGACAGCTTCTGCAAGTGAGATTATGAGCACAACAATCACATCAATTGCTCAATCTTCACTGGCCACCTCCCAGCTCCAAGTATCCAAAATAGAGGTGCCAAGCACTTCATCTACCGAGATCACTATCACTTCTTCAGCTACCAAGCTAGCCTCCTCAACTCCTTCATCAACAACAAGTGTACCAGTAAGTTCCACAATTTTTTTTTCATCAGTTCCAGCTAGTTCTATAGTTTTTTCAACATTATCTACATCTACTTTAAATCCAATTAGTTCAGATACTGCTATACCGAGTGTATCATCATTTTTGGGAAGTATTCCAGTTTTTTATCTGGTTTATACTTCTATTAGCATGCAATCCTCAAGTCCTATCCATTTTGATTTTGTTCAAGGGAAGCCCATCAATAGTAATTGAAAACAAGAATGTATTCTCTAAGAGTTTACAATTGTTCAACAAAATTAATGTTTTACAAGAAAATGCACCTAAAGAACTGTTAGCTCAAAAGCAAGAACATGGTGTTGATATTAGATCTACCTTGCTAACTCCTAATGCATTGGGCTATTATTATTTGTCAACATCACATTCACTTTGATAGCCATGTTAGGGAGGTGATCTCACATAGTTCATCCTTATGACTTTGAAGTCCTTAATCATGATCTTGGGTGCTCAAATTAATGTCCCAGATATTTGCGCCTTAGGGCCCTATTTGATCATCATTTCAAAGGACCTCAATGTCGACCATAAAATGTCTCTCAATATGTTGTTCTTTACTTTCATTAGAGGGGGAATCTATCTCTTTCTTACTTGGACATAAGGGTTACCTTTTCTTCTTTTGAGGTGGCCCCTTGTCCTCTATCCCCTTCCTCTTCATTCCTCTTGTTTGTAACTCCTTGTCCCTCCCCCATTCTTCTTCTTGTTTTGGCCTTCTTATTTTTTTGAACATTCAGGGAGTTGTTTCAAGGTTTTTTTCTCCTACATTTGCTTTGTCATACTTATAAGAGTGTTTCAAGGTTGGGAACCACTTCAACATCATTTTCATGGTTTAGAGGTAATGTCATTGTGTCATTGTGGCTTCTGCAAGGGAACGAGTCTCCTGATTATGGCATTTACACAAAAATAGAACTTTTTTCTTCAACTCCTTTCACTCAAATCTTCAATAAAGTTATTCTTCAACATCCTTGGCTTCCATTGTTGGGCTAGCATATGGAGCCTTTACATCCAACCATTCATTATAAGTTGGGGAATGCACTCCATGCCTAGCATACAAGTGATGCATCTACATATGCAATTTTATCACCTTGAAAAATTTTATTTGATCATGAATAGCTAATTGTTCAAATTATTTTCAATTGAAAAATTATTTCTCCATCTTCAAGTAACCTAAATCCTTGCTTCTCCTAGCTATATTGTTTCTATATTGTTATATATTCTAGAATAGATTTTCAATTTCTTTCTCCATATTTTTATGATGCATAGAAAAGCCCATATCATCTTAGGATAACACTAAGGAAAGTGGTTGAAAATATATGAATAAAAAACTCAAAAAGGAGTTCAATTGAATAAATAATTTGTGTGTTTGATGTTATTTAATGAAAAACTAAACCAGCTAATCATCATATACTTATAACAATCAAAGTATGCACAAAGTAAGATCTTGGTACATAAAATATCAGAAAAAAATAGAGGGAACAAAATTCAAATAGGGAGTCATATAGTATCTAACTATAATTATGAATTAAACATAATATAAAAGAAAGCCATGTTTACAATGTAATATCATTCTATGTATTTTGTTAGTCCACACCAAAATCAATAACAAGACAATGAGAAAGAGAATATCATACTATTAATTTTAAAGATCACATTAGTTTTATATGTATTTCATTCACTCAGAAGACTTACTTGGAAAACCTATGTCCTACATAAAGTTTTGAAAAAGAAAGGGTCTCAATAGGCCATATTCAAATACATAATGGTATCCAACAACTCTCAAGATATAGTCATGTATAAGAACTATAAAAAAAAGAGTACCCATGCTTACAAACCATTACCTTCAAACCACATTTAAAAATGAAACCACCCATAATTTAAATTGAAATTAGATACTTGGGATCCTCATAGGGAGAATCCAATACATGCATGGTTACATCATTGGCTTCCATTGTTCGGCTAGCATATGGATCCTTCATATCCAACCATTCATTATAAGTTGGGGAATGCACTTCATGCCTAGCATGCAAGTGATGCATCTGCATATGCATTTTTATCACCTTCAAAAACTATTTTTGATCCTGCTAGCTGGGAACAGCTAATTGTTCATTTTATTGTACCTAATCTAATGACAGTTCTATACTAGGAATTTGTAACCAACCTAGCTAATTAGCAACTAGACCAATTTAATTGGGTTATGGCTTGTTTCTTTCTAAAAATATCTCCTATGATATGTTTTTGTAAAATTTCTTGCAAAATCTGCCCATTTTTCATGGTCTACATTATTTTTGTATAGGATCTTGAGGTAAGTCACTTAGCACGGGTTGAGTGAGTTCTATTATCTTATTATTTGGATTTTGGAATATGTATGCAACTAGATCATTTTTTCTATTGTGAGATAATATGTAATAAGCATCTTGAAAAAGGTCTCTATGAATATATAAAGAGATACATTTTTAGAAGGAAATATAAAGACATGCATGTTTGCAAGGAAAAGAAAAAAACATTTATAAGAAAATTGTAGAGCAAGGGCACATAGATCACAAGGACATGGCATAGAAATGAAATCACAAAACAATGGCATGACACAATAATGAAATCACAAAGCAAGAGCATGACATGACAATGAAATTGTAAAGCAAGGGCACCATAATGAAATACAAAAATCATGAGGGCACAACAACCAAATTCACCAATCACAAGGGCCATGAAAATGTTCACAACACTCCACCCTTGTTTGAAGCTTTCCCCAATCAAAATCAAATGGAAAATGATTGTTGTTGTTTTTTTAATTCTTGCAAGTACATCACAATTTTGATGCCAATGTTATTATTATGATGGTTTTCTATTGCAAAAAAACATGAAAATGACCACAAATTACACCATCATTGCAAATTATCGTCATAATTTGACCCAAAAGCTTGTAGTGAATTGGGTCCCTTGAGGTCTTAGAATTGTTTGCAAGATCATCACATATAAGTGCTCTTGGGGTTGTGATGCCTTAATCCTATATTGGTACTAAGGAAGATGTCACAAATAGAACCCTTATGATGCAGAGCTCTACCTTGAATAGCAAAATTGATGTGGTGTGGCCTTCTGAAACTTTAAAGTACTCCAAAATAGATTCAAGAGAGGGCTCTACACCTTTGAAATAACTTTATTCCAAAACATATCCTACACACAAAAATTGCACAACTAGGCTTCCAAAGACATAATCTACCCAAACTAGGTTTTTTCTTAGATATGGAACCTATGAGTTTAGGGGGAGTGGAAAGGTTCCTTAATGATCAACCATCTCAAACTAGTGGGTTTGATTAGCCCATTTTGTTCCCAAAGGTCATAAATATCTATATTACATATATGGATACCCTTTTGGAAGAAGTCTAACATTCCAACCTTACAAACTCCAAACTAGTCAAATTATCCCCTACCTAAAAATGTAGCAAATTCCTTGTTAAAGCCGACTTGCTAGGGTTTGAGGGAGAAATTTTGAATAGGTGTTTGAATAGGAAAAAATATAAATTAGGAAACATGTACGGCAGTACAAGGCTTCAATATCCACCTGCAGGTTGGCTTCATCTATCCCCCAAGTTCCTATAGCACTGTAATACCTATTATCCTGCACCAAACACATAGAGATGTTTGGCCTAGGGCTTGCTAGCAAAAAGAGGAGTATTGAATTTCATCTCCCATCCTTCAAGAATGTTATAATACAACTTGCTAACTCAAATTATACCAAGTGGTTTGGAAATCCCATAGTGGGAATGCAAGTTAGGGCTTCATTTCTAAAACTGGCCACCAAAAGGAGGGTTTTGGTGCACTCAACAAAGAACTTAGAATATCTTAAGTTGTAGAGAACTTCAAACCCCAAAATAAATTGCATTGATCAACTATGATATCTATGATTTTATAATAATGGGTTATTCACATGTGTCAATCTGTACATGTCCATACACTCAAAAATTGCAACATTTTTCAAGGGAAAATGGGATCTTTATTTGATTTGAAAAGAAAAATTAGAATCTATTTCTTCCACCCACCTAAAATGGATATTTTAATTCCTTCCCCAATCATCTCAACCAATATTCAAAGGTTTTAATAGTTGGGGAGTGCTTTAACAAAACTTGACAACTTTTTGCAAAAATTGTGAAGCGACTTTTTGTTGCATTTAGCAACTTTTTGCAATTTTCACAAATTCTGTAATCTGGCCCATCTAGGACCTTTTCCTTGTGCCTTAGGGTCCAATAATATGTTTAAAAACCTAAAGACACTTGTATCATATTCTAGGCCTATAAAATTCCTCTTGACCATAGTAAAAAACCCATGGTTTATATAGTACCAAATGGGCACTAGGTCTTACCATTAGGCTCATATTGTTGAATAACTATTACTACCTTATTCCAAATGTCTCTCGAGCATAAATTCCTTTTATTAGAACTCATGAAGAGTTAAAATTATAGATGCAATGGTGAGTGGAGGGTTAGGTAAACCTACACTATACTCCCTTGCTTGAAAAACTCAAGTCTCACTTGAGGATAGTTGTTTAACAAATGTGCCATGCTTGGAAATGCATTTTTTATTCATCCATGTAACATATTTTTCTGTAGATCCTTCCATTTGACCAAATAGTTAGTATACTTCTTCTTTGTTGTCTTCTTGGTTACCTTTGAATCCAAAATCTTTTCCAAATGAAGTGGTTGGCTAGATGGTAGATCCTTGATCCATTCTACCTAAATCTCATTAGTATCCTACATGAAATCATCAGTAACTACATCATCTTTGAAAGAGGTGAGATCAAAAACATTAAAGATAGAAGAAATTGATATGTTATGAGGCAATGAAATTTCATAAGCATGTTCCCCAAATTTGTGTAGTATCTGACATGGTCCAATCTTCCTCATCTAAAGTTTGGTGTGTCCCCTTGGAATCCTTGCTTTATTCAAATATTCCCATACTTGATCTCCCACGTTAAATGATACATGTCTTTTTTTCTTGTCTGTGTGTTGCTTGTATTTGGTAGTGTCTTTATTCAAAGTATCTCTAACCTGATCATGAATCTATTTTATCCATGTTGAGAGCTCTTCACCTTGTGCACTAGTTCTTGCATCATTAGGTAGGTCTCTTAGTTCCATGACTCCTCTAGGATGGAAGGCATAATTGATTTGAAATGGAGTTTTCCCTATGGAGCTGTTGATTGAATCATTAAATGCAAACTTTGCTTGAGGGATAATCACATCCCATGTACGCTCATGTTGTTTAGTAAGGTACCTTAAAAATATTCCTAGTTATCTATTCACTACTTTAGTTTTCCCATCTATTTGTGGATGGTAGGCAAAACTAAAGGATAGGTTAGTGCCTAACTTTTTCCATAAGGTCCTCCAAAAGTGACCCTAGAATTTAACATCTCTATCTAATATTATGGATGTTGGAAATCCATGTATCCTAACAACTTCCTTAAAAAACAAGTTAGAAATACAAGAAGCATCATTATATCTCTTACAAGGAACAAAGTAAGTCATTTTGCAAAATCTATCAACAATGAAAAACATGCTATCAAATCCCTATCTTGTCCTTGGGAGGCCTAAGACAAAGTCCATACTTAGATTGTCCCATAGATTTGTTGGAATGGGTAGGGATTGGTAAGGTCCCTAATTTGTCCTTACTTCTTTTTCTCTTTGGCATATTGTGCATACTTCAACAAATTTCCTGACATCAATAGGTAGTTTGGGCAAAAATTGGTTTTTTCTTACAAATTTTAAAGTTTTGTCAATCCCAAAGTGTCCTCCTAAAGTTCCACAATGCTTCTCTCTAATCAAGTTTTCCCTTATGGAGCACTTAGGAATGTAAAGTTGTCCTCCTCTTAATAGAAGGTCATTCTACAACAAGTACTCTAAATATGTGGTGTTATAGTCATCTAATAGTGTAGAACAGACCTTGTTAATCTCTCCAAAGTTTGGATCATCCTTGTACAAGTTTTTAAGGGCATTGATCCCCATACTTTACATTTGGACTTCTTCTACCAAGGTGATTCTCCTACTTAGGGCATCTGTTACCTTATTTGCAATGCCTTTCTTGTGTTTGATGGAGAATGTAAATACTTGAAGTTGCTCCACCCATTTCATATGTCTATAACTCAACTTGTCCTAGCTATTAAGAAAGCCTAGTTCATGGTTATCTATATAGACAATGAACTCCTTTGGAAGAAAATAATGCATCCATTTCTTTAAGGCCCAAACCATAGCATATAGTTCTAGGTCATAGGTAACGTAATTTTTCTTGGCATCATTAAGTTTCTTTTAGAAGAAAGCAACTGGTCTTCCCTCTTGACAAAGAACTACTCCTATGGCAAGGTTGCTAGCATTATTCTCTACTGTAAATAGCTTTTTGAAGGTAGATAGTGCCAAGATATGATATTGTGCCACTCTACCTTTCAAATACTCAAATGATGTATCTACTTTAGTGGTCCATTGAAACTTTGTTTTCTTACCGCGTTTGATGGTATCCAAGGGAGGTGCACAAATGTGACTAAAGTTTTTGATGAATTTTATGTAAAAAAATTCCAATCCTTGAAAGCTCCTAAATTCTCCAAATATCTTAGGTGTTGGCCAATTGAGGATAGTATCTACCTTTTTAGGATCAATCTTCAATGTACCCTTTGAGATGAAAAAATGCAAGAATGTCAACTCTTTCTATAGGAATGAGCATTTTTCAAGGTTGATTTCTAATTTTTTGCCATGCAACCTTTTCAGGACTTGTTCAACATGTTTCAAGTGTTCCTCCTTACTGCTACTAAAGATCAATATGTCATCAAGCTAGAAAACTATAAATTTTCCTATGAAATCATGCAACACTTCATTCATCAATCTCATGAAGGTTTTAAGGGCATTGATTAGACCAAATGGAATGACAAGCCATTCATACAACCCTTAATTTGTCTTAAATGAAATTTTCCACTCATCTCCAGGCATGATCCTTATTTGATGGTATCATGATTTAAGGTCTATTTTGGTGAAGTAGTATGCTCCTCCTAGTTGATCAAGTAAATCTTCAATTATGGGTATAGGGAACCTATAACTGATAGTTATTTTTTTTATTTCCCTAGAGTTAGTGCATAGCCTCCATTTGGCATCTTTCTTATGAGCTACGACACTAGGGACTACAGAAGGGCTAAGACTCTTTTGAATGAGTCTTTTGGACAATAGATTACTGATCTTTCTTAACACCTCTGCATTCTAATCAAGGGTCAATGTATATGCAGCCTGATTAGGAAGAGAGGCACCTAGTATGAAGTCAATCTAATGTGAAATGTCCCTCAATGGTGGGAGTTCATCTGGTGTGTCCCCTGCAAAGACTCCCTTATACTTTTGTAGTAGGTTATTGACCTCTTTTGGTACTTCTTGATGGACTCCTTTAGTCTTTGGCTTGAGAACTAGGGCTTACCCAATCTGAGAGTCTTGAATCATTTGTAACGTTTCTTTTTGACCTGCCATAACTAATTGTTCATGGGGCTTCTCTTGGTGAGGGTCAGGGTTGGGAAGAAGATTGAACTTTTGACCATCTTTCACAATTGGGAATTTTTTTGTGACCCCATCATTTTTTTATTTGAGGTCATACATCCATGGATGACCTAGAAGAAGGTGGCATAAGTCCATATCCACAATATCACTAAGAAACCTATCCTTATAGTCTTTGATTGAGAAATCTACCCAAGCTTGTTCATTGATCAGGACTTGTAGGCCTTTTGTTAACTAAGATACATGGGAGGGGTTTGGGTGGGGTATCCTTTCAACATTCAATTTTTCTACCATTTCCTTAGAAAAAAGATTTTCAGTAGAACCAAAATCAATGACAACTTTACATACCTTTCCATGGCTTTTGCAATTGGTGCTGAAGAGAGTTTTCCTTTGTGGAGGTTCCACTAGCATAGGTTCTTGAATCAAAGTCTTCTTCATCATGAGAGTAGACCCCTCTTCACTAGTGCAATCTCTGACACCTTCATCATCCTCGTCTTCTTGAAAAGCATTGATCCTTCTTTCTACTTGGTTGTTATGCTTCTCAGGGCACTTGTTTGTGTAGTGACCTATCTTATTGTAGTTATAGAACTTTATCTACCATTTTTCCTTCCACCACTCCTACCTCTAACATTACCTCTCATAAATTTGAATGCTCCCATTGAACTAATTTCTCCTTGGGTGTTCTCTTTGTTAGAGTCTCCTTGAGGTCTATTATTTTGTGATCCTCTTCCTCCAAAGCTTTTACCTCTTTCATTCTTCCTTTTGTTTCTACCACTCTACTCATTTCCTTTTTTGAACTTCTCCTCAACTTTAAGTTCCAATTGATAGCACTAATTTATAGTGATAAGGCTTTTCAAACTTAGTTCATCCTGGATGCAAAGCCTTAATCCTTACATATACCTTGCAAGATTCACACTTTTTGGCTCAACAAGTTTGGATTTCATCACCAACCTCTAGAATTCCTTAGAGTGGGTGGGGATATCCATCTCTTTCTACCTCAAACACATTCTTTTCTCATGAAGTTGAACTTCATAATCCTCAAGGACATATGTCTCTCTGGTTAGAGCCACCATCTTCTTCCATGTAGTGATTGGATTCTTTTCATTCTTCACCCTATCATCTTGGATGAAGTTCCACTATGTGAGTACAGAGCCCTTGAGACTAAACTTGGAAATATTCACCCTTTGGTTCTTAGGGATGTCTTCAAACAATCAAAAAAACTATTTAGGGCATCCATCCAATCCATTGCAACCTCTGGGTCCATCTTTCCATTGTATGTGGAAAAGTCAAACTTAGCACCCATGGTTCTCCTCTCCATATATTTTAGAGTACTCACAAGTAACCTTTGGTTAGAAAGACATTCATTCTTCTTCCTCCTACTCAAGGGGTTCTTCATCACTTCCTTGTCTAACTTCCTTATAGTTTTCACCACTCTTGTTATGAAGTCCCTCCTTAAGTTTATTCATTTCTTGCCTTATTGACTAAATCTCCTTATCTCTTTTCTCATCCTACCTTATTCTCTAGTCTTTCAAGTATTTCACAATATTTGCATTAGTCATCCTTGAAGATAACCCTTCTTCATCTTATTCTACCATGGTGTAGACAAATTTGTTTGCCTAAGGGATCTTAGGTATGCTTTGATACCACCTAATGTAGAGCACTCCCTTGAATATAAAAATTGATGTGGTGTGGCCTTAGGAAACTTTCAAATACTCCAAAACATAGCCTAGGCACCAAAATATTGGATACAATTGTCTAGTTGTGTGTTTTCTTTGATGTTACACAAATGTCATATCAGTTGACAAATAGTGCTTATCGAGCTTAGTTGGTCAGCAAAGAAATTCTCTATGTCTACTCAGCATTCTTGGAAATTACTCTACGTAGACAGTGTCTACCAAGATGGCTCAGGTGTCGAAGGAAAATGTGGTAGAAAGTAGTGTTAATCAAGCTCTCATGGTTAACAAAGGAAAGTTAGTGTTTACCAAGTTCACTCAGTTGCCAAATGATTTTTGCAAGTTCGCAATGTTAACCGAGCTTCTGTTGGTTAACACAGGAAATCATTTTAGGAATAGTGTTTACTAAGTAGGGTCGGCCAATGAAGGATTTTGTTAATTTGAGAAATAAATTTTAATTATTTGAAGTATTGATTCTAGCCGACTAAGATAATGATTATTGGTAATTATAAGTTGTAAATGAGCAGACTTGATAATTTGTATGTATATATGAAAGGTCAAGTTGAGAATTCTAAATGTAATGAGGGAGTATGCAAGTGTATTGATTGTTTGAAGAAGAAAGTGTGAGAAAATTTGAAGGATGGTTAGATATCCTTGAGGAACAGAAAAGTTATATTTGATCAGGAAGGATCTAGTGTGAAGCAAAATAGAGATCTATATCAGCAATTTAATTGCATCTCATTTAGGTCATTTCATTGTTACTTTCTTACCATTGTAGTAGTGATTCCAAAATCTCTTTAAAAAGTTGGTTTAATAGCCATTTTTAAATCCTCTAACAAGATGATAGTTCTATTGAATTATTCTAAAGACCTTTTGCAAGGTCACTCCTTACAAGGTGATTAAATCCTCTAACAAGGTCACACCTAATAGTGTGTTTTGTAACCTTTAACCAAGTTGGCTCCTAATAGGACCTACTTCAGAAGAGTGAAAATTAGTAGCTAGTTACTTGGTGGTTTTTTCCATATTGGGTTTCCACGTTAAATCTAGTGTATTTGTTCATTTTATTTCTTTTATGGTTTCATGATAATCACTGTGAATGTTTAATATCTATTAAAGTTAGCATACACTGCATTTACCAAGTAACAGCATTCTAAGTATGTTTACTGAGTGACAACAGTAACTAGTTTTATCAAACATCTAAGGGATCTATGGATTTTTTTTTGTGGTAACTAATCCACCCCCCCTCTCAATTACTCCATCTATATTTTCAACAATTGGTATCAAAGCTTTTGGTGCTTGTAAAAGGGTTTCAGGGACCTAAGCTAAAGATCAAGATGTCTTACAAGAGAGAAATCCCAAGGCTTAATAGAGATAACTTTTTAGCATGGCAGGGTCTCATGAGACTTCATTTGGCTTCCATTGGTGATACAAGATTGAAATACCTTGATAAAGAATACACAACTCCTTCTAGTACATTATCTATTTATGATATTGCTAAGAAGAAGACTCATAATACCATCATGATAGACATTGCATCTGCACTAAGCTATGAAGAATTTGATGATATCAAGGACTATAAAAATGCCTTTGAAATGTGGAACAAACTAAAGGATATCTATGGAGGTGATGACAATGTGAGGAGAGCCAAAGTAGAAAGCCTAAGAGGACAATTTGATTAGATGTGAATGAGAGAGGATGAAAACATTGCCAAATATGTTGAAAGGATCAAAGCAAGTGCTAGTGCAATCAATGCTTCTAGAGGAGATATCCAAGAGGAAACAATTGTAAGTAAAGTTCTTAGAATATTGCTTCCCATTTATGCAATTAAAGTATCTATAATTCAAGAAAGAAGATGTGAGACAAATCATAAGATAACTTTGGATACCCTGGTAGGAAGATTGATAGTCTTTGAGCTAGATAGCTATGACAATTATGTTCTAGCTTCCAAGATTATTGAATCTGCATTTGAAGCCATGCTTTCACTTAATGAAAAAGGAAAGAAAATAAAGGACACTAATTCAGAAAGTGTAGAAGAATCAGAGGAAATTTTTGATAGTGATCTTAAAGTGGTTGAAGCTCTACTTGCAAGGAAATATTCTAGAGGCAGAGGAAAATACAAAGGTAAAGTTCCCCTAATTTGTTTTTTATGTGAAGAAATTGATCATATTGCAACTAGGTGCCCAATGGAGCAAAGAAAGGATGAGAAGAAAGGTCACAAATGCAATGCCAAGAAATATCTCAAATCATTCAAGGAAAAAGGTAAGAAAACATGTTTTATGGCTAAGGACTCTAAGAATTTTGATAATAGTGAAGATGAAATTGTTTACATTGTTGTGAAAGATGAATTTGATAATGATGAAGAAGATAAGATGGCACTTATCTCTCATGTGAGAAAAACTAATACATGGATCATACATAGTGGTTGTTCACATCATATGACTGGTGATTAAACAAAGTTTGAACACTTTGAAGACTATGATGGCGGTAGTGTAAGATTTGGAAACAATGAACCTTGTTGCATAAAAAGAAGAGGATGAATCTCATTAACCAAAGAACTTGTATGTGATCATTCCTATTGGGTTGAAGGACTAAAACATAATCTATTAAGTGCAGCATAGGTAATCAATATTGGATTCAAGGTGGAATTCATGCATGGAAAGGCAAGACTGTTGGATAAAAAAGGAAAGCTAATTGGATCAGGCATTCCTAGTTTAAAGAAACCTAATGTTGGTCTATGCAAGAATTTTCAAATTGGTAAGATGGGAAAGACTAGCTTTAAAAGCAAAAACTATCAGTCTGAAGATATTTTGGAAATTATGTATACTGATTTGTGTTGACCTATTAGAATTGAGAGCTATACTGGAGAAAAGTTCTTCATTCTTTTTGTTGATGACTACTCTAGAATGATGATTGTTATGTACCTAAGAGAGAAATCAAAAGCATTTGAGAACTTCAAATGGTATTTGGCCAGAGTAGAGAAGGAAATAGGAAAAAGATTGAAATGCTTGAGATCAGACAAAGGTTGTGAATTCATCTCCAATGAATTCAATAAGTTTTACATTGAAAGAAGAATCAAAAGATAGGTATCAGCCCCTAGAACTCCTGAGTAGAATGGAATAGCAAAAAGGAGAAATAGATCTATCATGGATTGTGTAAGGACTCTAATGATTAAAAAGAAATTTTCTATCAAATACTAGAAGGAAGCTATCAGCACTGCAGTTCATACTTTAAACTAAGTATAGTTGAAGGACTCATTCAAAACCCCCTATGAGTTATGGTATGACTATAAACCCAATGTAAGTTACTTGAAAGTATTTGGAAGTAAATGTTACATCTTGAAAGAGTCTAGAAAAGGAAAATTTGATGTGAAAGATGATGAAGGAATATTTTTGGAATATTCTTGCAAGAGTAAGGCATATAGATGTTTGAATTTGTCTACTCATGAATTCGTAGAAAGTGTACATGTAAAAGTTGATGAGTTTGTAGAAAGGATTGAAGGAGAAAGAAAAAAGGAACCAAAAGATTATAGGAGATTTGTTTACATTGAACCTAATACATTTTCAGACACATATGTCAATCAAGAGACTTCTACTCTTGATTCTTTCCTAGTCACAAAATTGCAAGAAGTTCAAACCGAGTCACAAGGACCCAAATCACATTCTGAAGCTCCTGACACAATGCCTACCAAGTCAGAGCAGCAAGAACCTAAAGTTGAAGTTCAAGAGGATGACAATGTGATTCATTCAAGAGGCAAGGAACCTATATTGGCCAAGTATGTAAGGAGGCATCATGCACCAGATTAGATTATTGGAGACAAATTAGAGGGTACTATGATAAGAAGTAAGCTAAAAGGTACTTGTTTATTTGCTAATTTTAAACCTCAAAATGTCAAAGATGCATTGGAAAATGAAAGCTAGATCGAGGCTATGAATGAAGAGATAGAGAAAATAGAGAAAAACAAAACCTGGACTCTTGTACCTAGGCCTAAAGATAAAAATGTGATTGGAACAGAATGGGTATTCAAGAATAAGTTGAATGAAGATGGTAAGGTATCAAGAAACAAAGCTAGATTGGTATGTAAAGGCTACTCTCAAGAAGAAGGAATTGATTATGGTGAGACTTTTGTTCCTGTTGCAAGATTGGAAGGTGTTAGGACCTTGCTTGCATATGCTACATATAAAGGATTTAAGGTATACCATATGGATGTTAAATAAGCATTTCTCAATGGTATTCTTGATGAAGAAGTCTACATTGAACAACCTAAAGGTTTTGTTGATCTAGATAAAAAGGACATGGTCTAGAAATTACACAAAGCATTTTATGGTCTGAAACAAGCCCCTAGAGCATGGTATGAGAGATTGCATAATTACCTTATTCAGATTGGTTTCTAGAGAATTAATGATAACAACAGCTTGTACATTAAGGAAGGACCAGATAACAAGATTGTTTTGGGAGAAATATTTATGGATGATACTTTGTTTATAGGGAATGATGATCAATTAAAAGAATTTTTGAAGCAAATGAAAAAAGAATTTGAAATGTCTATGTTTGGTGAGATTAAGTTCTATGTTGGTCTTCAGATTCAGCAAAGAAAGAATGGTATCTACATCACTCAGTCTAAGTATATCAAGGAGATACTCAAAAAGCTTGGTATGGAAGATTCAAAACTAGTTGGAATTCTCATGTGTACTAGACTAAATCTTACCAAAGGTGATGATTCCAAAGAGGTAGATCAGACCTTATATAGATCAATGATTGGAAAATTGTAGTATTTAGTTCATACAAGGCTTGATATTGCTCTTGCAGTTGGTATAGTGGCAAGATTTTCAGAAAGACCCAGAGAAAATCACATAATGGCAATCAAAAGGATCTTGAGACACTTGAAAGGGACTGAAGATTATGGATTGTGGTATAAACTTGGAGAAAATTTGGACTTAAAGGTGTTTACTAATGTTTATTGGGCAGGAAACATTGATGAAAAAAAGAGTACAAGTGGTGGAGCATTCTTTCTTGGAAAAAGGTTGGTATCTTGGACAAGCAAAAAGAAAAATTGCACATCCCAATCTATAGTAGAAGCAAAGTATGTTGCAGTTGCAATAAATTGTTCTAATATTGTTTGGTTTAAATAGTTATTGGAAGGCATGAAGGTTGAGATCAAAGAACCATTTGTTATGTTTTGTGATAATACAAGTGCAATCAACATATCAAAGAATCTAGTGATGCATTCCAAAACCAAGCACATTGCCATAAAATATCACTTTGTCAGAGAATTGGTGTAGGACAAGGAAATTAGATTGGAATATGTCCATACAAAAGAATAGATTGCACACATATTCACCAAGCCATTACCTAAGGATGCATTCTTTTATCTAAGAGGTAAGTTAGGGGTCATTCCCCCATCTAAAGCTCACTAAAATAAAGTTTTAGTGATGCATCAATAGGAACCAAGTTGAAGACAGATCAGTTGATGCAGCATAGTCATGAGAACATTGCATATGAATTAGTACTCAAGGTACATTGATACTCATTTGGTATGTGTTGTCTTTGGCATGTATTGTCAAAGAGGAAGAGTTTACTGTCATATCTTTCTGAAATTTGTTTGTGGGAGAGTTTGTTGTTTCAAGAAGAAGCTATGTAATTCCTTCACAAAGGGAGATTACTGCATTAGAGAAGTTTGTGGCATAAAATATAAGAGGGAGAAAATTTTCTATCAAAGAAAGACTTATTTTCAAATTTTATTATGCTATGACATGTTGTGTTGCCATCAATGCCAAAAAGGGAGATTGTTGGATACAATTGTCTAATTGTGTGTTGTCTTTGATGTTACACAAATGTCATATCAATTGGTAGATAGTGCTTACTGAGCTCAATTGGTCAGCAAAGAAACTCTCTATGTCTATTGAGCATTCCTAGAAATTACTCTACGTAGATAGTGTCTACCGAGCTCACTTGGGCATCGAAGGAAAATGTGGCAGAAAGTAGTGGTAACCAAGATCTCATGGTTAATGAAGGAAAGTTAGTGTTTATCGAGTTCACTCGATTGCCAAATGATTTTTGTAGGTTCACAGTGTTAACTAAGCTTCTGTTGGTTAACACAGGAAATCATTTTAGGAACAATGTTTACTAAGAAGGGTCAGCCAATGAAGGATTTTGCTAATTTGAGAAATAAAGTTTAATTATTTGAAGTATTGATTCTAGCTGACTAATATAATGATTATTGGTAATTGTAAGTTGTAAATGAGATGACTTGATAATTTGTATGGTATATATGAAAGGTCAAGTTGAGAATTCTAAATGTAATGAGAAAGTATGCAAGTGTATTGATTGTTTGAAGAAAAAAATGTGAGCGAATTTGAAGGATGGTCAGATATCCTTGAGGAGTAGCAAAGTTATATTTGATCAAGAAGGATCTAGTGTGAAGAAAAATAGAGATCTGTATCAGCAATTTAGTTGCATCTCATTTAGGTCATTTCATTGTTACTTTCTTGCCATTGTAGTAGTGATTCCAAAATCTCTTAACAGAGTTGGTTTAATATCCATTTATAAATCCTCTAACAAGGTGACTATTCTATTGAATTCTTCTAAAGACCTTTTGCAAGGCGACTCCTTATAGGGTGATTAAATCCTCTAACAAGGTCACACCTAACAGTGTGTTTTGTAACCTTTAACCAGGTTGGCTCCTAATAGGGCTCACTTTAGAAGAGTGAAAAATAGAATCTAGTTACTTGGTGGTTATTCCCATATTGGGTTTCCATGTTAAATTTGGTGTCTCATGTGTTCATGTTATTTATTTTATACTTGCATGATAATCACTGTGAATGTTTAAGATCTGTTAAAGTTAACATACACTGCATTTACCAAGTAACAGCATTTTAAGCATGTTTACCGAGTGATAGAAGTAACTAGTTTTATCAGACATCTAAGGGATCTATGGATTTTTTTTTTGTGGTAACTGATTCAGGACCCCTCTCAGTTACTCCATCTATATTTCCAACACAAACTAGGCTTCCAAAGCACAAAATCTACCCAAACTAGGTTTTTTCTCAGATATGGAACCTATGAGTTTAGGGGGGAGTGGAAAAGTTCCTTAATGATCAACCATCTAAAATTGGTGAGTTTGATTAGCCCATTTTGTTCCCAGAGGTCATAACTAGCTATATTGCTTTTTAGGCCAAGGAGCCCTTATTAGTCCTATCAATAAGGTTATTAGGACTTGGTTTGAAATTCCTACAAAAGACCTAGAAAAAAAATTACATATATGGATACCCTTTTCGAAGAATCCTAACATTCCAAACTTACAAACTCCAAGCTAATCAAATTATCTCCTAACTGAATATGCAGCAAATTCCTTGCTAAAGCCTACTTGCTAGGGTTTGAGGAGGAATTATTGAATAGTATTTGACAAGGAAAAACTATTAGTTAGGAAACATGTAGGGAAATACAAGGCTTCAATATCCACCCTTAGGTTGGCTTCATCCATCACCCAAGTGCCTGCAACACTCTAATACCTGTTGTCATGCACCAAACACATAGAGATGTTTGGACTAGGGATTGCTAGAAAAAAGAGGAGCCTTGAATTCCATCTCCCATCCTTCAGAAATATTATAATACAACTTCCTAACTTGCATTTTACCAAGTGGTTTAGAAATCCCACAGTGGGAATGCAAGTTAGGGCTTCATTTCTAAAACTAGCCACCAAAAGGAGGGTTTTGGTGCACTTGAGAAAAAACTTAGAATATTTTGATTTTAAGAGCACTTCAAACCCTAAAACCAATTTTTTTGATCAACTATGTTATCTAATATTCCATAACAATGGGTTATTCACATGTTCCAATCCATACCTATCCATACACTCAAAAATTGTAGCATTTTTCAAGGAAAAATAGGATCTTTATTTGATTTGAAAGGACAAAATTACAATATGTGTCTTCTACCCACCTGAAAGGGCTATTTGAATTCCTTACCCAACCATCCCAACAAATATTCAAATGTTGTGACCATTGGGGAGTGTTTTAACAAAATCTGACAACTTTTTGGAAAAGTTGTCAAGCAACATTTTGTTGCATTTAGCAAATTTTTGCAATTTTTACAAATTCTTCAATCTAAGCCATCTAGGACCTTTTCCCTATGCCCTAGGGACCTATAATATGTTTAAAACCATAAAGAAAATCCTATCCTATTCCAGGCCTAGAAAATTCCTCTTAACCATAGTCAAAACCCATGGTTTATAAAGTACCAAATGGGGACTAGGTCTTACAATTAGGCTCATATTATTGAATAACTATTACTACCTTATTCCAAATGTCTCTTGGGCATAAATTCCTTTAAGTATAACTCATGAAGAGTTAAAATTGTAGATGTGATGGTGAATGGAGGGTTAGGTTCTCTTGCACCACCTTACTAAGTACCTTAGGTGAGAAGCCACCCTATTTTAGCCTTATTACCATCTTTATGCAAGGATTGATCCAAATGGACTACCCAGATCACCCCAATATTACTCACCATATGTATTCCCTATGACATTTTTAGTCCTTAACAAAGATAAAATCATTGTGCATGATGCCAAAGATAAAAGCATTGAGCATGATGCCAAAGAATACGAAGTTGTGAGAAAAGATTTTGATACAAGTTATTTCCTTTAGGTAGATTGTTCATGATGTATCTTTGAATTGTGCCGAACCTATGGAAATTTTTTCAACATACATATTGATGTTATTATAAGGCTTATAGCTTTGAGATTTGATTTTTTTTTGTATCTTGTAAGGTTTCTTTGTCCCTTGTGATAATTTTTGAAGAATTCTTATTGCATCACATTCTTGTCTTGAGTGAGTGATTTTTGAACAATAACTTGCTACTAAAATTGAGTCTAAATTTTGTCAAACTGTAACACATTGTTAAAACCCTCAAAATAATGAGTCAAAACAAGTCTTGTTTAGTCAAACTTTAGGGCATTTCACATTTCTAGATTATTTGGTCACCTACAATTTTGAGATATATCTTGTGAAATCAAGGTTCATGTTGCCTACCCTCTATCTAACTTATCGACCTAGTTCTTGAAGTATGTCACCTCAGTTCACCAATCTTATCACACCTAAGAGTTTTGTGACCTATCTTCTAATGAATTATCACATTGTTTCCATTTTATTTATTGTTGTCTAGGGTCTCATTATACGATTGTTGTTCCCAATCTCATTTACTTGAAACTTGTGCATATTTTCTTAGGACTTTCTATTCTTGGTCCTTTTTTGTTTTTATTTTATTCCAACAAGATAGAGATTTCATTAGTTGAAAAGAGAGATTGAATCATTTGACTACATCACTGAGTTTATAGATTGTATCACATATCCACAAGTTTAGTATCTTGGGAATCCAGGCCCTTAGCTTAGACATCTCATGGAAAGTTATCATCATGTTGGATAAGTGTACACTTTTTTTACCTAGTCTGGAACTCAAATATATTATATTTTTCTTATTGGCTTCTCACACCTTCTTTCATATAGTTTACAACTAGATATCAAAGTCACCAAGGAAAGTAACTTTAGACTACCTTTGGAAAATGCTTGGGTAAAGGACCTATATCTCCAAGCTTTATTCATAAATGGAATTTTGGTATACAATTTTTTGAAAGGAGAAGTGTTTTATTTAAATGGTAAGAATTTTGTCTTATGGGTGATCTAATCTATTTATAAAAGTTAAGCCAATGTAAATCACCAGTTATAATGAAATAGCATGATCCTATATAAATGAATAATTGTATAGGTATAAAAAAATAGATTACCTTTTGTAATCGCCCTTTTTTTTTTAGTAAACTGTAATCCCCCTTTCTAAGTATTTTAATATATTTGCTAGACCATATTATGCAGTAAATCAATTTTGCATAAGCAATCCTTGATCAAATTATTACATAATCATTTATTTGATTATATCCTAATGTTTGACCACTTTATCATAAGTTTATTTGATTAAAAGAATGTGCTCCCTTTTAATTAAATCAAAGTACAATTTATTTGTATGTGCACATTAAAAAGCATTTTAAAATTAAAATAAATCAAAACTCCACCTTGAATGTGCATATTTCCAATGAGATGGAATCTTTTAGCTTTTCAAAAAGGCTTATTTTCCTCTTTATCTCAACCACTCATTATTTTGCCTCTTAATCTAAGCTGCTTCTTTTTTCTCTTAAGACATGAGCACATGGACCAACCAAGAACCATTCTCATTCTTTTGTCTCTTAATATTAACCATCCACTTTGTTTTGAAATCCCTTTAAAATAAGGCTCTCTCCTCACCCTTCATACAATCTAGATTTTGTGTTATTTTTATGTTGTTGTTTTTTCTTTTTCTTTTCTTAAGTACTTTGTTTCATCATTTCACAATTAGCTCTGTATTTACTTTCTTTGATTTAGCTTAGATAATCTATTCTAATTAGGATGAATAATAATATTTCATCTTGTTAACTTAGATTTACTTTACTTACACTCTTATATTTCATTTTAGTTTATCTTTGCATTTTCATTCATCTTAAGGATAATGGATACTAGCACTCTTATTGTTTGATATCTTTTAATATTTTATTCTATGGTGCACCTTTCAAGGGTCTTCTTTATTGGGTTCATTTGGAAGCCACCTTCCATAGCTACTTAATTTTGCATGTCATAGATAGGAAGATGTAAGCCATCATTTGGGGCTCCATAATCCATTGGATCTCACAAATAGAAGGGTTTATAAAAGTTGTAACATTTTTGGCACACATGTTTTTGGCACCTACCATGGGGCAAGAGCCAAGTTTCTAGCTCTATTTCTTCCATTTTCAATTTTCATTGGCATAGGTCTACTATATTTGTGCTCAAACCTAAAATATTGCATGGCAGAACCTCTAGTCTACATGCAATATTTCTCTAGTTTGTTGGTGGATAAATTTCATCCATAGTTTGTTGTCCTACTTCTCCAAGTTTATTTCTTGACTTAAACAGGTCTATCATCTTGGTTCATCACACAGATTTTGTAGCTTACATTTTTTGGTGTTAGTATTTTGACCTCTCATCATTTTAGTTTCATTTTTCATTTTTTTGATTTAGTATATTATTTTATAATTAAGTATATTTTTAGGTTTTTTGCTTTTATTTATGCTATTATATGCCCTAACTTGCAGGTTCTCTTGTCAAAGGTTTCATTTTTATACTACTAACATATTGGTAGGTTGCCTTGGAGGTTCAAGTAAACAATGTGCTTGTGTTAGATGTTGTTCCATTTTTTAAGCATATTAAAAGCTCATGAGTAGTGGTTCTTTTCATTGATAGGGAAGTATGCTCTCATCTTTCTAAGATAATTAGAAACTTAGACCCTTTGGTTTGGATCGTAGAAAGTGAGTTGGGAGAAAGTTTCTTTATCACTACTTGATCCTAATGAACAAATTGTTTGGCATTTTTTGGAGAAGCATGTGATGTAGGAGAGTATGCTCTTTCCCTCTTTGAGAAAAAACAAAAATCTAGAAATTCACTTGTTATCCATTTTTGTTTAGATCCTTCAGCGAGTATGTCATTAATGGAAACCCAAGTGGGAACAAGTGAACTAGGCTAATCCAACCCACTATAGAAATTAACCTCTCATTGGGACCAAAGTCTTAGATGATGTAGTATTTCTATCCAATCAATGAGACTACTTGTGAGACTACTAATTTGAGTATTCTTATTTTTTCTAGGGTCCCATGAGGTCTTTAAATTGTTTGCAAGACCATCACATATAAGTACTCTAGGGGAGATGCCTTGATCCTATATTGGGACTAAGGTGGAAGTTGCAAATAGAACCCTTTCTAAGAACCTTAGGTGAGAGGCCACCCTATTTTAGCCTTAATACCATCTTTGTGCAAGGATTGATCAAAATGGACTACCTAGATCACCCCAATATTACTCACCATATGTATTCCCTATGACATTTTTAGTCCTTGACAAAGCTACAATCATTGTGCATGAGGCAAAAGAATACCAAGTTGTGAGAAAAGGTTTTAATACAAGTCATTTCCTTTAGGTAGAAAGTTTGAGATGTATCTTTGAATTGTTCCAAACCTATGGAAATATTTTGAACATACATATTGATGGTAGTATAAGGTGTATACCTTTTATATTTCACAAGTGTTTGTATCTTGTAATTTTTCTTTGTCTGTTGTGATATTTTTTGAAGACTACTAATTGCATCTTATTCTTGTCTTGAGTGAGTGATTTTTGAACAATAACTTATTACTAAAATTGAGTCTAAATTTTTTCAAACTATAACACATGGTTAAAACCCTCAAAATAATGAGTCAAACAATGTCTTTTTGTGTCAAACTTTAGGGCATGTTGCATTTCCAGATTGTTTGGTCACCTGTGGTTTTGAGATATATCGTGTCAAATCAAGGTTTATGTCACCTACCCTCTACCCAACTTATCACCCTAGTTCTAGAAATATGTCACGTTAGTTCACCAATCTTATCACACCTAAGAGTTTTTTCACCTATCTTCTGATGGATTATCACATTGCTTCTATTTTATTTATTGTTGTTCAAGGTCTCATTGTACAACTATTGTTCCCAATCTTGTTTACTTGAAACTTGTTCATATTTTCTTAGGTCTTCCCATTCTTGGTCATTTTTTGTTTTTGTTTTATTCCAACAAGATAGAGATTTCATTAGTTGAAAAGAGAGATTGAATCACTTGACTACATCACTTAGTTGGTAGATTATATCACATATCCACAAGTGTCATATCTTCAGAATTCAAGCCCTCAACTTAGACATCTTGTGGAAAGTTATCATTTCTATTTTTACATCATCATTTTGGACAAGTATACACTTTTCTTACCTAGTTTGGAACTCAAATCTATTATAGTATTCATAGTACCCTCTCACACCTTCTTTCATAAAGTTTACAACTAGATATCAATGTCACCAAGGAATGCAACCTGAGCTACATATGGCAAGTCATATTTAGAAGAGCTAGAATCATGAGGTTTCAACCCCTTTTCTAATAAATTTAATGATTCATTTGCATCTTCAACTAGGTTTGAAGATTTTATTTCCTTATTTATACCAATGGTAGAGATAAACATAAATTTAGATGAACTCTTAAAATGAATAGGAGTTAAATATTTTGGAAAAAACAATCAAAGAATATTTGGAAGATAGAGTCAAATGCTTGAACCAAGACTTTAATCGTAACACTTCTGGACAAGGTTCACAACATACTCTCTAGAATATATGTATCCCAACATGTATCCAAAGATGATAATCCTAATCTACAAATCACTAAGAAAAACATTATACACTTTCAACAAAATAATACCTTACAAAAGCTCATGAATTTGATTGTAAGTAAACACAAGGAAAAACACTCTATGCATCTAACCTCTCAAGAATTGGAACTATCACACAATTTTAATGTTGAAGACTTGATTGAAAAATAAGAACCATCACCTTTTTACATCCTAATCAAAAAATTAAAAGAAATCTAAAAGAGGATTATTCAACTTGAGAAGGATAAGGAACTATTGGAAATATAAGAGGAGTAACTAATAGGGGTGGGGTGAATTAGTTACCACTAAAATAAATCTCAAATCTCTTAGATGTCAACATGGAACACAAAACTTCATTGGAAATACCAATGCTTAGTAAGCATACAGGCACTCGGTTTACACTAGTAAATGATGTAACTCAAAAGCACCGAAATAGAAACTTTAACTTGGAAAATGAAAATATTAAGATATTATCTATGATTAACCTTACTTAACTTAGTTTCATACACATAAAAGAAATAACATAAACACAAGTGATGCCAAGATTTAAAGTGGAAACCCAATTTTGGAAAAACCACCAATTGCAACTAGTTATTATTTTTCACTCTTCTAAAGTGAGCCTTGTTAGGAGCCAACGGTGTTAAAGGTTACAAAATACACTATTAGGTGTGACCTTGTTAGAGGATTTAATCACCCTTTTATGAGTGGCCTTGTTAGAGGTCTTTGAACACTTCAATCTAGAAATGCCACCTTGTTAGAGGATTTACAAATAGTTGTTAAGCCAACTCTGTTAAGAGATTTAAATCACTACTACGATGGTTAGAGAGTAACAATGAGATGACCTAATCTCTAATGCAACTAAATTACTGATTATAGATCTCAATTTTGGCTTGTATTCTTGATCCCTTCTGATCAAATGTATCTTTGCAGCTCCACAAGGATATTCTACTTATCCTTCTAATTTGCCTCATCTAAGCATCTTCAAATCTTCTATTCACTTGCGTACATTCAATCCTCAATTTGACTTTATATTGATATCATACACATTGTCAAGTTAGATTGAATACAATTTAGAATACTTAATATTCATCTCCTCAGTTGACTAAACTATTGAACGGAATGTGCCAAAACAAAAAAATCTTTCATTAGCCAACCCTGCTTGGTAGACACTAACACAGAAACAATTTTCATGTGTTGACTGAGTGAACTCGGTTAACACTACATTTTCACAAAGTTCCTTTGGTAACTGAGTGATTTGGGTTAACATTGGTTCCATTCAACTTTTACTTCATTAACTAAATGAGCTTGGTTAACACTCAACTTCTGTGAACTTCTCTTGATCACCCGCGTGAACTTGGTAGACATTATCTTTTGAACTTGGAAGACTTTGGAATGCTTGGTAGAAAAAGGAAATTGTCTTCAATTCTTGAGTGAGCTCTTCATAAACTGGCTAGTAGAGATATGAAATTTTGTGTAACATCAAAGACAATACACAATTAGCCAATTGTTTTCACAAAACTCCCTCTTTAGCATCGATGGCAACACAACATGTCATAATACAATGAAATTTTTAGAGAAAAAAATTAAGGAACATATCCTTAGTTTCATCTTGATTCTCATCCATGAGAACTCCCCCTATTAGTGTGAACTCCCTCTGCCTTCAGTTTCTCCCTCTATCAGCAAGTTCTATCTTTAACATACTCTTTTGATAGAAAACTTTGCCTCTTTGATATTAGACCAAGTTCATCTTGTTTCTTTGACATCTTCAAAGAATTTTTTTGTGAAATGTGTACTCTCCCTCTCTATAAAATTTCTATAATATGATAGAAAAATCTCCCTCTTTGACATCTCATGCCAAAGACAATATTCAAAGAATATTAGTGTACCTCATGTATTTATTCATATACAATGTGCCCTTTTCAATACTACATCAACTTACTAATCTTCAACATGCTTTGGTTGATGCATCACTAAACTTCATTTAGTCAACTTTAGATAGGGAAATGACCCCTAACTTACCTCTTAGATACAAAAATTCATCCTTAAGTGATGGCTTAGTGGATATATCTATGATTTTCTCTTTAATATTCACATATTCCAATCTTGCCTCTTTATCTTGCACCAATTCTCTCAAAAAATGATATTTTATAGCAATGTGCTTGGTTTTGGTATACATCACAGGACTCTTTGATATATTAATTGCATTGATGTTATCATAAAATATAACCACTAGATCCTTGATCTCTATCTTCATACCTACCAATAGTTGCTTGAACCAAACAACATGGGAACAATTAATTATTGTTGCCATTTACTCTACCTTTATTCTAGAATAAGAAATGAAATTTTGTTTCTTACTTGTCCAAGACACTAGTCTTTTACCAAGAAAGAATGCTCCACCACTAGTGCTCTAGTTGTCATCAATACTTCCTGTCCAATCATCTTTGAATGCTTCCAAATTCAAATTGCCTCATTTTTTGTATCATAATCCATAGTCTTTCATACACTTTAGATACTTCCTGATTCTCTTCATTGCCATCATATGGTTTTCTTTAAAAAAAATTGAAAACCTTGCCACCATACCAACTGCTAAAGCAATATCAGGCCTTGTATACACTACATATTGTAGTTTTCCAATCATTGATATGTATGTGGTTTGATCTAGCTCCTTAGAATCATCATTTTTGGAAATCTTATGTCCAGTGGACATAGGTATAATCTACCTCCTTGGAATCATCATTTTTGGAAAGATTATGTCCAATGGACATAAGTGTTCCAACTAGTCTTGAATCCTCCGTTCCAAACTTCTTTAGTATCTCCTTGATATATTTGGATTGAGTAATGTAGATACCATATTTTTTCTACTGAATCTATAATCCAACAAAGAATTTTATCTCTCCAAACATGGACATCTCAAATTCTTTACTCATATCTACTGAAAAAGCTTTGCATAAGTCAACATTTCCAATAAATAGTGTGTCATCTACAAAGATTTCAGCTAACACAATCTTCTTGTCTAGTCCTTCTTTGATATACAAGCTATCATTATAATTTGTCCTTTGAAACCAAATCTTTATCAAGTAGTTATGAAGTCTTTCATACCAAGCTATGGGAGCTTGCTTGAGATGATACAATTCTTTGTGCAATTTGCAAACCATATCTCTTTTGCTAGGATTCACAAAATCTTCAAGTTGTTCTATGTAGACTTCCTCTTCAAGAATTCCATTCAAGAATGCAGATTTCACATCCATTTGATAAATTTTAAATCTTTTATGTGCAACATAACAAAGTAAGGTTCTAATACCTTCTAATCTTGCAATAGGAGAAAAAGTTTCACTATAATCAATACCTTCTTATTGAGAATAACCTTTGCATACTAACCTTGCTTTGTTTCTAGAAACTTCTCCATCTTCATTTAGCTTATTTTTTAAAACCCACTTTGTGCCAATTACATTTTTATCCTTGGGTCTAAGAACAAGATTTCAAGTCTTATTCCTCTCTATCTATTATATCTCTTCATTTATAGCTTTAATCCAACTTTCATTATCAAAAGCATCTTTTCCTGATCTAGGTTCAAATTTAGTAAGAAAACATGTACCTTTCAACTTGTTTCTTGTCATCATACAATCTGACATGTCTCTAATGATCTAATCAAGTGCATGGTGCCTTCTGACATATCTTGCTAACATAGGTACTTTGGATTTAGAACTTGTTCCACTATCTTCTCCATGATCTTCTATATCAAGCTTAGGTCCAACTATATATGACTCGAGTCCATCATACTCAATTTTCTTTAGTAACAACTCAGTAGCATCTGACTACAACTTGGGTCCTTTAGACTGTGACTCAGGTTGCACTGGTTGCAACTCAGAAACCTTTGGAGATTTTGAGGTCTTAGGAGGTGAAGTCTACTGACTTCCAATTAGATTTTAAAATGTATCAGGTTCATAGTACACAAACTTTCTAAAATCCTTAGGTTCTCTATTACTCTCTTCTTCACTCTTTTCTACAAACTCATCAATTCTTACATGTGCACTTTCTATGATCTTATGATTTGATGATTTTAAACATTTATATGCTTTACTTCTACAAGAGTATCATAGGAATATGCCTTCATCACCTTTGACATCAAATTTTTCTTTCCTAGACTCTTTTAGAATATAACATTTTATACCAAATACTTTCAAGTAACTTACATTAGGTTTATAGCCATACCATAGTTCATAAGAAGTTTGATTTTAGTCTTTCTTCATTTGTACTCTATTTAAGGTTATGCACTCCAATACTAATTTCTTCTTTCCTATATTTGATTGCAACACTTTTTTTACAATCAAGGTTCTTGCAAAATCTATGATGGATCTATTCTTTCTTTTACCAATACCATTTTGTTTTGGTGTACCAAGGGTTGATACTGTTGGAATTTACAAGTGGGAAGGTTTACTTCTAAGAGAGGGGTGAATCGGAAATAACTAACTTTAACCTTTTAAAACTTTTAGTTGAGATCATTCACATGCATCTAACATATATATTCAGCATGAAAAATAAAGACATACATGAAAATAAATTACACAAGATTTTTGTAACCCAAAAACCCTCTGAAATGCTTTGAAATGAGAAGGTAAAACTAGGGTAGGGATGACAACCACAAGTTATCACTGCACCAATATGTAACTATTTAAGGTTACAAAGTTTGACCACTTCTAATGGTCTACCCTATGAAAGGCCTATCCTTTTCAAGACTTTACACCCTGTTAAAAGTGACCTGGTTAGAGGATTTACAAACACTTACTTGGAATGTTACCCTGTTAAAGGATTTAGTACCTTGTTTAAAGGCTTACAACATGGTTGTTAGACCAACCTATCATCATAGGATTTTCATTCCTAATACAATGGCTAGAGAGTATTAGAAAGTCTTGACCTAATGACTTGCAATCTTCAATTACTAATTCCAAATCCTTGTTCTACTACTCTGTCTATTCTGATCCTTCCTTGATCTGATGTGTGTCTCCTCAAAATTTGGATACTCTATTCTTGATCAACTAAATTATGCAATGTTGTTCTACTTTTTCTAAGTCTTTACACCCCTCTGCACTTTGTTAGCATTCTCCCATAAACTCTTACTCATATGCACAAATAATGGGGTTTCATCCTCCATTTAAAGTCTTTGGAGACTTAGGGTTAGGTATAAATCTACAATCAATATTCATTCTTATTTTCCTGCTCAATTCTTTTACTTTTTCTATTGGTTGCATGCTTTCTCCATTTTTCTCACTGGTTGCATGTTGATTACATAGGGACTGTAAAAGATTCAATCTTATCTTCAATATCCTTCGAGATTCATCTTGAGTCAACTCAAAAAAAATGGTTTACATCTAATTTTGTAAAGGCACAAACTCATATGTTGATTCTGTGTTACTCGGCACTTACTAATTGATGATGCTCGGGAAATATAGGAATTTTTTCTCACTTGGCTCCTATAGTAATTCTTTTTAGCTCAGCATCTATACTTTTCTTGGTAGCTATAGTGACTCAACATCACTTATCACTCGGCACTTGATACTTGCTTGGCACCTAAAGTTCACTCAACACCTATTGAATTTTTGGCTTGGTACATACTATAGCTCAGCATTTATATTATACTCAGCATCAACTTGAGAATTGGTTAAGTGTGTTGACACTCAATTGCCAAAACCAATCTAAGACTAACAATCTCCCCCTTTGACATGAGTGGCAAAAACACTTGACTAAGCATTATGAGTTTGGTTTCTATGAGTATACTACATATTCTATTTTGCATATGTAGAAAACTTCAAAAGCTTGCTCAAAATTTTGTAGAAGACTATATACCTCAAAAACTTGTAACTCCCCCTGAGCTGATGTGCCATTTCTGTAACAAAAAATTCTCTTAAGCTGAATTTGTCTCATGTTGGTTCCATTATTTTCCTTATCATTCCTTTGCCTTTGTTTTTGTGTACCCTATTTCTGGTCTGTTTGTACTCCCCCTTTGTTTCCACTCCCCCTTTCACATCTTCTTGCAATTTTTGTTATCCTTTTGGCTTTATTTCCTTATCTCTCCTCAAAATTTACCCTGTTAGAGGATTTAGTACCTTTTTTAAAGGCTTACAACATGGTTGTTAGATCAACCTATCATCATAGGATTTTCATTCCTAATACAATGGCTAGAGAGTATTAGAAAGTCTTGACCTAATGACTTGCAATCTTCAATTGCTAATTCCAAATACTTGTTCGACTCTGTCTATTCTGATCCTTCCTTGATCTGATATGTGTCTCCTCAAAATTTGGATACTCTATTCTTGATCAACTAAATTTTGCAATGTTGTTCTACTTTTTCTAAGTCTTTACACCCCTCTGCAATTTGCTAGCATTCTCCCATAAACTCTTACTCATACACACAAATAATGGGGTTTCATCCTCTATTTAAAGGCTTTGGAGACTTAGGGTTAGGTATGAATCTACAATCAATATTCATTCTTCTTTTCCTGCTCAATTCTTTTACTTTTTCTATTGGTTGCATGCTTTCTCCATTTTTCTCATTGATTGCATGTTGATTACATAGGGAGTGTAAAAGATTCAATCTTATCTTCAATATACTTCAAGATTCATCTTGAGTCAGCTCAAAAAAAATGGTTTACATCTAAGTTTGTGAAGGCACAAACTCATACGTTGATTATGTGTTACTCGACACTTACCAGTTGATGATGCTCAACAAATATAGGAATTTTTTCTCACTTGGCTCCTATAGTAATTATTTTTAGCTTAGCATCTATACTTTTCTTGGCACCTATAGTGACTCAGCATCACTTATCACTTGGCACTTGATACTTTCTTGGCACTTGAAGTTCACTCGGCACCTATTGAATTTTTGGCTTGGTACATACTATAGCTCAGCATCTATATTATACTTAGCATCAACTTGAGAATTGGTTAAGTGTGTTGACACTCAATTGTCAAAACCAATCTGAGACCAACAATCTCCCCCTTTGACATGAGTGGCAAAAACAATTGACTAAGCATTATGAGTCTAGTTTCTATGAGTATACTACATATTCTATTTGGCATATGTAGAAAACTTCAAAAGCTTGTTCAAAATTTTGTAGAAGACTATATACCTCAAAAACTTGTAACTCCCCCTGAGCTAATATGCCATTTCTGTAGCAAAAAATTCCCTTAAGCTGAATTTGTCTCATGTTGGTTCCATTATTTGCCTTATCATTCCTTTCCCTCTGTTTTTGTGTACCTTATTTCTGGTATGTTTGTACTCCCCCTTTGTTTCTACTCCCCCTTTCACATCTTCTTGCAATTTTTGTTATCCTTTTGGCTTTATTTCCTTATCTCTCCTCAAAATTCAAAATTTGAATATCTCCCCCTTTTAGTATTACTCCCTTTATCCACACATCCATTAGTATTATCTCCTATCTTTATTATATCTCCCCCTTATATGAATATCTCCCCCTTTTTGATACTTATGTCAAAGGGTTCTAAGAATGAATGGAATATTTAGCCAAAAATATTTTATTTACTTCCATTATTATCTTTAGAGAAGCATCCCAATTGTCTAAGGAAATTTCTAATGCTTTGAGCTAGATGGCTATCTCTACTACAAGATGTACAAGGCCTTCTAATGTAGAAAGATTAGGGTCTTTCTTTAAAACATTTTTTGCATACGCCACTTCTTTATGCAATACTTCTAGATGTGGGGTAATAGTAGATTGTATCTATATTAATTTGGCCTTAACATTAGCCTCTTCTATTGTTAATACAACTAACTCCTTATGAGTGTGAAGCATTGTGGAAAAATGCTTCTCACTTTGAGTTGGATCCTTAGGTAGCTATGTGCTAGATATCTTAAGGTTCCTCTCCAAGCTTAGTATTCACTGGCTAGTTTCTTGTGTGAAATATAAAGAGTCACATAGTTTGGAGTTCAATGAGAATATGTTCTCAAGTACTATTTTCACCTTTTCTACCTTCTTAGCCAGTTCCACTTGTGATAGTGTTATCTCACTAGCTATCTTCTCATTAACCTTCATTTGAAATTTCTTTTCAAACCATTCTAATAATTTGACATTAGTATCAAGGTATTCATTTTGTACGTAGTCCACTATGTTGGATAGTTGCTCCATGATGGGCTTTGTTTCATCAGGCACTGGAAAGCTAAATGCACCAAGGAATATGTCTTTGATTTCTATTAATGCTTGCTTTTGTCTATACTCATTTATGAGTATCTCCTACTTCTTCTTTTTCTCCAGTACCTCTTGCACTTCATTTATCTATGCTAGGTTCATTGTCTTATAGTCATAACTTGGTATGACTATTTCCTCATCAAATGTAGGGTCTCCATAGTGAATTAGCCTTGCTACCTTGGTGGAGCTCGAGCCTAGTGTTGAAATTTGTAGGGCTACTACATCAGTGCTTGGCTGCTTGGTAGGAGTCCTCACACTATATTGCCTCTTTGCAGATTAACCAATGTCTATATTGCCTCTTGATCTCTTTCCTTAGGGGTTTTCTCCTCTTCCTTATCTTCTTCTCTTCTACCTTGATCAATGACAATGATTTGAGGAGGTGCACCTTGGCTTTGTGTTGTAGGAAAATTTTTTCCTATCTGCTCCTTTATTGACTCTACAGTTGTTGTTACTATCACTATGGGATCAACCTTAGTAGTTGTGTCTTGTCCTACTTGCTCTTTTGGTTGATCATCTGTAGCTGTGAGAGGTTGTGAAGGTGGTTCTTGTGTGTTCACCTTCTCCTTGGTAATTTCTACTATAGCTTTTTGTAACTCTTCTACACTCACAAAAATAGGATTTGTGCACAACTATGATTACAATGTTGTTTGGTGAAGGATCCTTTTAAGATCTTCTATAGTCAATGGATTGATGTTCTAACCTGAGGTGTGAGGAACATCCTTCACTATTATGATTTTTGTAGATGTAGGTGTTGCATGTAGAGGACTTGGTAGTGGTAATTGTATGTCTTGGACACTCTGTTCTTATTGCTACTCCTCAGCTATTGCCTCATCACCTTTATGTGTCCCTTTCTCCATTGTTACCACTTCTTTCTCTTTCTCTCCTTCCTCCTTTTCACTTTCCTCTTTCTCTTCATCATTTCTTTCCTCAAATGGTTCTTCTTGCCCTTCCTTGATAGTAGTCAATCCATTAATCAATTTCCACATTTGTGTGGATTTCTTTACAACATCCTCAATTTTCTTCTATAAAATACTGAATGCTCTATATCTGGGTGTAAATTTGCTCCCATGTTTCTTACTAGCCTTACTTATTTGACCTTTAGTTAGGTCAAACATCACACAAGCCAATGTTGACTCCCATATTTTCTTCTCCATATTTAGGTAGTAATGTCATTTATTTTCTACAATGGAGCTTAGCTCCTTGGGCATAGAATTGTCTAGTTCAAGTGGGGTAGTCTTGAACTTGGACATCATAGTGTAGATAGACTCTTCCACTATGTTTTGTTCTTCTAGGCTCAACTTATTAAAATCAATGGTCTTTAAACTAGTTAAATCTACATTATCCCTAATATTATCACAAACATTTTCCAAAATAGATTTGGTGGAATGTCTTACCACTCTGAATTGATCATTGTCAGATTTTGTCCTTTCTTCATCTGACTCTAGGGGTGCAACATATTGTCTTCTTTTCTTTTTTGCAGGCCCTCCTTTCTCTATGGATTTTTGCTTTTCCTATTCTTTATCCACTTTTTTTGTTGCCCTAGTATCTACCCTTGTAGTTGGCTTGGCTAGGCTTAGCTTTGTTGCCTTCTTCTTCCCTTTAGGTTGTGCAGCAAGTTATTTTTGTGCTTTTCTCTTGTTAAGTTCAGCCTTGGCTACTTCCTTCTTGTCACCTTCTTCTTCTTTTGCATCCTCACCCATGCCTTAGGTCAATTCAAGTGTCTCCTATCCTTGTTCTTCTTCATCATCTTTAGCTTCTTCATTTTCTTCTTCTTCTTCAACAGTGCCCTCACCAAATTTTGTCTTTAACTTCTTTACTAGTTTTTCCTTCTTCATTAGTGTGGAGGCAGTCTTCAACTCCATGACCACCTTTGATCTCACCACATCATAAGTACCAAAATGTGGTGCACTTTTGTCCACTTCTTCTACTAATAGTGTAGTTATAGTTGCAAATTCCTCATCTATATTTATTTCATATCCAAGAGGTCTTAACCATCTAACCCTTGGTATTGTTGCTTGTATGTAAGTATAATCAATATCTACAAGAAAATATACATCATTTACATGTTGCTCAACCAATGAAACTGGTATCCTTAATCTTTGTTTCATGGTCTTCTTGAAATCTTCAAAGTAACTTGTCATAAGGGTTTCAAAGTTCCCATTTGTTCTATATATTCATTAACTTGAGCTACTATAGTCCTAGTGGTTTTCTAGCTTACTTTACCAAAGGATGGAAATTCATTTTGTACATAGAAAAATATACAAACCAAAATTGTACCAAATTTGCACTATGCTCCCTTGGTTCTCCTTATTGTTGCTAAGTTCTCATTGATTTGTTGCAATTGCAATTCTGCAAGATCATAAGTATGATCATTTTTCACTAGTTTGTAACCAACATCCACTACAATGCAGGGTACACTGTTAAGTCTACTAGATTGATAAAATTTATGTGAAATAACTCTAACAAAAAAATCAGCAAGAGGTTCTTGGATAGTGTCTATTGTCATTCCTCTCTTGTTCCATTTGGCACCTATGTTCTTCTCAATTGCTTCCTTAGAGTCACTTCTAAGGGTCTTTGGCCGATCTAGGGTTGGATACCCTGTTACTCTGTGTACAATCCTCTTTGTTATTTTCATTAGGCCATCTTCTAGCCACAAACTTTCATCATGAATTCTACTAAGTACAATTCTAATCCATTCTATTTTGAAAATTATGGGGAATTCTAGGGCATGTGCCAAACCCTTCCTCTCAATGATTTGGTATTCTTCTTTCAAGACTTTGTTTTCACATAACTTGTCATAGGCTTCCCTCATCTCCATATCTCCTATGGCTCCAATTTTGCAATTGTAACATCTTCTAACATCTTGGACCATAACAACTTTAGGAGGAATAACTAATAGGGCTCTGGCTGGGTCATTTTTGTATGCCACTTTAGGGATTGGTCAAAAATTAGGTTGTTTTACTTCATTAGACACAAGTTGGACTTCAAATGGCTCTTTCTCCTATGGTTTCCTAGAATTGGAGGCTATTTTCTTCTATCTAGGGTTTTAACACAAAAAAATTTAAAACTACGTAACTTGGTACTAGTATAAATACCTTGAATCAATGAAATTGTGTTGAATCAATGTTGAAATCTACTCAAATGTTGGATTCTCTAATTTGAAATTGTTATGCACTCTTCTTCATCTTTTCTCTTTTTTCATGATGAATAAAAATGATTCAAAATGTGATAATATACTTTATTTTCATACCATTTAATGCTTAGTGCATTTATAGTTGTCCACTTGGCTTCTTAAGCATTTTTGCATTACTCAGCTTCCATTGTCTTTCCACCACTCAGCATCTACTAAAGTATCCCTCACTTAGCTTCAACTAAAATTTCTCTTCACTTGACTTCCACTACCAACTTGGCTACAACTAATCATTTGGCTTCTACTAACTTTGGCAATCAACTTGGCTTGTATTGGAATTTTACTTGGCATCTGAGGGCAACTCAGCAACACTTATGAAATCTTGAAATTTTAACTTTGTGTCTCTATTCATCCTAATCTCTTCTTTTTAGTACTTGCTTGTTTAGGAACTGATGTATGATAAAGCCTTGTATATCAGTTCCACATGTCTTCTTTTGCTTAGTTGGATGAAGTGTGACCACTTGACCTTTTAGGTGAAGTGATCCCTTCATTTGATGTGTTGCTCCCATCTTTCTTCTTCCATGTCTTATTCATTTCTCCTTTGATGTGTTCAACATCTACCTTTTCTTTTCCTTTGTTGAACTTTGAATTGGGTGCCTTTGACCTTGTTGGGAAATTCCTACTGATATGACCAGTCTTCAAACAACTAAAACATGTGGTTTGACTTAATCATCTGCTATATTTTCCCCTGAAATGTGTTCTTATGCAATTTTTAGGGATGTGTCCATATTCTTGATAGTAATGGAAGCTATACCTAGTATTGTAGTCCCAATTGTAGTGATAATTGTTTCCCCTTACTGGTTGATTAGGTGTCCACATAGGCTTTGATCTGAAATCAAAATCTCTATGTCCATATTTCTTGCAATTGTAGCAATGACCTTCAAATCTTGGTGTTTTGATAGTCCTAGTCCTACAGTCATGTGCTTGATGTCCTTGCTTGTTGCACTTATGATAGTGACCCACATTCTTAGGTTTGTCATGCTGATGGGCATTCTTGCTCCTACACACATTAGAGGTATGTCCCTTTTTACCACAAAAATGACAAGTCAGTTTATTGTTCTTACCTTTGTTACTTCTTTCTTCTACAATCTTGGATGACTCTCCCTTTTTAGTGCTAGTGTATCCTAGTCCTAAAGTATCATTGTTGGCACTTGGTGATTTCAATAACTGTTCAAAGTAGTTAATGGCTTCATTAGGTTTATTGAAGCTCTCTACAAATTTTTTTTCTCTTTTCAGGTCATTTTGTAATTTTTCATTTTACATCTTCAGTGTGGAGATCTCAATATCCTTGACATTCAGTTCATGATGTGCATTCATCATCTGGCTTAAGGTATCTAGCTATATGTTTAAAAAAATTGCAAGCTCAATTGACTTTTCTTCCAATCTATTAGCAAGGCTTCTCTTGTCTTCTTCTAGCATAGCCTTATCTTCAATGGCTCTTTTCTTCTATTCAATTACTTCACAAAGCATCATGGTGTGTGATTCTTGTTCAATCTTGAGAGTTTTGATCTCCTCTGATTGAGCTCTATTCTTCTCCATCATATCTACTATTGCTGCATCAAAATCTTTGGAATCTCCATTTATAAACAACTTTGAGATGTCAATCTCCTTATATTGTGTATCATTCTCAGCTATGGAAATATCTCTTCTTCTCTTTAAAGATTTTGTCAGTTCTTCCCTGGCTTCTTCCAAAGTATGTAGAGAAAGTTGTATATCAATCACCTAATTTTCTATGACCTTCCCAAGTTTGTAGACTTCCATTTTTAGATCTTTTCTCCAAGTTGTAAGGCTCCTTGTGAGAACTTGGCTCTGATACCAATTGTTGGAATTTACAAGTGGGAAGGTTTACTTTTGAGAGGGGGGTGAATCAGAAGTAATTAACTTTATCTTTTTAAAACTTGTAGCTGAGATCATTCATATGCATCTAACATATCTATTCAACATAAAAAAATAAAGACATGCATGAAAATAGGTAACACAAGATTTTGGTAACCCAGAAACCCTCCAAAATGAGAAGGTAAAATTGGGTTGGGGATGACACCCACAAATTATCACTACAGCAATATGTAATTGTTTAAGGTTACAAAGTTTGACCACTTCTAATGGTCTACCCTGTAAAAGGCTTGTCCTATTAAAGACTTTACACCCTATTAAAAGAAACCTAGTTAGAGGATTTACAAACACTCACTCAGAATGTTACCCTATTAAAGGATTTAGTACCTTGTTTAAAGGCTTACAACATGGCTGTTAGACCAACCTATCATCATAGGATTTTCATTCCTAATACAATGGCTAGAGAGTATTAGAAAGTCTTGACCTGATGACTTGCAATCTTCAATTGCTGATTCTAGATCCTTGTTTTGCTCTATCTATTTTGATCCTTCCTTGATTTAATATGTCTCTCCTCAAAATTCTAATACTTTTTTCTTGATCAACTGAACTCTACAATGTTGTTCTTCTTTTTCTGAGTCTTTACACCCCTCCGCACTTTGCTAGCATTCTCCCATAAACTCTTACTCATAAACACAAATAATGGGGTTTCGTCCTCCTTTTAAAGGCTTTCAAGATTCAGGGTTAGGTTGAATCTACGATCAATATTCATTCTTCTTTTCCCACTCAATTCTTTCACTTTTCCTATTGGTTGCATGCTTTCTCCATTTTTCTCGTTGGTTGCATGTTGATTACATAGGGAGTGTAAAAGATTCGATCTTATCTTCAAGATCCTTTGAGATTCATCCTGATTTGGCTCAAAAAAAATGGTTTACACTTGATTTTGTGCCTTCACAAACTCATGTTGATTCTATGTTACTTGGCACTTACTAGCTATTAATGCTTGGCACATATAGGAATTTTGTCTCACTCGGCTCCTATAGTAATTCTGTTTAACTCAGAATCTATATTTTGCTTGGTACCTATAGTGACTTGGCATCACTTATCATTTGGCATTTGATACTTGCTTGGCAGTTGAAGTTCACTTGGTACCTATTGAATTTCTTGCTTGGCACATACTATAATAGCTTGGCATTTGTATTATACTCGACATCAACTTGAGAATTGGTTAAGTGTGTTGACACTCAATTGACAAAACCAATCTAAGACCAACAGATACTTATCTCTTGATTCCTCTTTCAATGCAGATTTCATTGAACTCAATGGAAATCAATCCACCTTCTCTATCTGACCTCAAACAATTCAACTTATTTCTAGTTTGTTTCTCTATGCTTACCAGATACCTCTTAAATTTTTGAAATACTACAGACTTATCTTTCAAACACATCACAATCATCATTCTAGAATAATCATTAACAAAAATAATTAAATACTTATCTCCATAGTAAATCTATATTCCAATAGGTCCACATAAGTATGTATGAGCTAGCTCTAAGATTTCTTTAGAATGATGGTTCTTGCTTTTGAAATTTGTCTTTCCCATCTTGCCAATTTGACAATTTTTACATAGGCCCATATCAGGTTTCCTCAAACTAGGAATATCTCTCACTCTTTTGTTCTTGTTTATCTTGATCAAATTATCGAAGTTCACATGAAATATCTTTTTATGTCAGAACCATTTTTCTTTTACTTAAGCAATGAAACATGAACTTTTTACTGAGATCTAGGTAGAATATATTACCTTTTGTTTGTTTACTAGACCCACCTAGATTTCCTTTTCCATCTAGTACCTTGGCCTTCTCATTCATTAACTCTACCTTGAATTCAATGTTATTCAATTTTGCTAGACTCAATAGATTATTATTTAGTCCTTCAACCCAATAAGCATTATCACATCTAAGTTCATTGGTTAGTGAGATACAACCTTTTTCCCTTTATGCAACATGGTTCATTGTTTCCAAATCTCACACTTCCACCATCATAATGTTCCATATGTTCAAACTTTGTTTTTTTGCTAGACATATGATGAGAGAAACCACTCTCAATAATCCATGTATCATTTTTTTGAACTTGAGAGATAAGTGCAATTTTATCTCCTTCATCATCAGATTCATCTTTAACAGCAATATATACCATTTCATCATTTTCACTACTATCTGAACCTTTAGCCATAAAATAAAATTTCTTACCTTTGTCCTTGTAGTCTTTAAAGTTCTTCAAATCTTATTTTGTTTTTACTTGCTATGCTTCTTTTCATCTTTTCCTTCTTTGTTTGGACATCTTGCAACAATGTGCCCAACTTCTTCACAAGAGAAACAGATTAAAGGAATTTTACCTTTATACTTTCCTTTGCTTTTGGGATACTGTTGTGGCATCCACAACACACGCCCAATTCCTCAATAAGAATGGGGACCACTTATCTTTTTTCAACTCCTGGACTTACAGTTCAAGATTTGGGGGAAGAAATTTGATTATAGTTAGAGTGTTAGACTCAAAAAAAAAAAAAAATCAAATAAAATTTTCAGGCAATATGTGCACTGCACACCTGGCACAGGGGTCCATAAAACCCCCCCTCTCTTCAAACATTTCATAATTTTTTTTCGTCTATGGTATCACGAGGTAAGCCTATGCCGATGTTTTCTTTACACGATACAATATGCACTCGCACTCATTTTTGTTTTGCATGACGCAATTTGCGCTTGTACCCACTTTCTCTTGCATGTGGCATAAATATGTGCCCACACCCATCCATGCCTACGCTGGTGTTTTCTTTGCATAGCGCAATCCACATAGTGCCAATCCATGTCTGCCCACACTCGCCTATGCCCGTCTGCAAACCATCACCAACATTCTAGTGTGTGCGTGCCCTATTGGCACCGCACGTGCTCACCCAAAGTTGTGCGCACATTCACTACGCATCCCTATTTTTCCTCTGGCACCACGCACTTTTGTGCTACCTGCCCATCTTTCTCACATTCACATTGGTGCCACTTGTGCCTCTTCAAACTCAGCGTCGTGCACCTCTTCAAAATCGGCACTGTGCACCTCTGAAAACTGGTGTTGTCCACCTTCGCCTTGCATTGTGGCACCAACTAAAACCTTTGTGTGCTCACCTTTGACCTTCCTCTACCGTGTGCAGCCTACGGCCCAAACGTGCTCCACAAATGCATGTTGCGCTATGCAAATGCGCGTGCACGCCCCACACCCATAATGTTTTTTTTGTTTTTTTTATTATAATTTTTTTTTTTTTTTAATTTAAGAAAAGGAAAAAGAACAAAACCCAGATGTTAGAATTTTAGTTTTGACACTTAGTGAAATTCTGAGATTTTGACCCTGTCAAGGTCCGCAGCTTTGCAGCTCCATAGCTTAGTAGGTCTACAAATGCGTAGGTTTGTAGCTTTGCAGCTCCACAATTCCAAAGGTGCACCAACAATTAACTACTAGTTCCAAAAATAGAGCTTTCCATGCATCAGAAAAGCATTCTGATGACAGTTTAACTCCGACTAACAACCTGTGAAGGATCAGCTTCTAATTTTGGCATCTCCAAACACTTCCACTTTGACTCAGAGCTTTTACATAGTTTTCTCTCATAATTTCTTTGTTTTTTCACATGTAAAGGCTCATGCATCCAATTAATGAATATAAAATGGATGGAGTCCTACTAAGCACTAGTTAGATAGGTAGGTTGTATATAATTAGTCTATTTTATTAGGTTAAAAGCATCTTATTGCATGAAGATATCTCTCACTCTCAACACAAATTGAGGAGATGATTTCTTATAAATACCCTATTGTAATATGTAATTAGGGCTGCCGTTATTTTGCAATAAGATTATGTTTTTGGTGCTTGCATTTGGAGTGCAGTTATTCTTGCCTGAATGTGTCATTGTTTTGTGGATTTTATTCATGAGATTGTGATTGAGCCAAAGGTTTATTGAGTTGTTTTTGGTTGTGTGATCTTTTAGTTCTGGTGTTTGCTACAAATTTATGAATTTCGTTGACATATCGAGCTGAAGGAGAAATCACCAAATTGTGCCTGCATAATTCTTTGTCTGGCATGAGTGCACTTTTTGTAGCCTTTGGATTTGACCAAAAGTGAAACATCATTCATTTATTGAAAGTTACCATTGACGATTGCATCAGTGGAATCTAGGAAGCGTTGCTCCTATTTTCATTAGTTACCTACCGATTTCTTCAAAAGCTTAACTCGCAGCATGTTGTTTTCTATAGTTTATGTCTATTAGGATTTCAATTTCATGTTATTTTCTTTCAAATTCAAGTTATTTGATTTCAGTTCTCATTATTTGCTTTATTGACCCCCTTGTTAGAATAGGATTTCATACTAATTACATGGTTAGATTGCATACATTAAAAAAAAAAAATACAAAAAGATAGTTCTTTTTAGTGTTATTTTGAAACAGTGTGCAGATTCTTCATTTCATCCGAAGTTAGAACGAACCAGTAAAGGCCTCCTTGTGAAAAATCACATTTATCTTCAATTGAGCAGATTTTAGTGCATTGTAAGATAGCTCGAAACCTTGGAGTTGATTCATAGAGATTGGCTTTTCAAGAGAGGAATTTGTAAGAATTCCTGCCATTTAGTATCGTGTAAAATTATAGCTCAATAGAAGTGGCACTAGAAGGAGGGCCTACTTTTCTAATTTTTGAAATAAGAGAAAATTTTGCCGAAGTTTCAAAATTGTTCACTTTCTTGCAAATTCAAAAAAAATTTGAGTCTATCAGAAATTCAAGTCCGTAGCTATGCAAGTCCTTAGGTTTGTAGCTACGCAGATCTATAGGTTTGCAACTATGCAGGTCCGCAGATCCACAGATCCACAGGTACACAAAATTTTGTAGTGTGCTTCTTCTTGTGAGAAAGTGTGCTTCTGCAAAGGTGTGATTTTTCAAGAATTGATGCAAACAGGAGGATTTTGATCCAGAGTCCCCATTTCAATGAGCATTAAGATCATCACCAACCGCACACGAGTTTCTCAAACTTACCCATTTCTATAAAACATGTAGTGATAAAGGAATCCCCTAGGTTCAACCACTTCCATTTGATCTTTCATCATCTTCTTCAGTTCTGCCTCCACTCCAACCACTTGGTGGACCACCACATATTCCAACAGTCCCACCATCGCAACCACCACCGTTAGGTTCACCAAATCCTCCAATGGCCTTTTTTGAAAATGTTGTAGACTCGCCCATCAACTTGAGAGGTGTACTTCATGAACTTCCCAAGAATCTCGAGAAGTTTTACTCAAGGTTCATTTATGGAGAAACACGAACTATTGAAGATCACATCAAAGTATTCAAAGAAATTTGCAACTGAAAGCGAATTGCCAATGAGGATGTGGTTCTTTATTTATTCCCTTACTCTTTAGGGGAAATTTCCTTTAGTTGGTAAGTTAATCTACCACCTAGATGCATTAGAGATTGGGACACCTTCAAAAAATTGTTTTTAGAACAATTCAAAACTTTTATCAATCCGATTGTGATACATCAACAATTCATATCTATCAAAAAGGACCCAGCCGAGACAGTTTCATGCTTTAACCATCACTTTCATATGGCATACCGCAAGTTAGAAATGCCATACACTATACTAGAACTAGTTGCTATCCAGGTTTATTTTAATGCGATGGACCATCTTATGGCTATCTTTCTAAGAATACTTCCTACAGCAAATATTGACACATTGGATAAAGTCTTCATGGAAGTGATCACCTTCACCAAACAAGCCAATCCCAATGGAGGAGGATTGATGCTTCTCGCACAAGCTATTATAAAAACACCAACATACCCAGCCGCAACACCCATAGTGCCTAGCCAATTCATACCCATGAATCTAGTTCCACTATAGCAGGTGCCTTCTCCACAAAATCTAACTTTGACATATCTAGGATATGAACCCCCAAAAGTTGCTTTCTTTGAACAAAAGACAGCAACCCAGCTGAGGCAGACAAAAATTTTGCCTCTGAGTTCGGCCAGATGAAAAAGACTATGTCAAAAATGAACAATGAGCTGACTCACTTAAGGTTTTCACAAGGACAAAATAACAACTTTCAAAGAAACAACACTGGTCCTTACAACAATAACAATTACAATCAGAATTACAACCAGAATTTTGTTGGAAATAACAACAATGCAAGAAACAATAATGGGGGAAACAACTTTAACAATGGCTTCCAAAGACAAAACCGATAGTGGAACACATGTCTGAATAATGGAAGCATTCCTACAAATAACAACAACAAAAATGTTCAATATGTTGATATCAATCAATATGATGACAGTCAAAATGCCCCGAACAATGATGGTTTGTGCTACAACAAAAATCAAGACATGATTCAGAATCAACAAGAAAAATATAATGTCCTTCTTGTGTAGTTTAATGCTATGCTATTAGATTCTTACGATTCCACACAAAATGCGCCATTTGAACAACCAACTAGTGAGGAATTCTCTTTTCCATTTAGCTAGGAACCAGATATTCAACATGATGACATGTTTGCTTTTCGCAATGATAATTGAAACACCTACAATTTGCAAAATAGAAAAGAACCTTTGACGAATGGGATTCCTCCAAGACTACAACCGACTCCTCCCAATCTGAGAGCGAGTAATAATCTAGTGCTAGTCAAGCCCCCATATGGAGGACAACTAAATCAGAATCAAATAACAGTTCCTACAATCTTGAAAAATCCAACGTGGTCTACTGAGAAATACAATGTAGTAGAACATTTGAAATGAACTAAGGCCAACATGTCTATGTTTGACATGTTGCAAAACTATCCTCAACAACAGGAAGCATTAATGAAGACCCTAGATCATACAAAGGTACCTCAAAACACAAATATTGTTTCTCAAAAAGAAATACCTCAACAGGTCAACACTTTGGAAGCAATGCCGACTATGTTTAAGAACAAGGTTGAGGTACCTCCATTTTTACTAAGTATCAAAATATATGGGAAAAATCTTCACAATTGCCTAATCGATTTAGGAGCCTTGTGTAATGTGATGCCACTATCGATAGCACAAAGGTTGGGAGGAAATCCCTAGCCTTCCAGTCGAATAGTAATACAACTAGATAAGACTAAGGTGAAAGTGATTGGTGTGTTGAAAGATGTCCACATACTGTTGACAGTAGACCCTAGGATTCAAGACATTATTGATATACATGTGGTTGATATACTTGAGGTGTACGGATTACTACTAAGTAGGGAATGGACAAAATGCCTAAGAGGATGGTTCTCTACGAACTTCACTTAGTTATGGTTACCGTGGAAAGGGTTGAACAACCAAATCAAGGTTGATGCAAAACCAAAGTTAAAAACTATGATTACTAAATATAATGCTTCTAATGAAGTAGCATTCTTGCAATTAGATTTGGGTTCTTATAAAGTGATGGCTTTCTCAACTAGAATATGAATGATCAAACTAAAAAGTCCAAGGTTTCAATTCCAAGGCAAGAAGTTGTAACACAATTTGTAGACAACATAGTGGCTAATCTACAATGTTTAGGAGAGGAAGCTGACCCTAGTATCCTACTTCTCCGAGGATTTTGTCAATTGCATAAAGTTAGCCATTTAGAGTTCAAATGTTCATCATGCCAAGAAGCAGTTTCTAAGGTATTGACACAAATGATGGAAGCCAAAAGTGATAAGACACTGAAAGATGAACCCACGGAAGATCAAGCCCCTATAAAAATATCTGAATACATTGAAAATTTTGAAGAAGAAATCGAAGACTTGAACACATTATATAGTGATACCTCTTTGGATGGTGGAGGTTTGTCTTCTCTTCCACCAGGGATGAACAAAATCAAAAGGAGAAGACGGTGCGTGAAAGGGAAAGGACGGACTTTAGTAGTTGTCAATCCAATAGCCAAGGTGGATGAAATCAAGGAATTGATAGGGGAAATCAAAGATAAATAAGGAAAACATGCACTCCCAATATCAAAGAGTGACAATGGAAAATCAATAAGTCCACCCCGAGAAAGATTAAAGTGGGTACTTAAGAGACAATCTTTTCAAGCCCAAGTAAAGGAGAAGATGAGAAAAAATAAACACAAAGTTAGAAAAACCAAGGAATGCCCGACATGGACACTTCGCTTCAACAGTTCTAGATGCAAATCAGGAGCCGACGTGGGTATTGAGTTGGTCAATCCTAAAGGTAAGTCTTTCTATGTTGCATATAGATTATAGTTCAGATGCACTAATAATGTTGTAGAATACGAAGCATTGATTTGGGGAGTCCTTTTCACTTTAGAAAAAGGGGTTAAAGCTCTCATCATCGAGGGAGATTCTCAGTTAGTGGTGAGACAAGTAAAATCATTATACTCCTGCAATGATAAGAGGTTTCTCGCATACAAGAAAAGAGTATGGGATTTAATGGATGATTTTGAAGCTTTGAATGTGAGATCTATTCCAAGAAGGAAAAAGATGGTAGCAGATGCTCTAGCTATTTCAGCTAGCACATTACAACCAGTCAAAAGAACCAAATTGAAAAGATTTTCAGTCGAATTGGTTGCTCTTTCATCCATTTTGAATAATATCATGGACTTCCAAGTCTATCAAGATGATCAACATATACTCAAATTTATCATGAGCAGTGGCCACTTTAAAGGGCAAGAAATTGATGACATGTCAGATGAAAAACCTGAGAATGATGAAATCAAAGATGAGGATGGGATTCTAAATTTAAAAACTAACACTATTCCTAAGGGGATGGTTGAGTTGGAGCACATTTTTTACCATGACAAATTAGCACTTAATAAGAGAACGACCGAAGAAAAAGGAATAGAGGAATGTGACTCATACAATTTGGGCACTAAAGGTGATCCTAAAATGGTAAGGGTCGAGAAAGCATGCACTTGACAAGAAAGAGAATATATGCTTAAATTACTCTCAGAGTATAAAGATTTCATTGCATCGAGCTATGAAGAGCTAAAAACATATGATCTCAAGATTATGACACATGACATTCCATTGAAACATGATGCAAAGCCTTTCCATCAAAGGCAAAGACCTGTTAATCCTATCATCAAACCATTGATAATGAAAGAAGTTCAAAAACTTCTCTATGCCAAGATCATTTTCCCTATTCGTCATTCCACATGGGTGGCCAATTTGGTACCTGTACAGAAGAAGACTAGAGAAATTCATCTTCGTGTTGACTTTTGCGAACTCAACCTGGCATCTCAAAAGGAAAATTATCCTTTACCTTCACTAGATGAGGTCCCACAAATCGTAAATGGTTCAAAAATGATTTCCTTCTTGGATTTATACTCAGGATACAATCAGATAATGGTTGACAAAGAAGACAAACTAAAGACAACATTCACAACTAAGTGGGGAACTTTTGCCTATAGAAGAACGCCTGTTGGGCTGATCAATGCAGGGGCTACATTTCAATGAGCCATGGATGAAGCTTTTAAAGGATTGATAAATAGATGTATAGTCATCTATATGGATGACTTGATAGTCTTTTCAAAAGATTGAAACACTCACATTGCAGATTTGAAACAAGTATTCAATAGATGTCACAAGTATGGCATATCTCTCAATCCTAAGAAGTGTTCCTTTGGTGTCGCCAAAGGAAATCTCTTGGGTCACATCATTTCTAAAGAATGGATCTCCATTGATCCTGATAGAATCGAATCTATTCTAAAGCTATCACCTCCCCACAGTCGAAAGGAACTCAAGTCTTTCTTTGGGAAGATCAATTTTGTCTTAAAGTTCATAAGTGGATTTGTAGAAATAGTATGTCCCCTCAACGAATTACTCAAAAGGGGGGCTAAGATAGAATGGGTTCTATAAATTAAGAAGTCATTCAAGGATATCAAAGTGGCCATTTCTACAGCCCCAGTACTGGTCAGTCCAAATAATGGGTTACCTTTCAAAATATATTCTTTTGCCTCAGAACATTCATGTGTTGGGATCCTTATGCAAAAAAAAGAAAGGGAAGATGAAAGGCCTATTTCTTTTATGAGTTTTCCTCTTTAAAATGTTAAGTTGAAATACTCTATCCTTGATAAATAATCATTTGCATTAATCAAGGCAGTGAAGAATTTTCGTCACTATATACTCAGAAGTAAAGTGTATGCAATAGTACCTGATCCAGCAGTAAAGATGCTTTTGATGCAGAATGAACTTGGTGAAAGGAGAGGCAAGTGGATGGCAATACTTCAAGAATTCAATCTAGAGATTCAACCTATGTGACTGGTTTGAGGACAAGGATTGTCTAAAATGATAGCTAACAACCAGGATGGAAATGAAAAGGAATTCAAGTTTGACAATGAAACTGATGACAAAGATCAAGAGAAAAGGATTGTAATATCTCAAGTTGACATTGACCAAGGTGTGGTGATAGATATTTGGTACCAAGAAATCATTTATTACCTCCTACAAAATTAGTATCCCAATTGGATGAATAGCTCACAGCATAGAGGACACAAGATGAAATGTGAGTCTTATATGCTACGTGATAGAAAGTTGTACAAAAGGAATTACGAAGGGATATATCTCAAGTGCTTAGGTCGTGAAGAAGCCAAGGAAGTCTTAAAACATTTTCACAATAAGTATGGTACAGGACATGGTTTAACAAAAGCAACTACTCACATGATTCTAAGATCGAGCTATTTTTGGCCCTCAATTTTTAAAGACACTTTCAAGCACGTACATTCTTGCCATATTTTTTTAGACTAGTGCCAATAGAGAAAGGAATCCAGTGATGCCCTTACAGCCTATATTTGAGATGCACCCCTTCATAAAGTGGGGGCTAGATTTTATTGGTCTTATCAACCCACCATCATCAACAGGACACACATTCATTCTCACAACCATTGATTATTGTACGAGATGGACAGAAGCAGAAACCTTTAGGAATTTTACTACTAAGGTGGTGACTGACTTCTTAGAAGAACATATTGTCACTAGGTTTGGGATGCCATTTTCCTTGGTATGCGATAATGGGTCTACTTTTGCATCAGCATTCTTGACCCAATGGGCATTTGAAAATTAACTCATTATCAAGTTTTCTTCGAATTACTACCTGCAAGAAAATGGGGTAGTAGAATCCAAAAACAAGAACTTGATTATGGTTATAAAATGATTGTTGGAGGAAAACCCTAGAGATTGGCATACACAACTTAAATATTCTCTATGGACAAATCGAGTAAGGATCAAGAATGCTTTGGGAACTTCTCCATACTTTCTTGTCTACGAACAAGAACCACTATTTCCACTCAACCTTAGAATTCTTGTTTTGAAGTTCATGAGTGAATACGCTCAAGATGCTGACAAAGTATAGATCAGACTGATGAATCTTTTAGAAATGGACAAGAAGCAGACAACTGTACTAGAACACATGGCTAAACATCAAATTGTCATCAAGAGGTGGTTTGACAAGAGGGCCACAATAAAATTCTTTAGCATTTTTGACCTTGTTCTACTTTGGGATAAGGCAAAAGAAAAGCCAAGCAGCCATACCAAGTTTCCACACTTGTGGACAGGCCCGTATCAGATTGTAGAAATTCTCGACAAAAACACTTTTAGGCTAAGTTCCTTACAGGGGTAATTTCTACCTTTGCCCATAATGGGAATTTCTAAAACATTATTTTGAAGCCTAAAAAGAACACACACAAAAAAAATTAGTTAGATTTTCATTTCTGCAAGTGTGTTTGTTTCTGCAAGTGTGTTTCCTTTCAGTTGTGTGTTTGCTTTAGTTGTGTGTTTTGTTTTCAAAGTTGTGTCAGTCTTAGGGGGTAAGGTGTACTTGAGATTTTTCTCAAGATTTTACTAACCACTCTTTGGTTTTTGATTTTAGGAAGGGTATTTCTTTGTCAAAACATTTGGATAATTGTGTGTCTTATACCAACTGAATAATGGACATTTCTTGTGTAAATAATGGATTTTCAGTCAAGAAGTTAGAAATCTAGACCAACAAGTTCTCAACACTTTGCAAATTTTAAAATTTGATCATTTTTGGTATTGTTGAATTGAAGTCAAAGATGATGAGAGATGATCCAAACTTCAACTGGTTCAAACAGGAGGGGTCTCCTCGAAAGGTTGCTAAGATCATTGATTGGCATGAGAGTTTCTAAAAAAGTCCTAAAAGAGGAATGCAAGGGATGTTCACAAGAGATCAAATCCAAGAAATGATGCTGATGTCCTAACTACACAGTCTAAGTGTAGTCAGGATATAGAAGAAAAAAAAATACGGTGTTAAGACTGAAGGATTCCAAAGATCTGAAATGGCAAAAGATACGTTCTCAAAATAGAGTATCTTATATTCAAATTATTGCTTCATCAAAAGTAATATTCTGAATGACATGGAGAAACTATTCAAATGGTTAGAAAATTAAAAGAATGTGGCATCCTGCTAATAGCCCTCGAACTAATTCTCTTATCTGGTTCAGCAATTGATTGATAAAAAGCCCTCGTGGAGATTCTGAATGAATGAGCTTGGGGGAGTGGAATATTTTTTTCAATTTATTAGAAAACTTTGGTAAAATACACCCTAAGGCGTCAAAGGGAATGAATACACATTGCATTCACTGAGCTTGAAAATCTCAGGTCCTGAAGTTTTGACTGTGAAGTCATTCGAAATAAGCTCAAGATGTTCAGAGTTTGGTTCGTGTTTAACACACATTGGAGGAATGTTTTTTGATGAAGAAATTCTTTAGTCATTTCTTCCTTTTTGGGGACTATTTGTTGTGGCATCCACAACACACGCCCCATTCCTCAATAAGATTGGGGACCCCCTATCTTTTTTTGACTCTCAGACTCACAGTTTGAGATTCGGGGGAAGAAATTTGATTATAGTTAGAGTGTTAGAGTCAAAAAAAAAAATCCAGTAATATTTAAAAATACCCAAAGGGGACTTTTTTTTTAATGCTTATTTTAATTTAATAGTTTTTTACATCTTATATTTGGACTAATAAACATTTTTCTTATTGTGTGCAGGTGATTAAATGGTGTCCACATCTGGAGTAGCGCCCAAATTAGTAGTCTTCAAATTCCAAGGCATACCATCCAAATCAAGATTTCACGATGATTATGTAGAAATCGAAGATACTGACTTGGGGCACACAAAATTAGGAGAACTTTTGAAAACCTATAATAAGCCAACTGAGAGGTTAGATCTGGTATCCTCCTTGATACATTTTGGGTTGGTGAATGCAGCATCACATCCCATATCAGTGCAATTAGTAGAACTAGTAATGACATTGGCACAACTTTTTGTTCCTGATGAGAGAGCGGTGAAAAGTGTGATAGGAGAAGTGGTCCTTGATCTTTGACCCAACAACATTGAGAGGGTCTTCCATCTCTCGAGAGTGGATCAATTCATTAAGCTCTCCTATGAATTAGCAAAGAGATGGTATAGGGAACATACGAAACAGGCGATAGATATTATATAGTCATCTTATCTCATTGAGAAACCTCCTCAAGGAAGGATAACAGGAAAAGTGGATATGACTCGAGGATATATGAAGGAGGATATTGGTTACTCCATCATCCTTTTGATTAGAGTCATGAGTTTATCTACAACAAGCCACCTCAATACCTTCATGATCAACTTTATCGAGACCATCAAAACATCAAAGATACCATTGGACTGGGCCACCACACTAAGTGAAAACTTGTGTGAGGAATTGAGGATGGTGAAGGACAAGAAGAAGTTTTATATGATGTCTTACATAGTATACCTTCTTGCAGCAAGGGAAATAGATTATCCCAGATTGTATAGAAAGGGAAACATGCAAGATCCCAATGCCTGGCCTTACATAGTCCACCCTCAACTAGTGAAGAAAAAACTATCTACTTAAAGCGAGGAATATAGAATCGTGAATGATGCATTCATTTTTGCGATCATTTGATTCATTGAAAGAGATTATGGAAAGAGGCTATCTGATGAAGAAAAAGCACAGATAACAACTCTCAGGGCCTATTTCATTTAGTTTAAGACATTTATATACCTGTGGATAGGTGGTGCCACTATCGACCCCAAGAAACTCCCCAGATATCTGAGTGACAAGCTGGTGCTATTGGAGATTTCCCTGCAGATTGAATCTGCATATATAAGGTGAAGAGACAAAGAAGACCTTGTTGGACATGGCCTCTCATCATTGGACCATACCAAGTAAAGCGAAAGCAAGAAATTCTGACTTTTGAATGGGAATGGGAGAATTATCCCCTTGAGGAGTACAATACCCCTAGGATACATTTTGATAATGTCAGGAAAGTAGAGAGTATGGCTAGAAAAGAGTTTCATCATGAAGATGTTATTGAAGATCATTGGATGAACGTGACAAATGACTATGATGTCCACATACAAGATTATTGTAGGATGACTTTGTATCTGGCAGAGAAGACCCTCAATCTAAATATTCTAGAGGAAATAAGACAACAAGATTCTACGGAGCTATTGGACCCCCTGTTCAACTTAGACAAAATTGGAGAAAGACCCATTATGAATGCAAAAGTTGATAGGAAAGAGGGTGATGATATTGATCATTGGGCAAGACATGTGGTTAGAATGATGAAGGAATGGATCAAGAAGCCTTTTCCACTCGATCCCATACCTGACACTGTAGTCTTCCATGCTCAAGCCCACCCTAAGAAACGTGGAGGAAGGAAAGTTATAGTTCCTACTTTTGCACTCCAATCTCCCATCAGGCTAGAGACAGTATACCAACTTGACTGCCCAGTTGGATACTATCATCCTCTAGAGAGGATAAGAAAGAATAAAAGAAAGAGGACTTCCCCGCAAAGAATTCAAGTAGAATTGGGTGAAGTGCAAGCACCTTCCCTGCAACAAGAAGAAGATGTGTAAGAATTTGAGGATATCAGAGCAACTCAAGTCCAGGATAATCCTCCATTGCCTCCTTTTGTGCCTTCCCAATCTGAAGAGGAAGAGATTCAAAAATTTTCTATGCCTCCTACACAAGAACAGCTAGTATCCCCTTTTGCCCCCTCAAAAAAAAAGAGGATTAAGATCCGAATCAAGAAAAGGCAAAAGGTGACTAAGAGAATGGTGCCTTTTCCTTCTGTTCCTAAAACCATTCTAGAAGAAGAAGAGGAAGAAGAGGAGATAGATGAAGGGGAAGAAAGTTGTACAACATACTCCCTCATCTTCAATAAGAAGACCTTTGGCTGAACACACTCCAAGGTGGCTGCAAAAAGAAGTGATAAGGAGCTCCAAACCCAGATTCCAAGCCTCAGAGGAAGACAATTATGAGATTGTGAAAATTTTGAATAAACTTGAGTCCCCGGCACGTGAGGCAATACCATTGGAATTTGTTACAAGTACATGAAATAGCCCAGAGTTGTTTGCACAAGTAGTTGTTCCTCCTGGAGATATAGAAATGGAAATCCTTGGTCCCAAGTATTATCAATTGGAAAATGTCATGTTGGGAAAACCCACACGGGATGCATCCTGATTAATGGTGACCATGGGAATTAAGGAAATCATGAAGAACATGGAGGAGGATGAGATGGAAATCCAAGCACTTCAAAGGTAGGTTGAGATCCTAAAGGGATATTTGGCCAAAGTCATTGGTCCTCTTGATCCTGAGCGCCTTGAGGAGACCTTGAATATTGTTTTTAGAGAAGGGGGAGCAGTCCATATGGATCCATTTTTTAGAGCTTTTTGGCAATGGCAGGAGATTTTTGAGGAAAAAGGAGTCATGATTATCACAGCAAACCTAAAGATGTTGCATGCTACATAAGAAAATGTCAATAAAATGGTGGCAATTTTGAAGCAAGACTTCAGAATTATTGATGAAGTACGGGCCTAGAGCAAAGATTTACAGACTCTATAATCCATAAAGGGACAAAGGTACCGAGTTTTGATTGATGTATATATGGGAGATGAATTAGATATCATTGATGACTGGATAGAAAAGATAGCAGATAGCAATAAGGTAATGGAAACATTACATGATAAAATTCATCAGCTCAACAATCAAGCCTGAGAGCAAATTTTGGAAGCAGAGAGGCACTATAGTGATGCCTCTTTGGATATTTTTGAAGATGAGGAACATGAGAGATTGCTACTTTTAGATACAGTAGTGGAACATTTTAAGAATATTTTTGTGGAAGTTGATGATGAGGAGGACATTTGATAGGCCTTCAACATCGAAGAAGCATTGTTAGAATTGGATACCAAGCTTGGGGATTTTGCTAATACCCAAATTGAGGTAGACAATTATAGACGAAAGGTCAAGGAAAAATATGAGGCTTTGGATTTTCTGGATGCATCCAAAATCACTAAGATTATAGAGAAATTCAAGGTAAAACATCCAAACATACCTTTGGGATGAAAAAGAACAAAACCCAGATGCCAAAATTTCAGTTTTGACACTTAGTGAAATTTTGAGATTTTGACCCTGTCAAGGTCTGTAGCTTCATAGCTCTATAGCTCCATAGGTCTGCAACTTTGTAGGTACACAGGTTCACAGCTTCGCAGCTCTACAATTCCAAAGGTGCACCGATAGTTAATTACTAGATCCAAAAATAGAGCTTTCCATGCATCGAAAAAGCATTTTGATGGCAGTTTAACTCCGACTAACACCCTGTGAAGGATCAACTTCTAATTTTGCCATCTCCAGACACTTCCACTTTGACTCAAAGCTTTTGCATGCTTTTCTCTCATAATTTCTTTTTTTTTTTACATGTAAAGGCTCATGCATCCAATTAATGAATATAAAATGGATGGAGTCCTACTAAGCACCAGTTAGATAGGTAGTTTGTATATAATTAGTTTGTTTTATTAGTTTAAAAGAATCTTATTGTACGAAGATATCTCTCACTCTCAACACAAATTGAGGAGATGATTTCTTATAAATACCCTATTGTAATATGTAATCAAGGCCGCCGTTATTTTGCAATAAGATTATGCTTTTGGTGCTTGCATTTGGAGTGTAGTTACTCTTGCCTACATGTGTCATTATTTTGTGGATTTTATTCATGAGATTGTGATTGAGCCAAAGGTTGATTACATTGTTTCTAGTTGTGTGATCTTTTAGTTCTGGTGTTTGCTACAGATTTACGAATTTCGCTGACGTACTGAGCTCGAGGAGAAATCACCAAATTGTGCCTACATAATTCTTTGTCTCGCATGAGTGCACTTTCCATGGCCTTGCAATTTGATAAAGAGTGAAACATCATTTGCATCAATGGAATCTAGGAAGCGTTTCTCTTGTTTTCATTGGTTACCTACCAGTTTTTTCAAAAGCTTAACTCGCAACGTGTTGTTTTCTGTAGTTTATGTCCGTTAGGATTTCAATTTCATGTTATTTGCTTTCAAATTCAAGTTATTTTCTTTCAGTTCTCGTTATTTTCTATATTAACCCCCTTGTTAGAATAGTATTTCATACTAGTTGCACGGTTAGATTGCATTCATAAAAAACATAAAATACAAAAACATAGTTCTTTTTAGTGTTATTTTGAAACAGTGTGCAAATTCTTCATCTCATCTGAATTTAGAACGAACCAGAAAAAGCCTCCTTGTGAACAATCACATTTATCTTCAATTTAGTGGATTTTAGTGTGTCATAAGATAGCCTATAACCTTGGAGTTGATTCACAAAGATCAACTTTTCAAGAGAGGAATTTGCAAGAATTCCTGCCACTTAGCATCGTGTAAAATGACAGCTCAACAAATACCTTCTTGCAAGCAATGCTTCAATGGCTTTAAGATCACTGTCAAAGCTATCTTCCTCTTCACCTTTAGATTTTTTACTTTTAGATTTTTTAGCTTTCTTCTTGAGTGATACCTTGGCTTCAAATATAGATTCACGATTGCTAGAACTACGAGTATAATTATCATAGTTATCTAGTTCAAATGTAGTCAATGTTCCAACTAGAGCATCCAAAGTTATGTTTTTATTTGGATCACATCTCATCTCTTGAATGGTAGACACTCTAATAACATAGATAGGAAGAAGGGTTCTCAGTAAATTTCTTACCACTACCACATCTTCAATTTTTCCTCCAAAGGTTTTGATAGCACTGATACTGGCTTTGATCCTCTCAACATATTTTGCAATGTTTTCATCCTCTTTCATTTTCATCTAATCAAAACTGACCTCTCAAGCTTTTTTCCTTGGCTCTTTTCGTGTTATCATCATCTCCATAGATATCCTTTAGTTTGGTCCACATGTCATGAGATGTAGAAAATCCTTTGACCTCATCAAACTCAAAATAGTTAAGAGTTGATGCAATGTCAATCATCATGATATTATGAAAAAAAATTCAGCAATCTCTTCCACAATCAGTGTTCTAGTAGGAGCCTTGTAAGAATTTTCCAAGTATTTAAAACCTAAATCATTGATGTTTGTCAAATGCAAATTCATAAGTCATTTCCATTCCTGGAAGTTATCTTTGTTCAACTTGGGAATCTCTCTTATGTAAGACATCTTGATCTTTAGCTTAGGTCCTTGAAACCTTCTCTATAAGCACCAAGAAAACTCTGATACCAATTGTTGGAAATATAAGAGGAGTAACTAAGAGGGGAGGGATGAATTAGTTACCACTAAAATAAATACCAGATCCCTTAGATGTCAACACAAAACTTCACTAAAAATATTGATGCTCGGTAAACACATGGGCACTCAATTTACACTAGTAAATGATGTAACTCGATAAGCACTTAAATAGAAACTACAACTTGGAAAATGAAAATATTAAGATATTATCTATAATACTTAACTTAGTTGCATACACATAAAAGAAATAGCATGAACACAAGTGACACCAAGATTTAACATGGAAATCCAATTTGGAAAAAACCACCAATTGTAACTAGTTACTATTTTTCACTCTTTTGAAGTGAGTCCTGTTAGGAGCCAACCCTATTAAAAATTACAAAACACACTATTAGGTGTGAACCTATTAAAGGATTTAATCACCCTATTAGGAGTGGCCTTATTAGAGGTCTTTAGACACTTCAATCTAAAAATGCCACCTTGTTCCAAGATTTACAAATAGTTGTTAAGCTAACTTTGTTAAGAGATTTAGATCACTACTACAATAGTTAGAGAGCAACAATGAGATGACCTAATTTTTGATGCAACTGAATTGCTGATTACATATCTCAATTCTGGCTTGTATACTTGATCCTTTCTGATCAAATGTATCTTTGTAGCTCCACGAGGATATTCTTCTTATCCTTCCAATTTTCCTCCTCTAAGCATCTTCAAATATTCTATTCACTTGCACTCATTCAATCTTCAACATGACCTTATATTTATATCATACACATTATCAAGTTAGCTTGAATACAACTTAAAATACTTAATATTCATCTCTTCAGTTAGCTAGAACCGACAAACAAAACTATTGAACTCAATGTGCCAAAACAAGAAAATCCATCATTAGATAACCTTGCTTGATAGACACTAACTCACAAATGATTTTCATGTGTTAACCAAGTGAACTCAGTTAACACTGCATTTTCACAAAGTTCCTTTCATAACCTAGTGAGATCAATTAACACTAGTTCCATCCAACTTTTCCTTCATTAACTGAGAGAGCTCGATTAACACTCAACTTCTGTGAACTTCTCTTTGTTGCCTGAGTGAACTTAGTAGACACTATCTTCTGAACTTGGAAAACTTTGGAATGCTCGGCAAACATAGGAAATTGTCTTCAATGCTTGAGGGAGCTCGACATACACTGACTAGTAGAGATATGACATTTTTTGTAACATCAAAGACAATACACAATTAACCAATTAGAAATGAGAAAGAGGATTATTCAATTTTATAAGGATAAGGAACAACCTAAGACATAATTTTCACTTGAGGCTATATGTCCACTACCTTTTGACAAGGACTTGTACATGCCTCCTTTTCTTAAAATGTTTGAAATTCCTAAGTATGAAAAGTATGATGGTAATAGTGATCCTCACCACCCAATCTAACCTCAAGTGTGCATAAAAATATTAATTTTAGTATATTCCTTTAAGCTAAGTTATGGTTTGCTACTAACCATGATCTTGGTCAAGTTGAATCTTTTTTGCAGCCGCTATCAATGTTGGCAATGAAATAAAAGCTCTCTATTTCTACAAATATCTAGGACAAAGAAAAAAGTGGAAGGTAGTCTCAAATCAAAAGCTTAGAAGAAATATTATTAAAGGATAATGAAAAAATCCAAGTTTGGCAATGTACAAATATTTTTTAAAGGAATGAATGCCTTCTGGAATTTAAGGCCTCAACTAGAACATGGGACACTTGTAAATAAACTCAAAATCATCAAAATGCATGTGAATGGCATGCCCGCCAATAGGACTTGTAAACTGGGGTATGCCCCTTTTAATGTTGTATTTATATAGAACTTATGTCATGGGTAAGACTGGAGGTTTTCTTCTACATTCTTTCCTACCAATGCCCATTGAATAGAGATCTTGTAATCTTTATTTATTAATATAATTAATAAGGGCTTAAGCCTTTTATCGATCAAATAATAATAATAATAATAATAATAATAAGCATGCATTTATTATTTTCACATGGTTGTGATCTTCTGAAATATGCACGCATAATATACCTAGTTTTCTATCTTGAATGTATCTATTTTTCAAAAATATTCTCAACCAATAATTTTGTTCAAATCTAAGGAAAATATAAGTTTTATTTGATAAATCTTTACAAGGGTTTCCGTTGAGGTTTTCAAATAATTTCTTTCAAACCCTATTTGATAATAATCATTTTCCTCTAAAATTTAATGTTTAATTCTCACTGGTTGCTCGGATCTAGGTTTCTAAATCAATTTTCAATAGCATAATTCTACAGTTTATATTTGAAAATAGTTTCCAAACAACACATGTATCAAATTCTATTTTCTAATTGCAAATCAAAATTTTCCTTCATATTTTATTCTATAAGTTTCAGCAACATGGCAAACATGAGGTAGATAGATATTCCAAATTAATTTTTTCAACTGAGTTCTCAAACCCTACCTGAATCTGATAGCTATAAATTTTGGACATTTTGGTTAATGCATGCAATCCAAATACTTTTAAACTTTCAAAAATTCTTTAACTTCAATTCCCAAATTGCTCTCACAAAACTTGTATATCAAAAAATGAACTATAAACCCTCTAATAAAGAATCATAACCCTAACTAGGATTAATGTTCCCTAATTTTTTGAAAGTGATTTTCTTTATTAAAATATAAATATTTCAATTGTTTAATTCTTTCATGTAGACTTAAAACCTTTTTAATTAAAAATTTATTATTTGTCTTTTCTTTTCTCGACTTAATTATTTATGCAAAGCACTTTTAAATGTATAATTTATAATTTTAATTAATAATTAATAATTAAAGATTATTATTTAAATTTAACTCTAAATTAATTATTATTAATTAAATAGGCAAAAGCCTACAATGCAACGGTAAATTGCGAGCCTCTCATGTGGGAGGCCATGGGTTTGAATCTACCTATGCTTAACATATAATAATAATTAATTCCAACAAATAATAATAATTATTCTAGGCTTCGGTTGTTTACCAATCAAAAAAATATTATTATTAATTAAATAATTACAATGAATCAATATTTAATATTTAATATTTTTATTCAATTTATTCGATTTCTCAAATTAGAGTTTCAAATTAAATCTTTTAAATTAGAGCACATATTTAATTAATTTTCAATTAATTAAATATAATCACATTTTAATATTTTCCTTTTTAATCAAATAATATTTAACGATTATAATACCATAAGATTAATTCAAAAGTCATAATTAAATTATTTATCAAGTAAATCACATAGTCAAAATCACATAAAATCCATAAGCAAAACTTTCCAAAGTCAAAGTCAAACAACACATGCAAAAAAAGACTCATGAGTTTAAAAAGGGTAGGTAGTCATATACATGTCCTCCTTCTCAAGACAAGTAGTTAAGCTATAGTTGGGATTGGACCTGAATATTATCTCCCCATTCTTACCATTGATTTATAGCAATAGAGCACACTCATCTTGGCAATTCAAGGAAGTCAATGCCTGCTACCTAACCTACATAAAAGACAATTGAATGTAAATGTTCATATATATCTAAACTAAACAAGAAATGGCAAGGAGTGGTACATCATGTAGATCCTGACTAGCAAGTGACTATGACTCCCTCCCCTAACCACATCACACATGTCAGACAGAATAATAAAACAAACATGCACATCATACACATGAAAGTATAGGGTAAGCACCATAAATAAATCATGAATACAAATAACATAAAATTTCACTATAACAACTCATCCTTGTGAAGATACAATAATCATCATTTAAAGGCATGTCATATGGCATCATCAAGTAAACAATTACATTTACATATTGAAGTATTTGCATTCAAATATCACTTAAGGGCTAAAACATTCATAGGAGATTCAAATAGAGTTTGACAAAGAATACACAATGATAGAAAAAAGGGATGGGTATTATAGAAAAACTAGGTGGGGGCATAATTTATAACATAATCAATAAAATTTTAATAACTAACATATTTTGTCTCCTATTATGCCCTTGTGATATTAGATATTGTTGGTTTCTTACACAATATAATATTTAGTGAGAATGCATGACACTACATAAGCACTTATGTATCATTTGGATTCTAGGGAGTGAAACCTCCACTTGTGAATTCAGCCCTCAAAGTTTCTAATTAGCATGATTGTGTAAAGGAAGTCTTAAATCTTGCATTTGAAACAAGCTATGATTCTTGATCTAATAATGTTAATAATTTTTGCAAAGACAACGCCACACATGAAGTTTAGGCTTTTATAGATTGTTGAAGGGAGTCCTCCATAAGACACTTCTTATAGGCTAGAGGTACATATAAACAACATATCATTGCAATGACTTTTGTTTCCTAAAAATCATACTACTCTAAGAAATCTTAGGAAGACATATCATGACACTATTATTTGTTTTCCATTCTAATCAGAAGCATGTTCATTTTCAACAACATTAAGTTTATTGGCTTTACATTGGGAAGTATGTTCATTCTCATCAACATCCAATTTATTGGCTTGATCATTGTTTTATGGAGTTTCAAGGGAAGGGAGTAGAGAAGTATGTATTATTGTCAATGACTTGTTTTTCAAACAAAACATGACCATAGAAGCTTGTTGTGAAAATCGTTTGTAAGATTTGTGAATTAAACCTACCCTCATATGTGTTCCAATTTATCTTCTTCAAAAAGAACATTTAACCACTTTGATAAATTAAGTTGGAATAGAATCCAATGCCAAAGGGCCTACTTAACCTTTGGCTTGGAAACCTTAATAAAAATTTAACATTAAAACTTAGAATTGTGTTACAACATTCATTGATATTTAGTTATTGATTGAAAAATCAAAATCATTCTTTTTAAGAGATGTCTAATTTTATACATACTTTTTGTTTATGATTGTAAGTAATTTTAAATTCATAAATATAACATTTTGTCTTTCTTGTGCACTTTTTTCTATATATCAAAATAAATTAAACATATGTAACATATCAAGTAGTGGGCATATATGCAACTTCTAATTTCTTATGTTGTGTGATTCCTATGATGTTGGGGTTAGAATGTTTCAAATAACTAAGAGGGGATGAATCAATTATCCAAGGTCTAGATGTACAAATTGAATAAACAAACACTTAAACAACTTCAGATCTTAACATCCATTAGCTCAGCCTCTATAGTAAAATTTTAGTAATATAAAGTAGCAGTCGACTATCCTAAATATTAAAAACTTGTAGAATGAAAATATTAATAGTAAATCATCACAAATAACATCCACACAAGTTTGACACTAGGATATAATGTGGAAACCCAATCTTTCACTCTTCTGAAGTGAGCTCTATTAGGATCCAACCCTATTAAAGGTTATAAAACATGTCATTAAATGTGACCTTGATAAAGGATTTAATCACCCTACTAGGAGTGGCCTTGTTAAAGGACTTCAGAACATTTCATTAAAATTCCACCTTGATTAAAGAATTTACATATGACTGTTAGGTTAACCTTTATCAAAGGATTACAAATAATACAATGGTTATAAAGTAACAACAGGTTTAATCTGGAAAATACAAGACACTTTGCAAATACAAATCTCAATTTGGCTCAAATGTTGATCCACTGGCTAGCCTTCATTATCATCTCAGTCTCTGATTTTCTTGGCAACCCTCCAAGCAATCACACTTTACCTCTTCTCAACTCTTCTCGGCCTTTTACTTAAGTTTTCAAATCAATAGCATCAATAATTGCTCCAACCTTATTAGGTTAGCCCTTGTGTCTCCTTAAATGGGTAATTTTGATTTTTTTCCTCTTAAACACCATTGTAGATCTTAGGGTTACAATTAGATTCAACACATACAATGAATTTTTCCACCTTCTTGTTCATCCTCTTCTTTTATAGAAGCTTCTCTTTCAAATAAATTAATTGATTTCTTACCTAACCCTTTCCTTGCATTAAATGCTCTAGTTCTTTCATCCTTATCTTCAACATACTTTACATATTCCAAGAAATCAACTTTGTTGGCTAGAAATCATGATTTCCTCATAAACTATTAAAATGTTGTCCCTCAACCAACATTGTGTTTTGACACCCAATCATCACTGGGTTTCACAATCACTACCAATTTTATTTTTGGCAACATATAGTGTTAGTGGATCAATACTGATGCTCGATAAACACTATTTATGCTTAGCTTTTACTGGCACTAGGTCGATACTAGCATCACTTGGCACAAACATTAAGTTATTTAATCTTCTACTCTATTGCTTAGTTAAACCTATGCATTTGGTCAATTTTGGATCTCTTTTCAAAGCTTTAGTACAACTATCTTCTTCATTTGTAACATGATTAACTAATCAAGTGTCCATTGTAGTTTCTTCTCATAACTCAACCTTTCCTCTAGGTGCTTTTGTTATGACCAACTTCTCAAATCCTCTTCATTAATCATCTAGACATGACACTCAAATCAGATAGAAAATTGCCTTACCAATAAGGTTTGACATCAATTACAACATAACAATTGTTCCAATTGTAGTTTCTAACAATCTTCCTCTTTGGCATTGATGGCAACACCTCTAGTAACCATGCAATCCAAAACATGTACTAAATTGATAAAACTCCCTCTATGTATAGTATCATACTTTATTAATATCCTTAGTTTCATTTTGATTCTCATCTCTATGTCCAACAATCTCTTTTTATTAGTTTCATTATGATTCTCATCCATGCAACTCTGATATGCAACACATATACTCCCTTATCATATCGGATCATGAAATCATTTAGGTTCTTCTATATTACTAGCAACACCTCTTATGTGTTGTAAGAGCACATCTATGATAGGAAGTCTAGTAGTGATAGGAAGGCAACCTGAAATATCAATAAAATGTAGAAGTTTTGTGATAGGAAGTCTAATAGCAACATGAGGACAGCATATTAAAATGCAAAATTTTATATCATGCTGAAAATATTTATATATTCAAGAGAAAAATCTGCATGATGGATGTGCCAAATGTAACGAAAAATCTTTTGTAACTAAAAAGGAATCCAAAGAGTCATGTAAGCAACAAGAATATGAATAGTCATTTGTAACTATCCAAAGTAATTATAAAGGGCATGATCAATAGAGAGAAATTAGATAGTTCAGAGGGAAGAGAAAATTTGTAAAATTTATCCTACCCTCTAGATGTTGATAGTCATGGTGATAGTTGTAGCTATTTTATAAGTATCTTGAATAAATTTTAGAGTTCTATGTTATTTCATTCTCTATTTTTGTTATACTCTCTGAGTTTCATGTTTCTAGTTTACATTCAAAGTTGGTTTATGTTGTTCATGTATTTAAATTTTTGTAAGGAAGAATCTGGTCAGTTTAAGTTAAATCTATGTAGGAAATTCAATATTGCTACAGGAAGTCAAATAAGTTCATGTTGCATAGCTGCACATTTTTTAATAGAACTATGTTACTACAAATTTGCAAAAATTGTATATGTTTACTTTTTTTTTCCACTATTCTAATTTTTTTATGATAGACAAATGAAGTAAAAGATGTAGAATTTGATTGAAGAGCTCATTATAAATTTTATTAAGATGTAGAGAAGATCCGTTATTGAATCCCTTGAGTGTTTAATTCCTTAAGGAGAGTTCCAGTGTTGACCTCTCTGCATCATTTTGTTGGTATCAGAGCTCAATAAATGATTTGGGCAATGGAAGAGTTTATGAATTGATTTTTGTTAGTGAAGTTTTGTGGTTACAATTGTTTGTTCACTCACTGCAAGAGGTGGATGTGAAGTTATACCATGAGGGACTTAGAAGGAGGTCCAAGTTGTTGGCCAAAAGACTTAGGGAGAGAGGGATGAAAGGAACTCTTAGGTGAGGCATAGAAGTTGTTTGTGTGTGAGAAATGTAGTACTCGAGGAGTGGATTTTTGTTTAGAGGTAGCCACTATAAATTTTAGTGATGAGAATCTTAGTTTGAAGAAATGACTCAATCGAGATGTCAAAGAAAGTGAAGAGGAAGAGGAAGATATTCTTGTTTTTGTAGGTTTTAGTCAAGCACATTTCCATGGGACATGGAAACTTTTAAAAATTTGGTAGTATGGTGCAGGAGCACGTCTGCAATAGGAAGGCAAGCTGAAATATCAGTAAAATACAGATGTTTTGTGATAGGAAGTCTGACAGCGACAAGAAGACAATATATTAAAATGTAGAATTTTATATTATGTTGAAAATATTTATATATTTAAGAGAAATCTACATGATGGATGTTCCAAATGTAATGAAAAATCTTTTGTAACTGAAAGGGAATCCAAAGAGTCATGCAACTGACAAGAATATGAATAGTCATTTGTAACTGCCCAGAGTAATTATAAAGGGCATGATCAATAGAGAGGGATTAGATAGTTCAAAGGGAAGAGTAAAAATGTAAAATGTATCCCACCCTTTAGCTTTCGATAGTCATGGTGATAGTTGTAGTTAGTTTATAAGTATCTTGAATAATTTTTAGAGTTCTATATTATTTCATTCTCTATTTTTGTTATACTCTCTAAGGCTCATGTTCCCAATTTACATTTGAATTTGGTTTATGTTGTCCATGTATTTAATTTTTTGTAAGGAAGAATCTAGTCATTTTAAGTTAAATATGTGTAGGAAAGTCAATATTGCTATAGGAATTCAAATAAGTTCATGTTGCATATCTACATATTTTTGCACAAAACTATATTATTGCAAATTTGCAGAAATCATATATGTTTACTTTGAGTTTTCCCCTATTTTGAATTTTTATGACAGAGAAATGAAGTAAAAGATACAAAATTTGATTGAAGAGCTCATTATAAATTTTATTAAGACGTAGAGAAGATCCACTATTGAATCCCTTGAGTGTTTAATTCCTTAAGGAGAGTTCTAGTGTTGACCTCTTTGCATCATTATGAGGTCTATGAACTCCTATTTTCCTTTCTTAGTCAATCTCTCCCTCTTGTTGATCATAGCATAGGTGAATTCTTCAATATTCTCCATCTTCATGGTAACTGAGTTACATCTATTATCCCTCTTTGACAACAATACCAAAGAGAATATCTATCTCTTGCATCTTTTCACGTAGATATCATCATGCTAGTACTAAATTTAGCCTTTGTCATCTGTGTATGATTGAACATGATTCTATTCTTCTTCCTTCACTACTACTTTAGGAAGCTCCTAAAGTAGGATTGTCTACATCAACTTGTAAGATATTATGATCAACACATTTGATGAAGAGCACCATTTAAGCTTAATTAGCCTTGTCTAGGGGAATCACCCCTAATTTACCTCTTAGCTATTCATGAACATCCTTAGGTAAATATTTAGTGAAAATATCAGTTATTTTATCCTTAGTGTTCACATACTCCAATCTTACTTTGTTGTCTTGAACTAGATCTCTCAAGTAATGATACTTGATAGCAATATGCTTAGTCTTTGTGTGCATTAAAGGATTCTTTGATAGATTTATAGGACTAGTTTTATCACAAGAGATAAAAACTAGATCAATGATATTTTCATTCATTTCAACAATTATTTAATCCATATAATATTTGAACAATTCACTATTGTTGCCACATATTTAGCTTTAGCTATTGATTGAGAAATACATTTTTTTCTTCTTTCTTTTCCTTGAAACTAGAGTCTTTCCTAAAAATAAATCTCCTCTTCTTGTTCTTTTTTTGTCATCAACATTTCTTGCCCAATATGAATCAATAAACACCTTCAGTTCAAACTTATCGTTCTTCTTGTAATACAATCTATAGTCTTATGTTCCTTTAAGATATCTCAATATAATTTTTACTACCATCATGTGACTCTCCTTAGGATTTGTAAAAAATATTGCAACTATCCCAACTACTAATGGAATATCAAGTTTTTTGTGTAAAACATATTGTAGTTTTCCATTCATTGATCTATACAATGTCTAGTTTACATCAGTAGAATCATCATTCTTAGATAACTTATGTCTAGTGGCCATAGGTGTACTAATTGGTCTTGAATATTCCATTCTAAATGTTTTCAATATCTCCTTGATGTATTTGGATTGAGTGATAAATATACCTTGGTTCATTTCATATACTTTTAATCCAACAAAGAAGTTGAATCACCAAACATGGACATTTCACATTCCTTCTTCATCTCATCTGCAAATGATTTTCATAATGCTTCATTTCCTCCAAATATGATATCATCTACAAAGATTTTAGATAGTATTATTGTTGAAAATGCAAAGGAGTAACTAAGAGGGGAGGGGTGAAAAAATTACCACAAAAATAAATCCAATTCCCTTAAGATGTTAATAAAACTTTAAAACAAATCCTTGTTGAAACTCGGTTAACACTGAATATATTATTGTCACTCAATTAACACTAAATATGTGAATCTTAAGATATTAGATGTGATTAGCCTTTATTAACTTAGTTGCAAAAACATAAAGGAAATAACATGAATACATGAGACACCAAGATTTAGCGTGGAAACCCAATTTGGGAAAACCACTAATTGCAACTAGTTACTATTTTCCACTCTTCCAAAGTGAGCCTTGTTAGGAGCCAACCCTATTAAAGGTTAAAAAATATATTATTAGGTGTGACCCTATTATAGGATTTAATTCACCCTATTAGGAGTGACCTTATTAGAGGTCTTTAGACACTTTAATCTAGAATTGCCACCTTGTTAGATGATTTGCCAAATAGTTGTTAGGCTAACTCTATTAGGATATTTGATTCATTACTACAATTACTAGAGAGTAATAATGACTTGACCTGATTGCTAATGAAAATGACTTTGTTGATTCAAATCTTAGTTTTGGCTTAATTACTTGATCCTCCTTGATCAGAATGTTCTTTGTAGCTTGGTCAACTCAAATAATTTTTCCTCTTGTAGATATCCTTCTAATTCACTTTCTTAAACCATCTTGTTCAAATCCTTATTTCAATCCTCATCTTGGCCTTATGTTTATATGTATCACCTTGCCAAGTGGGCTTGAATACACTTTTAATCAAACAACTATCATCCCTTAATTTTGCTAATATTAACCAATAAATCTATCAGATTCAATATGTTGATAGTCAGCTAATACATAATTGAGTACTCAATCAACACAAGAAAATCCTTCATTAATTGACCCAACTCAGTCAATACTAACTTTGTGTTAACTATCCTTCGGTAACCAAGTGAACTAGTTCAACACAAGATTCATGGTAACTTTCCTTTGGTAACCGAGTAAACTCAATCAACATAGAATCTAACTTTGATGTCTAAGTGATCTTAGTCAAAACTATTTTTGAACTTGGTTATAATTGGAACACTCAGCATACATAGGAAATTGTCTTCAATGCCTAAGTGAGCTCGACAAATACTTACTACTTGGTAAGGCTTGACATTTTGTGTAACATCAAAGAAAACATATAATTGAATAATTTTTTTCAATAATTGAATAATTATTTTCAATGATCTTCCTCTTTAGCATTGATGGCAATACAACATGTCATAATACAAGGAAATTTTAGAGAAAAATAGAAGTAAGGATAATAACCTTAGTTTGATTTTGGTTCTCATCCATGAGAACTCCCTCTATCATTGAGAACTCCCACAGACATCAATCTCTCCCTAAAAAAGATTTTCTCTAACTTCTTTGACTTCTCTAACTTCTCTAACTACAATTTCTAATATGACAGTAAACTCTCCCAAACATAATCCTTAAAATTTCTTTGATTCTTTGATATGACAAAAAAGTCTCCCTCTTTGACATCTCATGCCAAACATAACTTTCAATGGATATGTCATGTACCTGATGTATTGATTCATATTCAATTAGCTCTAATAATACTACATCAACTTGAATGATCTTCAAATGCTTAATTGATGCATCACTAATATTTTTTAGTGAACTTCAGATAGGGGAATGACCCCTAGCTTACCTCTTAGGTACAAAAATGCATCCTTAGTTAATGGCTTGGTGAATATAATTGCATTTTGTTCTTTTGTATACACATATTCCAATCTCACCTCTTTTTCTTGCACTAATTCTCTCATAAAATGATATTTTATTGTAATGTGCTTTGTCTTGGTATGCATCACTAGATTCTTGGAAAAGTTAATTGTATTAGTGTCATCACAGAAGATAAGTATCGGATCCTTGATTTCTTCCTTCATACCTAACAATAGTTGTCTGAACCAAATGAATTTGGAGCAATTGACTACTACTGCAACATATTTTGCTTCTGCTATAGACTGTGAGATGCAATTTTGCTTTGTGCTTGTCCAAGACACTAGCCTCTTTCCAAGAAAGAATGCTCCACCACTAGTTCTTTTTCTTTCATCAGTACTTCTTTCCCAATCAGTATCAAAAAAGGCTTTTAATTCAAGGTTGCCATCATATGATTTTCTTTTGGATTAGCAAAAAATCTTGCCACTATACCAACTACTAATGCAATATCAGGTCTTGTGTGCACTACTTACTGAGGTTTTCCAATTATTTATCTATATGTAGTCTGATCTACCTCTTTGGAATCATCATTTTTGTAAAACTTATGTCTAGTAGACATAGGTGTTCCAACTAGTCTATAATCCTCCATTCCAAAAAAAATCAATATCTCTTTTATATACTTTGATTGGGTAATGTAGTTGTCATCCTTATTTTGTTGAATTTGTAGGAGAAAAAAGAATTTAATCTCTCCAAACATTGGCATTTCAAATGCTTTACTCATTTCCTTAGAAAAAGATTTGCACAAGTCATCATGTCCAGTGAATAATATATCATCTACAAAAAATTTTGCTAGCAATTTCTTCTTTTTTGGTCCTTCCTTGACATATAGATTGTTGTTTCCATTTGTTTTCTAAAAACTATTTTTTACCAAATAAGTATGCAATCTTTCAAATCGGGCTTTGCGATCTTGTTTGGGACCATATCAAGTTTTGTGTAATCTGCAAACCATATTCCTTTTGCTAGGGTCTATGAAACCTTCAAGTTTCACAATGTAGACTTCTTCGAGGATTCCATTCAAGAAAGTTGACTTTGCATCTATCTGATATACTTTTAATCCTTTATGTACAACATAAAAAAGTAGTGATCTGACACCTTCTATTCTTGTGATAGGAGAAAATATCTCTCCATAATCAATACCTTCTTCTTGAGCATAACCTTTGTATACTAGTCTTGCCTTGTTCCTTAATACTTCTCCATTTTCATTCAACTTATTTTTGAATACCCATTTTGTGCCAATTACATTTTTTTCCTTGGGTCTAGGAACAAGAGTCCAAGTTTTGTTCCTTTCAATTTGTTCAATCTCTTCATTCATTGCCTCAATCCAACTTTCATTTTCTAATGCATCTTTAACAGTTCTAGGTTCACACTTAGTAAGAAAACATGTACCTTTTAGTGTGTTCCTTGTCATTGTTCCTTTTGATTGATCTCTAATGATTTTCTTAGGTGCATGATGCCTTCTGATATATCTAGCAAGTATAGGTTCCTTCTTTCTAGAATTTGGACTTGATAATTGACTCAGTTCACCATGCTCAAAATGATCTTCTAAATTATGCTCAGGGCCCACTATCTATGACTTGAGTTCCACTATCTAAAACTTGGGTCCTTCTAATTGGGACTTGGGTCCTTCTTGATGGCACTCAAAATTGTATTCTCGTTTTGAGTGTCCATTCCAAATTTTGAGTCACTTTGAGCCCCTATGAATGTTATTCCTACATATGTATCCAGATGTCGTATTAAGACCTAAGTGATGTTTTATGTTTCTAACACCCTTCATTCAGCCTATTCATGTGTTTATTATTGACAAACTAACATTCCAAACCATTCTGCGAAGTCCCATTTTGAGCAATCTTCAGTTCTGCATTTTCTGGCCAAGTATCAAATAGCGACAAAGGGCCCAGTTTTCCTTTGAATATCTTCTACTTGGTTAAGATTCATAACTCGCCACTTTGAGGATGTTTATTATGCATACCAAAGAACCTATGTTCTAAGTTTCAAATTTTTTCGAATCCGTTTGACTAGGTTTCTAACCCCTCAAAGTTGGTGATTTACTATTTTCATACATTTGCATATTGTTCATATTTTTGGGTAGCCCTATTTGACAAGTTATAACTTTTGACTAGTTGACCCAAATAATAAAATTCCTTTTGCATCATATTCTATGGGTCAGAGACTTGCTACGTTCCTAATTTGAGCTTATGAAAAATTTGTTTGATCAGTTTTCAAATGTGATTCTGTTTGCAATTTATAGAGTTTCACTGGTAATTAGAAATGTAGATTGATTCGTAGCCCTGTTCGAGATGTCATATCTTTGAGTTCGTAATTGGTGGGACAAAATGGATTGTACTACTGTATTTTAAAATAAAAATAGTACAAGTGTGCATTTTTCAAGTCTTGAAAAATCCCTTTGCACACATTCCCAGGTCCATTCCATTTATAAAAATCATTATCTTGTCAATGTTTCCAGTCCTGCAAATCCAGGTAGCCAACTTCATACCTTCGCCAAATGCGTCCCGTGATTCTTTATGATTCCAAATTACATAATTATATTCTCCTCATGAAAACAAACCATTCCCCCAGTTTTCAAGCTCTCAAGTGTCCATTTGCCTTGTTTTCAAAGCTAAAACCAAATGCATTTTCCAGTTTTCTGACATGTTTATTTGGAGGCAATTTTAAGTATGCAAATTTGGAGGTCGATATCTTTTGACCCTTATGTCATCATGTGATGATATTTGGTAGGCCTGTTAAGTATGTCAGAAAGAACATAAGTTCAGAGTTTCAAAGGCCGACCAGGTGTCTAAATTAGTTTTTAAAGCCAGTTATCAGGCCTTCCTGTCAGCGAATCATAGTTTAAAGAATAGTGATAAAATGAGTTTTAAATGATGATTCAGTGGTCAAACTTATTTTTAGTCAGTCTAGGAAGATCAATGGATCATCTTGCATATCAGTTGTTCGAAAACAAAACAAAAATTAATCCGGACCCACTTTGGGGCCCAACTGGTTCCATTAGACTAATAAAAATGTGTGTTCAAGTCAAATATTTTGAAAGGGAAATGGTAATGATTGTAATTGTTACAATGTTCACCATATGCATGTCATCATTCGAGTTCAAGTGAATGTGTAGGGTCAAATGTATTGAGAAAAACGGTTGTAAATTGAATCATAGCAAGGGAAGTTATCCAGCGCTCATTTTGTGTTGTTAATGAATTGGTGCAAAAATAGCTTGGATGAGGCCTTTTCTTACATCAATGTCTATATCAAGGATGGGGGCCTCAAGCTCATTCAAATCTCTCACAATGGCAACGACATCCAATATGAAGATTTTCCTATATTATGTGAGAGGCACACAATATCAAAGTTGAGTTCATATGAATATTTGGAAATAATCAGCTCACTAGGTTTCTAAGGAGAAGCTTTAAGCTAGAATGACATTTACTACATATGTGACTATTATAACAATCATGGAAGATCAAACACATGATTAAAGAGCATCATATAAGGATGGAGTATTCAAACAAGAGCCTCGCCCTTTTGCAGCAGTGAAAGGAACTCAAATAATGTAAGGTGTGAGCATCCAACATGGCAAAGTGAGCATCTTAGGTATAAGGAGAAATCATCCAACTACAGGGGAACTCACAACTGGAGATGGTATCATGATAGTAGCTGCCCACATTTTGATGGTAGGAGCAAAATTTTGGAGCAAGGGCATCTAGGCATGGAGGAGGGGATGACAAGCAATGAAGAAAAGAGCGAGGTGGAGGAGCACTTTTCTATTACTTTGAGGAGGATGTATTGAAAGAGGGCCAAAATAAGGTGATGCAAACATCCCTGGCCAAATGGAATACTATGAATGGAGCATGGAACAAGCCCAAGCAATTAGAACTACAAGAACAATATGATTCAAGGCCATTAAAAAAGCACGAAAGGAGGAAAATTGAACAATAGGGGAAGTCTACATTTGAAGTAGAGCCCATGGCATGGGCAAGGCAAGGGCATCTACATCCAATGTGGAGAAGTCATACCCTATGAGGGGTGACATCAGAGGAGGCCACTACATAAGGGAGACACCCACAATTTTTAACCAGAATAGGGGTATTCCGCTTATCCCACATGTACTGTATAAGAAGGTTTTTCCTTATTTTTATGCCAAGGGACATGAGCACTAAGTGTCTTCAAAGACACATGACATGTATGATGTTGAGCTCCCTAACTGGTGGGCCGTCATGGCTAGTGGTCAACAGAATTTTGGCCCACGTGGTCCATAATGAAGAAAGTCATGAGATCATAAAGCAAGTTCAATGGCTCTATGATGTTACGACCATGTTGTGTGGTCAGGGGTCGACTTTGAAAGGATCACGATGTTACGATTCCACCATCAGATCGTGACCAAAGATGCATGATGATACGATGCTATGCTAGGCCTGGTCGAGAGATCACAAAAACAAGTTTTTAAAGGTAAGATACCACGAGATTATCATAGCATCGGAAGGGTCAAAAATTCATGCGGAGATGTTATGAATATATCGTAGCATTGGGAGTAAGAAATATTGGGCCTACGATATTATGATTTCATGCTGCATAAATTTCAAATTACAATATTTCAAACACTTATGTAAAGCAGGGCCCGCTAGGTAGGGTTATAAATATAAAGATAAAAATCAAAATCCAATGATATTGAATGTAAAGTTTCTTTTTTTATAGATTTGAATTATTTTAATGTTTTTATATAGTTTTAAACTATATGAACATTTAGATTTTTCAATTTTATAATTTTGTTCACAGTCCAGGAGCCAAATGTACAGTGTAATATATTGTTGGAACCAAGAAGAAACAAACTTTCCATTTTTAGGATCAGATTTTGTGCAGGTGTTTGTTGGAAGTGGCTATAGGCAGATTTGTGTTTTCGAGGGCTTCTCAGTGAAAAGTGCAAATTTATTGTTGCAAGTGAAATTGCAATCAGATTTTGATCAGATTATATCATGTATGACTTTATTAGCAACTTTGAGGGTGATCTGATGGTTTTTGAGGCAGTTGGAAATAATTAAGTTTTATTGATAGTACAATTGAATTGCTCGACAAAAGCAGAAGTGACAAGCAAAGATCATATTTTCAAGTTTCCAGCACTTTCTATGATGTATCTGATATTTTCTTCAACGAATATTTTGCAAATTAATTTAAAAGAGATATATCAGATATTTCTGCATCATTTATGATTTCAATTGCAAGCAGTTGAAGGAAGTTCAATTTTAGCAACTTCAGATTGAAGACATTTCAGGGGGACACATGTCAGTCTCAGATGGAAAATTCTGAAATATCTTCTCTCTTATATATCTTCCTTTTCTGTTGTTTGTAAGGGTTCCAATTTTTATGACTTGTGAGACCACAAGGTTGGCTCTAGTTTTTAGAGTTGTGATGCCATTTTCTCAGTGTTCTTCTATTATGAACAGCATGTTGTATTTCTTTTGATGCATTTCATATTATACAGTCATTCATTTTGTATTTACTGAATTTTGACATACAGATGATGTATTGGTTTCAAGGAAATTAATGCAAGAGTTTAACCTTCTTAGTTTCATTCTGATGCTCATCTCCTTCTTATGTTATCTATAATGTTTTGTGTTTGAAAATGAAGAGCTTGAACTCAGTTGCAATCCCTTAAGGTTGTATGTCAGGATGAACTTGCTGTTGGAACAAAGATCCATGTAAATGCTTGTTTACATTAACAGGGTTGCATGCTACACTAGAAGGATTTCATCATAATATGAGAGTTGTTATGAAGATTGATGTCTGTTTGCAAGTCAAATAGATAGATCAAATTTTTGGATATACGATTATACTTCAAATTTCCATGTGTATGTTAAGGTTTAGCTGATGCCCAATGGATAAGGGACTGGTCAGCTTAGAGATTGCATGTTCTTTGTTGTTGCATACCTGGGTTATGCTAAGATATCAAAACTTCAATTGAATACCTTTCCCTTTGTGCTTAAAGAATTAAAAGAGTTTCGCTCACTTGGTTTATTAGGTTCATGTGCTTTGTTATTAGCTATTTCACCCATGAATGCTTGCATAAACATAGAAGATAAAGGGATTTTATCTATTTTCTACATTTAGTTGTATGCCTTTACACTGGTACCATATAAAGAATTAGAATCCCACCCACCTATGTCTTACAGAGCCTAAAGAAGAAGAAGGAATTATCCTTATAGTTTCCCCAAGACTGCAGTCAAGTGTATCCATTATAGGAATTTTCTAACCTTAGATGTATTGGTTTGGTTTCTTGGTTATTTTCAAATCTGTTAAATTAGGAGCCAACAAAATGGTGACTCTGCTAAGGAAAGACACAATGAAAATACTATAGCAGTAAGGAATTGTAAGTTGTTTTTCATCTCCATGCTGGATTTGTGTCTCTCAATTGTGCCTTATTCTTAACAACAATAACTTTGAAGATCAATAACAGATAAGTGAATACAAAGTATTGTTGTGCATTTAAGGGTCAAGAATAGGTTTTCTTTCACTTTTTTAAGGGTGTGAAATTCCAAGGTTGTGTGTGAGTTTTCTAATACTTGTTGTAAATCCTGGACTAGCTTGTTGTTTATTGCAAATTGGGAAAATATTTTCTCACTTAGTGAGTGGCGACTCGAAGTTATATCTATGCACTAGTGCAAGTGTGAAGTTGAGGGTATTGTGAAGGTTGCAACAATTGGAATGCAAATTTGAAGAAGTCATCTCAAGCCCTTGGCAATGGTTGTAAAGAAAATGGGTGATGTTATGCAAGAGTTACTAAATCAAGACCAAATTTGAATCTGCTATTATTCATAACATTGAAGAGGTTTGCAAGCATCACATTTAAGGTATTTTCCTCTCTCTTGAGATTTCTTTTCAAAAAAGTAAGTTATATGAAAAGTTTCTCCATCAGGTGATTTGCAGCACTAGGAGGAGAAAAATAGTATAAGTTTAATTAGAAGTAGTAATATTTCCTTGGTTGTATTTATTTATTAAATGGGATAAACCAAGGTATCCCTTATGTATTTTATCCTTTAGTACACATGTGAAGGACATGTTATTTTCTTCTCCTCTAGTCCACATATCAGGATAACCCTTTTTTTGTAATTCCATTTATAAAAGAAATTAGTTTATCCTTCTTAAGAGGATATTGACACTTTACACACACTTATTATGAATGGTAGCATTCATCGAAATGGGAGTTACACATGCAACTCCTTTCTCATCTCTATAAAAGAGATGCCTCTCTCATTCTTCTATACACTTCTTCTACACATCATCTTGATGTTATTGTAATGAGTTATTTGCTCCACCTTCTTTCTCTCTCCTTTCTTAGGGATTTTGTCTTCCATTCATAATATTACACAAGGGGTTTTCTTTGCTTTCCCCTTTCAAAATCTCTTATCTCCATTTGTGTTGCTCCATTGGGTTCCTCATTTGGTTTATGGTAAATTCCTTACATCAAGCTCTCTTGGATTATTGTATTAGTTTTTATTTTGCTTAATTTCTTACATGGTATCAAAGATTTCTAATCCTTGTTTTGAGCTTTTGTGAAGGCTACCATATTGGAGAACTTTTTTGAGAGGAGAAGTGAAGAAAAAAATTCATTCCTATTTTTTTGTAGGTTTTTTATTCAATCTTCAAGTTTTTTTTTTTAACCTCTTTGGAAGGTTTACCACCAAAGAGTTCTTTTTATCATCTAACCCATTTTTTTCTTGCTTTGGAAGGCTTGCTACCAAAACAAAGAATAAAAAGCTATACTTTTATTACTCTTAACACTTTCTTTCATAGATTTTTTAAAAATATTAATCAGTTCATTTTTTTTAACAAAAAATACTTTACTATTTACAAGTCATTAAAAGCTTCATTAATAATATTTTTAACTATCTTATTTCTCTTTATTCTATATTTTTTTCAAATAAATTTATATCCATCATTGGTACAATTTTTTTAACGATGGTTATAATTTCAAAGCTATAAGGGTTTCTAATTCAAATCTCAAAAAAACTAATAATTCATAACTATTCTTCTTTTCTATTTATAACACTTCTTTCTTATTATTAGCTTATTGTGAGTTTTACAGTCATAAATGTGTGTCGTATTCTCTTCTTCTAACTTTAGCCATGTGGTTTGTTCCTTTTGTCTAATCATTTATGAGATTTTGTTTGTTTGTTTTTTTCAAACTACTTGAATTTCTTCTCCACTTCTTTCCTATTATAAGCTTATTGTGAGTTTTACAATCATAATTGTGTATCTTATTCTCCCCTTCTAACTTTAGCCATGTGGTTTGTCTAATCACTTATGAGATTTTGTTTGCTTTTTTTCAAACTACTTGAATTTCTTCTCCAAGGTTTCAATCAATCATTAATTTTAAAAAAGGATTGCTCTCATAAATAAAAAATTGCATTGAAATATACAAAAAAATTCTATCATATTTTTTCCCTCTCACGTGTTTTTTTTAAAAATTCATTTACTATTATTATTAATAAAGTTTTTTATTAAATCTTAATTCAAACTTGAGATCATTTTTTAAAAATAAAGTACGTGATTTTTTTCAGGAAGGAATTTTTTTTTAAAGAAACAAAAAACATATACTTTAAATTTATATATTATAGTTAGTTTTTTAAGAAAATAAAATCTAGATTTAATTTTAAAATCTAAAATTAAAATTATTAAAATATTTTTTTTTTAATAAAGAAGAGGTTTAATTTTATTTTATTTTTCTCTCTCAAATATTTTTTTTGATTTAATTTTTTGTTTCTTCAAATTTATTTAGTAAAGAAGGTATTTTTTTCCTCTTGTAATCATGTCGACTCTCATTCCTAAAATTAAGTTGAATAACTCTAACTATTGTGTTTGAAAAACACATCTCTCCTTTATTTTTTGTTTTAAGCATATTTTAGATGTTGCTACTGACCCTTCTATAGTTCTCGGTACCTCGGCTACACGATGAAAAAAATGCATGGAATACTAAAAATGAGGAAGCCCTTGGCCTCATTGGTATATATCTTAACCCAAATTTATATGTTCTAATTGCTCATTACACTAATGCCCACGAAGCTTGGGATATTTTGAAGCAAATGTATGATAAACCATCTGAATCATGCAAGATTCAATTGCAAGACAATTTGGAAGACTTAAGGTATACTGATCTTAAATCTATGGATGGATTTCTACTTAAGTTTGATTATATTAAAATTCAACTAATTGGTCTAGGCATTACTCTCACCGATATTAGATTAATTACCATTATTTTTTTAAAATGTCTTCCTAGGAAATTTCAACAATATATTACTAATGCATTCTCAACTTGCTATTCCTACTTTGTCTACTCAATTAGCATATAGTATTTTTCAAAATTTGTTGTGTCAAGAGGAAGCTAAGTTGTTACAATTTGGTACTCTTAGATCTAACGAACATGCCTTTATGTCAAAAAGTCAAAATTAAAATTTCAAATCTTCTAATAATGATTCTCCCAATACTCACAAAAATAATAATCATAATTTTAATAATAATAATCCAAACACACATCGAAATAATACTCATCCTAATCAATCTAATAAAAAAACCCATTGTACTTATTATGGGAAAGATGGTCATGTAACTAATAATTGTTCTAAAAAACAAAAAGATAAGCAACCTATCAATAATAATAATCAAAACTCTCATCCATCTCATCATGCTTTTACTATTAGTTACAATGTTTCTAAAAATTTAGAATGGATTATTGATATTGGTACATCTCAACATGTTACTTTTCATAAAGAAGTGTTTGCTTCTTTAAAATCCGATCCTTCTAATATTCCAATTCAATTAGCTAATAATCATAGTTGCAAAGTTGAAGGATTCAGTAATGTTAGTGTTCCAAATGGAAAGTTGCATAATGTTCTTTATGTTCCTAATTTGAAATACAATCTTCTTTCTATTGTTAAATTATATCAAAATTATAAAATTGAATTTTATAAGGATATGTGTTATGTTATTGATCCTAACACTAATGAAGTTGTTGCTAATGCTAAGTTAGGCCATGATAACTTGTTTAAATTTTTTGGGTTCACCTCTTCCGGACATTCTTTGCACAAAGATATTGCTTTTAATATGGAGCATGAAAGGCTTGCTCATTTGAAAATTGAGTTTATCTCATCTAATATAGTTAAAAATTTGCCTCCTATTGCTTCATGTAAGATTGCATGTACTGAGTGCATGAGTGAAAACATGCAAAATACCAAAGATTATCAAGCTTATAATCCCATTACTAACAAAGTGCACATAGCACAAAATGTTTTTTTTTGCAGAAAACAATGTGCATGATTCTTCTAATGCACAAAATGAACAATTTAGTGGAAGTAGAATTGTGTTAGTGGAGGAGCAACCTTCTTCTCTAAACCCTACTCCTCATATATCTACCTTTATTCCTCCTATTCTTTCTTGCAGTGGTAATGGTAATGATGCATTTATAGATCATGGTAATAATGCTAATATTGATAATGCTAATAATGCTAATGTTGATACAAACGGTACATTCATACATCATGACTCTTCTTTTAGTGATAAATCTATTAAGAAAAAACTAAATGGTTTATAAAATTACTTAGTAAAAGAGATCAATTTCTAGAATAGGTGGACTTCAACCTAGGAGGATTAATTAATGCAAACATTGTTTGATGTTAATGATCCTCATTCATCATCTTTGGCATTTCTCTTTAGTATGTTGCCTAGAAATTATGACTATGTTCTATATATGATGTTAATTGTATTTGCATGATTTCATACCATGATTATTTAGGTCTATTTATTTGTGAATATATATGGGGGCACACATATATATCTCGATAAATATACAAACTATTGTGTCTATTGTGACTTGTCAATTATGAGTGCATTCTTATATGTTTCACAAATACAAATGTTCTTTTGGCTCTTCCTATTTATTTCTTATTCCTTGAGATTATGAGTTATTATACACAATTTCCTTCAACATTACTATGCTGTAGTTTATGCTTTTTTAGCATCATTTTATTCTCATGCTAGCACTTTATGGTTTATACCATGTAATTACATGGAGTTTCCCTCCATTTGGTTCTCTTTCTTCCACTTTGAAGGTTGATACATATGGTGTTTCCCATCATGTTATTCTATTTTTGTCCCTCATGAAGAGGATGCTATTCTTGGAATTTCTCTTCAGTTTTAGTTAATTTGACTCATCTTGAACACACTTTACTCTTATTTGAAGGCAATCTATTGTTAATACTCATAATCCTTTCTTTTGGTATCTTTGAAATCATAACGTATAATGTTCCACATACTTCATTGCTTAAATTGGGAGTCATGCATGTTATGGATTGATCACCCATTAATTTGTAGTGAGATGACTTAATAGTGGACTATCTATATCCACAGAATTGATACATTGTTGATGTTGGATTCATTAGCTAGCCTTTTTTATGGTCCTTTCTTGAGAGTTTCGATAACATATTTGTTATTTGTAGTATATGATTTACTCTATGAAATTTTACTTATACTTAAAAAGTTTCAAACTAAAATATAAGATGAAACTATCCTTGTGGATAGTTTCCTTGTTTCTTGTTTCTATGTTTTAGGTAATCCATCAAGGCACATACAAGACATCATTATTTGTTGTACAGATCCTATGCCACATGAACCCACTTGAAGATGTAACACACTTGAAGTACTATCCACTTCTCTTGGCTCTCCAACGATGTACCCACAATAACAAGAGACCTCTTGCACAATGAAGATATTTCAAAAAAAATCAAGTTGTAATATTGTAAATTTGACACCCTCTGATAAAATCTTCCCAAGTAAAGATTAAAGGGGGATGTTAGAAGTAGTAATATTTTCTTGGTTGTATTTATTTATTAAATGGGATAAACCAAGGTATCCTTTATGTATTTTATCCTTTAGTACACATGTGAAGGACATGTTATTTTCTTGTCCTCTAGTCCACATGTGAGGATAACTCTTTTTTGTAATTTCATTTATAAAGGAAATTAGTTTATCCTCTTTAAGAGGATATTAACACTTTTCACACACTTATTATGAATGGTGGCATTCATAGAAATGGGAGTTACACATGCAACTCCTTTCTCATCTTTATAAAAGAGATGCCTCTCTCATTCTTCTATACACTTCTTCTACACATCATCTTGATGTTATTGTAATGAGCTATTTGCTCCACCTTCTTTCTCTCTCCTTTTTTAGGGCTTTTTCCTTCCATTCATAATATTACACAAGGGGTTTTCTTTGCTTTCCCCTTTCAAAATCTCTTATCTCCATTATTGTTGCTCCATTGGGTTCCTCATTTGGTTTATGGTAAATTCCTTACATCAAGCTCTCTTGGATTATTTTATTAGTTTTTATTTTGCTCGATTTCTTACAAATTTTATACACTTCATTATAATAAGTTTCAATTTATTGTATAAAGATTTGTGAAGTTTTTGAAGAGATTCATTTGGTAGAAGGTTATAGGCCTGCAACAAATTATGAATAAGGATTATTATTGATGAGTGTTAAGGCTTTGAAGAATGACAAGTCTCCTTTCATCAATCATGCAGCTGGTTAGTGATGTTTGTAGACCTTTTTCTACCAAGAGATACATGCCATTATGTTTCAATGGTATCTATGGTTTCCCAAATTTCATTACTAATGATATTAGAAAACATTTGTCTAAATTTAATGGGAACCATACTGTTTCAGTTGGTCAACATGTTCAAGTTTTCAGTGATTTGATGGGTGACTATGAGATTGCTCATGAGGATGTGCACATGAAATTATTTATTCAAATTTTAGAAGGTGATGCTAGAGACTAGTTTTACTTCTTACCAACATGTTCTATTTCATCTTGGAGTGAGTTGCATTCAGCCTTCATGGAGGAATTTGGAGAAAGGGTAAGCATATCTGATTCATATGGAGAATTTTTAAGGATTCATATTGAGAATGATGAACTTGTTCCTCAATTTAATATCAGATTTGTAATAACCTTGAATGAGATCCCTGAGAAATGTAGAGTGGAGGATCAAGTATGCCTAATAGTTTATCTTGGTGCATTTGATAAGAAAATAAGCTATCTACTAGGGGATAAAGAACCTCAGACATTATATCAGGCTTTTATGACCACTACGGATATTGAAAACAATTTGAAATATGGATTGACTATAGGTCATTTTTCTATGAATGATTTTCGGTATAATGGTTATGAAAGAAAAGTTGAACATAGTGTTGACACTTTAATTCCAAATCAGAATATCAACACCCCTACTATAATGAAAAATCAAATTGAAATTTCAAATCAAAATGTGTGTGTAGAGAAGAATGAGTCTATTGCAAATAAAGACACATATGTTCATGATGTTACAACAGTAAGATGTATTTCATAATTTGATAGAAATGAGCAATGTGATGATATTATAGATCAAGGATTAGCTACAAAAGTGAGTTCTTATAGTGTTGATTGTGTACATGATGATGTTGCTAATGTTTCTAGACATGAAGTTGCTACATCTAGATCATAGTCTTGTGCAAGTTAGGAGGCTAAGAGTTATGTCTCTGATGATGAGTTTAATGTTGTTGATCTGACATTCCATGAAAAGGTAAAACAAGATTAAGAATATGAATCACATTTATCTCAGTCACAGTCAGAAGAATAGAATGCTAAAAGTGATCATATAAGTGAGAATGATGAAGGCAGTAATGTTGAGATGTCTTCATATGAGTCAGATGCAATAGGAGAAAAAAAAAACCAATGATGGAAGTGAACATTCATATGAAAGTGAAGACATGATTTCTTTTTCTGAATCTAAAAGTGAAAGTGCATCTCAATCTTTGCATTATACAAATCAATTATTCGATGAAGAATTTGAAAGTGATTTGTCCTCAAGGTATGAAGATAAAGAAATGGTGAATCCATTTGATGATGATGAATTAGATTATGAAGATTTTAAGGAAGGTTTGTCAAGTGTTTTTACATTAGACAATAAAGTTGCAGTATGTAGTGAAGAGTTCAGGAATGAATTATCGTCTATCCGTAATGGCTATCCTAAACATGATAATGAAGTGAATCTAATTATGGATACTATATTCTTGGTAGAAGAAATAGAAGGTGAGTCTTCATCTAGTTTTTGTAGAAGAAATAGAAGGTGAGTCTTCATCTAGTTTTTGTTTTTCTTTATATGCTAAGAGTCTCCATGAAGATGAAATGGGTAGTGAATTTAAAGTGTATACTAATGCTTTATATAAAGAAAATTTTCATGACGATCAGCCCATTTTTTGTCAAAATGTTCAAAGAGGATCCTTGGATGGAGTTTATCAATCCATTGTTTGAAGAAGACATGGAGGTTTCAGATTTAGTAGAGGATGATTTTAATAGTGACACACTATCATGTTGCTATAACAAATCATAATGTTGTTCTTCCAAGTGTGATAGTGAATATTCTAATGATATTGCATTTTGTGAGTTTGAAGATGAAATGCTTGATGGAGTTGTCTTTGAAAATAAGCCCACACTTCAAAATAAGTTTTATGATGATTCATATGAGATAAGAACTAATCAGTACTTCAATTATGATGATGATGGTGAGGTGTTAGATGAAATGGTTATTGAACATCTACCTGCACCTTGCAAGGAATTTTATGATGAATGCTTTAATATAACTGATCCATTTGCTGATTGTGAAGAACCAATGGAGAGCCCCAGATTAGTTTCAGTCATTGATAAGGATAATATGGGTGAGTATAAATCTGTATACTCATTTGAATGTCAACCGGCTATACATAGAGATTCATGTTTTCAAGGTGTGTCTGATCTTTTTCCCAAATTTGATTGCATGCACAATTCACCCGTTGAAGATAATTATCAATTTGATCCTGGTATATTTGAGCGTATTGACCCCTATTTTCATAGTAAGCATTATGTTAAGGATGTCCCTAGTATGCACTATGAAAGCCAGGAAAGTTATTTTGTTTTACCAACTGAGCTAATTGAGAATTTTTATGTGTTTGGTGAAACTAATGGAAAAAAAATTTCCAACCTACCTTAGAGAGACATAAATGAAAATCATGTTTTTGATAGAGGTAAGAATTTTGGAGAAGTTTCGGCAGCCCGGGGTCACCATCTTGTATAGTTAGAATAGTTTCCTTGCTTTCAGCAAGTTATTCTAGAAATTTTTTTTCAGAGTGGTCTTCTTCATCTAGAGATCTGATTTCGTGCCATTCCTACAAGGGGCATGCATCCCCAGATAGAGCCACTAATGGCACTCAAAATTGCATTCCTGTTTTGAGTGTCCATTCCAAATTTTGAGTCACTTTGAGCCCCTATGAATGTTTCTCTTGCATATGTATCTGGATGTTGTATTAAGGCCTAAGTGGTGTTTTATGCTTCTAACACCCTTCACTCAGACTGTGCATGTGTTTTGTATTGACAAACTAACATTCTAAACCATTCTGCGAAGTTCTATTTTGAGTAATCTTCAGTTTTGCATTTTTTGCCAAGTGTCAAAAACCAACACATGGCCTAGTTTGCCTTTGAATATCTTTTACCCAGTTAAGATTCATAACTCACCACTTTGAGGATGTTTAGTATGCATACCAAAGAACCCATTTTCCAAGTTTCAAGTTGTTTCTAATCTATTTGACTAGGTCTCTAACCCCTCAAAGTTGGCGATTTATTGTTTTAATACATTTGCATATTGTTCATATTTTCAGGTAGCCCTATTTGACAAGTTATAACCTTTGACCAGTTGACCCAAATAAGAAAATTACTTTTACATAATATTCTAGGGGTTAGAGACTTGCTACGTTCCTGATTTGAGCTTATGAAAAATCCATTTGGTCAATTTTCAAACATGATTCTATTTGCATTTTATAGAGTTTCACTAGTAATCAGAAATGCAGATTGATTCGTAGCCCTGTTCAAGATGTCATATCTTTGAGTTCGTGGTTGGTGGGACTAAATGAATTATACCACTATGTTCTATACTAAAAATACTACAAGTGTTCCAGTTTTCAAGTCTTGATAAATCCCTTTGCATACTTTCCTAGGTCCATTCCATTTGTAAAAATTGTTATCTTGTCAACGTTTCCGGTCCTGCAAATCCAGGTACCCAACTTCAAAACTTCGCCAAATGCATCTCGTGATTCATTATGAGTCCAAATTGTAGAATTATATTCTCCTCATGACAAAAAAATATTCCTCTAGTTTTCAAGCTCTTAAGTGCCTGTTTGCCTTGTTTTCAAAGCCAAAACCAAATGCATTTTCCATTTTTCTGACATGTTTATTTGCAGGCAATTTTAAGTATGCAACTTTGGAGGTCGATATCTTTTGACCCTAATGTCGTCATGTGATGAGATTTGGTAGGCCTATTAAGTATGTTGGAAAGAACATAAGTTTGGAGTTTTGAAGCTCGGCCAGGTCTTCAAATCAGTTTTTAAACCCGGTTATCAAGCCTTCCTGTCAACGAATCACAATTTAAAGAACAGTGATAAAATGAGTTTTAAATGATGATTCAATGATCAATTTTTTTTTCAGTCAATCTAGGAAGATCAATGGATCAGTTTTCATATCAGTTGTTCAAAAAAAAAACAAAAATTAGTCGAACCCACTTTGGGGCCCGACTAGTTCCATCAGACTAATAAAAATGTGTGTGCAAGTCAAAGATTTTGAAGGGGAAATAGTAATGATTGTAATTTTTACAATGTTCACCATATGCATGTCATCATTCAAGTTCAAGTGAATGTGTACGGTCAAATGTATTGAGAATAATGATTGTAAATCGAACTGCAGAAGGGGAAGTTATCCAACACCCATTTTGTGTTGTTAATGAATTGGTGTGAAAATAGCTTGGATGCAGCCTTTTCTTCCATCAACGTCTATATCAAGGATGGGTGTCTCAAGCTCATTCAAATCTCCCACAATGGCCACAGCATTCAATATTAAGATTTTCCTATATTATGTGAGAGGCACACAATATCAAAGTTGAGTTCATATGAAGATTTGAAAATAATCAGCTCACTAGGTTTCTAAGGAGAAGCTTTAATCTAGTATGACATTTACTATAAATTGACTGTTATAACAATCACAGAAGATCAAACACATGATTATAGAGCATCATATAAGGATGGATTATTCAAACAAGATCTTCGCCCTTGTGCAGTAGTGAAAGGAACTCAAATAATGTAAGGGGTGAGCACCCAACGTGGCAAAGTGAGCATCTCGGGCCTAAGGAGAAATCATCTAGATGCAAGGAAACTCATGACTGGAGACAGCATCATGATAGTAGTTGCCCACATTTTGATGGTAGGAGCAAAATTTTGGAGTAGGGGCATCCAGGCATGGAGGAGGGGATGATAGGCAATGCAGAAAAGAGTGAGGTGGAGGAGCACTTTTCTATTGCTTCGAGGAGGATGTATTGAAAGAGGGCCAGAATAAGGTGATGCAAACATCCCTGGCCAAATGGAATACTATGAATGGAGCATGGAACAAGCCCAAGCAATTAGAACTATAGGAGAGGTATGATTCAAGGCCATTAAAAAAGCACGAAAGGAGGAAAACCAAATAGCAGGGGAAGTCTACATTTGAAGTAGAGCCAATGGCATGGGCAGGGCAAGGGCATCCACATCCAATGTGGAGAAGTCATAGCCTATGAGGGGTGACATCAAAGGAGGACACTACATAAGGGAGACACCTACAATTTTTAACTAGACCAAGGGTATTATGCTTATCCCACATGTACTATATAAGAAGTTGTTTCCTTATTTTTATGCCAAGGGACACGAGCACTAAGTGTCTTCAAAGAAACACATCGTATATGATGTTGACCTCCCTGATTGGTTAGCTGTCATGGCTAGCAATCAACTAAATTTTGACCCACGTGGTCCATAATGAAGAAAGTTGTGAGATTATAAAGCAAGTTTACTGGCTCTATGATGTTATGACCATGCCATGTGGTCGAGGGCTAGCTTTGAAAGGGTCACGATGTTACAATTTTTTTGTCATATTGTGACCAAAGATGTATGATGATACGATGTATGCTAGGCCTGGTCGAGAGATCACAAAAATAAGTTTTTAAAGGTAAGATATCATGAGGTTATCCTAGCATTGGAAGGGTCAAAAATTCATGCGAAGATGTTACGACTGTATCATGGCATCGGGAGTTAGAAATATTGAGCCTATGATATTATGATTTCATGGTGCATAAATTTCAAATTAAAATATTTCAAATGCTTATGTGAAGCCGGGCCCGCTAAGTAGGGTTATAAATATAAAGATAAAAATCAAAATCCAATGATATTGAACACAAAGTTTCTTCTTTTTTTTATCTGAATTATTTTAATGTTTCTATATAGTTTTAAACTATATGAACATTTAGATTTTTCAATTTGATAATTCTATTCATAGTCTAGGAGCCAAATTTTTAGATTGGTCTAAGTGACACCATTTTTGTCCAAAATGTATAGTGTAATATACTATTGGAACCGGGTTTCCATTTCTAGGATCAAATTTTGTGCAGGTGTTTGTTGGAAGCAATTATAGGTCGATTTTTGTTTCCAGGGGCTTCTCAGTGAAAAGTGCAAATTTATTGTTACAGATGAAATTGCAATTAGATTTTGATTAGATTATATCATGTATGACTTTATCAGTAACTTTGAGGCTGATCTGATGGTTTTTGAGGTAGTTGGAAGTAACTAAGTTTTATTGACAGTACAATTGAATTGCCGAGCAAAAGTAGAAGTGACAAGCAAAGATCAAATTTTCAAGTTTCCAGCACTTTCTATGATGTATCTAATATTTTCTTCAAGGGATATTTTGCAGATTACTTTAAAAGAAATATATCAGATATTTTTGCATCATTTATGATTTCAATTATAGGTAGTTGAAGGAAGTTCAATTTTAGCAACTTTAGATTGAAGACATATCAGGGGGACACATGTCAGTCTCAGATGGAAAATTCTGAAATATCTTCTCTCCTATATATCTTCCTTTTCTGCTCTTTGTAAGGGTTCCAATTTTTATGACTTGTGAGACCACAAGGTTGGCTCCAGTTTTTAGAGTTGTGATACCATTTTCTTAGTGTTCTTTTGTTATGAACAACATGTATTTCTTTTGAGGCATTTCATATTACATAGTCATTCATTTTGTATTTACTAAATTTTGACATACAGATGATGTATTGGTTTCAAGGAAATTAATGCAAGAGTTTAACTTTCTTAGTTTCATTCTGATTCTCATCTCCTTCTTCTGTTATCTATAATTTTTTGTGTTTTAAAATGAAGAGCTTGAGCTCCATTGCAATCCCTTAAGGTTTTATGTCAGGATGAATTTTTTGTTGGAACAAAGATCCATGTAAATGCTTGTTTACATTGACAGGGTTGCAGGTTACACCAGAAGGATTTCACCATAAGTATGAGAGTTGTTATGAAGATTGATGTCTATTTTCAAGTCAAATAGATAGATCAAATTTTTGGATATACAATTATACTTCATATTTCCATGTGTATGTTAAGGTTTAGTTGATGCCCAATGGATAAGGGACTGGTCAGCTTAGAGATTGCATGTTCTTTGTTGTTGCATACCTGGGTTATGCTAAGATATCAAACTTTAATTGAATATATTTCCCTTTGTGTTTAAAGAATTAAAAGAGTTTCCCTCACTTGGTTTATCAGGTTCATGTGCTCTATTATTAGCTATTTCATCAATGAATGCTTGCATAAACATAGAAGATTAAGGGATTTTATCTATTTTCTAGATTCATTTGTATGCCTTTACACTGGAAGCATATAAAGAATCTGAGGTCCACCCACCTAGGTCTTACAGAGCCTGAAGAAGAAGAAGGAATTATCCTTATAGTTGGCCCAAGACTACAGTCAAGTGCATCCATTATAGTAATTTTCTAACCTTAGATGTATTGGTTTGGTTTCTTGGTTATTTTCAAATCTATTAAATCAGGAGCCAACACTTCTGACTGTGACTTGGGTTGCACTAATTGCAACTCAAGTTGAATTGGATATTTATGGGACTGAGGTGGTGAAGACTATTGATTTCCAATTGTATTTACTTGAACTTCAGGTAAAGTATCAGGTTCATAGTAGACAATTTTTTTGTAGTTTTTAGATTCTTTGTTTCTATCTTCTTCACTCTTTTATGCAAACTCATCATTTTTTACATATGCACTTTCTAGAACCTTGAGAGTAGTAAGATTCAAACATTTATATGCTTTGTTTTTGTTAGAGTATCCTAGGAATATGCCTTCATCACTTTTCACATCAAATTTTCCTTTCTTTGTTTCTTTTAAGATATAACATTTGTTTCCAAATACTTTGAAATGACAAAAATTAGGTTTATAGCCATACCATAATTTATAAGGTGTTTGATATGAATCTTTCTTCAGCTACACTTGGTTCAAGGTATGAACTGTTATACTAATTCCTTCATTCCAGTATTTGGTTGCAACATTTTTCTATATAATCAATGTTCTTGTACAATTCATAATGGATCTACTTATTCTTTCTTTTATGCCATTCCCTCCCACTAGTGCATCCAAAGTGATATCATTTTTGGGATCACATCTCATATCTTAAATTGTTGAAACTCTAATTGCATGAATAGGAAGAATATTTCTAAGTACCTTTTTTTACCACTATCACATCATCTATTTTCCCTCTCGAGGCTCTGATTGTACTCACACTTACTTTGATTCTTTCACTATATTTTACAATGTTTTCATATTCTCTCATCTTTATTTGATAAAAATGACCGCTTAGACTTTCTTCCTTATCTCTCCTTACATTATCATCTCTTCCATAGATATCTTCTAGCTTGATCCACATGTCATGAGTAGTAGGAGAATCTTTGACTTCATCAAATTCACCATAATTAAGAGTAGAAGCAATGTCAATTATCATTATCATTCTTATTAGATTTCCACAATCCATTGGAGTATAATTTGTGCTTCTGGATTTGATTGTGTCAAATTTTTTAGCATCAACGTTTCGGATCACACTCTGTGATCCATCATCAGGATGAGAGAATGCCAGAATGAAAAAGTGTGATCACAGAGTGTGATCCGAAACGTTGATGCTAAAAAATTTGACACAATCAAATCCAGAAGCACAAATTATAATTATCATTATGTTGTGATTCTTCTTTTTCACTATTTGATTCATAGACAAAGGTCTAGCATGTGCCACATACTTATTCTCCAGGTATGTTAGGCATGTGTCTCTAATGGTTGACAAATGTAGCTTCATGAGTTCCTGTCATGCTTGGAAGTTATCTTTTTTCAACTTAGGAATCTCCCTTCTGTAAGACATCTTGATCTTTAGATTGAGTTCTTGAAACCTTATCTACAAACACAAATATCTTTGATATCAATTCTTGGAAATGCAAAGGAGTAACTAAGAGGGGAGGGGTGAATTAGTTATCATAAAAACAAATTCAAGTCCCTTAATATGTCAATACAACTTTAAAACAAATCCTTGTTGAAACTTGATTAACACTGAATATATTACTGTCATTTGGTTAACACTAAATATGTGAATCTTAAGATATTAGATCTGATTAACCTTTATTAAGTTAGTTACAAAAACATAAAGGAAATAACATGAACACATGAGACACCAAGTTTAATGTGGAAACCCAATTTGGAAAAACTACCAATTACAATATAAGGTTACAAAAAATAGTGTTAGGTGTGACCATATTAAAGGATTTAATTCACTCTGTTAGAAGTGCCCTTGTTAGAGGTCTTCAGACACTTCAATCTAGAAATGCCACCTTGTTAGAGGATTTTCCAAATAGCTATTAGGCTTACTCTATTAGGAGATTTGATTCACTACTACAATTATTAGAGAGTAACAATGACTTGACCTAATTGCTGATGTAAATGACTTTGCTGATTCAGATCTTAGTTCTAGCTTGATTAATTCATCCTCCTTGATCAGAATGTTCTTTGCATCTTGGTCAACTTGGATACTATGTCCTCTTATAGATATCCTTCTAATTTTCTTTCTTAAATCATCTTGTTCAAATCCTTATTTCAATCCTCAACTTGACCTTATATTTATATGATTCACCTTGTTAATTTGGCTTGAATACACTTTTAATCAAACAATTGTCATCCCTTAAGTAGGCTGAGATTAACCAATAAATCTATCAAACTCAATATGCTAACAATTGGCTAATATAGAATGGAGTACTTAGTCAACATAGGAAAACCCTTTGTTGACCAACCCAACTCAGTCAATACTAACTTTTTGTTGACTATCCTTTGGTAACCAAGTGAACTTGGTCAACACAGTATTCATGCTAACTTTCCTTCAGTAACTGGGTAAATTTGGTCAACAGAGTATCTACCTTTAATGCTTGAGTAAGCTCGGTCAATATTTTTTTTGAGCTTGGTTATAACTGGATTACTCAGCATACAAAAGAAACTGTGTTCAATGCCTAAGTAAGCTCGACAAACACTAACTTCTCGATAAGGCTTGACATTTTATGTAACATCAAAGACAGCATATAATTGAATAATTGCTTTCAACAAGTAACTCATTATTATTATCAGTCTTCAACTATAAATTGATGCTATAATTAGTTCTTGTGAAACTAATATTTACCAATTAATTGTGTAGTCTTTCATACCATGCTTTTCTTCCTGGGGTCAAAAAATCCTTCTAGCTGCTCTATGTAGACTTCTTCTTCAAGTATTCCATTTAGAAATGTAGATTTGACATCCATCTGATATACCTTAAATATTTTATAAGAAGAATATGCAAGTAGTATTCTAACTCCTTCCAATCTTGCAACTAGATAAAATGTTTCCTTGTAGTCAATTCCTTCTTGTGCATATCCTTTGCATACCATTCTAGACTTGTTCCTTGTGACTTCACCTTTTTTATTCAACTTATTCTTGAATACCCACTTTGTTCCAATAAAAAATTTGTCCTTATTTCTAGGTACCTAATGAAAGGGTGCTCCCTTTAATACCATAAACACATAACAGAAACAAAGAAACAATATCAATTTGCAAGAATAAAATATTTGCTTCTTATTATTGTCGCAAATGCAGAATTATAGAATTTAGAATTGCAATATGCTAACCCACATGGGTGCCTTAATTTTAGTAATTTATAAGATAAATTTGTGAACTATCACCCAGAGTTGTCCTAGACAATGTTCAGGTATTTCATAAATAAGCAATTTTATGCTACCCAGGAAGGTTCTAAACACTCAAACTTAATACCTAGGGCTGACAAACCCTAACGATACATATAGAGTTAGCCAAATACACCTTTGACATTTATTTTGGAAGTTTTGGTCGGCCCAACTTCAAAAGGCCATAACTCTTGAACCATTTCTCCAATTGGCTCTTATATCCACTTTTTGAAAACCTTTGATTTTGATCTATAGGCTTGAATTCATCAAGTGCCCATTTGTCAAGTTTTTGGGCCTCATCCAAGCACATTTAGGCCTTTAAAAATGATCCTAAAGTTTATTATACCAAAATTACAAACCTTAAATATGCAATAAATCCATAAATACACATGATATGGCATTGAGCCTCAACTAGTAGGATGATATATCCAAGATCAATATCCACCTCTAAAATTAGGACATCCTTAGCTTGTATGACTGAATTACTAAGTAGAAAGCCTCCACGGATAAAAACTCTCCATTAAGACAATCCTTATTTAAAAAACTTAAATGAAATATTTTTGGTTGATGCAAGATTACTCTTAAACCCAAGATGCTCCTGCATCAGACACCTAGGATAATTTGAGAAGTGACCCCATCACATCTTAGGTGTTTAGAGGAAAATCACGATGGTTAACGTCCTCCCTTGCTAGCCATGATTAATCTTATACTAGCCTCCCTTAAAATTTGACTAGGTATTCTTCATAAGCTTTGTTCCATGTACTTTTTCCAACACAACTATCTAGTATCTCCTCAATCTCCTTTGTAGCCAAACTAACTGTTGAAATACTCCACTGCTCTTCTACAAATTCTTCTCCATCACCTCCTTCATAATACTTATTCAAATCTAAAATGTTAAGTACTAGTGAAATATTTAGTTTAGTAGGAAACTCCACTTCATAGGCATTTCCAAAATCATACATTTTCACTATCTTGCACAGTCTGAACTTCTTCATTTTTAGCTTATTATATGTACCCACTGGAAAACACTTCTTTCTCAAATGAACCATGAATTTATCTCCAATCTAAAATTCCTTATACCTCATTTTCACATCTTCCTTAGCCTTCTACTATGTATTCATCTTGATAATGTGCTTCCTCACCTCCAAATGGATGTTGTTCAAATATTTAGCAAATTCTCCTACTTTAGCACTACTTATCTCTTCTTTATCCAACTGCCTCAATTCTTAACCATTTCTAGGATTGCTCCCATATACAATCTAGAATGATGATTTACCAGTATTCTTGTTGATAGAATTATTATATGCAAATTCTTCCTATGGTAAAATAAAATCTCATCCTTTTGGTTTATCTCCAACCAAACATCTCAACAAATTTTCCAAACTCCTATTCACAACTTCAATTTATCTGCCAATATGTGGATGATGTAATGAACTAAACTTCAAATTTGTCATCAATTTGTTCCACAATGTATGCCAAAAATACCCAACAAATTTGGTACCTGAATCTAAAACTGTACTCTTTGGTAGACCATGTAGTCTCACCACTTCTTTGAAAAACAACTCTGTGACATGAACAACATCACTAGTCTTCTTGTAGGGAATCAAATGTGTAATCTTTGAGAACATATCAACCACCATATAAATATAATAATGCCCATGCTGACTCCTTGGAAATCCAAGAATGAAATCCATGCTGACATCCTCCCATGGATTTTTTGGTATAGGTAATGGTTGATACAACGTTGTATTCTACTTCACTCCTTTCACCATCTAACGTACTCTGCAACTCTATAGAAACTTCTTCACATCTTGTTCCAACTATGACTAGTAATAATTCTCAATAACCAAATCAATGGTCTTATCTCTCTTAAAGTGTCTAGCCAATCCTCCACTATGCTTCTCCTTGATGAGATTCTCTCTCATTGGACTTCTTGGAATACACAACTTACTTCCTTTGAACAAGATACCATCTTGGATTATGAAATTCAACCACTTTGTCCTATCAAGATTAAGAGGTCCTATACAAGCTTTCCACACTTCACCAAAATCAAGATCCTTTAGATACAAATTACTGAGTTCCTTGAACCCAACCACCTCAATCTGCAATTTTCTTGGAAAAAGTTGTCTTCTACTATCTACAACTCTATTAGACTTCCCACTCCTCTATTTCAAAACAAATGTATATTTCTACAAAAACTCAACCCACTTCAAACATATTTGGTTTAATTTTCCTTGACTATTCAAATATTTCAAAGCTTGATGATCAATATACAAAACAAACTCCTTAGGAAGAAGACAGTGTCTCCACTTCTTCAATGCCTGAACTATAGCATAAAATTATTGATCATATGTAGAATTTTTTTTTTGGCATCATTCAACTTCTCACTAAAATAAGCAATAGGTCTACCTTCTTGGCTCAAAATAGCTCCTATTGCACTACCACTACCATCATAATCTACTTGAAACATCTTGTTAAAATCTAGAAGTGCTAAAATGGGCTTCTCTATAACTTTTTGTTTCAAAAAATTAAAACTATTAACTGCTCTTACAATCTACTTAAATTTTTCCCTATCCTCTCTCATTGTTTTAGTCAAGGGTCTACAAATACTGCTAAAACTTCTTATGAATTTTTTATAAAAACTAGCCAGTCCATGAAAAGATCTTACCTCTATATCACTCTTTGGAGAAGGTCATTCAAGGATAGCCTTAACTTTCTCTAGGTCCATTTTCAAAATTCTTGTTGAAGCTACAAATCCCAGGTACACCAACTTCTTCTTCACAAAATTACACTTCTTCAAGTTTATCAGCAACTTTTCTTCCCTCATATTATCAAACATCCTTTGAATATGCATCAAATGTTCCTCCAATGTCTTACTAAAGATCAAAATATCATCTACATAAATAATGAAAAACTTACCCAGAAACTCCTTCAGTACCTCATTCATGAGCCATATGAAAGTTTTCGATGCATTGATATCCCAAAAGGCATGACTAACCACTCATACAATTCTTCCCTTGTCTTGAAGGCATCCTTCCACTCATCACCTTCTCTAATGTGAATATGATGTTATCCACTCTTCAAATCTATCTTTGTGAAATACATGGCTCCACTCAAATAGTCCATAATATCATTCATCCTTGGCAATGGAAATCTATATTTGATTTTGATCTTGTTGATAGCACAAGAATCTTCATACATCCTCCATTCTCCATTATTCTTTGGTGTTAATATTGTTGGTACAACACATGGACTCAAACTCTCTCGAATCAACCTCTTATGCAACAACTCATGAACTTGTCTATTCAACTCTTCACTTTTTATTGGAGTTATTTTGTGAGCTACCTTGTTTGGAAAACTAGCTCTTGGAATCAAATCCATCTAGTAATTAGTCTTCCTTACTGGGGGTAATCCATTACGTACATTATTTCACACAACATCAAGAAACTATCCCAAAAAACTTGCAGCTTCTATAGGTACCTCTTATACTTCTTCTTTACCATATTTTTGGATTATAGAAAAACACATATGCTCATGCTTCATACCTTTGAGAAACTCTTTTCCATCAACAAAACATATTTTGGCAGCACTACATACCTTTTCTTCTTTCTCCTTTAATGACTTCAACTTATGTTTCACTCCATCCTTGGGTATAATGTAGGCATTTTCTTTCCTATCATGTACAGCATGCCTGTCAAACTACCATGGTTGACCTAGCAACATGACATATGTCCACAAGTATGATATCACTTAGTACCTTATCCTAGTAGCTTCCAATCTTGAACTTCACTAAGAATTGCTCACTGACCATGACCTTGTGGTTATCTTGCACCCAAGCAATACTATATGGACATGGGTATTTTTGCCTCTTTAACTTCAACTTTCTGACCATCATTTTTGACAGTAGATTTATAGTACTTCTACAGTATTGCACCCAAGCAATACTGTATGGACATGGGTGTTTCTGCCTCTTTAGCTTCAACTTTCTGACCATCATTTTTGACAGCATATTTTTAGTACTTCTATCATTAATGAAAACATCACAACACTTAAATTCACATATGCACCTTGTGTGAAACAAGCTCCTTCTTTGATCGGGTTCATTCTCACCACTCAATAGGACTCTTTTGTTAACTAGGACTTCTCATCTTTTGATATCTTCAGAATGTAACAATCTCACATCTTCATAACATGTGCAACTCTGGTCTAGCCTTCTACTCTCTGATCTATCCTTCATTGGTTTTTGGAACTCAAATGCTCTATTCCTTCCTTTTCCACAATGAAAACATTTTCCATAGAAACCCCCTCTTCCAAATCCTTTCCCTCTTCCTCTTCCTCTCTAATCTCTATTGTTCTAATCATGGAAATGATTGGAAATTTTTCCCCTATATTTCTAACTTGTACTACTTGCCTCATCCTCATTCTTTTGATCATTATTTTTGCCTCTATAAGACTGTCTGCTAGATTCTCCACTATGACCTCTTCCACTATTCATGTTGTCAAACTTTTTGCTTAGCTTCTCCTCACTCTTAGGGAAAATTGGTATTCCTCCTCAATACTGGTCATTTGAACTAGACTTAGCTCATCCTAAATACTTGGCCTCAACCCATTAAGATAATGGGAAACTTTCTCCTTCTTAGCTTCTATGTGGCTAGTTATTATGAGAACTTAGTAGAACTCCTCAGTATACTCTTGAATAGATCTTCTCGCCTACTTCAACCCTTACATTTTCTTCATAACATCAAGCTCATAGTCCTTAGGAATGAACTATTTCTTTGTTTTAGCTATCATTCGATCTCATCTTGTGATTTTTTCCTTCCCTCTTATATTTTTCTCCAACTGGATCTCCTACCACCAATTCTTTGTGTGGCCCTTTAGTTTGGCCTTTGCAAACTTGACCCTATGTAGATCTTCAGGTTCTTTATATTCAAAATACTCTTCAAATTCATTTATTGAATTTATCAATTCCTTTGGGTTAAGATTTCTCAAAAATGTGGGAACATCAAACTTCGGTCTTTTCCAATCTTGGAAATGGCTTTAAAAAGGCTTTTCCTCCTCTAGGTTCAAAACTTCATCTTCTATTACTTGATCATTGTTTCCTTCTTTTCTCTGATCTACACTTTCATCATCTCTTATGACCAAATTTATTCCTCTACACATTTATTCTTGTCATGCTTACATTTGCCTCTAAAGGGCTCTAAAACCATTAGGTGTAACACCTATGACTCATCCAACATGCTCTCTTTGTGGAGGCATCTTTGTGCTTTCATTGAAACCCTAGAGAAAACTACATCACAATCAATGATATATCTACATGCTTAGCCCAAACCACAATCCTAATGTGAACTGCCTCACAATTGGCAATCTATCCACACGCTTAGGAGCTCTAGCTCTGATACCACTTGATGAAGGGTGTTCCTCTTAATACCATAAACACATAACAAAAATAAAGAAACAATAGCAATTTAGAATTTAGAATTAAAATATGCTAACCACATGGGTGCCTTCATTATAGTAATTTGCAAGAAAAAGCTATGAACTATCACCTAGAGATGTACTAGACAATGTTTGGGTGTTTCTTAAATAGGCAACTTTATGCCACCTAGGAAGGTTTTAGACACTTAAACTTAATACCTAGGACTGACAGACCCTAGCAATATATAGAGTCTGCCAAATACACCTTTGACATTTATTTTGAAAGTTTTTGTTAGCCCAACTCTAAAAGGCCATAACTCTCGAACCATTTCTCTAATTAGCTATTATAACCACTTTTTGGAAACCTTAGCTTATGATCCATAGGCTCAATTTTGCACAAGCATCCATCTATTGAGTTTTTGGGTCTCATTCAGACACATTTAAGCCTTCAACAATGAGCCTAGAGTTTATATACCAAAATTGCAAACCAAAAATCTACAATAAATCCATAAATACACATGATATTGCATTAAGCCTCAACTGGTAGGATTATATATCCAAGATGAATAACCACCTCTAAAATTAGGACATTTTGAGCTTATATGACTAACTTACTAAGTAGAAATCCTCCATAGATAGCAACTCTTCATTAAGATGTTCATTATTCAAACAACTGAAATGAAATATTTTTGGTTGATGCAAAATTGCTCTTACACCCAAGATTCTCCTGCATCAGTACCAATGTCCATGTTTTTTTTTTTCTATTTTCTCAATTTCTTCATTCATTTCTTGTATCCAATCCTCATTCTCCAAAGCATCTTTTACTAATTTAGGCTCAAACTCATAAAGTAAACATGTCTCACTTTTAAGTCTTTTCCTTGTCATAACACCATATTCTTTACCTCCAATGATTTTCTTAGGTGCACAATGTCTTCTTACATATTCTTCTTGTATAGGTTCTTTGCTTCTCTCATCTTCTATAGGTTCATTTCGAAAAATGATTTCAAGCTCATTGTCTCTTTCTAGTTCAGGTTCTGGTTCATGTTTTTCTTTCTTGGAATTGTCTTCTTGATGTTTAGCTTCCTCTGTCTATGACTTGGTATCTTATTTCTTGGCACCCAAGGTCGGATGCTTGGCAACTTGTTGTTGTAACTCAGCATTCCCATTTTGTTGTTGATTTTCCACTTTATTATCTTTCTCAGATGGGGTGCAAGGAGCACCTTCATTCACATGTATGAATGTATTATAGTCTTTAGGTTCTATCTCCCATTCAAATTCATTTTTTTCTGTGTATTCATCAACTTTCACATTTGCACTGTCCACAACTTTGTTAGTGAGAGTTCAAACACTTTAAGATTTTCTCTTAGTGGAATAACCTTGGAATATGCCTTCATCACTTTTAGCATCAAGATTTTTATTTCCATTATCCTTAAGTATGTAAAAATTTCTTCCAAAAACTTTAAAATATTTTACATTAGGTGCATATCTAAACCACAATTCAAAAAATTATAACATTTGTACCTTTCTTGATTTGCACTCTGATCAAAGTATAAACTATTGTACTTATAGCTTCTCTCCAATATTTATTTGATACATTTTTCCCCATCATCATCATTCTATCATAGTATTCAATTCATTGGAAATGAATTCTCCACCTCTATCATATCTCAAACACTTTAGACTCTTTCCTATCTCCTTTTCAACTCTGGCCAAACACCACTTAAACAATTGAAAAGCATCATATTTTTCTTTAAGAAACATCATAGTCATCATTCTAAAATATTCATCAACAAATAAAATAAAATATTTTTCTCCACAATAGCTTTGAACACCAATAGGTCCACATAGGTAAGTATGAACCAATTCAAAAATATCATCATACGAATATGTCTTGCTCTTGAAACTACACTTTGTCATTTTTCCCAATTAACATTATTTACACATGGCATTATCAGGTTTCTTTATCATTGGCAATCCTCTTACTCTTTTCATCTTACCAATGCTAATGAAATTGTCAAAATTTACATGAGATAACGTCTTGTGTCATAACCATATATTCTCATACTGTGAAAATAAACATGTTTCATCAGGTAAATCTAGGTAGAGAAAGTTATGTTTTGTTTGATCACAACTTTCAATCAATTCACCATCAATATCAAATATATTGACCTTTCTATGATGGAATTTAACTCTACATCCAAATTTGTTCAACTGTGAAATTCTCAACAAGTTATAGTTAAGTCCTTCAACCCAATAAATATTTTCACACTTGATCTTATCAATCAATTGTATTGATCCTTTTCCTTTCACAAGGTATGGTACATCATTACCAAACTTAAGAAAAACTACCTTTGTATGGTCCAATGGTCTCATATTTACTTTTATCACTAGTCATTTTATTTGAACAACCGTTATCAATTAACCATCAGTTACTTTTATTCACATATAAAATTAATTCTATTTTATCATCTTCATCAGAATCTTCTTTCGTAGCAACATAGACAAGTTCTTCATTATTACTTTTAGATTCATTATTAGTTTCTTCTTTAGCAATGTAACAAGATTTCTTAACTTTGTCTTTGTAGTCCTTGTTTCTCTTGTTGTCTTGATCATCTCTTCTTCCTTTGTACTTGTTTTCCCTCTTTTCATCTTTGTCTTCTCTATCAAGACATCTTGCAGCAATGTGACCAACTTTGTTGCATGAAAAATAGATTATAAGAAGTTTACCTTTTTATTTCCCTTTGCCTCTTAGAAGTCTTCTAGCAAACATTACTTCAAGATCGTCAAGTTCATCATCTGAAGTATCATCGTCACTTTTCACATAATTTCCTTTTCCTTTATTACCAAGAACCAATTGTGATATAAAAGCATATTCAATAATGATAGGAGTGAAATTATCAAGATTTGATATTTCAAAAGTAGTAAGTCTATCAATCACACCTTCTAGAGTTAGGTCATTACCTAGAGTACATCTTAGTTATTGTATTACAAAAACCATAATAGCATAGATAGGAAGTAGAGTTCTCAATACACTGTTGATTATAGTTTCATCATCTATCTTTCTATTGGCTCCTCTTATATCATTTTCAACCTCTTTGATTATCCCACAATACTGGACTATATTCTCACCTTCTTTCATTCTTATTTCATCAAACTTATCTCTCGAGCTCTCTAATTTTTTTCTTAGGACATTATCGTCTCCTTCATAGATGGTATTAAGTGTATGTAATAACCCCAACAGATTATAACTTCGTCAAACACCAAATTCGTCTCTAATTCAGTTGGTTGACATTTTGTCAAACACTTTGCAAGCAAGCTCTAATACCATTATAATAACCCCAACCAGTTATAACTTTGTCAAACACCAATTTCTTCTCTAATTTAGTTGTTTGACATTTTTTCAAACACTTTGCAAGCAAGCTTTGATACCACTATAATATCCCGAGCAATTCTAATTTGTATTTCTTGATTGTTAACTTGATGATTTTGTCAAACACTTTTCACATAAGGGATATATTACAAATCTAAATTCTAATTTCTTTCCAATTGTCAAACTTTAATAACTATGCTTACATATAACTCTAAAACATCTAACAATGAAGATGCAAATATTTTTTTGTTTTTTTGAAACATAGAGCATTGATAATAAATGAAAAAAATATATGCATCTGCATCAATAAGACATTAGGGCAACAAATTCTGATTTAAAAATCTAATTTAAATCAGATTAAAAATTATTTCTAAATTATTACACATGCCCTAAGATATTCAAATCTATCCTCCTTGCAATGCAAAATAAAATGGATAGAAACCTAGAAACTGCTCAAAAAAATTTGGATTTTTATTGTAGCGATTTCCTATAGCAGTAACAACGTTGTACCAAATTACTATACAATATCACTATAGTAATGACACTATAGCAGTGATATTTTAAAAAAGCTACTATAGCAATGGTACTGTAGCAGTGTTATTGCAGTGGCATTATTGTAGTAGTGATACTATAGCAGAGTTATTATAGCAATATCCTACTTATTCCTTCAATTTTACTCCACAAATTTGGTCCTAGGCCACAAATCTAGCACAATGAAAAGACTAATTTTTCTTCTCCAATAGCTGCAACCCCTTGAAGGATATTTCACCAATATTCTTGAATAGAATACATGTATGATGTCCTCCCAATACCAAATTCACTGGGTATTTCACCAACTCAAATGGTGGCACACAAAAGAACTTTGTTCTCTAGTGAAAAATGTTGAAACCCTTGGCTCCACACAACTCATCAAATGTAAATGACAATAATTAGATGATAAGAAAATAGCCTCTCATGTCCCCTTTATTCTTTCCTTATGTGATCTCATTTATTTTTCTCCCCAATGTGGGATAAAAGATATTCTTGTATTTTCACTTTATTATAATATTATACTATGAAATTATGCCCCATCATAAAGTGTCAATCCTCGATAAAACCCTATAACCACCATATTATCCTATGAGGATCACAATAATAGGCTAATCCCTAAAATTTTGATGCTAGCAAAAACTGGGGACATTAAAATCCTCCCTCCTTGAGATTGCTTTCCCTCAAGTAATCCAGCAACACAATGAACTCCAACCTCCACCTAGATCCCAAATGAAGTAGTATGTGACACCCCTATCAACATTGAACCAAATTTATACCACTAACATCATCAATACCAACAACATAACCTGTAGTATAAAACTCAAAACCTATGCTAATGATGTAGGAGTTAGAATATCACCATAAGAAAAACCCACAAGAAATATCTTCATCTTGATCCCCACCCATATAATATATAGTAGACTAGAATCCTGATCAAAAAGCCCTTGAAGAGATGTAGCTATAGGAGAACCATATGCACTCATACCAATTTTAATAACAATAGGTGTAGCCAAATCAAAATTTATAGACACTAGAACATTACCAACAGTTGCAACACGAAACTAAATCTTTAGAGATGGTGAAAGTTGAACCTAACTCCACTCTGGCTAGTGATCAACATCAACCTCAAATAAGAGATTTTCATAAGATAATGTTGCATTCATGTTAAGCATAGGATTATCCATGAGGTGAACATCAACACTTTTTTGATAAATAGTATAACATGACTCTATCACTACATCACTCATCTCATCAACAATAAAAAGTATACTATCATCAGAGCACACATCTACAACTACATGCATACTGCTAAACTCCTCATTTGACGGCTCAACCAACATAGAAGTGACTACTGATATGACAATATCCTTGCATACTCCTACTCCCACTATCATTGCATTGCCATCGAATACATGTGCCAAGGAACTCATGCCAACAACTGCATCATCTGACTTAACCTATCATGAATTTTCATCATATTTCACTTTAATTGTGCCCAACTCATGCAGTATCTCATAAGAAATGTCTTGCAAATCTAAAGCTGCAACTATATCATCAAATTTTTCTCTTCTAAAAAGTGATATCATGCTCTACTCAAATCCCAGATTTGAAATTAGTTGGGTCATATGTTTGTGATTTTGATTCATCTCATTCACTAGCACATCCAACTATTTCACAATACCCTATATCTCAAAATCTCCATCCCTTGGAGGATAATTATGCCATCTACAAGTATAATGAATACCAAACTTTCTCTCACCATCCATAATGTTTAAAACCAAGTTCCCTTCTTGTGGTTCAAAAGAAAAGTGATGAACACCCTCACACTGTAGTGCCAATAAAAACTCCCAATCTCTGTGAAGGGCTCATCATCATCAAACTGGGATCAGAAGATGGCTCCAATCTCTGACTTCAAATTATTGGTTGGGTAGGATCTTGGGAAATCCTCTCAGCAAACCCAACCATAAAATCCCTATTGGAAAAGCATTTTGACCAAGGTCTCTTCAGTCTTCCTCACCAATCATCATATGGTACAAGAGCCCCGAATGAGAGTACCCTCAACTATATTGTATGAAACCTCTCACAAATCTAAGCTCTCAAGAAAATACTCCATGAATGACTCAATACAGTAGAATTATATGTGGAAGCATCAATCTACTCCCCTGCTATCCACAGCTAATCCCTCTGAAAATGTGATAATGTCAATTGTCCAATGCTACCAACTATATGAAAAGAAGAAATAGATTTACTTCCAATAGAAGAAAACAAATCACCATGAGATCTCATCTATACTAATGCTCTCACCTCCTCTATACATACTACACTCATATCCTAGAAAAATGTGCTTTCCACATCATCATGTCCCTCATCTTTAGCCATAGAAGCAACTCACCACCAACCACAATATGTAACTGAATAGGGTCTAGGGTTGGTGTTGACTATACTTATTCTAACTCTATGATAATCTCATCCAACTATTATTGTGACTCCTAAAGATCCGACCAAGTATACTAAAGAGAGTCCACAGTCATCTCAAGCTCCAAGGTGAGCTCAATCATCTCCTCTTTCCCAAACATATAAGGAAACTTGCAACACATAAGAATATAACCTTTTCCACATAACCCATAATAGATTTGAAATAAATATGCAATTGAAATCCACATGCAAGATAATTGACAACATACCCACAAAATTGTGACACAAGATATACCTTAGGAAACCCTCATTGAGGAAAAAACTCAGCCTCTAAAAGCATCCATCACCATGTATTATTCAGCAAAAACACCATTGCAATACAACCATGGAAGCCTTCAAATCCATAGCCATAACCAAGTAGTCCATGTGAACAAGCATGAATCCACACATCTCATGTCATGCTTCCAACCTTCACAAATGCTCCCTTGGCTAACCTGTCAAGCCTTGTCCTACTCAACTCTTTCTTTTTTTACCTTTTGTCTTCTCACCTTCTCACTCCAACAACTACCCTTGTGGCTTATTATATAGTAGCAAGTCCCAGAAAACCACCAAGTGGTATTACATAAATCATGTGCTAAAACCATGTGCTACCTAACCCCTTGATCCTGCATTTAACATTGGAAATTTAATTCTTTTCCCCAATATTAAATAATTACATGAAATATTATCACAATGTTACAATACAACTCATCAAGTATTTCCCATGGGATTCTTTACATGTTTCATGTCCATCTAGGTGCAACATTACATAATAAAATAAAATAATACAATATAACAATATTATGCAATGTGTGCAACACCCATTATCTCAACAATCTCCCACTTGTTGTATATATTACATAGGGTCAATCTGTAATAAATGAACAAGGGAACAATCCCTCCTATCACATCCACCATCATAGATCAAAGTACATGAAGTGCTCCATCCTGGTACCCACAATAAAATCAAAGTATCTAGCATTTCAAACATGAATAATCTCATCTCCTATTATGTCACTACCACCAAACATACATAGAAGCGATCCAAAGTGAAAGCCACCCAACCTATTGCATTAGAAGATCATAAAATCATTTACCAACTAAAATGCCAAGCACAAAAACTTGATAAAAGGTAATCACATGTATCCATATTTGTCAAATATCCATAGCCAAAATAGCACCCATAGCAAGTGCCAAACCCATCCAACTACCTATACCTCCAAAGGTATACCAAGTGAATCTCACATCATCAACATATCCAATTTGTACCCTACAATCACAAGCCTCAAGAGCAATACCCACCACATATATACCAAGAAGCTCCTACTACAAAAGATAATGTCAAATCTATAACTAATCCACTCACAACATCTCAAAGAAGTGAATCCATGTAGTATTAAGGACATCCACAATACATATATAAACCAACAACCTATAAGAAAAACTCTCATAAAAAATCTCCAGCAGTCTCCCAAGATCTCCACAACCAATAGAGGAAATAGATAAAGGAATAACCATGTCATCTCTCACATGAAATACATGAACACAAACTAGTGATCACAATCTCTAACCAATCTTAAATCCAATGTAAGAAAAATTGAACATCCAGGAAGATAACCAAGACCAAAGAGAAACCATGCAAATCATACTCTGTATCATGTCTTTGTACACACTTCTAGATGTAAATTGTGCAAGTATGATCTCCTTCATAAAACCCCAACCAAGAAGCCTCAATAACATCATGGATGTAAGCCTCTTACAAGAAGATCAAACTCATAAACCATTCCCAATTTAATGAATATGCCCAATATAAAACCATCTCCCAAACTCAACCAGCATAACAATATATGCAAAAGAAGATAACCAATGCTAAATCGTCTCTCAAATGAACCCTCCAAAACTAACTCATGCTTCATAGCTCAAGATCCATATCCATGAAATACAAGAATAAACATAATGTACCTGAGAGAAATGATGGGCTATACCTCTCAAGTAGCAAACTACCAAGTAGACCAAGAGTAGGGAATTAGAATGCTCATCAAGATATCCAAGTCTTCAACCATGACTCATCTAAGAACAATATCCTCTCAATTCCATATTAGGTGAATGCCCCTCGGACTTCCTATTGAAACCATCAACTGTCCCAACAAATGATTCTCTAATCTAAGAGAAATCAGCATCACCATCGTCTCTAAGTATCCATGAGCACCTTTTACCAAGAACCATGTGAGTCCTCAAGATGACCCATCTCCACACACCATGAAGAAAACCATCTCCACATACCATGAAGTACCATCTACACACACCATAAAGATAACCAAGAATCACATGAGTCCTCAAGATCTAACCATCTTCACATACCATGAAGATAACAAGTGCACCATACAAATGTCAAAGATGCTTCTACAGCAAAAGGATCTAAGACAAACCTCCAACATTGGAAAACACTCAATAAATATATTAATTCCAACAAAATCCCACTCAACAATGGTACCAAGTCACCTATGGCATCATAAAATCCATCTCCTACAAGAAGATCCTCTAGGTCTACACTTACAACCAAAGTGTCAATACCAAGTGAAACCAAGATCCCCAAACCAAGAAGATACAAACCAAACTAGGAACTAATCCTACACTATCACCCCATTACTATCACAAGCTCCCACTAAACCATGTATCCAAGCTATCCATTACATCATTATGAAAAAACCATCCTTTAACCATGAGAATCAACCGAGGCATCAAACTATCAAAGAACTCGAAGTGCACATCATAAACTCCTCAAAAGAAACCAAAATAACCATGAACCCCAACCAAGAAGATATACCACCATAACCAAATTAGGAATCCAAACTAATAAAAATCAAGGATGTACCTGTATATCTAATCATGTCATGACAAAATCTATGGCACCATGATCACATCCATGGACTAAGCATCTAACCCTCAAAGTGTCCAACCTATCAACATGAAAGAGTCAACCACAATCATCTTCTATGAATATACCTATTAACATTATCTCATCCCTTCTACATGAAGAAAAAAATAGAAAATCATGTGAGTTAGGGAATAGACAACCCAAATCAAAGCCACCAATCTAAATATTCATCAATAATGAAAGAGATCAATGGGCAAAGGCAACCCATATCCAAGCCATAAATGCAACCTATAAGTATAGACTGCTTACAATATTGCACAACTTGTAGACCCAATAAGTCATCATACATATCCAAACTAAACACTAATAACCTTATCATCATGAGACCAATCTGGAATATGAACTGAGTCTACAATGACATCAAATCTTAAATCTCCAAAATATACAATGTCATAAACTCACAATGCTACCATAGTCAATATATACTATAAACTATTCATATTAATATATCACCAAATAAACTATGTCAAACCTACACCAAATCTAAACCAATGCGTAGAGCTCTCCAAGAGCTTTCTATTCACTACTTGAAGTCCAAAATTTGACTTTGTATGGCCAAGTTATACCCTAATCTATGCTTAAAATAAATAACATCTAACTTTTAGGCTCTTAAAACCTAACAAAATGTCAAAATCATAGACCTAAACCTATACCAAGTTGTAGTGGTCTAGATTAGCTTTCCAACACCTACAAGAAGTCCAAAATCTGATAACCTGAGAGAAATTTATGGCCATTTTATTAAGATAGTTTTTTTACTATTTTCAATACAATTTTTTTTTTTGACAAAAATTCTGACAAGATTAAATTTAACGGCCATCAAAGGCTGAAACTAAAAAAACTCTATCATTTTATCTATATATGGCCAAACTAGGGCATATTATATATGAAAATTTAAGAAAATGGTGAGGTCATTTTTTTCCCAAGAGGTCATTTCTACAAGCTACCCCCTAAAACCCTCATTTAAATGAAACATCCGAAAAACCCTTTTGTCCAACAATTTCACATGCCCAAAATCTACCAATATCCCATTATAATAGCAAACCCAAAACCCTCAGATCTATAATGAACAACTCATATAACTTGCCCTTTCTTTTATCCTCTCATGCATTCCCATGGATTCAATCTAGGGTCACAATAATAAAATCATAGCTCTGATACCACTTGTAAGGAAACCTGCAACACATAATAATATAGTCATTTTCACATAACCCATAATAGATCTGAAATAAATATGCAATTGAAATCCACATGTAAGAGAATAGACAACATAACCACAAAATTGTGACAGAAGATATACCCTGGGAAACCCTCATTGATGGAAAAACCTATCCTCCAAAAACATCCATCACCATGTATTATTTAGCAAAAAAACCATTGCAATACAATAATGGAAACCTTCAAAGCCCTCCATGTGAAAAAGCAAGAATTCAGACATCTCATGCCATGCTTCTAACCTTCACAAATGCTCCCTTGGCTAACCTATCAAACCTTGTCCTGCTTGACTCTTTCCTTTTTTGCCTTTTGTCTTCTCATCTTCTCACTCCAACAACTACCCTTGTGGCTACGTATATAGTAGCAAGTCTCACAAAACCACAAAGTGGTATTACATAAACCTTATGATAAAACCATGTGCTACCTAACCCTTTGACCCTACATTTAACATTGAAAATTTAATTCTTTTCCCCAATATTAAATAATTACATGAAATATTATCACAATGTTAGAATACAACTCATCAATTATTTCCCATTGGAATCTTTACATGTTACACATCCATCTAGGTGCAACATTACATAATAAAATAATATAATATAATATAACAATATTATGCAATGTGTGCAACACCCATTATCTTAACAATACAACATCTCATAGCAGGTGCTACCCCACTCTAGAAGGTAATCCCTATTAGTAACTAACTAAGAGAAACTATGCTTCAAGATCCTAATAGCCTCTCAAAGTGCATGAACCTCTACTAGGAAAAGACTACTATCACCGCGCTCATCTTACATAGGAGCACCCCAACTAGATGTAGCTAGCATCTAATGAATATTATCATAATGATAAAGAGATGAAGAAATGTCTCTATCACTCACCTTTAGTTGATAAGTCATATGATGCCTTTGTAACCCTTGACTCCTATACAAGCTCTGTATCTCACTAACTACACTATGATAGGAAAATGAATCAGAACTATCCACCACAAGATCATTCATACGTGTGTTATCATCCTTGCATAACTCTATATCTTAGATACAACTACTATGTACCTCAAACAACTCCTCATATAAAGAAATGAAAGCCCTTCTAGTATCAATCTCCTCACATGTCTTAGCTTGCACCTCAATAATAAGATCATGTAAACATCAATCTTGGGACTTATCCAAAACCTCCTCAGAGTCATCACCCAATATTTGACAAGGGGTATCATACCCAGTACAACTCATAGCATCATCAAATGGATCATTATATGTGTCCATACTATCTACATTTACATCTCTCAATAAAGCCTCAACTATTGACACCTAACTCTACACACATGACTCAATGTCAGGATGTGAATCAATAATACTATAACATGAACCCACATCTATTGACTCCACTATGACACCCAAATCACCAATATCATAGTTGGGTGACTCCATACATGCCTTAGTCCCACCTAAGGAAGTAATTTCATCCTGCACTAGAGAAAAACTATGATAGCTCACATAAAAATTTCCAATAATAATCGCCTCCTTGAGAGAGGTTGAAGTATCAGTAGTAACAAATACATCAACTATCTCTACACTAACTAGTACAACAACAACTCTGGGAGCATCAACACATTGAAGCTCAATGTCGTTATCCACCAAGGGTACTGACTCATCTACTGATCTCTTTGAAATGATTCTATCATCAACAATATAGATAGGACTAGCAGGACCTGTACTAAATAAAGGTACACCTACATCATGGACACCTATCGGAGAACACTCAAGCTTCCTTCCCTGCAACCTCAATGCCGACCTTCTAAAGGTTGAAACCATATACCTCACCATCCTATCAACTAATTCTAAATTTGAAAAGCTCCCTACCAGCCTCTGTTGATGTAGCTTACATTTCTCCACACTCTTCTACAAAGTATTCATTTTTTCCCAAACTTCCTCATTACTCCATCAAATTCTAGAACTGCCAATCCTAGTATTTTTTTTCATGGCTAGAAAATTCTAGTGTTAGTCACTCCACATGTAACAAAAAATCTAAAAATAAAATAACTTTCCCACCCCACAGGATGGAAAGAAACCACTTTTATACCACTATAATATCCCATGCAATTTTTATTTTTATTTCTTGATTGCTAACTTGATAATTTTGTCAAACAATTTGCACATAAGGGATATATTGCATATCTAAATTATGATTTCTTTCCAATTGCCAAACTTTAATAACTATGCTTGCATAGAACTTCAAAACATCTAACAATGAAGATGCAAATATTTCTATGTTTTTTTGAAACATAGAGCATTGACAATAAATGAAAAAAGTATGCATCTACATCAATAAGACATTAGGGCAACAAATTATGATGTAAAAGTCTGATTTAAATCAGATTACAAATTAGTTCTAAATTATTAGACATGCCCTAAGATATTCAAATCTATCCTCTTTGCAATGCAAAATGAAATAGATAGGAACCTGGAAACTACTCTAGAAAATTTGGATTTTTACTGTAGTGAGTTCCTATAGCAGTAACAACACTGTGGTGAATTACTATAATAGATCATTGTAGTGGCAACACTATAGCAGTGATATTGTAGCAAAGTTATTCTTGCAGAGGTACTGTAGAAAAGTTACTACAATAGTGTTACTGTAGTAGTGTTACTATAGTAGTGATACTATAGTAGAGTTACTATGGCAATATCTAACTTGATAATTCAATCTTACTTCACAAATCTAGTCCTAGGCCACAAATCTAGCACAATGAAAAGACTAATTTTTCTTCTACAATAGTTTCAACCCCTTGAAGGATCTTTCACCAATATACTCAAATAGAACACATGTATGATGTCCTCCCAATACCAAATTCACTAGGTATTTTACTAGCTCAAATTGTGGCACACAAAAGAACTTTGTTCTCTAGTCAAAAATATTAAAACCCTTGGCTCCATACAATTCATCAAATATAAATGATAATAATTGGATGATAAGAAAAGAGCCTCTCATGCCCCTTGTATTCTTTCCTTGTGGGAGCTCACTTACTATTCTCCTCAATGTGGGATAAAAGATGTTCCTATTGTTGAAATACTTTAGAATAACTTGTGGGGTGAATTAGTTGTCCAAGGTCTAGATGTATAAATAAAACTTTTCACATCTTAGTAAACCCATAAAATATTATTCATCATGCATGCATCCATAAGATTATGCAATCACTTAAAACTTGTAGGTTACTGTCAGATCAACTTTCCAGAAATGTAAAACATGAAACATAATAGATTCATCAACACACTTGACACAATGATTTATGTGGAAACCCAATTTGGGAAAAATTACCAATTGTATATGTGAAAATGTGACCTCGAATCTTTCACGTACACTTCAACATGTTCATTATACGTAGATTCATCCTGGAATAAACATGGAGTCATTTATCCAAGAAGCTCGACAATGCAACCTGTTGCCTTCTAACTAGAAGAAATTTTCCTATTGTGCTCTTAGATCAAGATGCAAGCAACCAAACCTTTCTAGAATGAAGGATTTTTTAATGCAAAGTATAATTATGCAATTAGTCTAAATGAAGTGCAAGAATTAGTCTAAGAAATAAAAGGTACTAAGCTAAATGTATGCATCTTTAATCTAAATGAGAATTTAAAAATGATAGCAATGTGAAAGCTAGAAAGTAAATGAGTGCTTAGTTTGACAGCAATCCAATACCATTCAAATTCTAACCTCTGTAATGAGGGATTGAGAGTCTCTTAAATAGAATCCAAGAATTGATCAATAGTTAAGATCAATTTGGATGAACAGTTAAGATTAAAGAGAAGATTTAGTTAAAATGGAAACTTCCTTGTGCGGGTGAAGCTAACTATTTCAAATCTGAGTGTGACGAGTAGTTAACTAAGCTTTTCATGAGTGTGAGAACAAGTTAACTAAGTTAATCCTAATTTGAGGGACAGTTCACTCAGAGTTTCCATTTTGGAATTGAAGAGAAGATTTTGAAGATTTTATTTAATTTAATAAAGTGAGATATGACCTCATAAATGCCTTTTTCATTTAATTGAATAATTCTATTCCATTAATTAAAGTGAGCATAATTATTAAATTAAATATTTTAATTCCTTAGTACATTAGCCCTAGGATATAATTTAATTTAACTAAATTATAAATACTTCAAATTAAATTAAATCTTAATCAATAGATTTAATGTGACTAATTCGAGTCAATACTTTAGGAATTAAATAAGTAGCATGATTAATGCAGATTAGGGTTTGTTGCATTTGATAATTAAGTTAAATAGTGAAAATAAGAATAAGAATTTCCTAGTAAAATAGGATTTAGGAGTTGCTTGAAATAGAATATAATTGGTTAACATGGCAATGGCCCAATTTTGGGGTATTACATTTTGCTCCTCTTTGAATGAATGTGCGAGCAGCACATTTAATTCAGAGAAAATCAAAAAGCATGATGCAGAGGTCAAGAAAGAAGATTGATTTTGCAATTGGATGATGCAAAAACCAACTAATAAGCTTTTAAAGATTATCTCCAAAACAAAGCTTAATCTTAAGGGATCTAGATAGAACACCTAGATACCTAGAGTTGATAAGATTGGTTTCAAAATTGATGACACAGAGACCAATTGATAAGCTTTTAAAGATTATATCTAGAACTGAGCTTAATCTTAAGGAATCCAAATAGAACACTTAGATACCTAAGTTGAATAAGCTTTTAAAGATTATCTCCAGAACAAAGCTTAATCTTAAGGGACCCAGATAGAACACCTAGATACCTAAGTTGAATAAGCTTTTAAAGATTATCTCCAAAATGGAGCTTAATCTTAAGGGATCCTGATAGAACACCTAGATACCTAAACATAAAAGATAGCAGGATCCAACCATGGGTCATAGAATCATCCCCAGAATGAGGCTTGATCCTCAAGAGTCAGGGTTTAGACTGTCTCGATACCTGTCCATCAAACTCTGATAAAGACTACTATAAGATGTGATTAGCTAATGACAAGATGAGATAGATAAAAAATGATGCCCAATAGAGGGGAAAAAGATGCCCCTAGTGATGAGTTGTCCCAAGTGATAATGACCTAAGATTCAGATTGAGTTGAAATTCAGACTCAATGATGCAATCATCCTACCCCCTCGAGAGTGAAATTGAAAGATGACACACCAAAAATATGATATAGAGCAATATAGAGTGAGATACAAAAGAAATTGAAAAGTCAACAAAATATAGAAGAGATCAAAATGATCAGAAGAAAATTCAGAGTGAATTCAGCATGATTTCAAAGTTCAGATGACCAAGTTTGACCAAAAGTTGACCAAATTTGACCATAGTTGAATTTTTTGTCAAAATTTTGAAAGTTTTGAAGAAAATGGAATTTGAAAAGATTCCAAGATTCACAAAGTGTCAGAAAAATTTTGACTGCACAAGCATTCGATCGCATCGATCCCAAAATTTTAAAATGTATTTTTGAGTCACTTAAGTGTGTCAGATTTTGAATTCGATCCCCAAAATGGATTCAGAATGGTCAAATTAGTTAGGGGGTGATTTTTTCACAAACTGGAGTACTTTGAAAAATTAGGTCAAAACCTATATAAGGGCCCAAAGGGTCATTTTCAAATCATTTGTGCATTTTGTCTTTAGTGAAGAAGAAAGCTCTGAGAGGAAAATGGAAGTTCTAGTGCGTACACACCATTTTGACCACTCTTGACGACACAGTCGGCTGGCAGACTACGGACCTTCAATGAGTAATTGACAAACTTTCTTTGTGTTTGATTTTTGCACATGTTTTGATGTGTTTTTAGTGCATTTTTAGCATGTTTTCAACGTAGGTCTATCAATTCTAGCTTGGGGGTTTCTTTCCTCGTGTGAACCTAGTCTTTCTTTGCACAAAGATCCACCAACCTAATGTTTCTTTGCACACGCTGGTGGGGAATCTTGCCTAGGAGGTACCCACCTCTCACATGAGATGCATGGAATTTTGGGCGCATCTCACCCATATTCTTGTCACTCCTCGCGCGAGCACTTGCTTTCTCGCTTGAAGATGCAAGATCTCGCACGAGAAAGTGTACGTCCACACAAAATTCTAGCATGTAGAAGAAAATTGAAAATTGCATTTTCTAATGTTTCATAGAAATTTACATTTATTTTGTTGTCATTTTGAGTTGTTGAGTGGGTACTGACTATTTGCATGTTGTGTTTTCTCATGTGTGTAGGTTGTCTTTGATGACATCATGTTTAGGTATCATTATCCACCTTACAGAGCTCTATTGCAGAGTCTTGATGATGCAGACATGGCCCATATTAACAAATTAGGATTAGCATATGTATGCCAGATCCCAGCAGTGCTGGTGAATCACGGCCTGTTGACTACCTTGGTGGAGCATTTCCATTCAGAGACAAAAACCTTTCATCTTCCACAGGGGGAGATGACTATTACGCCAAAGGGCATCTACTGGATTCTGTGGATACCCTTCCATGGGTCAAGTGTAGTTTACGACACAGTGCCCCGAGCAAACACAGAGGCATCAAGGGCCATCTTTCAACAAGAGTTGGCTGGCAAGCCATCACATGGGATGAGCTTGTTCACACATATGGCACTACTCATAGGTTGGCATCAGTTTTGGCCATATTAATTAGTTGTTTTCTATACCAGATAGAGGATAGCATGGATTAGAGTGCGGGTGGGGTGTGATGTTGTAGAGGATGCTCAACTCCCAAAAGAGATTCGGATGGGGACAGTGCATGCTCGCGCATATGTATCATGAGATGCATGTGATAGTTTATCATGAGTGGAGAAGCATGGCCGCTGGTGTCTATGTTCTTTAGATCTGGGCATGGGAGCACCTATTAGTGCCACAACCTATCTTTGAGGATGCACAGGAGCCTACAAAGCCATACATATGTAGGTATAGGGGGCAGCTTACCTAGGCAGGTCTAGGTAAGACTTAGCACTGGAGGACACATCTTGATGACCTAGTCTCTACTGTATGGTGGCCCTAGAGAGAGACTGAGGACTAGGACGATGCTCCTCGGGAGCTTAGCTAGATGTTTTCCTCATGGCCATTATTAGGTCAAGCCACCCACATCATAGAGAAATTCCCCATCAAGTGGGTATGGTGATTGTATAGGCAGCCCCAGGACATTTCACAAGAGTACTATTCATATGCCCAAGTAGCAAGAGATCTGGATCAAGGGTGGTCAGCAAGGTTAGACCCCGAGAGATCAATGATAGATGTGTACAACCTAGTTACAGCACAGTGGGACTATCTCCAAGAGATATCAGATGTTGGGATGATGCCTACCTACTAGGCATATTTTATCAGCCACCCCTTCCCACAGTTCACATATCCATTGGGGATGGCAGCACATGGATATCAAGAGGCACCCATATAAGGTCCAGTCTAGCAACCACTATAGAATTTAGTGCAACAGCCATCACAGCAGCTATAGTGACTAGCTGAGTAGGTTAGGCACTAGGTCTGGTAGGTACATATCCCCTTGATAGATGAGGTTAGATCGAGGCACTGGTTGAAGTGGGATAGAGCAGGGTCGGTAGCGGAGACCACATACAGAGGAGTAGGCACCGACAGAGATGCTAGATAAGGAGATGCAAGATCAGCCTACCAATGGACGTGAGGATTCTCTAAGGAGAGTGAGAGAGTATATACGACAGGCCTCCCGACAATAAACAGAGCTCCAGATACAGGTGGTCGTGTGGGACACATGGATAGCAGAGCAGGATCGTGAGATCTAGCGAGTACAGGAGTAGGTGTAGATAGATGAGCAGAGAGCATTGATACTGTAGGATGAGGTCTGACTACAGGCGGCCTAAGTGGCCTACTATTTTGTAGTGTACTCCATAGTGGTGCCCGATGAGGCTCAATAAGTGTCATAATTTTTCCAGTATGCTCGAGAGTTTGGGAGTGCACGTCCACCAACTAAACCAGATATATCACTGCCTCCTCCTCCTCCTCCTCCAAGAGGTGAGGGTACTAGGTAGAGTTAGTCGTGACATGTTTTACCTCCAAGTTTTGATTTTGGCTATGTATCAATTGGTGTGCTAGCACCATTTTGTATCGTTTTTGACCAATAGTACTTAAGTAGCACCCATTTTTTTGTACTAACATGTTCATTGATACTAGTGTATATATATGAGATTTTGAGCCAAGTATGTGCACATGTCATTGTCATTGTTTGCCTTTTAATTTGATGTACATGAGATGTTTGGTGCTGTGATTATGAGATGCAAAACATGATGTGATGTATGGATGAATTTTTTATTTGATTTGTACATGTAGATGAGATGAATTTATGGATTTATGGGTGAAATGCACAAGTAAATGGACTGACATCTCATGTAGTGTTTCATGTTTTTGCTTGATAGTGACAAGTATTCCATCAAGGACCAAGAGGAAAAACTAAAGAATCGAACACTTGTGCAGCTGTGAAGAATCATGATACTCTGAAGTGACCAGAAATCCCCCATCATAGAAGACAAAAGTAGATTTGTAATCAAATTATATGCTGAACCAAGTAATGTATGCAACACAACCCTATGTTTGATGCAACCCTAGGTCTGGTTACCAAGCTTTGACTATTATCATCAATGAGCATGTAGCAAAACCCTAAATGTCATACAATTCTCACTGACTTTTCAATCATGAGAATATGAATCAGACATATGTTCTAGTTTTGTCAGGATGAAATGTAAGCATTTGAGGCACAAGAAGCCAGAATGACTAGAACATTTATCCCTTTTAATGTAGCAAGTTAACATAAGCATCAAATCATAAATGCTAGGATGACCAAAATGTTGCTTGCATGCAGACACACTAGACACACAAGAAATTTTTCTCATGCTAAGTATTTCATAAGTATTTTATCTACAACAACCCTTGCGTTCATAACCTGAGACAAAAGTGTGCTAGATATACTTGTAGTGACCCATATGTTCACTTAGTAAGATGAGTATCAGTATTTACTGTAGCATGAAGAGTTCACTCTAACAAGTAAGGATAAGAACCAATGTTATTTGATGTATCCATATAAAATGAGTCAAGGTACACTCGGCCATCCAATATGAGATGGAGGCTCTTATAGTGGACACCCCTCTGATATGAATGTTTCAAATTATTGGAACTAAACCACAAACAAAAAGCAAAGAAAAGATCATGCCCCCAGTCATTACTTCTCTAGTTAGAGTGACATCATCAAGTTACTTGAGGAGACATGATGAAAGAAAAAGTGAAATAAACAAAGAAAATACTCAGCATATCCAAACAGGTATATCATTTTGAGTTTTTATATTATAGGATTGTTGTCAATTGTCAATGTCCAAAACATGGATGAAATAAATCTCTTCAGTAGGGTGACAATAGTAGACAGACATAGCCAGAATGACTAGTGACTGAGGTCAAAGAGGAATCTTCAAGGTGAAGAACCTAAAGAGGACTGAGGGACAGTAGACAGACATAGCTAGAATGACTAGTGACTAACACAAGAGAGATCTTCCATAAAGGAATCTTGAAAAGTGACACAAGAAATAGTAGGAAAACACAGTTGAAACAATTGATGACTGTCGCAAAAGAGATTTTATGAGGAGGATCTCAAAAAGAGTGACATTAGCGATAATAGGTAGATGCAGTTGAAATAATCGGTGACTGTCGTGGAAGAGATTCTATGAGGAGAATCTTGAAAAGAGTGACACTAATGATAGTAGGCAGACATAGTTGAAATAACTGGTGACTATCACGAAAGAGATTTTATGAAGAGAATCTCAAAAAGAGTGACACTAGCGACAGTAGGTAGACGTAGTTGAAACAACCAGTGATGGTAGTGAAAGAGATTCTATGACACTAAAGGGTAGTGCCCCTGAGTTTTGACAAGACTCAATCCATGGATACATGAGCCAAAAAGCAAGAAAGAAACTATATAGGGAACCAAAAGATGCACTACAAGATGAAGCCTTGGGAACAAGAGGTGCCTGTTTGCTAGGTTTTCACCTTCTTGGCAAAGCTTCTATTTTTTTGCTACCATGATGCCTATTTCCAGGTTTTCATCAATGGAATTTTTCTTGATTTTCATTTTTTTTTGTATATTTTAAATTTATTTTTTATTTTTTATTTTTTATTGGTATTACCAAGGTGCCTATTGCTAATTTTTCACCAGGGTAATGATTTTTTTAGGACTTTTTGTAATTTTTAAATTTTTTTTAGGAAATTTAGATATGTACATAGGGTTTTTGAGATCAAATCAATTGTAGAACCACTTCAGGTGGAGAGTGTTGATAGGCTCCTTGATTACCTCTCCCTTGACTATAGAAAGCTAGTAAGCACCAGATCCATTCACTATAGTGATTATGTAAGGACCAAGCCAATTTGGTTTGAACTTCCCTTTTTGGACCCGTTGTTACTAATTCTTAAGATTCTCTCTCAAAACAAGATCACCCAGTTGGAAGTCACATGGCTTAACTTTCCTATTGTAGCTTTTGGAATCATTGCTAATAAGCTCACAGATGATTGCATGCCATCCTTCGATGTTCATCTAATAGTACTAGCTCTTGAATTTGAGATATTCTATAATCTTCATCAGTAATGAGACCTTTCATAGAGATTCTCAAAGTAGGAATCTCAACCTCTATTGGAAGCACAACATCCACTCCATAAACCAAAGCAAAGGGCATTGTACCTGTTGGGGTCCTGATGCTTGTTATGTATGCCCACAAAGCTGGATTAATTTGGAGGTGCCAATCCCTCCTAGATTTACTAACTGTGTGATGGAGGATCTTGAGGATTGCCTTATTGGATGTCTTAGCCCAGCCATTACCTTGGGGGTAGTAGATAGAAGACCAATGTTGCATGATTTTGAATTTCTTGCATAGCTCCTTGAGGTCTTTTTTTTTAAATTGTCCTCCATAGTCAGTAATGATGGAGGATGGTACACCATACCTGTAGATGATAAAATTTGTGATAAAAAGAGCTACAATTTTTCCATTTTCTATAGTGAGAAGTACTGCCTCTACCCACTTTGTGAAGTAATTTGTAGCCATAATAATGAACTTATGTCCATTAGAAGAAGGTGGATGAATCTGACCCACAAGATCAAAGGCCCATTATTGAAATGGCCATAGTGTGGTAGATGGAATCAACTCCCTAGCTAGAGCATAAATCAGATTCCAATGGAGTTGGCACTATTTGCAAGACTTGGCATAATTGATTGCCTCTTGCTCTATTTTTGGCCAATAGTAACCAGCTCTAATGAGCTTGCGAGCTAGTGTCAAGCCATTTGAGTGAGATCCATAAATGCCCTCATGAACATCAATTAATGTGCATTTAGAATCTTCAGGTTCTAGAAACCTAAGGAGTGTTCCATCGAGACCTCTCCTAAATAAGTTGTCAGTAATAATGACATACTGTCAAGTATTGCAGATAAGATAACATTTTTCATTCCGAGTTAGACTGTCTAGAATGGTTTGGTTATGGAGATAGGAGTAGATGTGGTGGTAGTGAGATGATTCTTGTCTTATAATACAACAGATCATCCTAGAATCAAGGGTATCATAAGCAGGTTAGAGTAACGCTTCCAACAAGAACTCATGTCAGAGATCATTTTCGGGCATCTGTAACAAGGAGGCAAGAGTAGCCATGGCATCAGCCACTTTGTTATTTTCTCAAGGAATTTTTTGGAAGGTGATGTGAGAAAAATATTTCTTCATGTCATCAACCATGTGTTTGTAAGGGATTAATTTTTCATCATTTTTTGATACACATCATTAACCTAGTTGATGATGAGCTAAGAATCCCAAAAGATATCTATTTGATGCACTCTCCATTCAACTGCAATATTCATGCCATTAATCAGATCCTCATATCTGGCAATGTTGTTTGTACAAGGAAATAGAATCTTGTATGATTTGGGCAATGAATATCTCTGTGGCCTTATGAATAGTAACCCAACATCATATCCATGTTGTGTGAAGGACCCGTCAAAGGACATCACCCACGTTTGATGTGTGAGTGTTAGAATTGACTCATCAAGGAAATAAATGTTCATCAAGAGAAGACTCTGCATAGGTGAAAATGCTAGCTGATCTACAATTGCTTGTCCCTTGATAGCCTTTTTTTCAACATACTAAATGTCAAACTCACTGAGTATCATAACCCACTTAGCCAATCTTCCTGTCAAAGCCACTTTGTTGAGCAAGTGCTTTAGTGGATAAATTTTAGCCACTAGCCATGTAATGTGAGCAAGCATGTAATATCTCAACTTTTGGGAAGCAAAGACAACCACCAAGTAATCTTTCTTAATGATGTTGTAATTCATCTCATAAGAGATCAGTGTGCGGCTCAAATAATAAATAGCTTTTTCCTTGTTTTTGTTGTCCTTTTGAGCTAATAGGATTCCCAGAGATGTTTTAGTTGTTGAGATGTATAAAATCAAAGGATTCCCATAGATAGGAGGTATCAAGATTGGTAGATTAGCAAGATATTGTTTGATCTATGTCAAGCTTTTCTCGCAATCCTGACTCCAATTGAATTTCACACCCTTATGTAGAGTCTTTGTAAAGGGTTGTGATCTATCTGCCAACTATGAGATGAACCTACAAATAGATTGGAATCTTCCTTGTAGACCTCTCATCTAACTGATGTTACAGGGTGGAGGCATATCCATAATTGCTTGGAATTTCTTTGGATCCACCTTAATTCCTTTCGCAAACACAATGTATCCCAGTAGCTTCCCTAATGTGATGCCAAATGCACATTTCTTAGGATTGAGCCTGAGACTAAACTTTTCCATGTGATCTAGGATAGGTTCCAAATCTTGCAGATGAGTATGGCATTTTGTACTCTTGACCAAGGTATCATCCATGTAGTCCTCCATGGTCTTATGCATCATGTCATGGAAAATTGTAGTGACTACTCTTTGATAGGTAGCACCAGCATTTTTCATGTCAAATGGAATTTCATTCCAACAAAAGGTTTCCCATGCACATGTAAAAGTAGTCTTTTCCTAATCTTCTGGCATAATTTTGATCTGATTATAACTAGAAAACCCATCCATGAGAGAGTACATCTCATATGCTATTGTTATGTCCATGTTAGTACCTGATACAGTCACACTTTTAAAACTTCAAGTTCAGAGTAATTGAACCACTTCGAACTAAAGTTTGAAGTAGTTCAAAGTGGTTCAATGGTTCAGTTGACTCGGGTTGCAGGTTCAATGCAAGCTAAGTTCAGACTCTAGGTTCAAAATGTAGATTCATTAATTCAGAAAAGTCTAAAGCTCGGCCCCAGTCCATGATTCAAGACGCAGGGACAGAATATTCAGAGGTCATAGTTTGGAGATGCCCCTCAGCCCAAAAGTGAAATACCATCATAGAAAATCTTCAAGGTTCAATACAAGCGAGGTTCAGACTTTGGGTTTGAAATGCAGATTGTAGAAGGTATTCAAGATTCCATGGAGAACACCCAGAGTTACATGTGATTAAAGACAGTAAAAATAGGCATTTGAAGTTCATAACAAGAGCCTAAAAGTGAATTCATTACTAAAGCATGAATGAAAAAATGAGAGGTTGGGCTGTGAAAGCTACATGGTCTAAACATGGACATAGCTTACACTTGAGCCCGATAAAGAGAAGGTTGATCTCTTACCTGAAGCATGGAATTGAAGGCCAAGACAAGGGAATGGCATGAGGTGTAAAATCTATCCTCAGATTGTTCTATTCCCAAAATCTGCGGTCCAAAATATATATATTCAGGTATGAAAGCTAAATTCCATTTTGAATGTGGAAGCCTTTTATTGAAAAACAAGCTTAACATGAACATCCATAAAGGAGACCAAGCTCAAATAAGACATCAAAATATTTCTATGAATATGAGTCAAGATGTTCTCTAAATATTCAAGCCTCATCCGCCATTGGACTAAAGATGTAAAAAGGAAATAGAGCAGACAAAGCGGTTGGATGGCTAATCAAAGATGTGCTCTCACAGATTATGTGCATGGACTCAGATTTTGAATTATATATAGCATTCTCTCATCTTGGAGCCCAAGAGTGAATGCATACACAATAGGTGCAGTGTGTCTTTTCGGAACCTTAGAGTAAGAAGGTACAAAGGAATGAAGGACTATGAGCACGCCAAGAGAGAGAACAGCCAGTGGACATACAGTCATGCTCACAAAATATGATTCAGAATTGTTCCCAGCAGACATTGTAGCTCAAAAAAAAGTTATATCATAACCAGTCTTGATGAGTCTGTTATTTTTGTCAATTTTGCAATTGATTGTTTGATAATGGAGCAGACTAGTGATCATGCATTCAAAGCTTTCATTTTGCACTCGGTGGTGGAACAAATTATTCGCTCATGTCTTTTTGAACTAAGTAAAGACCCAGATGTTGGTGTACGATACTTTGCTAGTCAAACACTCCAGGCCTGTGACTAGATCATGACAAAAGTATATGGAAAAATCATGTGTCATCATAAAATTGGAGTGCTTCTTATGATTTAATTTGACTGTAAAGCTACATGGTTTGATATGTCCTTGAAGTAAGAGAAAATTCTAGGTAAGAAATATACATACACTAGCAAAAGCTTCCTAGAATCATATCTGAGAAACCAAGATAGCAAGCGATTCCCCAACTCAGTTTTGTCTGTCTTCTCCCTTTCATAACAATAACGCTCTGGGCCCATGCCGATTCTTAGTATCTTTATGATATGAAGTCCTCACTTTTATTATATGCCAATCAGAGAACATGCGTGCCTCTTATAAACTTTAATTCTTATTTCTATTAAGAAGAGATTCAGAGTAAGAAGGGGAATTCGATTTTCCGTAGCTTGGGGGAACACTGATATAAATATGAAGAATGATGGATGTGGAAATATCACCAACATACACCTGTCAAATAATCTTGCATACCTATCCAAATCAAATGTGGCCACAAAAAGATATTATAATTTTGGTTGATAACCTTTGGAGATTTTATCTCACATAAAGAGATGTCGCAAAATTGAGAGATCTATGAGAATGATAAAAATTGTGACAAAGCTTATCTAAAAGAAAACTTTTCAAAAGTTTAAGTTAAATTTTAAGTAACAAAAGATGGGAAGTGATCTAAGGTTCTAGGAAGAGAAAAGAAAGAGGAAGCGAAAAGGATTTCCAAGAATCAGTTATAGAAACTGAATAGTTTGCCACCAAATTTTATAAATGGTGAAAGCATTAAATAAAGAGGGGTTCCAGTTTTCTAAATTTTGGCTGGGAGACTTTGGGCTACAGCAGGACAGAGGCTGTGAATATAGTGATAGGGGAGGTTCCACTTTTTCTTCCAGCAGCTACAGACTGTGTGCTATCAACAAGGGGAGATTTTTCAGTTCTGAGGGAAAGAATACAGACTTTGAAGCTGTAGTAGAATAGAGCTTTATTTGCTAGACTTTGTGTTAGTGATTAAAGGGGACTTTGATTTTGAAATGTAATGTAGGGGAGATGGATTTCATTTTTTGATGCATGTGTAATAGGATCTTTTTAGTCTTTTACATCTTAAAGAGGGGAGGTTTGAAAGATATCTGTAAATTAGAACTTTGAGTCTATGTAGTTTTCTTTCCACTGATGGTTATGTTGATGTAACTTTCAGTTTTCTTTAAGTGCATCAGGTGTGCTATTTTCTGTATGCATTTGATATCAGAATCTTCTGGAAGCTTTGATTCATCTTTCCTCAGGAGAATGGAAATTGTTCTTTGACTTTATCCTTTGTAATGCAGTATACAGCAGGTTAACTTTGTGTGATCTGTTTTATTCTGTCTCTTTTCTTTTTAGTTCTTAGGTTTTGCGTCTACTCTGTGTTTACAGGTAGATGTCAAATATCCTTTTATGCCTTCTAGTAAAAGCACCCACATTTAATTCACTATAAATCTTGCACGAGGAGTTGTACCCGATAAAATTTGGAGGAAGGTTATTAATCTAATAATAACCTATCCAACTATTGGTGTTGATTTTTCCTTTCACTTGGGCATTCAGGGTCAGATTTGCATGCATTTTCTCGAAGGACAATCTGTTCACTAACAGTCCACTATCATATCAGTATTGGGAAGTGAAAAATCATCCTTAGGACATGCTAAGTTGAGATCACGGAAGTCAGTACAAACCCTGATAGATTTATCATGCTTGGAGACTAGAACAATGTTGGATATCCATTTATCATAATCGATAGCATAGATGAAACTAGCTTTTTGAATTTTCTCCAATTTAGCTTTGACAAGTAATGCAACATGAGGATGCATTTTTCAAAGTTTTTGTTTAACTGGTTTAATACCTGGTGCGATGGACAAATGATGCATAATGAGATCGGGATCTAGTCCTAGCATGTCAGAATATGTCCAAGCAAAATTTATCTTCTTCTCTTAGAAGAAGGAAATGAATTCCTTCTTTAGGAGACAATGACTATGCCAGATGTATCATATGAGGATGTTCTTTTGTGCCCAATTTGATTGGCTATGTTAGCTCTATCAACACTGATGATCTCTCTTGGAAGTGCATCAAATATCTAATCTGTAGGTGCCTAAGAGAGGTTTTCACCCTTGGATGCATCTTTTGTTTTTACTGTTTTGGGTTTTGACACTACCACAATGTGATTTTCACCATTGGACCTTCTCTATTTTTTCTTTTTAATTGTATGATCGAGATATTTGATGTTAGCTTTAGTCATGTTGATGCTTTGTTCACTGGTGGAAGACATTACTAGTTCGACAGCATTCAAGTAGCAAGCGAGAGAATAGTCATTCTAGAATGTGGGGACTTCATGAGATGTATTAGGATTCCAATCTATAAGCTCGAGATATGTGAGTGAAAGAGTAGTGGTGGGTTTGATTGCATTCACGATTGATGCAGAGCTTGCAGCCAAAAGCATCTAATTACTCTCCAAATTCCAAATAGCACTTCAACCCCCTTCAATAGTTGCAGACTGATCCAAAAGGCTCTAACAAAAGGTATCTTCTACCTTGCAAGTGGACTCTACTCTTTCAAACCTAACGCTCACACCTAGGGTTCTTGACAAACTTAGATCATCTACAAACCTTTAGGGAATCCTCTTCTCCAATAGGGCCTAATAAGGAAAACTCTTCCAAGATGGTTTTGGAACTCAACTCTCCTAGTATAAAGGACTTATATGGACCTAATCTACCAAGACTCTCCCAAATTTAGAGTTCTCAAACACCCAATATGTAATTTTCTCAAACTTTACCAGCATTCCTAATAAGTCTAAATCCTATTTTCCTGGTCAAAATCGCAAACTCCCCAAAGGACTAGGCTATCTCCTTACCATTTTGGATACCCTTTAACCTTCTCTTAAAGACTCCAAGAAATTAGACTCTAACTCTACTCCAGCACAAACTAACACTCACTTTGATCATAGACCTAATGGGCCAAATTAGGTTGGGTTAACAAAGGAAGTTCATGTAAATGGGTTCATAGACACAACTCTACCCCTTTGTAACTCTTCCTCTAATCCAAAAAATACTTCTACACCCTTCACTTGGGTCAAATCATATGGTTTGGGAGCCTAAACCCTTCTTCTTCTTCAATTCTAGACTAGACATATGGCAATGTTCAGTCTAGAGCTTGTTGGTAAAATTAGGAAACCTACTCCTACAGTGCTAAGCCTACTCCATCCTTGAGTACCCTCCCCTAACTTTCATTCCTCAAAGAGGCATTGAAATCCCATGGTGGAATTGCAAGTTAGAGGGACATCTTTGTGAAACCCTCAGATCTAGGGCCAAACAGACCACCTTCTACAAAAACTAGTATAACTCTTGTCAAAGATTAGATAAAGACTTTTTAAAAAAAAGCATTAGAACACTGATTCACTACTCTATCCAACTCTACAAAAATTTCAACTCTACCAATCCGTATAGGTCATACAGAAATGAAAAAATAGAGAAAATGATAGAAAATCTAAACTTTTATTGTTACTTGTGTATGCACCCTAAAATAGTCACCTAGACTATGGGCCCCCATTATTCAATTTATCAATTTATCAAATTTCTTAAATCAATGGTGTGTAATATTTTATTAAATCAATTTAAATCAATTTCCTTGATCAAATTCAATTATTCTATTTTTCTAAGGTTGATCAGTTTATCCTAAGTATTATTTAATTAAAAGAAAATCTCCTCTTTTAATTAAATAAAATAAGTACCTATTTAATTAAAAGAAAACCTCTCTTTTAATTAAATTCATCCACATTTAATTAATTAAGAGAAAAACCCCTCTTTTAATTTAATTAAATATCTCCTATTTAATTAAAAGAACTTGCTCCCTTTTAATTAAATGAAAATCCCACTTAAATATCTCTTTTTGATGAAAAAGGAAATAAAATAAATTCTTTTATTTAATTTCTCTACACTTAAATGCACATATTTCTAAGTGGAACTTATCTTTCCACTTTCTTCTCAACCACTCCTCTTTTCTCATTGGTGGATACTTATTTCACATGGATCTTTATTTCTCCACCCTTGATTAAATCTTTTTCCTCTCAATCTAGATCATCCAATCTTCTTTATAAGGGAGAGTCCTCTCCTCATTTTGGATACCCATGATTATGCTATTGTTATGTTGCAGGATTGGACAGCAAATTTTGAAGGAGTTTTGAATGCTAAAGCTTTTGTGGAGAACTTCTATCTTCTTGTCTCATTCTCTCTTGCACCCATGGGTTTCATCATGGGCTTTAATAATTGCATTTGCATATTAGTTTAGAATCATATTTTCTTTCATAGATTAGATCTTGCTTTATTTTGCATTGTTATCATTTAGATTAGCTTGCATCTTCATTTTCATAAATATTTGATGATCATGGAGACTAGCACTCATGCTTTTCCTCTTTGAATCTCTCATTTCATCATGTACTTGCATGGGCATGAACTAGGTCAAACTGAGGGCCTCCATTGCAAACCCTTGCACTCCATGAATAGAGAGCTATGAGTTGCCATTCGAGACCTTACTTTTGAGAAATCTTGGATATAATGACCCATAGTAGTGTGCCCACATTTTAGGCATACAACTTGTTGTTCCCTCGTCTGTACAATGGGTTTCTCTTAATGTAGAAACCTTAAATAAATGTTTACCAATAGTCACAACCACTTTTCAAATGGTTATGGAGACCATACAACTGCTTTGTAGTTTTAAAAACATTTTTTGCAAAAAATTGTTGTCAATAACTTTTTTTGCAATTTAGGAACTTTTTGCATTTTTAGCAACTTTTGGCTTTTTGAAAAATTTTGCCATGATTGACCACCTAGGCTTCAACATTATACCAAATGACTATTAGACACCTAGAACCTACTAGGAAACAAAAAATTCCTTATTTTCTCCTAAAACAACTTGACTAAAATTGACCTTTGGTTCAAATGGCATCCTAGTTTATAATGATACCTAGGATCCATTTGACCTCGCATATGGTCTTATCTCTAGAAGTCCTTCAAGACTCCATCACCTAACCATACTCCTCAAGCCAGAAAACTCAAGTCTCTTGAGTTGGCAAGTCATCTACTTTGAGCCCCCATTTTGTTAAGATCATTTTCAGTCACCCAAGTTGCATCTTCCATAGGCTTGTGTTTCCATTTTATAAGGTATTGATAATAGGTCTTCCTCCTAGTTTCTTTCATGATCTTGGTTTCTAAGAGACTCTCCACTTCTAGTGGTGACTTCTTAGGAAGTCCTGCAGGCACTTTTGCTTCATGAGTTGCACCTGCATCACAAATAGTAGATCCCTTATAGGGATAGAGGTCAGAGACATTAAAAATGTTAGATAACCCAATATCAAGGGGTAGCTCCACTTTATAGGAATTTGTGCCACATTTTTGTACAATTTTGAAAGGTCCCATTTTCCTCATCATTAGCTTGGTATATTTTCCTTTAGGCAGCATTTCTGCTTTCAAGTGTATCATCACCATATCTCCTACTCTATATTGAAGATCTCTCCTTGTTTTGTCAGCTCTTTCTTTATACTTTATAGTTGTCTTTTGCAACCTACTCTTAACTTCTTGATGGATCTCTCTTATGACTTCAAAAAAGTCCTCTGCCTATGCACTCTTACTCTCCAATGTGTTGACATCCCTTAGTTCCATCACACCTCTAGGATGAGTCCCATAAACAATTTGAAAGGGACTATGACCAGTACTTCTATTTACTGAGTCATTATAGGCAAATTTTGCCTATGCTAAGACTAAGTCCCATGCGAATCCATGGTCTTTTGTTAAACACCTTAATAGGTTCCCTAAGGACCTATTTATGACCTCTGTCTGGCCATTTGATTGTGGGTTATATGCAGAAGAGTAAGACAAGTTGATTCCCATCTTTTTCAATAGGGTTCTCCAAAAATGTCCTAAAAATTTTGGATCTCTATCAGACACTATAGACAAACGCAGTCCATGCAGCCTTACAATTTCTTTGAAGAATAACCCTGCAATATGTGAAGCATCAGGACTTGTTTTGCAAGGAAGGAAATGGGCCATTTTGGAAAACCTATCCACCACAACATATATGCTATCATAGCCTTGTCTAGTTCTTGGAAGTCCAAGCATAAAATCCATACTAATGGAATCCCAAGGTTTTCTAGGAATGGGAAGTGGTGTGTATAGCCCTACATTTGATTTTGTTCCCTTGTCTCTTTGGCACACCATGCACTTCTCCACAAATCTTCTTACCTTTGTTTGCATTTTGGGCCAGAAATAGAATCTCTTGACCTACTCCAATGTCCTATCCAAACCAAAGTGCCCTCCTAGTCCTCCATAGTGCTTCTCCTTTATTATATTATCCCTCGTGGATCCTCTAGGGATATAGAGTTGACTTCCTTTTAAGAGGAGTCCTTCCTGCAAGATGAAATCTGCAAACTCAGTGTGGTACTTATCATTCATCTTCTTACATACATGGTATGTTTCAACAAATTTTTCATCTCCTTCATACATTCCTTTCATGGAATGGATTCCTAAACTCTCCAATCTAACTTCTTGAATGGTCAGATTCCTTCTACTAAGGTCATCTGCTACTTTTTTAGCAACCCTTTTTTAATGCTTAATGTTGAAATTGTATGCTTGGATGTACTCCATTCACTTAACATGCTTATGATTTAGTTTCTCCTACATGTTCAAAAAACTCAAAGCATGATTGTTAGTGTAAACCACAAATTCTTTAGGCAACAAGCATTGTCTCCATTTCCTTAATGATTGAACCATTGCATACATTTATATATCATATGTTGAGTATTTTTGCTTTGCCTCATTTAAATTTTCACTAAAGAAGGCTACTAGTTTACCTTCTTGGCTTAGGACTCCTCCTATGGCCCTATTACTTGCATCACACTCAATGGTGAATACCTTCTTAAAATCAGGTAAAGCAACGATGGGTGCCTCTACAACCTTCTTCTTCAAGTATTCAAAGGACTGATCTACAGCCTCATTCCATGCAAATTGACATTTGCTTCCACCCTTGATTTTATCAATCACAGGGGCACACACATTACTAAAACCCTTAACGAACTTCCTATAAAAGCTTGCCAAACCATGAAATCTTTTTACCTCACTTGCATTCCTTGATGTAGGCTAGTTGAGAATGGCTTCCACCTTTTTTGGATCCATTTTGAGGTTGCCCTTGGATATGACAAAGCCTAGGAACACCAACTCTTCCTTCATGAAGACACATTTATCCAAGTTGATCTTTAATTCCTTCTCCCTGAGTTTCTTCAAAACCAATTCCAAGTGTGTTAGATGTTCTTCTCTAGAGTTACTAAAAATCAATATGTCATCAAGATAAACAACAACAAAATGATTAATGAAAGGTTCCAAAACTTCATTCATGAGTTTCGTGAATGTACTTAGGGCATTAGAAAGCCCAAAGGGCATCACCATCCATTCATAAAGTCCCTCATTAGTTTTGAAGGTAGTTTTCCATTCATCTCCTTCCTTTATTCTGATTTGGTGGTATCCACTTTTCAAATCAATCTTGGAATAGTACTTTGCTCCTCCTAGGTGGTCCATCAAGTCCTCAATCCTAGGCATTGGGAACCAATACTTGATGATTATCTTGTTTATGGCTCTTGAGTCCATACACAACCTCCATGTACCCTCCTTTTTAGGTGCCAACAAAGCAGGGATTACACAAGGGCTGATACTCCTTCTCATGAACCCTTTTGCAAGCAATTCTTCAACTTGCCTTGCTAATTCCTTATTTTATTTTGGTGTCAACCTATAGGTAGGCTTGCTAGGCAATGTAGAACCTAGAATAAAGTCAATATAGTGACTTTCCTCTCTAAATGGTGGAAAAGCATTAGTAGTAGGGTCTGAAATAACCTCCTTGTATTTGTCCAAAAGCTGCCTCACTTCCTTGGGTTCCACATTCCTTATTCCTGATCTGTCTTCCTTCTTTTTGTCTTCTAATTTTAGCTTCACTAAAATGGCAAAGAATGGTGTATTCTTCACCTTGAGGGTCTTCAAAAACTCCTTCTCTCCAACCATCATCACACTAGATGCATGTTGGGTCTCTTTTCCATCCTCTGGCAATGGTCTCATAGTGTACTCCTTTCCATTTTTGGTGATAATGTAGAGATTGTTCCTCCCATCATGCTTCGAATTGACATCATACTGCCATGGCCTATCTAAAAACAAATGATAAGCATCCATCTCTGCAACATCATAAACAATTTTTTCCTTATACTCCCCAATTTGAAATTCAAAATTAACTTGTTCATTAACTACAACTTGCTACTCCTTACTTAACCATGAAACTTTGTAAGGGTTAGGATGAGGTGACCTCTTCAATCCAAGCTTATTTACCATCTCTACTGATGCAATATTATCAGTTGAACCAGAATCAACAATTACCTTACACACTTTACCTTTTACCTTGCATAAAGTTTTGAATAAAGTCTTCCTTTGGGGAGGTTCCTACTCTACTACTATCTTCAATAGGGTTCTATTGAAAATTAGAGATTCCCCTCTCTCTGGATCAGCATTTCCTCTTGCTCCTTGGTCACTTAGTGCATCCTCTTCTTGAACCAAGCGGATTCTTCTATCTCCTTCTTGGTTGTTACCTCCTAATTTCTCAGGACATCTAGAGGATCTATGTCCTATCTGATTACAGGTAAAACACCTTCCAATGAATACCCCTGGAGTTCTTCTTCCAAATCTTCCTCTCCCATTAGGTCTCCTACCTCTAAATCCTCCTCTAGGATTTGTATCTCCTTCTAACTTTTCTTGATTACTTGTCTCTCCTTGAGACTTATTGTATGAACTTCTACCCCCAAATCTTCCTCCACCTCTAGCATTTCCTCCTCTCCCTCTACTTTGAGAGTCACTCCTCCTTTTTTGTTTTTCCTCAATCTTGAGGGCCATTTAATAGCATTGATGTACTAATTTGGGGTTAAATAATATCAATTCATCCTTGATGGAGTACTTGAGTCCATTCAAGTACCTTGCTAGTTTTCGCTTCTCATTCTCAAAAATCTTGGCCCTTAGAGTGAGTTTATGAAACTCCTCTATATAAGCCCCCACATCCAAGTCCTTTTGTCTAAGACTTTGCAACCTCTGGTGTATCAAGACCTCATAGTCCTCTAGTACAATTTTTTTTTTTGACCTCTGACTTCATCCTCCTCCATGTTGCCAAAGGTTCCTTCCCTTCATCTGTCCTTTCATTCTGTAGGAAGTTCCACCAACTAAGGGTAGATCCTTTTTTCTTTTCTTTTTTCCACCTTCACTCTTTGGCTTTTAGGTATGTTATAACACTCAAAGAAATTATCAAGTGCTTCAATCCAGTCCATACACTCCTCTGGATCTAGTTTTCCACCAAACACAGGTAGTTTTGCCCTTTGGTCCTTCCTTCCTACCCTCTCTAGGGCTTCTAACATTGCTCTTTGATTTGAAAACATGGCTTGTCTATCCTACCAAGGGTCTTCTTCTTCATTCCCTTCTTCTTCTCCTTTAGATTCTTCTAAGAATCCTCTTTCCACCTTGCCCTTTAATCTATCTAGTTATCTCTTTATAGTTCTATTTTCTTCTCTTACTGCCCTACTTTCTACCATTTCTTCTTCAACCAACTTGGCCAATTCCACATTTGTGATCCTAAGAGGTATCTCCCTCTCTCCTTCCTCATTCTCTGACATCTTTCCTCTCCAATCAGGCTCTTAGTGGCTTTGATACCACTTGATGTAGAGCTTGTAGCCAAAAGCATCTAATTACTCTCCAAATTCCAAACAACACTTCAACCCCCTTCATTAGTTGCAGACTAATCCAAAATGCTCTAACAAAAGGTATCCTCTACGTTGCAAGTGGACTCCACTCTTTCAAGCCTAACCCTCACACCTAGGGTTCTTGACAAACTCAGATCATCTACAAACCTTTAGGGACTCCTCTTCTCCAATAGGGCCTAATAAGGAAAACTCTTCCAAGATGGTTTTGGAACTCAACTCTCCTAGTAGAAAGGACTTATATGGACCTAATCTACCAAGACTCTCCCAAATTTGGAGTTCTCAAACACCCAATATGTAATTTGCTCAAACTTTACCAGCATTCCTAATAGGTCTAAATCCTATTTTCTTGGTCAAACTCCCAAACTCCCCAAAGAATCAAGCTATCTCCTTACCTTTTGGATATGCTTTAACTTTTTCTTAAAGATTTCAAGATATTAGACTCCGACTCTTCTCCAGCACAAACTAACACTCACTTTGATCACAGACCTAATAGGCCAAATTAGGTTGGGTTAACAAAGGAAGTGCATGTAAATGGGTTCACAAACACAACTCAACCCCTTGTAAATATTCTTCTTAACCAAAAAATCCTTCTAAACCCTTCACTTGGGTCAAATCAACTGGTTTGGGAGCCTGAACCCTTCTTCTTCTTCAATTCTAGACTAGACATATGGCAATGTTCAGTCTAAGGCTTGCTAGTAAAATTAGGAAACCTACTCCTACAGCTCTAAGTCTCTGCCATCCTTGAGTACCCTCCCCTAACTTGCATTTCCCAAAGGTGCATTGAAATCCCACAATGGAATTGCAAGTTAGAGGGACATCTTTATGAAACCCTTAGATTTAGGGCCAAACAGACTACCTTATACAAAAACTGGTATAACTTCTGTCAAAGATTAGATAAAGACTTCAAACAAAAAGCATTAGAACATTGATTCATTTCTCTATCCAACCCTACCAAAATTTCAACCCTACCAATCTGAATAGGTCATACATAAATGAAAAAATAGAGAAAATGATAGAAAATCTGAACTTTTATTGTTGCTTGTTGTTCCCTCGTCCGTACAATGGGTTTCTCTTCATGTAGAAACCTAAAACACATGTTTACCAATGGTCAAAACCACTTTTAAAATGTTTATGGAGATTTTGTAACTACTTTGTAGTTTTAACAACATTTTTTGCAAAAAATTGTTGTCAGCAACTTTTTTTGCAATTTAACAACTTTTTGCATTTTTAGCAACTTTTGGCTTTTTGACAATTTTTGCCATGATTGACCACCTAGGCTTCAATATTATACCTAATGACTATTAAACAGCTAGAACCTACTAGGAAACAACAAATTCCTTATTTTCTCCTAAAATAACTTGACTAAAATTGACCTTTGGTTCAAATGGCATCCTGGTTTATAATGATACCTAGGATCCATTTGACCTCACATATGGTCTTATCTCTAGAAGACCTTCAAGACTCCATCACCTAACCTATTAACATGTCATTTTGTCTTGGTTCCCTACACTAATGGTATAGTCATTAAATGCTTGGACCAGCAATTTGAGACCTAAAGTGGCTTCGTCCACAAGTGTGTCCAAATGCCTTTGAGTACTAGCGTCAGCAACTGAAGACTCGGGGACACTAGTTGGATCAAACTCGTCTGATGTTTCACCCACTTTGAGTTGGTTTTCATAGACATGAACTTGCTTAATGTCTTTATCTATAGTCACTTATGAAAGGGAGTAAAATTCATATTCCTCAGAATCAGTGTTGCATGGTGACAGGCTATAGAATTCCCCAATAGTAATAGGGACATACTCGCCTTCATCATCTGGATTTTTACATAGCTTCTCAACACATAATGCTTGACTAGACTCTCCCTTTTCTAAATGAGTATAGTGTGGATCAGTATTGTCCTCAAAGGAATCATTAGTACCATCCATAGTACTGACATGTGGCACAAATTCATCTACCTCAGCAAAGAATTTAGTAAGATCATGAGGAATAGGATAAGGATAAGGATCCTCATCATCCGAGTTATCTTCTTGAGTATCTAACTCATCTTGTGACTCATTTCCAAATGAACTCTCGGGTTCTAGCATGAATTTGTTAGTCCCTAAATGGAAGGGAACCTTCTTAAAGCTTAGACCAAATGTATCTCTATTTCTTTGAGCTATTGTTTTGATAGGATCAACTAGACCATTGTTATTGCATCCAATAGGACCAGTTCCCTTATGGCCAAAGTGCTTCATGAGTCTAAGGCCAGTGCCATATTTCTCAAGAGTGATCTCACGAGCTTGTTCTATTAGGTCAACTAGAGTCTCCTCTCTATAAAGCCATACAAAAATGGCTCTATTTTTTCTTTGATCCTCTAAGGGGACCATGGCCTTGATAAAAGTGCCATTATACTTGGTTTGAGACATCAACACAAATGGTTTCTTTTCCTCAGATGGTCTCCCATATTATCGAGGAGACTCAAGAAGAGATGTTAATGACAACACTGTTTCAATATGGTATTCACCCATGCTAGTTTCTTTTAGCTTGAATGACTGCTCAATTTATTTCAACTTGTTTCATGATAATCAATAGATTCCCTATGAGCAGGGACAAAGTTCTCAACAGCTTTGAGCATATTGCAGGTGTAACTAGTGATGGCAGGAATAGTGACTTTGGAGCCATGAAACGAGAATTTGATGCAATGATGGTATGTGGATGGCATGGCACACATCCCATGTATCCATGGCCTTCCTAGAAAAATTTTATAAGCCAAGGGAATGTCAAGGACCTGACAAGTGACATCCCTTTCAACCAGACCAACGCTAAGGGGTAATACCACAAGACCTAGAGACTTTCATTTAACTTCATCATACACATTGATAGTGATCTTGTGGAAAGGATCAATAGAGTCCTCAGAATAATTTAATTTTTTGAGAAAAGAAGATGAGATAATGTTCAACCCAGTGCCATTATCAATGAGTACCCAAAAAACACGTGTCTAATGTATCATGACCTCAATGTGTAGAGATTGACTATGTGGGTGACTCAAAAAATCATCATCCTCCTCAAAGAAGGACATAAAGTAAGGCAAGGTCCGGTGACCTACCATAGATTGAAATCACTCAAGATCAAGATCTTGAGGAACATTTGCCTCAATGAGGGCTTTGTCCAAAATTTTCCTATGAGCAGGCAAGATTTTAAGCAGCTCAAAGATTGTGATTTGGGCATTAGTTCATTTTAATTGATCGAGAACACTATAGCTGGTTATTGCTAAATTTGTTACAAGGTTTGCACCTCTACCAGATGGACCAGCAAGGGTTTTATCTTAATTTTGTTCAAGATCAGGAGTAGAAGGCGCAGGGCCTTTGAGCACCAACTTGGCATGAGAGCGTGTACAATGTTGGCATAGTATTGTGAAGATGTGTTGTTAGTTGTGTTGGAAGTAGGGCCCCTCAAGACAAATGACATCTTGGGTTTATTGTTATCTTACTTTCCCTTGATGGTAATAACGTCACAATACTAAAAATCCACAAGTTCAACCATGTTGATCACATTGTTATCATTAGATAGTTGATCTTATTGTTAGGTTTTGGTTTTGAGCTCTCTCCTTTTTCATAAGCTGGGAAGGGATCTTTGAAATCCTTGTGATCCAATTTTTTCTTATGTTTGTCTACCACAATATCACCATCATCAATCATGTCCTAGACTTTGTGATGTAGGTTTATGCAGTTGCTAGTTTTGTGCCCCTTATTTTGGTGGTACTCACAAAATGTGATTTCGTTCCACCATGGTGGGTGTGGTTGCGGATCATAAGGGTGAGAGTTATCTAATGTTGAAATAAGGTCTTGTAAACCACATCCAAAGGTTCACCCAGAGGTGTATACTCTTGTTTAGGGTGTGTAGCCCATGAGATTCTTGGTCTATTCTCATATGTCTTATTGTCAAGAGGAGATTTCTCAACATTCTTGTCCACATTGAGACCATCTGTGAGATTAAAGGTCTCCTTAGCAGGTTTAGGAGTGACATTGTCAACAACCCCATCATGTACAATTTCTCAGTTCTTGTTGGCATACTTGGGTTTGTCCTTGTTAGAGATGGATCCTTGTTTTGTGGCTTTTTGAAGGGTAAGTTTACCCTTCTTGACCATGAATTCCTCTATGCGGATAGCTTGTGTGACCATGTTTTCGAAGGTGTGTGGACCTTGAAGCTAGACTCTATGCCCAAAATCAGGTAGGAGATTATTAGTAAAGATGTCAAGCTTTTCCATTTTAGGAATCTTGCATGAATACTTAGTATAAAGTTGTCTCCACCTCTGAAGGAATGTGAGGAAAGGTTTCACAGTCTTCTTCTTAAGGTTACATAAATCTCAAATATTAGTAGAGTGTTGAATGTTATGAAAATATTGTTGAACGAACAAGCTGGAAATTTCATCAAATGTCTTGATACTAGGTGGCAAGTGTGAAAGCCACTTAATAGCCTGACCACCTAGACTTCTTGGGAATAAACGCATGAGATATGTCTAATTATGCATAAATTCCATAGACAAGGCACCAAATTCCTACAAGTGATCTTGGGGATTATCATACTTATGTAGCTCTACTCCTCTCAAAAAAGGAGGCATGTCTATGCTCCTGTCAAATGGAAATGGACAAAGAGTGTTTAAGGTGTATGTTTTCGTGGGTTTGTCTTTATCACACATCATCGGAGGTAGTTGGTCTTGCATGAGTTTCAGTTGTTTTTGGAGTTTGGAAGTCTCATTTTCCTCTTCAAGCATGATGATGGTTTCCACATTGAAATGATGAGGTAACTTAGCTCCCTCCTAGGCAAGTTTGAGAAATGTTAGTGAACAGATTGTCCTTTGAGAAAATGTGTGCAAATATGACCCTGAATGCCCAAGTGAAAGAACTAATCGACACCAACAGTTGGACAAGTTATCATTGGATTGATAACCTTCCTTTGAATTTTATCGAGTATAGCTCCCCATGTAAGATGTACAATGAATTTAAATCTTCTGCACTTTTACCTTAAAGTACAAAAGAATCTCTCACAAATTCTTAGATAGTGAGGTATATATTATTTCTAACAATAAAGAGATCTTCTATTAATCTATAGGGATGAATAACACTAGGAATTTTTAGTAAGGACAATAACCAAATACCTTGAACTAGTAAACTAGGATTCACAAGGTAATACTGATTCAACAGGCCTGAACACAAAGTTTCTAAGCTGAATTCAAGATTATACATATATAGATATTGAATTTTTGCATGTACAAAGTCATTCAAGAATCAAAACATCCATACAATACCTATCAATTACTATCTTTACAACATCTAGCTATTTAAAATTCTAACCTTCTACCCTCCCCTTTGCAGCAGCATAAAATCTCCCTTAAGGGAAAAATAGAACTCCAACATAATTCTTTTGTCCTGTAGTGCCAAAGTCTCCCATATAGAAAAGAAGTGGCACCCCTTTACACTTTTGCTAAGACATATTTATCTTTTTGCCTATTGTCAGTAGCTATTTAGTTTCACAACTAATTCTTGAAAAACTCTCTGATGCCTTGGAATTATCTTCTTTCTTTTTAAATTCCATGATGTACATTTTTATCTCCTATTGAGTTTATATAACTAATTTTAACACACCAATTATTCTCGAACAAGAGTCTTCTTTCATCCTTTTCATGTAAACACAAGCCTCCTTAAAATGTGATGACAAGTGGCTTGATTTTACTGCTTGGGTGCATAACTCCATATAAATATATTGTATTTTCTTGCATGAAACCTAATATTCACCAAGTGGGCTCGGTCCTTTCTGTCTTTTCACTTGCAGGCATCTTAACTACATTCTTCCAACTGCCCTCATTAGCAGGGGTTGGAATCACTTTTCCCTTGGCATACTTTTCTAATTTTCACATCATTGCATCGTTCATCATCTCCATGCACATTTGGAAGTCCATCATGTTTAAAGATTTTGTCTGCTTCAAGACTACAAATAGACCAAGGTGAATATGGAAAGTATGGCTATGCATTGTGAGATTTATAATATGCCACAGCTTGTTGGTTCATTGTTTAGGTGTCTCGATGACAGGGGCATCATATGTTAAGTTGTTGAAGTGCATACTTGTTTCTATTCCAGCTTTGATATCATCATACTCATACATGGTAATGCATAGTGTTTGTATAGAGTCACTCTTATTAGCACGTGGATTCCTAACCAAGGTCCTAGGAACACCATCATCAATTTTTGATCTAGATGTCTTAGAGCTTTTGAAATAATTGGAAATAGTACCTTCTGCTTCATCATTACTATTAGAGCAACCCGTATCATCAGAAGACACATACTCAAATCTGCATCTCAAAATTGTTATCTTCTAGAAAATGGATCCTGTTCATTTTCTACACAATGTCTTTCACTTAGGGTGTTGCCAATATATAATATGTTGAAGTGAATGAAGATATGTCGATGTGTGATCTGATCCCACATATGACTAACGGCTTTGTACATTCTTTGAATGGAATTATTGAATATGTTCATAGCAACCTGAGCTCTTTTACTTGCAGAGAGAACATTATATGAATCCTAGGTACCGCTGTCAAAAGCATCAACTTTGATAACCATTTCCACGAGGATTTAACCACCAACCATGTAAGAATAAATATCTCCTCTATATTTATCAGCAACAATGTGAATACATAGTAGGGTGGTTGCTTTAAATCTAGGACACATTCCCCATGCTCCATTCTATTTTCTATGAGACCTCGATGACTCTCTTCCTCATGGATGCTACTGCATTTTACATCATAAGTTGGTTTTCATGCTTGAAATGCCACCCATACTGCACCTTAGACATAATATCAAAAAGCTCAAGAACATCCTCACAAGAGCACCCACTGTGTGTTTCAATGACAAAAAAAAAATGAATGTGCTTAATTCTGATAGCAATAGCATCTGTCTATCACTTTATGGAATGACTAGACTCACCACCTCGATATCAAAAAAGGGATTTGATCCTATATTTTACATTTCTCTTCCAATAACAATGAGGATTTATGATGACATGCTCCTATTTCTCTCCTTTCAAATCAAGAAGTCTTGTTGATTGATAAAGGAGTCTTTATTAGATCACTAGGCTACCTTCAATATGGGAATGTCATTCTGTATGATTCCATTGCTCCAGTAAGAAAGTTACATGCACTTCATTGCATGGAGCTCATCAATGTTTTGCATAGACTGCAAGTTGCAACCATTATGCAAACTTATCAGGTTAACCCATGTGACTTTGGGCAATTTTGTATTTGGACTTGGATCTAACTATTTAGGTTAGCACCTTCAAACATTGTGAACTCTAGTCTTCAAGTCTTCCAACTTGTAGATCACCCTTAGAATTAGATTTAGAATAAAATCTAGATATTTAAACTATTTTGAACCTAGTCATTCTAAATCCAATTTGAGATATTCTTCTAAAATAAAGAATTGAAACTTGAACTCTGAACTAAGATAAGTCCTTGCACCTTAACTATTGAATAAAAATTCTGAACTTCACTCACAGGTTTCAATCCTTATAATTTTAGACCACTGAATTTCTGTGCCAAACCTCTGCACTTTCTTGAAATTGTTGAACTGACAAAATCTAAACCCGAATTATGATATAAGGCAAGATTTTGAACCTTTCTAAACTAAAAATTTTGTAGCTTGAACCACTTTGAACAACTTTGAAATAAGTTTAAAATACTTCAAAGAGGTTCAAAACCTAAAATTGAAAGTTGTAAATCCTAGGTCCATATGTGTACTAACAAGAAAGTATTTTTCTTTCTCCTCATTGAGTAAGATTTCCATGACCTTTTGAAAGTTTTTATCTTTGCAGCACTTTGCTATGTGTTCAAGAAGTATTTCCACCTCTTCCTATTCCTCATCAGTCTCATGGTCTTTCTCTTTGACATTCCTAGGTTGATCTTAGTGTTTGTTGTGACTACCATCTTCAAGTTCATAATCAGCCATTGTAGGAACATGTTCATTTTCACTATGTTGTGATTGGAAAGGTCCTTTGAAAAGGAGTTCAAAAGTTTTTTTCAAAGATGTGGGGCCTTTGCTAGCCTTAGGATCCTCTTGATATAAGGGATTCCTGGTTTGCTATAATTTTATGGAGAACATTCGCTGGACTCAAGGTGATATGACAGGTGAGGGAAATCATGAAGATTCCTCACTGGATGAACTAGACACAGATCGTGTGTAAAATGGAAGATGACCTCTACCATGATTATGACCCCTAGCACAACCTCACCTAAGTCTAAGGGGATAAAAACACATTTCCACTTCTTGTTGCGGGTCATACACAAGGACAAGAGGCAAAAACCAAGACAAGAATCACACTAAAATGTAGTCTCAAAAAGTAGCAAAAGAGTATTGTATACTAAGGTACAAGTAGTCTAAGTAGAGGCTAGAATAGCCAAAGATTATGACTATCATGACACAGAGTATAACGAACACTAGGGGATGAGAATAAGACAACTGAGAGACAACACTAGTTAAAGTATAGACCAAGAGTCATCAGCCAAGAAAAATGCCACTATTTGGGATTGTTTACAAATAGAGAAGAGGTAACTCGATGCAAGAAACAGACTAGAGGCAGAGTGCAGATAACTCAAAAAGATTGATTGGATAGTTTTAACACAAGCTTTTGCATGAAGATCCTCTAGGAGGTGTGTGAGAAGTACACAGACATGCAAAATCTTAGAATAGCAATTAAAACTCGCGCGAGGATGTGTTATGGGCTACGTGAAGAAGTGTTAGGATTTGGCAGATAGAATAGAGTACTATTAGAAAGATCTCATGCAGGGATGTGCAAGTACTCATGTGAGGATCTAGACAAAACCACATGAAGAAATGAAAGGAAAAAAAGTACTCACATGAAATGTTGTAAAATGTGCACAAAAATTGAGGTCAAACTAACAACTGAACTAGATTTTTGAAGAGATCTTGAAAACTGTAGGCTGTTCCAAACAAATTATTGTTTTGTTTGAAAAATATCAAATAGATTGCAAGGTTGATTTTCAAGTTGTGAAGTAGTATTTAGTTTCAAGTAAGACAAAGTGTTTTAAACAAGACATCAGAAGCAAGCAGTAGTTGAATACAATCCAACTTAGGACAAAGTAACTCAAAGGAATGAGGGAGTCTTGACTTTCAGTTTGTTTAGTAGGTTTGGACATGTTTAAGAATCAATAACAAACACACTTTATCCCTAGAAACCAAAAATTGTAGAGAAAGCAAAACCTTTGTCCCACAACTTATGCGCATGCATGCACCTCACACAGCTATGTCACCCCCTAGAGGGTGCCTGTGTTTTTGGTTTATTCAAAGGGCTCAATAACATCTACACTAAATGAACACCCTTGTGGCAGGGGTCAAGTGCATATACCACCTTCCAATGCCCAGTAACATGCCTAAGGTGAGTTTTACAAGAGAGATTCTTCCCCCTCCTTGCACAAAGGTTATGCCTCCTTTTGGAGGTGAACCGAGTAGCCTCTAACTAAATTTTTTACTTGGCTTCCATTCATATTAATCCTCGGTGGCTCTACAAGTGGAGTTGAGACCAATAGCCCACACCAGCATCTAAAAGTGCACACACTTTCTTAGCAAGACTAGGGCCAGTGCTAGCCAATGCAACAAATAGAGCCTCCCCTTGATATTCGATATCAAGAATCAAGAGGAAGAAATTAATATGGCTTTGAAGTCTTTCGCTCTACAAAGCTTCTTTATTATAGTGAGTTGGAATCTCCAATAAAAGGAGTGTACTCACTTGGGTCATACTTGGAAGTTGGATCACTCTAGCAACTCCTCTAAAGGATTGACTTAGAGTGGTGGTTTGAACATAAAGGTCAAAGTTGTTAGATTAGGTGAAAAACTAATCTCCCAAGAACACCTGCATGCATAAAACTGTCACATGGATGAAGCAAAGAATAGAGGCAAGGAAAAATCAAGGAGGCCAAAAAGCCAGATCCATCTTATGGACATGCAAAGAGCAATCTCACATATAATCCAATAAGTGAATGTTTAAAATAAAAAGAGGTGAATCCTTATAAAGGAATCACAAAACCCGAAAAGGGAAACTAAATCCTAAAAAAGCTAGGGTTGCACAATATAATTAATAAAATATTAATTATATGCACCTACAAGATAGCTTAAGAAAACTAGAGTAATAGGCAACTTAATTAATTAAATCAAAGTGATTTAATTAATAAGTTAGAACAAATAATTACTCTAACAAAAGTTTCTGATTTCCCTCAAGGGGAAAGAGCATACTCCTCTACCTTATTTTCTCACCCAAACAAGACAAACACATTAATCACTGACTTAGCTTAATCAATCTAGACTCATCCTTTCTAAATATTTTGATCCCCTAAAAGGAAATCATCATCTAATCATAGAAAAGGATTAGCACTAGAGAACCACTAAGTTGTTTGCCTCCCTTGGATGCCATCTTTCAGAGGCTTTGAGGTTTCTGATTCACCCTTGGTCATGACCTCCAAGTGGTGAAAAGCATAGTCCCCTATTCCTCTATCTTGCACCCTATGAAGTTCACAAGCCCTAATTAGACTATGTTTAGAAAGAAAGAAAAAGATACATTGTTTTAGTGGGTTTTAAAATTGGTCTTTGACAATCATATCTTTGACAACGTCCTGCAAACACACAGTTAGTTCATGTTTGGGAAAGTTTGTATAAAGGAGTCTTCATCAAATGTCCTGTAAATAACTATTAGGCTATAGAAAACCAAAAAAATTGAAATAAAGATGGTTTAGATAAAACACATTAGTGAAAAAAAATAAACAGCATACTGAAAAATTGCATCTTAATTGTGTTTTTTCAAGATTTTGTGTGAAATCTTGCACAGGTTTGCACGAGCTCTTGCACTCACGCGCATGAGAAAATGAGGTACCGCATAAGAATCCATGCAATAGGTAAATTTTTCATGTGAGGAAGTGGAAAAAAATAGGTGAAACCCTCAAATATTTGAGCGAAAATGAAATTTTCCATGCAAAAATCTAGAAGACTATACGGACAAGTACAGCAAAATGATGAAAATATCAAAAAACCAAATAGATGAGGCCAGAAAAATTATTTTTCTCTACCCCACGGTTGGTGCTAGAAATGTATATCTGAAAATGTGACCTTGAATCTTTCATGTACACTTTAGCATGGTCATTATATGTGGATTCATCCTGGAATAAACATGGAGTCATTTATCCAAGAAGCTCGACAATGTGACCTATTGTAGATCGAGATGCAGGCAACCAAACCTTTCTAGAATGAAGGATTTTTTTATGCAAAGTATGATTATGCAATTAGTCTAAATGAAGTGCAAGCATTAGTCTAAGAAATAAAAGGTACTAATCTAAATGTATGCATCTTTAATCTAAATGAGAATTTAAAAATGATAGCAATGTGAACTAAGCTAAATATATGCATCTTTAATCTAAATGAGAATATAAAAAATGATAGAACTATGAAAGCTAGAAAGTAAATGAGTACTTAGTTTGACAACAATTCAATACCATTCAAATTCTAACCTCTATAATGAGGGATTGAGAGTCTCTTAAATAGAATCCAAGAATTGATCAACGGTTAAGATCAATTTGGATGAATGGTTAAGATTAAAGAGAAGATTCAGTTAAAATGGAAACTTCCTTGTGTGGGTGAAGTTAACTATTTCAAATATGAGTTTGATGGGTAGTCAACTGAGCTTTTCATGAGTGTGAGAACAAGTTAACTAAGTTAATTCCAATTTGAGGGATAGTTCACTTAGAGTTTCTATTTTGGAATTGAAGAGAAGATTTTGAAGATTTTATTTAATTTAATAAAGTGAGATATGACCACATAAATGCCTTTTTCATTTAATTGAATAATCCCATTCAATTAATTAAAGTGAGCATAATTATTGAATTAAACATTTTAATTCCTTAGTACATTAGCCCTAGGATATAATTTAATTTAACTAAAGTATAAATACTTCAAATTAAATTAAATCTTAATCAATAGGTTTAATGTGACTAATTCGAGTCAATACTTTAGGAATTAAATAAGTAGCTTGATTAATGTAGATTAGGGTTTTCTACATTTGACAATTAAGTCAAATAGAAAAAATTAGAATAAGAATTACCTAGTAAAATAGGACTTAGGAGTTGCTCAAAATAGACTAGAATTGGTTAACATGGCAATGACCCAATTTTTGGGTATTGCACCAATAACGTGTTACTCTTTTCACTCTTCTGAAGTGATGCCCTGCGAAAGGCCAACCCTATTAAAGGTTACAATACACACTATTAAATGTGACCCTATTAATGGATTTCAATCATGTTGTTAGGAGTGAGCCTTGTTAGAGAACTTTAGACCATTCACTTGGAATGTCACCTAGTTAAAGGATTTACAAATGATTGTTAGGTCAACCTTAATCTAAAGGATTTACCCTAGACTGATACAATTGTTAGAGAGTAACAGTAAGGCTTGATTTGATACAACTTACAACTTCATTTGTAGATTACAGATCTTTGTTCAATCCTCAATTTTGTTTGGCCTTCATACTTTGCAACTCTGATAGCTTGTTCACCCTTCAAGCATTCATACCCTTTAAGCCTTCTTGCTTAACATGTCATTGCAGACTCTTTTCTTAGGTCACATAATGAAGCAAAACCGTTGACTCCTTTTCTCCCTTAGGTTCTCACACATGAAAACCTTGCTTCATGACCAGCCATTCCTATAAATAGGAAATTAAGATATTTTGCCACTTATTCTCCATCATCCAATTTAGGGTTTGGATGGATTAGGTAGGATACAATGTATCTACTCCATATCTCATATCTCTTCTAGAAACTTATCCTAGAATCATTTTTGAATTCACCTAAAAATTATTTACCTTCAATTCTGTGCCACCAACTCATTAACCTTATCTTCCACCTAGTTTACATAACCTAAGAAAACAAACTTGTCAGCTCAAATCCATCAAATTTATGATCTTTTAAATAATACAGTAGCTCAACATTATCAAGCTTATGATGCTTGGAATCCACTATGAAATTGCTCAGCACAAACTTAAGTTTGTTGGTGCTCAACATCAACTAAACTTTACTTAGCATCCACTATTCTTCTCGGCATACACTAGAATGAACTTTCACTTGGCTCCAACTAATTTTTTACTTGGCTTGCTCTGGCTTTGCTTCGCACCTACTATCCACTTGGTCAAGCTTGGTAGATAGACTTTGTGTAACTTGTTCTTCTAGACTTTCTTAGTATAACCAGCCTTAAGTAGATTATAAATACATCATGTCATCACTATCTTAATTGATTCTAGTACTTCATTATATAATCATAGCTCAACCTTTCCTCTAGGTGTTGTTCTTACATCTTTTGATCAAATCCTCTTCATCAATCAAATAAGTGATAGTACTTAGATCTTATAAGCAGTTGCCTTACCATCAAATAACAAGTTTGACATCCGTAACAAAATCATGATTGAAACACATAGTCTTCTTCAACAATCTCCCTCTTTCAATCTAGTTTCAGCAATCTCCCTCAACAATGATCTTTTCAATCTGATCTCAATAATCTCCCTCTTTGGCATTGATGGCAAACCAAAGTGATCAACCAAATCGTAAACACCTTGTTCAACCAAACTAACTAGGTTAAAATAGTGAGACAATACCAAAAATAAAACTTGTATTGAAATCTCTCCCTCTATTAGTAGCATCCATCTTCTGAATAGGTTACAAAACACTTTCTTATAATTCCCTCTTACTAGGTAAATATTAGGATTTCTCATTCTTTGCTCTTCTATTCAACAACTGTCTCCTTCAGCAATTATCTCCCTCTTAACATCAGTAAACTCTCCCTTTTTGACAACAATTCTCTTCTGATATAATATCGCCCTCTTGATTAGTCAATCTCTCTTGATCAATAAAACTCTTTCTCTTTGACAACAATGCCAAAGACTTGTCATCTTTAACATGACAGATATAAACTTTTTTGGTTTCTTCAATTTCTCCCTCTGTCACCTTGCTTGTGACTGATTTGAAGTTTCAGCTCTTTGATTACTTTACATAGCTCCTAAAGTAAGATCCTTTGCATTAATGTGTAACATATGAACATCAGATTATTTGATGTAGGGTACTCCTCTTGTTACTTAGATAGCCTTAGATAGGGGTATCACCCCTAATTTACCTCTTAGATACTCATGAGCATCCCTAGGTAATGCTTTTGTGAAGATATTAGCAATTTTCTCCTTCGTGTTAAAAAATTCCATCTTCACCTCTTTATCTTGAACTAACTCTCTCAAATAATTATACTTTATTGCAATGTGCTTAGTCTTTGTGTGCATCACAAGATTATTTGATATATTAATTGCACTTTTATTATCACAATAAAGTATCACCAGTTATGTGATCTCTTCCTTCATATCTTTGAGTAGCTATTTGATCCATACAATGTTTGTACAATTTAAAGTAGCAACAACATATTCAGCTTCAATAGTAGATTGTGAAGTGCAATTTTGTTTCTTGCTAGTCCATGTAACTAGTCTCATGTCTAAGAAGAATGCTCCTCTAATGGTGCTCTTTTTGTCATCAGTGTTTCTATCCCAATCAGCATCAATGTAGGCTCTTAATTTAATTTTTTCATTCTTCTTATAGTATAGACCAAACTCTTTTGTTCCTTTTAGATATCCCATTCTTCTTTTTAGAGCCATCAAATGATTCTCCCTAGGATTGGCAGAGAATCTTATAGCTATCCTTACAAATAATGTAATACCAGGTCTGCTATGTACTACATATTGCAATTTTCTAATCATAGACCTATACAATGTTTGATTCACCTCAGTTGAATCATCATTCTTTGACAACTTGTGTCCTATTACTATAGGTGTACTTACTAGTTCGGAACCTTCCAATCTAAAAGTTTTCAGTATTTCCTTGACATACTTTGACTGAGTGATGTATATACCATATTTCATCTGATATACTTGCAAACCTACAAATAATTTGATCTCTCCAAACATAGACATCTCAAATTCTTGCTTCATCTAATTTTCAAAATCCTTACATAAAGCATGTTGACCTCCAAATATGATATCATCAACAACAAATTTAGATAACAAAATACCTTTTCCTTTCTTTGTCTTCATGTACAAATTGATGTTATCATCAGTCCTTTCAAATCCAATCTTTACAAGATAATTATTAAGTCTCTCATTCCATGCTCTTGGTGAATGTTTCAAACCATATAGAGCCTTATGTAGTCTACATACCATGTTCTTATTGTTAAAATCAAAAAAACCTTCTGGTTGTTCTGTGTAAACTTCTTCTTCTAATAAACTATTTAGAAATGCACATTTAACATCTATTTAATAGACTTTAAAACCTTTGTATGCAGAATAAGCAAGTAAAGCTTTTACTCCTTCCAATCTAGCAATAGGAGTGAATGTCTCTCCATAGTCAATTCCTTCTTCTTGTGCATATCCCTTGTAAACTAGTCTTGCTTTGTTCCTTGTGACTTCACCATTTTTGTCTAGCTTGTTTCTAAATATCCACTTGGTACCAATCACATTTTTGCCTTCTGGTCTAGGAATTAGAGTCCATGTTTTGTTTTTCTCAATTTGTTCAATCTCTTCTTCCATAGCTTTACTTCAGTCATCATCTTCTAAAGCATCTCTCACTTATTTGGGTTTCTTCATGCTTAGCAAACATGTATCATTTCTCAATTTGTTTCTTTTCATGGGTCTAGCATCTTTATCTCCAATAATTTGAGTAGCAGGATGATGTTTTTTGACATACTTAGACAATATTGGTTCAGCTCTTGTTTCTTCATTTTGTCTTTCAACTTCAAATTCATTGCGTACATCTCTATCAGGTAGCACAACATCTCTTTCATGTACACTTATCTCAAAATTAGAATGTGCATCCACTTCATTATGTAATTCAACATTTGTATGCAACTCAATTCCTAAATGCAACTCAGCATTCATAGGGTGTGACTCGGCAGTCACTGAAACTTTCTATTGATTTATAGCTTGATTTGTAGCATCTTCATCAACAAGCATAATTTCATAAAAGTATACCAATGATTTGTATTCCTTTGATTCTTTCATAAGTTCAACCTCATATACGTCCATATATTCATCAAAGTTCACACTTGCACTTTTCACAATTTTGTTAGTGTTAGTATTTAAACACTTATAAGCTTTACTTCTTGTGGATTATCTTAAGAATATACTTTCTTCACTTTTCGCATCAAGTTTACCATTCCTAACATCTTTAAGAATGTAACATTTACTTCCAAATACCTTAAAGTATTTTACATTGGGTGAGTATTCATACCATAGTTCAAAAGGTGTTAAATGAGTACCTTTCTTGATTTGCACATGATTCAAGGTATATGCAGTTGTACTTACAGCTTCTCTCCAGTATTTCAAAGCAACATTCTTCTCCATCATGAGTGTTCTAGCATAGTCCATTATATATATGTTCCTCCTTTTAGCTATTCCATTTTGTGGAGGTGTTCTAGAAGCAGATATTTGTCTTTTGATTCCTCTGTCATTATAGAATATTTCAAACTCATTTGATGTGAATTCTCCTCCTCTGTTAAATCTCAAACACTTCAAACTTTTACCTAGTTTCTTTTCAACTCTTGCTAAGTACCACTTAAACATTTGGAAAGCATCAGATTTCTATTTCAGAAACATAACTGTCATCATCCTAGAATAGTCATCAACAAGAAATATAATGTACTTATCTCCTTTATAGCTTTGTACATCAATTGGTCCACACAAGTCAATATGGAGAATCTCTAGTATTCCTTTAGAGGTATAAGTTTTACTCTTAAAACTTAACTTTTTCATTTTGCCTAACTAACATTGTTTGCACATTACGTTATCAGGCTTCTTCAATTTAGGCAAACCTCTAACTTTCTTCATCTTACTTATACTAACAAAGCTATCAAAGTTAACATGACATAAACTCTTGTGCCATAGCCATACATCATCAAATTTTATAACAAGACAAGTAGCATCCACTATATCAAGATAGAATAGATTACTTCTAGTTTGATCACCCTTTCCAATCAATTTCCCATTTGTGTCATATATCTTATAAATCTTATTTTCAAACTCAACCTTACATCCTAAATTATTCAATTGTGACATGTTCAACAAATTATAATTAATTCATTCAACGTAGTAAGCATTATCACATAAAAATTTATCTGTGAGTTTGATAGAACCTTTTCCTTTTATCAGACATGGTACATTATTACCAAATCTTATACTATTTCCATCATAACAATTCAGGTTAATGAACTTACTTTTTTCTCCAATCATGTGATGTGAACACCCACTATCAATGATCCATCTATAATTCTTGTTCACACAAGTCACAAGTGTAGTTGCCTCATCTTTATCAAATTTGTCCTTCATTGCAAAATACACCACTTCATCATCATATTCATTAGAATCTTCTTTTGTTTCCTCTTTAGCAATGTAGCAAGACTTCTTGCTTTTGTCTTTGTAATCTTTCTTGTCTTCATCTCTTCTGCTCTTGTACTTGTCACCACCTCTGTAGTTCTTCTTCTATGGATCTAGGAGCAATATGACCAACCTCATTGCAATTGAAACAAATGAACGGTGACTTACCTTTGAACTTGTCTCTACCTTTGTGGAATCTTCTTGCTAGTAGAGCTTCAAGTTGTTCAACATCCTCCTCATCTATATCACTGTCACTAGACACATACTTCTTCTTTTTCTTCTTCTTCTTCTTCTCATCAGGTTCCTTTAATGATACTTTAGCTTTGAAAGCAGATTCAATCTTTTCAAGTTTGTAATTGTCAAAGTTAGATAGCTCAAAAGTAGTGAGTCTACCTACTAGACCTTTAAGTGATAGTTTATTCCCTAGAATACATCTTAGTTCTTGAATTGTAGAAACTTTAATAGCATATATAGGAAATAATGTCTTGCTTAGTATAGTATCATCATTTATATTACTAGTAGCTCCTCTTATTGCATTAACAACTTCTTTTATCCTTTCAACATATTGAGCAATATTCTCACCTTCTTCCATTCTCATATCATCAAACTTACATCTGAGACTTTCAGCTTTGGCTCTTAGAACATTTGCATCTCCTCCATTGATAGTGGTTAGGGCATCCCACATTTTCTTTTCATTTTCAAGGCCTTTGATATCATCAAATTTAGAATAACTTAGGGTAGAGGCAATCTTTTGCATTGCTTGGTGGTGTTCTTCCTTCTTCTTCATATCTTCAGTAGTTGGGGCACCAGCAGAATCAACATGCTTCATAGAAATGGTAGATTGTACATGATCTCCAAGTCCTCCAAGGTGTAGCTTCATCAAACTTTGACATGCAAGAAATTTATTTCTATTAAGCTTGGTACTTCTCTTTTTGACATCTTGATCTTTGTGCTTCTAGTACCTTCAAACTAGTCCTCTTAAGTAGATGGCTCTTATACAAATTGTTGGAATACTTTAGAATAACTAGGGGGGTGAATCAGTTATCCAAGGTCCAGATATATAAATAAAACATTTCATGGCCTAGTGAACCCATAAAAATTACTCATCTTGCATACATCCATAAGATTATGCAATCACTTAAAACTTGTAGGTTATTGTCAAATCAGCTTTGTAGAAATGTAAAACATGAAACATAATAGATTCATCAACACACTTGACACAACAATTTATGTGGAAACCCAATTTGGGAAAAACCACCAGTAACATGCTACTCTTTTCACTCTTCTAAAGTGATGCCCTATGAAAGGCCAACCCTGTTAAAGGTTATAATACACACTTTTAAATGTGACCCTGTTAAAGGATTTCAATCACCCTATTAGGAATGAGTCTTATTAGAGGACTTTAGACCATTCACTTGGAATTTCATCTGGTTAAAAGATTTACAAATGAATATTAGGTCAACCTTAATCCAAAGGATTTACCCTCGACTGATACAATTGTTAGAGAGTATAGTAAGGCTTGATCTAATACAACTTACAACTTCATTTGTAGATTATCGATCTTTCTTCAATCCTCAATTTTGCTTGACCTTCATATTTTGTAGCTCTGATAGCTTGTTCACCATTCAAGCATTCATACCCTTAAGCCTTATTTCTTAACATGCCATTGCAGACTCTTTTCTTAGGTCACCTGATGAAGCAAAACCCTTGACTCCTTGTCTCCCTTAGGTTCTCGCACATGACAACCTTACTTCATGACCATCCATTCCTGTAAATAGGAAATTAAGATATTTTGCCACTCATTCTCCATCATCCAATTTAGGGTTTAGATGGATTAGGTAGGATACAATGTATCTACCCCATATTTCATATCCCTTCTAGAAACTTCTACTAGAATCCTCTTTGAATTTGCGTAAAAATGGTTTACCTTGAATTTTGTGCCACTAGCTCATTACCCTTATCTTCCACTTGGTTCATATAATCCAAGAAAACAAACTTCTTAGCTTAGATTCATCAAATTTATGATCTTTTAAATAATGTAGCAGCTCGGCATTATCAGGCTTCTGATGCTCAGCATCCACTATGAAATCACTCAGCACAAACTAAAGTTTACTAGTGCTCGGCATGAACTAAACTTTACTCAGCATCCACTATTCTTCTTGGCATACACTAGAATGAACTTTTACTCAAATCCAATTAATTTTCTACTTGGCTTGCTCTGGCTTTGCTTGGCATCTACTATCCACTTGTTCAATCTTGTCAGACAAATTTTGTGTAACTTGTTCTTCTAAACTTTCTTAGTGTAACTAGCCTTTATATCCTTAAGTAGATTATCAATACATCATGTCATCACTGTCTTAATTGATTGTTGTACTTCATTACATAATCATAACTCAATCTTTCCTCTAGGTGATATTGTTACATCTTTTGATCAAATCCTCTTCATCAATCAAATAAGTGATAGTACTCAAATTTATAAGTAGTTGCCTTACCAGCAAATAATAGGTTTGACATCAGTGACAAAACAATGATTGAAACACATAGTCTTCTTCAGCAATCTCCCTCTTTCAATCTAGTTTCAACAATCTTCATCAACAATGATCTTTTCAATCTAATCTCAAAACTTATATTTTTACTTTATTATAATATTATATTTTCACTTTATTATAATATTATAATATTCAAATATAATATTTTCACTTTATTATTATATCATAATATGAAATTATGCCCCATCAAAAATTTCAATCCCCAATATAACCCTCTAACCAACATATTAGCCTACGAAGATCATACTAATAGGTTAATCCCTGAAATTTTGATGCTGGCAAAAATGGGGACATTACAGTGTATCCCACATTTCCTTGGAGTTATTGCAAGTTTTAATGTCATCAAGCTCATCATATCTTAGGGCTGATGCAATCTCCAACATACCTCGGTTATGTTCTTGTTTCTCTTTCAAGTGTTGAACTATCAAAGGAACTATTGTTATCTCCACATATGCATTGTTTACAAAATGTATTGCACCTTCTCTACTTCCTGCTAGATGTAGCTTCATCAAAAATTTCCATCCAGGGAAGTTCTCTTTGTTTAACCTTGATACCTCCTTTTTGTATATCTTGATCTTTAGATTCAAGTACCTTCAAAATTTTCTCTACAAGCATTAATGCTTTGATACCAATTGTTAGAATTTTTACAATAATTGAGAGGGGGGTGAATCAATTATTTAAGGTCCAAATGTACTAATTGAACAAACAAATACTTAAACAACTTCATATCTTAACATCCATTACCTCAGCCTCTATAGTAAACTTTCAATAACATAAAGTAGCAATTCACTGTCCTAAATATAACAGACTTGCAAAATGTAAACATTAACATTAAAATTATCACAATAACATCCACACAAGTTTGACACTAGGATCTAAGATGGAAATCCAATATGGTAAAAACCACTAGCAACATGTCACTAATCTTTCACTCTTCTGAAGTAAGCTATGTTAGGAGCCAATCCTGTTAAAGGTTAAAAAATACATTATTAAATGTGACCTTGTTAAAGGATGTAATCACCTTGTTAGGAGTGGTCTTGTTAGAGGAATTTATAACATTCCATTAGAATGCCACCTTGATTAAAGGATTTACATATGATTATTAGGTTAACTTTGATTAAAGGATTTCAAATGGTTACAATGGTTAGAAAGTAACATCAAATTTGATTTGGAAAATACAACACACTTTACAAATACAAATTTTGTTCAACTCTAATGTTGATCTGCTGAATGGCTTTCATTGTTATCTCAGTCCCTAATTCACTTAGCAACCCTTCAAGCAATCACACTTCATCTCTTCTTAACTCTTCTTGACCTCCTTAACTGAAATGTCCCTTTTTTGATTTTACATGATATTTCCAACCTTTAATCAGATCTTTAAGATCAAACAACTAATATCACAAAGATCCTCCAAATTTCTCAAGAAATCCCAAATCGGGTATGCCAGAAATTGTGCCAAAAGCTTCACAGCTTCACCAATTATTAATAAATCTGAAAGTGGACATTTTTACAGAAATTTCAGCAGCATAACAGACTAAAAAATGACATTTCCAGATCCTTATAACCTTTACACAACAGTTCTCAAATGTAGGACAAAAACTATGCTCATCGGGCTCCCGAAATTAACACAAAAATGCCCGAAAACACCACACAACACTAATAAACTATCTCAGAAGTTTAATCACATCCCAATACATATATTCATCTCTATTTTAACAGCTTAAAGTGTGAGATACAGCAGCAACCCAAAATGATATGAAATTCTCAACTGAAAACACCAAACTCGTGCAAAAAACACACCCAAAAACCCACAAATCTACACTGTTCAGCACAAAGGCAAACTCTGTATGAGCATGCACATGGAATGGCTTCAAACTCCCATCCTTAGCCTTCCTAGAAACCTACAAACTCCCATTCTTGGGTCTCCCTGGAAACCTGCAAACTCCTATTCTTGGGTCTCCTTCTCCACAGGTTTGGCAGCCTCTGAAGAATAACAAAGAATGAGCAAAAATCAAGTTCTCCTCCCCGCCCAAAATGCCTCCAAACCCCTTAAAAGAGGGAATAACTGTAACTCACGTCCAAGAGAGGTTAATGAAACATATTTTAATAATAATTTTCATTTATTAGTCCAACGGTTTCCAAAGATTAACCCCCCTGTTTCCGAAACTTCACTTTCTTGGGCCTGCCTGCCTTAGCAAAGATTATTATTTTTTAATTATTTGAAAAGGGGACATGAAAAGTCCTCCCCTCCCAAACATTTCTTGTCCTCAAGAAATCGTTGAACAATAAACCAATCAATCCACCTGGATCTCAAATGTAGTCATGAACTATACTACTACCAATTAACACAGGCTCCTGCAATATCCTCTGCAATATGACCAAGAGGAATCCATAATCAAACTGACAATTATAGCTCAACCAAACTCCGAAATCACCACTACCACAATCAAAAACCCATGATGCACAAACTCTTAGAACATCAGAACCCAAGCAAAGTGGACAAATCAAACTACCAACACAGTAAATACCATCAACGCATCCCACTGGCCTATACGGAATGCACAATCCAACTCTGCAACAATGGTGAATGCTCTCGAATGAAACTATACCAAGTATGGAGAATCCACACACTGTACAACTCCTGCAGTCAACACAACTTTGCAAATCACCGGCCACTATCTCATAACCATAACTACCATGCACCCCTGATGGTGAAAAGCCATCACAAGATAAATAGCAAGAATTGGAACCCAAACCAAATCTTCCTGCCATCAACTCCTCAACACAAGGATCAAATGCTAACTGATGTACATACCTTGCAATATAATTTTGATTAAAAAAACCAACCTTAGTCAACAACTCACCATGAACAAGTGATACAACCCACTGTGACTGATAACCAGCTAAGTCAGGAGATGTCATAGCCAAAGGAGTAGAATCAATAACAACACCCGCTGAAGCATCACTCTGAAACTCCTGCTCTAAGTCATGTATTATCAAGCTGTCAACTGTAGAACCTATCGCCGTGTCATGCCCATCACAACTCTCATCTTGAGGCATCAAATTGTCCCATAACTGATGATAAGCACTAGGAACCAAAGTACATCTCTGTATCATTATCTCATCAACATGGTCATCAAAGGTAAATTGATGAGCATACCTCACAGTGTAATGCCGATAGAATGCACCAATCTCAGTCAGTGGCTCAGACTATAATCCAGATGAAACTAACTGCAATTGATCATTAACCATGTTGGAACTAACTACTACCTCCGAAGATATCACCAAGGGAGTAGTGTTACTAGTAGGAACCATGCCAACTGCCGACTCACCAACATCACACATGATCTTTGATACATCTCTAGTCTCTATGCCATCAATACTAGAGGCCACCACCATGTCAGGAATACAACAATCTGCTACAACACCCAACTCAACTGAACCTAACTCTAGTGGGAATGAATCTGATATTCCAATGTTAGTATCAAGAATGGATGCATCCCCATCTCCACTGTCTCTGACAATCTCGGCCATGGACATCCTCGGATCACCAATCACCACAGCTTGTGACTGTATAGAATCAAGTGAAGACTGTAGTCGCTCTAACTCCATGGTCACCTTAGCCAAATGAAACTGTGACTCCTTGAAAGCCAACTGTGTACTCTCAAGAATCTCAGAAGTCACCTCAAGCTGCTCAGTAAGCTCACTCACCTCATCTTCCTTGGCCAACAATGCATCATATGTTGTACTGCCCCGCTTCATAAGATAATCTCTATCAGCTACCAACTACATATAATCCTGTCTCAAAATCTGGATAGCCTCCCATAAAGAGTGGAACTCTGTCAAGGAAAGATAACTGCCTCCCTTCTCATCACTAGTAGGAGAACCCCATCCATAAACTGCTAACAACTGACGAGCAGCATCAAAATACTGGCAAGTGATAGCAATGTCTTGGTCACTAACTCTCAACTGATTAGACACATGATGGCATTGGCTTGACTGTCTCCTACAAACCTCCTCTAATGCACTTTCTAAAGGAGTATCCTCAAAGTTACTAGTCTCTAGAGTATTACCATCCATATCCTGTGAATCAAATCTAAAACTCATATCAACATATGGATTATCAAAAACATTAGCATTGATGTCCAACTCCTCTATACCCAAGGAAACTAAGTCTTCAAAATTTCCCACTGCATCCTCCTGGATGTCATCAATGCCAATATGATCTTGGGACTCATCTATACACACTACCAACTATGAAATATCATCAACACATTCTAGCAAGTATGGTCGACTGGATATATGAACAAAGCCCAACATCGGTGTATAAAAACTAATACCAACATTGGACAAGCTGCTAGCACAAGAAAAGACAACACCGTGCAATCTGCTAATCAAATCCATGATAGCACCCAAACAAACACTGCTACCAAAAAGTGTTAAAGATCTCCTATCAACTGAATCCCAAATGCCAATATAACAATCTTGAGTCCATATCTGTAAACTAGAATCAGCTGGTAACTCAAGAAAAATCCTCACTTGAGTAATATGACCAATACCAACTAACTCCACATACCTATCATGATGAGATAATGAAGTCAAAATACTATCTTCACTCACCTTCAGTTGGTAGGATAAATCATGTGAAGTACTACCTGCCTCAACCTCATGTGATGAAGCATCTAATTGTGCCTGGTACTCTTTCTCAACAAAGTCATGAATGCTCAATGTTTGCTCATCTCTACTAGGTATCTCACCATCCTGCACAACAACATCCTCATAATCATCATCTGAACCCACTACATTATAGTCACTGCCTGTTGTAACTATACCATCCTGAATACCTGTGGCATCACCCTTTGACAACCTGTAAACAATTGTCTCAATTTGAGTATCAAGTTGACCGTTACTATCAATCTGTGTAGTATCCTTTCCCACCACCTCCTATGGCAGAGTAGAATCTGAGACCTCTACCTGGCTATCAGCTAGTTTCTCAAACTCCTCATGCAAGTTCTTGGGAATTGTGTCATCTGTCCTGTGAGAAAATCTGCCAAATATAAATCTAGTCAACTTATCCACCTTAGCTGGGTCAGATAACATGTCATTCATTATACGGTGGTGCTCAACCAACTGTTTAGACATGTCATGGCTTATTTTCCTAAGTTTATCTTGAATGTCTAAATAACCATCCTTTCTACTATTTTGACTCTGGCTATCAATTGTCCAAGATCATTTCCTCTGAGACTCTGTACTATACCTGTCCATTCTGGATAAAGTAGAGTGTAACCCCAATAGGATATAACTTCTTCAAACACCAAGAACTAACAGTAAAATGATTAGAAGTAGCATGCAACCATAGATTTGGACATGCAACTGATTAGAAGCAACATGCAACCACCAAATTATGACATGCAAGATCTGGGTAGTTGTCAAAACTGACATGCAAGATCTGGTAGTTGTCAAAAATGACATGCAAACTTCTACAACCACCAAATTCACCAAGAACTAACATGAAAATGATTAGAAGTAGCATGAAACCATAGATTTTGACATGCAACTAATTAGAAGCAACATGCAACCACCAAATTATGACATGCAAGATCTGGGTAGTTGTCAAAACTGACATGCAAGATCTGGGTACTTGTCAAAACTGAAATGTAAACTTCTACAACCACCAAATTCACCAAGAACTAACATGAAAATGATTAGAAGTAGCATGCAACCATAAATTTTGACATGCATCTGATTAGAAGCAACATGCAATCATAAATTATGACATGCAAGATTTGGGTAGTTCTCAAAACTGAAATGCAAGATCTGGGTAGTTGTCAAAACTGACCTGCAAACTTCTACAAACCCTCAGGCTGGCAAGATCATGGCTCTAATACCACTGAAATTTCCCTTTTCTGATTTTACATGATATTTCCAACCTTTAATCAGATCTTTAAGATCAAACAACTAATATCACAAAGATCCTCCAAATTTCTCAAGAAACCCCAAATTGGGTATGCCAGAAATTGTGCCAAAAGCTTCACAGCTTCACCAATTATTAATAAATCTGAAAGTACACATTTTTACAAAAATTTCAGCAGCATAACAGCCTAAAAAATGACATTTCCAGATCCGTATAACCTTTACACAACAGTTCTCAAATGTAGGACAAAAACTATGCTCATCGGGCTCCCGAAATTAACACAAAAATGCCCGGAAACACCACACAACACTAATAAACTATCTCAAAAGTTTAATCACATCCCAATAAATATATTCAGCTCTATTTTAACAACTTAAAGTGTGAAATACAGCAGCAACCCAAACTGATATGAAATGCTCAACTGAAAACACCAAACTCATGCAAAAAACACACCCAAAAACCCACAAATCTACACTGTTCAGCACAAAGGCAAACTCTGTATGAGCATGCACATGGAATGGCTTCAAACTCCCATCCTTAGCCTTCCTGGAAACCTGCAAAATCCCATTCTTGGGTCTCCCTGGAAACCTGCAAACTCTCGTTCTTGGGTCTCCTTCTCCACAGGTTTGGCAGCCTCTGAAGAATAACAAAGAATGAGCAAAAATCAAGTTCTCCTCCCCGCCCAAAATGCCTCCAAACCCCTTAAAAGAGGGCATAACTGTAACTCACGTCCAAGAGAGGTTAATGAAACATATTTTAATAATAATTTTCATTTATTAGTCCAACGGTTTCCAAAGATTAACCCCCCTGTTTCCGAAACTTCACTTTCTTGGGCCTACCTGCCTTAGCAAAGATTATTATTTTTTAATTATTTGAAAAGGGGACATGACATTAACTTCACCAATCAATAGCATCAACAACTACTCTAACCTTAGTAGGTTAGCCCTTTTACCTCCTTAAATAGGTAATTTTTATATTTTATTACTTAAACACTACCACAGATCTTACATTAAGATCATATTCAGCACATACAATGAATTTTTCCACCTTCTTGTTCATCCTCTTCTTTTTGAGAAACCTCTCTTTCAAATTAATTCATTGATCATTACCGAAACCTTTCCTAGCATTAAATATTCCAAGTCATTCATCCTTATCTTCAGCATGCTTTACATATTAAAAGAAATCAACTCTGTCGATCAAAAATCACGACTTCCTTATAAACTATCAAAATGTTGTCCCTCATCCAACACTATGTTTTGACACTCGATCATCATTGGGTTACTTGGTTACTACTAACTTTCTATTCGACACATATATTATTACTCGGTCAATATTGATTCTAGGTCAACACTATTTATGCTTGGCTTGTACTAGCACTAAATCAACACTAGCATCACTCAGTAGAAACTTCAAGTTCCTTAATCTTCTACTATGTTGCTCAGTCGAGCTTGTGTATTTGATCAATCTTTGATTATTTATTCAAAGCTCTAGTACAACTATATTCTTCACTTGCAACATGATTAAATAATCACTTTATCTTGTCAAAGTCTAACTAATCTCAAGTATCCATTGTAGTTTATTCTCAAAACTCAACCTTTCCTTTAAGTGATTTTGTTATGACCAACTTCTCAAATCCTATTCATCAATCATCTAGATATGACACACAAATCAGATAGAAAATTGTCTTACCAATAAGGTTTGACATTAATGACAAAATAACAATTGTTCCAATTTTAGTTTCCAACAATTTGTTCATTATAGGTATTTTACCTCAGTTTATCATTACCTTGTATAGCACACCTGCTACTTTCATTGAGACCTTGCCTACATCGTTATCTTTATGTGAATCAGCTAATTCTAGTTTCTTGCCGATAACTTTATCTTCATGTCAATCTAAGCTATTGATACATCAATTCATTCATTCATTTGAGATTCGAGAGTGAATTTATTTATTTTCTCTTGATGTGCCCTTGTGACCTATGTCTTTGTAGTAATCTTTCTCAGTGGAGAAGGAAGGGTCTCGCATAATAGAATAGTTGCTACCTTCATGTAGACCTTCTGAGGTTTTTGACATATTATATGTTCCAATTTTTGGCCCTTTAATGTGTATTAGTAAAATGTTAAAAAATACATGTAATAGTTAACATTGACCTTTGAATTGATTTAATATTTAATGTTGCAATGTTCATTGGTTGTATGACATCTCTTATTTATTTTTTATGTAGGTCAACCCCGAAGGCATTCATAAAGGACTTGCATTTGGAGTTGTTGTACTCTTCTTGAGGTATTTTAGATTATTAGTTCACTACAACTGTTGAGAGGAAAGAAAATTAATTTTGTTTGCAAATTCCTAATATCTATCTTGTATGTTACAACTTTCAAAGTCACATAATCAATAGAACCCCACATCAACACCTAGAGGCAATATAAAGGTTTGCATCTTTATTGTCCAAAACACATAATTGAAGCCACCAAACAAGGGACCTAATAATTAGATTCAAGTACAACTTGTACCATGTTATACTATTATCATATCAGCACTCATATATAGATGGTTTCAATAGTTAGATTCACTAAGCACAACTCATAATTTATCATTACAACTTGTAGGAAGAAATATGAAATCTTTATAGTTTTATCGAATGAGAAAAATCTTTAAAATAGGGAGAATTTATAGTTTTATCCAATGAGGGAAATATTTACATACTTTTTGAAGGGAATGATAGGACATGATGAAAAGACATATTGGTTCATCTTGGTTACCACCACTCTATTGCTAATCACATTTCATATGAATGTCATATTAGTAACTTTTTTCAAATCATCATTTTCTTGTTCATGTTAGGATCAGGCTACATGCCTCAAATACTCATATGTGATTGGTTTTAGTTGATCATGAACCTTACATACAAATGGTTTGACTAACCAAAGACCTCTCAATTTTTTTTGGATTGTCAATGAATCAATTTACAAATGGCTTTGGATAACCATAGACCACCATAGACTTAATATTATATGAAAATATACCAAGTTAGTTCAAGTTGTACATGCAAATGTTTTGAGATTTAAAAAGGGATAATTTTAGTGAAAGGATTTTCATCTTAGTAGATGTTAAACTTAAATTTGGTGCACAATAAAATGCATTGTTCATTTTCAAGGTTTCCTCTCTAATGTTAATGTGTTTAGTGAAATGGTTATCAATGATAGATCTATCAAGTACAACCAATTGAATAAGGGTTCAAGCAAAAGATATTCCTATGAAGAAGGATCATGTCATATAATAAAAGTGAATTAGATCGAAATAAGGAGACAAAACCTAGATTGATGTCTAACTTTCAAAGATAAAGTGATGAAAAATGTTATTGTCCCTACAAAAGGTGTAAGGGCTTAAACACTACAAGACTCCTAATCAAAATAGCTAAGATAAATTGTAGGGATGATGGTCACATTGAAGGGGGGTTCAAATATTGTCCATTGGTAAGTTGTTTTTAATATTATTTTAACAATTAATATACATATGAAACCACTTAATGATGAGATCATGATCATGGTTTGTTTATGTTCATAATTTTAATACAGGTTGATCTCCCCAGGGAAATGCATGATATGGGTGACCACATCCTAGGGAATATGGTTTAGGAAGTGGAGGAACATGGAGGTGCAAATATTGAATTTGAAGATCATGATTCCATGGAAGTTGATGATCACACACCAGAAAACACATTTGAAGATGATGATACAAATACATTGATCCATGACACATTTGGTACTAATGTAAATGATGATGATTATGATCATGATGATGATGATTATCATGATGACATTTATGCCATCCATGATATACCTCTACTTGAGATGGAAAATATGGCCCTTTAAGAAGGCTCCTAAACAACTATTTTCTATGTTGTATTGGTGTTAGTGAATTTGAAGGTTGTGAATGGTTTATCCAACATAACAATGTCACATATACTAAGGTTTGTCATATGTGTGTGTGTATACATACATATATACATATATACATACATACATATGTGTGTGTGTGTCATTATTGTCAATAAAGGGTGAAACACGTACCATTAACATTGTTTACATTAACAACTTATACATTTTTTTGTAGATTGACAAGTGAGTTTCTGTTACCACCATCAAATATTGTCCCTCAGTCAAACCAAGGATTGTGTGTCACTTTAAAAGATATTGGAATGGATTATCAAGCAATAGATTCATGTCCCAATGATCATAGTATTTACCATAAAGAAAATTAATTTGTAACAGAATGCCCTAAATGTGATAAAAGTAGATATCAATCAGATCAAGTAAGAAAAAAAGTGTCTCACAAGGCTATTCATTACATTCCCATTATTCCACGTTTACAATGATTATTTAGGTGCAGTAGCTTGGCACAATTTATGGATTACCATGAATGCAATATAATTTGAGATGATATTATTTGAATGCCTATGGATGGTTCATCATTTATGGACATAAAGGAAAAGTGGCCACAGTTTAAATAAGAACCTTAAAATCTCATGTTTCGTTGGCAGAAGATGATGTCAATCCATTTGGAGAGATGAGATCTATTTACTCAGTGTGGCTTAGTTTTTTTATCAACAATAGCCTTCCTCCATGGATATCAATAAAGAGGGAGCACATTATTTTGGCAATGATTGTTCCAAGTATTTTATCATTTTATAGTTATCTACATGTAATTATAAGTCTTGCGGCAAAATAGTCACAATAATTATACAATGTTTTTGTTGTTCATTGAACTAGGTAAGTACCAAGTAAAAGATGTGAATTTACATATTGAGTCTCTTATCAATGATTTGGTAGAGTAATGGAATGGTGTCACTATGTATGCAATCTCTAGACCAATTGGACAAAGATAATTTCAATTCTATGCAATACTTGTATGGAAAATACATGATGCCCTAGGGATGACACATTTTTGTGGTATGTTATGGTGAATTCAAGTTTCACATGATAATTTTAGTCATTAAAATTAACATATGTAATCTAGTTGTATCATTATCTAGTAGGTTTTAAAAGAAAGGGAAATTTTTCATGTCCAACTTTTGGTCCAAAGATGAAATCTTGTCATTCAAAAATTTTAATAAAAATGGGTGTTTGATGAGTATAGGCACTTCCTCCATAGAAGTCATAAGTATTGAACTATCAAAAAATATTTTTTCAATGGGAAAGAAGAGACAAAATCAAAGCCACAAAGAATGACACCTCCCCTATGGAAGTTGGAATACAATCGGATAAATCATCAAGGTAATGTCACTCTATATGATGGTTTTTGTTTGAAATTTATATTTTGATATTGTCTTTTGTTTACTAATGATGCAACTGATGCTTTTGAAGGTCGTCAAGAAATTATTGAGCGCCTTACAAAGGGACTAAAATGTTATCCAAGAAAATTTAGTAGATTTCCCTATTATGAGGACCTATAAATCATGCATTTGTTTGATACAATGCATATTAGAAAGAATATAATAGGTGACAAAGAAAAAATTATCAAAATTTGTAGCAACGTTCATGAATCCAATCATGCATTGAAAAAATTCATTCAATCAAATACCAATGGAGACCAAATTAATATGAGTGTCCTTCCTTGGTTATTAAAAGAGCAGCAAAGTGATGTCATAAAAGAAGTCATACAAAAAAATTGATTTCCCACTAGATATACTACAAACATAAGTAGTCGCATATCAAAGAAAGATGAATTTGTGTCGGGGTTAACAATGCATGAATGTCATACCTTCATCAAGGTACGTCATGTTCTTCTCTATTTACAATATATTTTTGAAAGTGCATGTACTTTTCATTGTATTATATTATAAAATAATGAAATCATCAATTTATAATTATTGCAGTATGTGTTATCCCTATCTCTCCCTAAGAACTTCAACAATAACATCAAACAAGTGATATATGATCTTGAAAAATACATGAGGTAAACAATGATATCTGTTCAATTTGTTGTATATATTTATTATATTCACAATGTGTCTCATGTTTATACATATTTGTGTCTTGAATCTCTTTTAGGTGGTTTTCATATAAGTAAATCCTTTAAAAATATATATATATATACATTGGAAGATAATAATTCCTCAACTGACGTGTGAAATGAAAAAGTGCCTACCTCCAACTTTTTTCAATGCACAAGAATACTACCTCATACACCAAATTGAGGAGATTGAATTGTGTGGACCTATACAAACTAGGTCAATGAAAATGGTTGAGCAACACTTAAATGTTTGAAAGCTAATTTGGTTTGACAAAGAGTGTGTTCAAAGAGTTCTATGGTGGAGGGATATATGGTATATCAAAAAATGGTGCACATTACTCAATATCTTCCTAATCTTACAACAAAGACTCGTATAGATTGCATTTGGGATTTTGATTCCACTAAAAAATTTCAAGGGGAGTACTTGGTTGGGAAAGGTAGATTGAGGAAACTGAGAGGTATAAGATGTTATTGTAGTTAATTATTTCTTAATCTTCTAAATAAATCATTGTAATTCATATAGTTATTATTTTGTATAACTATTTGAGAGTGGGATGTACTACATTTGTATATTGCAAACAATCAAAATTGGATTACAATATGGATTGAATGATGTCAACAATCTAGTTGCACATTAACATGGGAATGTGTGTCTTCATTGGTTAAAGAAGCTCATTCTAATGAAGATTCCAATGTTACAGAAAGGAAAATAGATTTGAAAATGGTTTAAGAGATTTCCAAGTACATTGAAATTTGTTAATCACTGCATGTTTTTCAATCCATGATACAATGATTTTAAGATGTTTGACATATTATTGTAGGTGAATACCACAAGGCTATGTTATGCAATGGTTATAAATTTTGCATCAAGAAGTTGGATGATATGAAGAAAACATGTGATTATGAGATAAGTACAATCTTTCAGGTCACTAATATTTCTTCTAGAAATTACTTACATCCATGAATGTCTAAAAATTGATCCTATGGCATCTTGGATGATATACTTGAATGTGACTACAATTCTTTCAACTTGGGTCTATTCATTGTCAAATGGTACAAGCTATAGCTTAATCAAAATGGTTTTGATAAAATTGTTATTGAACATGATAATGGATTTCCAATGATTAATACTAGGTTGTCCAAGCTAGTTGGGGATGATCCCTATGTTCTTCCAAGCCAATGATGTAGATTATGGTCATGAACTAGAGTTATTTTATTGTGATATTCCTGATAAAAAATTTATTGAAGCAAAAGAAGATGATGATGATGTTGCACCTACTGATCAATATGATGAAAATGATAAAGATGATGACGATGATGACGATGGTGGTGGTGGTGGTGGTCATCGTGGTGGTCGTGGTCGTGGTAGTGGTGATGATGATGATGATGATGATGAAAATGACAATGATGATGGAGATGACATTGTTGATGATGATGAGATGGATGAAGATAATCAATGACATGAATAAAATATATATTTATGTGATCAATGATTATGCTATTTAATATTGATTTATTGATAGATATTATAGTTATCTGATCAATGCTTAATTTAATTAATTCATGATGTACCTTTCAATATTTTTAACTCATATGTGATGCTTATGTTAGATGTGATACATTCAAACTAATCATTGGTGTTAATTTCAAATTTATGTTTTGTGTGATGTTGTTACCCTTGGTCAAAATAGGTAATGACTATAGACATCATCAACCCAGCTTCTTTATAGATTCCTTTACAAATAACATAAAGTAAAGGTAAGAAATAGAAAATATATATAATGATTATGATGACCACATATTGTGCGTCATGTTGTCTACTATGTAATTTTGAGTATACGTATTGTAATTTTTTAAGCTAACATAAGATGATTGAATTACATATGTAGGAAACTAAACCACTTTGATTGCAAGCATCTTGCACAATCTCATGGATCATTAAGTATAACTCAATACACCCTATAGAGATTGTTGTCTTTTATCATTTGCAAAATATCCCTCATTGCTAGTTATCTCTTTCATTTCATTGAATGCAAGTACTAGCAAATAGGTATTTGTCAGATCTGCCTTCCTCAAGTGAGGGAAATATAAGAATGGAACAAGAAAGTGACCATTTACTATGTATACATTAAGGAGATTAAATAGAGGTGAAAAGATCATAAATTAATTCAATAAATGCATGAAATATTTCTTTTCTTGAGGGGGCTCATGTTCTTACGATGATGAGAGAAAAGGCAACTCAAAGGTGACCTTTAGGTACCAACATCTACAGAGATAGTGGGTCCCCAAGGAAATTCCTCCAATAAACATTGTTTTGTGTGTTGGAGAGAGGATATATCACATAAAACCATCATCATTACATATTTTGGGCCTATTTCTATGGATGGCATAAAGGTCTCTTATAGAAAAGTTGTCAAATTGATGGAGTATGTCAGACCTTGTTACGATTACAGTAGTTGGATGCAGATTGTTAAATATATAAAAAGTATGTGTAGGTATGTACTCTTAGACAATTATATATGATAGAAAGAGAATGGAAAAAGTAAAAGAGTATCTATATACATTGATAGAAGGCTAAAAGCATTAGGGGATATTACAAGTTTTATAAATAGTAATTGACCTAAGTCAACTATTCAGAAACCCAATTGCATATTTGAGGTACATGAGGGAATCATGTATTTGTTTGTGTGATAAAATCAATATGTATAGGGGAAGAGTTGTGTATTGATTATCAATTGAATTGCATTTATACAAACAAAGCCACTATCATGGTTGGGGTGGTACATAATATGCACCATTTAAATAAACCTCTAATCATTGACTCCAACATACCATTAAATTATTAAGTCTTTTTGCTAACATTTCTACTAATATATGTCACTGTCTTCCGAGCTGTAAACCGTTGGTACTATTCAAGATAGTTGAGTGTAATTAGCACTACTTTTTTTTTAAATAATTGAATTTTTTTTACAAACTCACAATTTGGTATTAATTAAATCATAAAATGAACTTGTGCATGATTTAAAATCTTTTAAAAATAATTAATAAAATTGAGTTATATAGAATTATTGTATCATCTAATTATCTCTTCTTTTAATTGAAGCTCTCTTATAATTGATTATTATTCAATATAAGTTAGAATAACAACACATGTGTTTTATTTTACATTGTCTTAAAAAAGGTGAATATGGCAGCTAGGGTTTCTACTAGTGTTGTGGTGCTTGATGGGGCTTCTATTGTCATTTTGGATTCTATTAATGTTGGGTTGTATTCTAAAGATGGTAGTGCTTTGGCTAGGGTTTCTCTTCCTGTTAGCATTGTGTCAAAGCTTGGGGCTCTGACTGGGGTTGTTGTCTCGGCTGGTGTTAAGTTGTCTACTGAGGTTGCATCATTTTTTGCTAGGGCTTCATTTTCTTCTCATCTTGTATTGTCCTCTTTAGCTGATGGTGCCCCTAAGGGTTTTCTATCTACTAGTGCATCTATGGGTTTCATGGCTAGGGTTTTATCAACTATTGAAGCTTCAAAGCTCTCCAGGGCTTTGCATGCTTCTCAACCTAGATCTTCAGCTAGGGCCTCATTGTCTGTTGGAGCTTCTATGTCTATTGGCACTGAGTTGCCTACTAAAGGGATTATGCTTGACTCTATTCCTTCTATTGGTGCTACTACAACCTTATCATATGTTGGTATGGTCTTAGTCGGTGCTACGACTAGTCTTTCTGGGGTGTTAGGCTTGGTGGTGGATCGAGTTTGAATGCTAGGAGATCTTTTCTAGTTGCTAGAACTATTTGAATTTCTTTGGACAAGGAAGTGTTGACAAAAATTGGGGATGCTTCCACTAAGTTCTCATATTGTGGGGTTATCTATCGATTCATGGGTCTTTGGCCAAGTCTTCCTAATTTGAATCAATGGATCTCTATTTATTGGGAACCTCTTAATTTTGGTACATTTCATATTTTCCCTATGGCTATGAGTTTTTTGTTTCTAAATTTAAAAATGTTAAAGATAGGAATTTGATTTTGTGTAATTATTCTTTCACTTAGGAAATTATTTTGTGTTGGTTGTGAAACATTATTCCCTGGATTTTTTCCCCTCTTTGAAAATCTTCAATAAGATTTCAATTTGTGTTAGGCTTACCCATCTTCCTCTTCATCTTTGGGTTGATACCCTTTTCGAAGTTGTGGGAAAATCTCTTGGAAATATTTTGATGGTGGATGAGTTGTCTACTGGTATGATGCACTCTACTCGTGTGTGCATTTTAGTAGAGATGGATATCTCAAAAGGATTACCAGAACTAATTATGTTGGAACATTTTGGAGGGTCTTGGATTCAGTCTTTGGAATATGAAAGGATGTCATCCAAGTGTAGGAAGTGTTTTAAAATAGGCCACTTAACTATTCAATGTGGATTACAGAGGATTAAGAATTTTGACTCTTGGTGGAAGGGTGCTTCTATTGAACACTACTTTGTTTATAAGAAACAAATATGATTCTATTGATGTTAATGGTGTTCCTAATCTTATTTCTAATGTTAGGAAGCCTACATTTTTCACTCGATATGTTGGTATTTTTTTTGTTGGTTAACCTATTGTTGGTTCCTCTGCTAGAATTGGTCTTGCTTCTGATCAAGATGGTCCTTCTATTACTACTATTTTTTAGTCCTAGGAATTTGAAAGTTGGTTATTTCTAGTTGTCACTTTCTAGTCCTACCCAGAATATGCTTGTTGGCCCTGTTGTTGGTTCTATTATAGATTCTATTTTTTTTTTTAGTTCATCTATAAGATCTATTGGTGATGTTGGTTATTCTATAGTTATCTCTTCTACTATGGCAATTTCTTATGGAACTATTGGTTATGTCATTAAATCTATGGTTGCTAGTGGTGGCTCTATTACAATTTTTGTTTTTGTTGGTACTACTACTCGATCTACTATTACTAATGGTCCTTCTGCAATCAATTCTTCTTCTATTATCTTAGGGTCTTAAGACTTGGTTTCCCAAGATTGGTGGAAGAAGTCTTCTATGGTGGAGCAGGGGTGGACCCCTATAACTAGAAAACATCATATTAAAAAAACTCTACAATTTGATATATGGCATTGCGCTCCCAAAAGAAGGGAGGTAAAGGAAAAGCCTAATCTTTTCTATGTCTCATTCAGGTTTGTTAGCATGAATGTTGATGATACTACATTAGGGGAGTATCTTAATCTTTGGAGAGTATTGACATGTTGCATTCATGAATGTGTTTGTCATTGATGTCAACATAGTATTGTTTCTATAAAGACTGGGAGAACAATAGTACAGAAAATGGTTTGATTGTCTAGTGATGAACAGTTTAGTACATATTCCAAACTATATCTTGATAACATGGTTAAGTGTATAGAGTCTAAGTCGAAGGTGTATAGTAGTTGTACCTAATTTATAGAGAGCAGTATTGAAATAGAGAATTGAAGAATAGAGTTTTGATGTTTGTTTGATATCTTACATCTGAGATGACATGAAGAAGTACGTAGTCACACTGTGACAAAGGACATTCATATGATGATGTCAGCAAGTGTGCAAGCCCTAGAATTGTACATGTGAAGTTTTGTATAGATTGTGAGCCAACAATGCTATTATAATTTTAATTAATTAATTATCTTATTACAATTAATTGGGAAAGCCTCAAGGCTGACTCAAGGAATTATTATGAAGATATAGTATAAAGGAAAGTTGTTTTCCTTATTCATAAAGTATCTATTATTGTATGAAGTGTGAAGTGCAAAAAGAAGCAAGGTTTTTGGTAAATGCATGTAAGCAATCCAAGGGATTATTGGATGTGAGATTTATGATCTAGTTACAAGATCAGAAGGAGCAGAAGTTTGGTTGATAAGATATAGATAGAGGAAGTACATTTCATTTCTATTATTCTATAAGGAATAATACAGAGATCATTTGGATAGTGGGTTTATTGGTCTTAACCTTAAAGTTATTTGGGTAGTGGGTCCAGTTGCCTTCCACAATTCCTAACAAGGTTGGCACAACTCCTAACAAGGTTGGAATCTTGTAACAAGGATTCAAATTCTCTTAATAGGGACTGATATGTATTGAATATTGTAATAGACCCCTAACAGGGTCCATCCTATAAATAGGAATATTTATATTAGTACATCATCTTGTAGGTACCATCCCCACTAGGGCTTTCCCTCTGATAAAGGGTTTCCCTAGTTAATGTATCTGGTGTTATTGTGTATGAGTATCTTGTTGTGGTTTTAGTTTATATTGCTGATATGGTTAAGTTTGTTTAGGGTTGATAATTATGGTAATTTTGGATAACTGTTTCACACCCCCCCCCCCCCTCAATATATTCTAACAATTGGTATCGAGCTTCAAGTCCTTGAAGGATAAGCTTAATAGCTTTAGGAGATTGAGGGTGAATCTTTTTAGAAAGGATAGTCCTATATTTGATGAGGCCAACTATGACAGTTGAAAGGAGAATATGAAGACTTATTTTTTGTGCATGGGTCCAGGTTATTGGATCTTGACAAAGACTGAGAAGATGATTGTGGATAAAGAATAGCTTGAATAGTGTATTGAAGTAGAAAGAGATCTTTTCATGTGTAACATGAGAGCTAGAGAAGCCCTACTATCAACTCTTCCAAAGAATGAATACAATCAAGTAAAGTCACTTGAAACATCTTATGAAATTTGGAAAGAATTAGAAGATACTTTTGAAGGTGATACGCATGCAAAAAGAATGAGATTGCAGAATTAGATATGTGCATTTCAAGATGTTAAGATGATGGAAGATGAATCTATAAGTAGTTATATTGGTAGAATATCAAAAAAAATTGTAGAAATTTGGTCTCTTGGTGGAACCAAGGAAGATGATGAAGCTATATGGAAGATCTTGAAAACCTTGATGCCACCATTCAAAAAAGTAGCTTAGATGATTCAGCTAGTATCACCCTACAATATAGATTTCATAAAGGAAATTTTGTTTGGAAGATTAGAATCTACAGAAGTAGATCTGAGATAGTCTGGAGATCTAGCCAGAGTCGAAACGACTTTTAGTGCCTTGAACATTCAACCTAATCTGACAAGGAGTGCAAGCACTCGTGGATATTTTTCTAGTAGCAGTAGATCTAATGAGGATGAGAACATTGAGGAAGGTATTTCCCTTCTTGTGAGAATAGAAAAAGATGGTAAGAAAATCTTTAAATGTTAAACTTATGATAAATTTGGTCATTATGCATCTAAATGCCCTAAAAGAGAGAAAAAGTTTAAGGGGAAGTTTAAGCATAGAAGAGATAGAGATAGAAATTATATGTATGCTAATGAAGATGAAGAATCTGGTGAGAAAGATTAAAATGAAAGTGATTATGAATTTGGATTTGTGGCTATAAAGGAAGATGATCTTAATAAAGAAATTAGAGAAGGAAGATCTCTGATTTTCCAAGTTGAAAAAAGGTCTAATTGGATTATTGACAGTGGTTGTTCACATCACATGACTAGTGATATAAATAAGTTTTTTAAGTTCAAAAACTATGATGAAGGTATTATTAGAGTTGTTAACAATACAACCTGTCATATTACAAGGATTGGATCCATTATTTTAGATGAAAGGACTAACACTGAAAATGTTTATTTTGTTGATGGATTGTGTTGGCTCCTAATTTAACAATTTTGAAAATGACCAAGAAACCATACCAATGCATCTAAGGCTAGAAAATTCCTATGACGGATACACTAGGCTGTAGTCTTGGGCCAACTTTAAGGCATAACTCCTTCACTTTCGGCTCTGCTAGACTTAGGCAAGTTAACCTTGAGGTTCTAAGATATGGTACCAGTGAATTTAAAACATAAATTTGAACCTATTAACAGCAAATGAAAACCCCTTATATCTCCTAATAACTCATGAAATGACATAGATCTATAGTAGCAAATTGCAATTCTATGATATTCACAAGCTGAGTGAGGGTTAGTTCTTTTCAGCCCCCTACAAGACATGAAAAACTAAATTTATTTGATTAAAAGATTTTGTGCAAATGAAATTCATATCAACTTGCATCTGATTTAGTAATCAATGCCTTATCCGTTGAAACATGGAGTCATTACCAATAGGATGACCTAACTTGTTTGCATTACAATCAAGTTTATCAACTGAAATCCCCAAATCCCATTCTTATGCAATATCCCCTTCATACACCCAGAAACCCTATCAGAACACTGAAGCATTTACTTAACTCTTTGAGTCAAAAGCAACAACAAATCTGATATACAACTCATCCAAGTTTCCTTAAATCAAATGAACCTTATCCATTTAATCACAAAGTTAATGACATATGAAGAATCAGGAGACAGAATAAGAGAACTCAGATAATTCATGTAAATCCCCTTTTATATTCATCCATGGAAAGATTAAATACATTAGACTAGTAAAACTAAATGAAGCTCAAGATATGTCACATAATCTAGCATCCATTATCATATCTCAGGAACAATACATGAAAATGAAATGCAAATCTGCATAGGTGCAGGTGTCTGGCCTTCACTACTAGAGCTCAGCTCATTATACAGGAAGCAAAACCAATCACATCCATGGTTTCACAGTAGAACACTGGAACCCTGCTGGTATTACCCAGAGAAAACTACCAACCCTTACCAAGAAAGAAAGACAGAAAGATATAGAAGAAGATAAATTCTTGGATCTGATCTTAGAATGACATGTGTCCACTTGGAATTCAATCCCTTGCAACTGAATAACCTCTTTCATCTTTGTACCCCTTTGATCTGATTTTGTTTTCATCATTACTTGTAACTGATCTTGAAATATCTCTGTTGAAATGATGAAAACTTTTCTGCAAATAAAATATATGATAACTTCATGAAAATGCTAGTGAAATCTTGATTCAACTAACTTGAAAGTGGTTACATTCGACCCCAAACTACATTTTCACTTCCTTTTAACCACATTCAGGTTATTGCCATGTCAAAAAATAGTTATGAACTTCCTCACCTAAATACAGTTACAAATTGAAAACTTGAGAGAAAACCTCATGTAGCTTGAACTAGTGGCATTCTATGCAAAAACTGACCTTAGAATCAAAAAATTCAGCTTGTTACAATTTCGGTGGTATATTGGAGCACCCATTTTTGATAAAAATGGCTCTTATTATGGCCTTCTGAAGATCGGACCTCTGTTTACAAGCTCCCATGACAAGAATAAAAAATGAAAAATTTAAAATAATCTACAGTTTGAACTATAGAAAAGTTAAAATTTGAAATCAAATTTTTCACTTTATGATTGAACGTGCAAGGATATATTATTTTATCTTTTCAAAATCTCTTCATATCCCCTCACCCAATCAGACCATGCCACTTGTCACACTTGTATTGGCTTCCTGGGCAAGCACCATGTCTCACATTCTGACTGGCCATCCACATCAGCACCACATGTCATCACCACCTTAATGCTCGCTATGTCGCCATGTTATCGCGTGAGTAACTTCTCATTGGCGAGATAGTGATGGCCGCAAGATTTTCCACGTGGCACAATCTCCTTCCTCTGTCTGTGATCTCACCACATCATCATCCTGCTCGCACATACTACCACTTGTCGCATGTAATGATCCCATCTTTTGGCCAAATGCCAAGCAATTAAGTAACATAATGGACTCCAACCTCCACCTGGATCCCAATAGGTGATATCCATATGGAAGTTAAACCAACTGCAAATCTGATACCACTGTAATGGGCACCCCTGGATGTCCCAAAAAACTAAACCAATTTGCTGAAAGGAATTTTGTCAAACAGTTCGCATGCAACCTCTTATTTCTCCGTTTAATGTTTTAAACCCCTTATAACTCCGAAAATCAAACGTTTATTTGTTTGTTGTGTTTTGTGCATGGAATTGGTATCATATAACATAAACAAGAAAGAAACTACAATAATATGCAAAGTGGAAATGAACTGCTGCTAATAAAATGTTATTTTCAGAATTCATAAAACCAAATACATGGCAGATTTAACAACTCACTAATTACTTCAGCAGTATTGACATAATACTCCAGCCCATGATTTCGAACTTGCTGCTACAATACTTTGTCCTTCAATCAGTCCACTACCTTCGTAATACCATTCTCTCAAAGCGGCATAAGCATCAGACAAGTAGTGAAGAAGATATGAGCAAAATACCAAATTTGCCTGTAGCCGAAAATGCAACTAAACTGCCTGATAATGAAGCCAATAACAAATAATTCCAAAGGCCAAACCCCAAGGGAATGACATCTAGAATGTTACAAGAGAGGATAGATGTCCTCAAATGCCAAGAACGGAGCTACAACTCACACACCAATTTCTTCTCATATTCAACCTGCCTAATGAAGCCACAAATGCTTCCTTTTATTTTATTTCCAAGGGTCCCCTCAACTCTTATGGGCAATGTGGGATAAAAGATGTGTAATATATAAAACATATATTAAAATACCCCTTATGTCTCCCTTGGGTACACATCACCATAAAATAAATATTAAAGTAACACTTTAATATTTTACAATTAAATTAGACGTTACTTTAATAAAACTTCAGGCATTAAAATGTATTAGCAATTGAACTTCGAATAATGTGAGCGATAGCTCATCGGAAAGCTCTCACCGAGGAGTATCGAATCCAATCACCAAAATTGACCTGCACTGTGTCATGTCGACTTACTAAAAATAGTAAGTATGCCTGAAACTGAGTAAATCAACTTCATTTTGGCCCAAACTGGAAATGACTAGGGCAAAACACTCCAGGATCCCATTAAACCCTTCGTTAGCCCTCGAGACCATGTAGAACAAGGCTAACGCACACACACTTGGTCAATTGCTAAAATGGGGACATTACAGTCTGCCCCCCTTGAAATTGCTTGTCCTCAAGCAATCTCAGTCCAGCCTGATGAATAACCTGCTCACTCTCCCATGTAGAATCTTCCTGTGGTAGGTCTTTCCATCTGACCAAATACTCCTTCACTATCTTGTTTGTAAGCTTCCTCTCTCTGGTGTCCAGAATAGCCTCGGGTACTAACACAAGCTTCCCCTCCTCATCTAAAGGGGGTAAATCTGCAGAAGGCACTACACTCTGACCGATGGCTTTCTTAAGCCTAGACACATGAAACACATTGTGCACTCGATTGCCCTCTAGAAGCTCAAGCTCATAGGCAACTTTGTGCACTTTGCGAATCACCTTGTAGGGACCATAAAATCTAGGTTTCAACTTTTCAGCTCCGCTCTTCTTGAGCGATGACTGTCTATATGGTTGTAGCCTCAAGTAAACCATATCCCCTACCTTAAAGCTACGCTCTATTCAGTGCTGATTAGCATACAATTTCTGTTGATTCTGGGCCTGTTGTATATTCTCTTTGAGCACTTTCAGGATGTCCTAACTATCCTGCAATAAATTTTTGGCTTTGGGCACTCTATTGTCCCCCAAAACTAAATCCATGAAGCTAGGTGCTTCATAACCATAGAGTGCCATGAAAGGAGTCATCTTGATGGGCATATGATAAGTGGTGTTATAACAATACTCTCCCATATGCAACCATCTAATCCAAGCCTTTTGTTGTGTAATTACATAGTTCCTCAAATATCCTTCCGCCCATTTATTCACAATCTCTGTTTGCCCATCTGTTTGCAGATGATAACTAGTGCTAGGTGTAAGATCTGTACCACACAACCTAAATAACTCTTGCCAAAAAACACTCATAAACTTACTATCCCGGTCGCTGACAATGAATCTGGGCAACCCATGTAACCTGAATATCTCTCTAAAGAAAAGATCTGCCACCTGTGCTACTGTGTAAGTGGACGGAATAGCAAAGAAGTGAGCAAACTTCGTCAAGTGGTCCACCACCACATAGATGCAATCTCTTCCCTGCACTCGTGGTAAACCAGTGATTAAGTCCATTGAAATACTTTCCCATTTCCTATCAGGAATGGGAAAGGGTTGTAATAAACCTACAGGAAATGTGTGCTCTCCCTTATTCTGTTGACAAACCACACACTCCTTGACATACCTCTGAACATCATCCTTGAGCCCTTTCCATGAAAATCGCTCTCGAATTTGCAGTTGGTTTAACTTCCATATGGATATCACCTATTGGGATCCAGGTGGAGGTTGGAGTCCATTATGTTACTTAATTGCTTGAGGACAAGCAATTTCAAGGAGGGCGGATTTGTAATGATCCCATCTTTTGGCCTTCACATTCTTTTAGTAGTTGACCAAGTGTGTGTGCGTTAGCCTTGTTCTACATGGTCCTGAGGGCTAACGAAGGGTTTAATGGGATCCTGGAGTGTTTTGGCCTAGTCATTTCCAGTTTGGGCCAAAACGAAGTTGATTTACTCAGTTTCAGGCAGGACACAGTGCAAGTCAATTTTGGTGATTGGATTCGATACTCCTCGGTGAGAGCTTTCCGATGAGCTATCACTCGCATTATTCGGAGTCTGATTGCTAATATATTTTAATGCCTGAAGTTTTGTTAAAGTAACATCTAATTTAATAATAAAATATTAAAGTGTTACTTTAATATTTATTTTATGGTGATGTGTACCCAAGGGAGACATAAGGGGTATTTTAATATATGTTACACATCTTTTATCCCACATTTCCCATATGAGTTGAGAAGACCCTTGGAAATAGAATAAAAGGAAGCATTTGTGGCTTCATTAGATAGGTTGAATATGAGAAGAAATTGGTGTGTGAGTTGCAGCTCCATTCTTGGCATTTGAGGACGTCTATCCTCTCTTGTAACATTCTAGACGTCATTCCCTTGGGGTTTGGCCTTTGGAATTCTTTGTTATTGGCTTCATTATCAGGCAGTTTAGTTGCATTTTCGGCTACAGGCAGATTTGGTATTTTGCTCATATCTTCTTCACTACTTGTTCGACGCTTATGCCGCTTTGAGGGAATGGTATTACGAAGGTAGTGGACTGATTGAAGGACAAAGTATTGTAGCAGCAAGTTCGCAAGCATGGGCTGGAGTATTATGTCAATACTGCTGAAGTAATTAGTGAGTTGTTAAATCTACCATGTATTTGGTTTTATGAATTCTAAAAATAACATTTTATTAGCAGCAGTTCATTTCCACTTTGCATATTATTGTAGTTTCTTTCTTGTTTATGTTATATGATACCAATTCCATGCACAAAACACAACAAACAAATAAATGTTTGATTTTCGGAGTTATAAGGGGTTTAAAACATTAAACGGAGAAAAAAGAGGTTGCATGCAAACTGTTTGACAAAATTCCTTTCAGCAAATTGGTTTAGTTTTTTGGGACATCCAGGGGTGCCCATTACAGTGGTATTAGAGCTATAAGTCCTGCCATCCTATGGAGATCATATTGATAGCCAGATAAAGATGTATATTAGTCCATATCAAGATGTGATGTTCAGACAGTTATTGGGTACATTAGAGAAGAGGCAACGTATGCAACAGGAGCAGAATAGGAAAATGGATATGATGTTGCAGCTTATGGCTAGACAGATGGGCATCAACATTGATGATTTGTATGTTGCTCCAGAGCAGAAGGTAGTTGATTCCTCAAGTGGGATTGAGACACGTATAGAGCCAGCCAGTTATGATGTTGGTGTTTCAGCGAAATCAGTAGAAACATGTGTGCAAAGTTAGGAGACCACATATGAAGCTTTGTCGGGAGATGGTGCTGCAGTAATAGAGGGATTAGGAGAACATGAGGATACTATCATATCAGTAACCACTTATGTGTTAGTTGAACCATCCAATGAGGAGTTTAATGGTATAAATGCAGTGGTTGATGTATTTTCTAATGAAGCCACACCTGTTGATGATTATGAGTTTTCACCATCTACAAAGATTCAATTTTCTGTTGCAACAGTTGGGAAGAAGAGATTTCATAGATCTTATACGGAGTTACCTTTTGGTGACATTCTAACTTCTTCACCATCAGCACAAGTATTGGGTGCTAGGTTGCACGACATGTGGTTGGTCCTGATGATGCTGATTTGTAGTTGGTTTAATGTCCACAAGGATGTTGCATACTACTTCAATTGGGATCCGAGTGGAGGTTGGAGTTCATTGTATTGCTAGATTGCTTGAGGACAAGCAATTTCAAGGAGGGCGGATTTGTAATGATCCCATCTTTTGGCATTTGCGTTCTCCAAAGTCTAAGTGGAGGATAAGAAAAATTAAATTAATTTCTTATAAAGTCATTAAATAAATTAAAATTAAAAGGTGGCTTTATATTTAATTAATTTAATTAATTATTGTATTACAAAGGAGATGCGTCTAAGTGTGTATTAATTATTGGAAAGGTGGAAGCCTCTAGAAGCACAATTAATTATTGCAAGAGAGGAGTTTCTAGAGAGTGCATTAATTATTGGAAGGGGGAAGATTCTAGCACTTACAATTAATTAATGTTTTAGTTCTTTCTAGAAGGGTGAAGGAATAGGATAAATAGGGGTGAGAGTCTCATTATTTAGCAAGGGATTATTGTATCGAATGATTATGACTTGCATTTGATAACAGCTTGGATGTGTGAATCACACTCTTTTTGGCAATAGGGGACGTTCATTCTCTGTTGTAACATTCTAAACGTCATTCCCTTAGGGTTTGGCCTTTGGAATACATCTCTTTGTACTTGATTGCAACATTTTTAGAATTAATATAATTTCAGTAGTTGGTTCAGCTTTTGGGCATTCCTGGGTGTCCATTACATCGCATGTTGGTTTTTCGACGGATCTGCAGGCAGGAGCCACGTTGCATTTTACCTTGGCCCTTATTTTTGCTGAGTTTCAGAGATTTTCTAGTGAATCACTATGTCGCTAGCCGAAAAACCTTGGACTTTCTGGCTAGCGAGCTAGCGACTCGCCAGATTTTTCAACTTTTAGATTACTTGATGTTGCCGATGTCATCATACTCTGTTTGCTTGTTTGGTCAAAATTAGGTAGGCGTCACCTCTAACTGAGCATCTTCTAAGTCGGCTATAGAAAGGCCCCACCACATGAGCCTACGGCTTTTAAAAATTGACTGTCTTAAGACATGTTTAATCTTGTGTGAAATTATATTTAAACCACTTAAAACTCCCCCACCCAGTAAATGTGGGATAATTGCTTACCCTTTGCACACCAGTTTTGATGCAAATTTCTACATTTTCTCTGGATGTGAGCTGCCACTTCTAACACATGGGGACCCTCCTCTTTACATGCTGTGGGTAACTCTTCTTATTTCCATAGCGTGGGATCCTCTTGAATTTTGTTGCATTTGATTTGCCATAGTTAGTTTGATATGCCTTTTGCTTTTTAACATGCTAAACAAAACTCCTTTTAACGTCTTACCTTCAACCTCCGTTTGGCATGGCTTTGGCTTCTAATAACTGTTGATTTTCATTTTTTCTTTTCTCTCTGCATCTTTATATGTGAGTTCCCTCTTCAACATCAACGTGGAGGTCTCTTGAAATAGCGGCTTCTTTGAAATAGCGGCTGGGTCTTTTAATTCACAGCAAAGCAACTCCATTTTGCTACTAAAGGAAAAAATAGAGTCATGGGTCTCTTTTCATGCAGAGTGCCTTTCTTAACATTGCGTGAGCTTGGTTTTCTTTTCATTTATCTAACACCATGGGAGCTCTTTCATTTCTAAATTGCCCCATCCTTTCTACCACCAGCTGCTTCCTTTGTTGCTTGGCATGGATGGTTGCATATTATTCTTTGTTAAATACGTTGACTATACATTGCTCCACATATATATATTGACTTCCTTTTACAAAGTCGTGATCCTCTTTACAGTTGCCCACTACCTTTAAACTCGACTGGAGCTTCTTTCTTCAGCGTGAGACTCCATTGTAATCATGTGTTGCCTCTGCTACTTACTCATGGCTTGCCTTTTCTCAATTGGCATGAGCAAGCTCTTAAAACTGGCTTCAAATTGTCGTCAGCCTTTTATCAATGTGAGCTCCCTTGACTTTGACCATGGCTCCCATGCTATATGAAGCCATGGATTCCTTTTTAAAATGTGAGGATGACTCTTCGAAGCCGGTTCCTCTCCTTTTCCTCCCGAACTGGAAAATTTTCACCACCAACCAAGACCATGACAATTTTACAGGAAAAAATAGCAAAGGAAGCTAAGAATGTGCAAATCCACAACTCAACTTAGGAAATTAAAGCCTTTTCCATAATCATTTGACAAATTCTAGAGTTGATACATGCGAAAAAATTGGAGGAAGTCAGAGTTTTCTATCAAAGAAAAGATGCCCAAATGACAATGCTAAGTTATGAAGCACTAAAGTTGTATGCAAAAATTTTCTCATAAGGTAATGAGTTAAGTATTCCACTGATGAATATTCAATGGTCATTCCATTCCATAAGTGAGAGCTCTTTGTCGAAGCATCGATGAAATCTCAAGCTCATATCTTCTTTGGACCCTTTCAAGAACTGTTGGAAGAGTCACGCCCACAATAGACATGTCTCGTTACTTGATCAAATAGTTTGGTTCCTCAATAAAAAAAATTCTTTCATAATACTTCATGCCATGAAGTCTTACACACTATTTCTTTTAAAATCAAGCACTTCAAAGCTTTCTTGTCATGGCATGTAGAGGAATTTTATTTATCAATCAAATATGACCAACATTGTAAAAAAAATTAGACCTTGTTGTTAGCAAATTCGCTTCATCATTTTGAAAATTGAGGCATTCACTCTAGCTTCATTATTTTCATTCTTAGGCTTACTCTGCTGATGGAATCAGTCGGACCCCAAAGTGGGTTCGGCTAAAAAAAAAATTGTTTTCAAACACCTGAACCATCTAACTCATCCAACGACCTTCTTAGACTAACTGGAATCCAATTCGACTGTTGAATCACCATTTAAAACTCATTTTATCATTGTTCTGCAAACTATTGATGTGATGTTAGGAGGTCCTTTGATTGGCCTTAAAAATTGATTTAAACACCTGACTGGGCTCTAAAAATTAGCGCACTGGCTCTTTGCTCCGCACTCTTACACCTTGCCGAATCTCGTCTCATGAGGAATTCGAGGTCAAAAGATATTGACCATCGAATTTTCCTTCTCGGAATTACCTGCACAAAAACATGTTAAAAAACACTAAATCTCATTCGGGTTTGGCTTCGAAAATTGGGTAAACTAACACTTGGGAAAACAAAAATTGGGGAGTTAGTTCTCTGTAATGAGGAAATTATGAATCTTGGATTTGGGCTCATAAAAAATAACTGGGCACGAATGATGACTAGTCAAAGTGAGCTACTTGGAAATATTGACTGGAAACAATGTCAAAAAAGTGCTTTTTGCAAATGGAAAGGACCTAGAAAAGTGTGTAGATGGATTCATCATGACTTGCAAACTGACACACTTAGAGTATTTTTGGAGTACAACACAGTGGTACAATCCATTCAATCGTACCAATCATGAGTTTTTAATTATAACATCACGAACAAGGGTCCCGACAAATTTGCAAATGTTGACACTAGTAAAAAGATAAAAATTCCATTTGGAATTGCGTTCGACAACATATCAAACAGATTCATCATAAGCTAAAACTTGAAACATAACAAGTCTCTGATGTCTAAAATGCAATTCAATAGGAATTTCACCATTTTGGCCAACTGGTCAAAAGTTATAACACGTCAAATAGGGCCTCCCAGAATTGTGTGCAACTACACAAATGCACAGAATAGTAAATGACCAACTTTAAGGGATTCAAAACCTAGTCAAACAAACTCAAAATGGCTTGAAATCTAAAACATAAGTTCTTAGGTATGGATACTAGACACTCTCAAAGTTGTAAATCATGAAACATTTTTGGGTGCAAGATATTCAATTGCAAACATGGCCTCCTGTCGCTATTTAACACTTAGGTGAAAATGCAAATTTGACAAATGCTCAAAATGAGACTTCACAAAATGGCTCGGACTGTCAATTTAGCTTCATGAAACAAGTGGATAGGCTGAAATAGAAGGTGTTAGAAACATTAAACACCTCACAGAGCTCAAAGGTACAGTCGAGTATGAAGGCATCAAAAAGCATTTATAGGGCTTGAATTTCTCAATGGTATTCAAAATTGACCATGTAATTTTTAGTCCCAACAGATTGAAGCATAATTTTTTGAGTGTTGGACAATTGGTGGACAAGGGATATCAATTGCAGTTCACAGAGAAGACCTGCATTATCAAGGATAAGGATGGTAAGATGATTAGAACTCAAACTAGATCTAGAGGTAATGTATTTCAGTTGAATCCTACTAAAATGACATGTTTGATTGTGAAAGTTGATAATAGTTGGCTATGGCATAGGATATTTTTCATATAAACTTTGATAATATTGTGAAAGTTAGTAGCACATTTTCAATTAGAGACTTTCCTAAGATAACAAAGCCAACTAATGTTATTTGCAAAGAATGTATTTTGGCTAAGTAGAAGAAAGTATATTTTCCTAGAAAGAAGTTCACTACCATAGAGACGCTGGAGATTGTTCACACAAACCTGAGTGGTTCTTCAAGAAAAAGAGGACTCTATGGTGAAAGGTATTTTATGATTTTCATTAATGATTTCACTAGAATGATGTGGGTAGAATTTCTTAAATAGAAATGTGAATCTTTTGAGAAGTTTAAGATATTTAATAATAGAGTTGAGAATGAATCTAGTGTTAAGCTAAAGTATTCGAGATCATATAGAGGAGGAGAATTCACCTTTAGAGAGTTAACATCTTTTGTGAAGAAAATGGAATCAAAAGACAATTATCCTCACCTAGAACACCTGAGCAGAATGGGATTGCTGAAAGAAGAAGAAAATTAGTAGCAAAGGCAGCTAGAGCGATGTTGTTTGAGAATGATGTTTCTAAGACATTCTGGAGAGAAGAAGTTAATATAGTAGTGTACACTCTGAATAGAGTACAGATCAAAAAAGGTATGAGTAAGACACCTTATGAGTTATGATTTGGTCATTCACCATTAGTCAAATATTCTAGAATATCTGGGAGCAAATGTTACATTAAGAGAGATGATGACATTGGTAAGTTTGATCCAAGAAGTGATGAAGGTATGTTTCTTGGCTACTCATTGAAAAGAAAGGCATACAGATGTTTCAACTATATAACTAAGACAATAGTTGAATGCACAAATGTAAGGATTGATGAAAAGATTGGTACTAAAGAAAATATGCTAGATTATAATTCAGATGAAGAAGAAGATAATTTTGGAATTGTTAGATAGAATGCTAAAGTTTTCTTTGAGAATAACAATGATTTGTAGAATGATGTGCTATCTATTGAGTGTAGAGAAGAATAGAGGTATAAACCTAGAGATCAGATAAGAGTTGAGATAGCAACTCCTATCTCCAATAGAAACATGAAAAAGAATCACCCTTCAAAGTATATAATTGGTTGTAAAGATAAAATAGTGATGACAAGGAATGGAGTGAATGATGAATTGTGTCTTATTTCTCAAGTTGAGTCTAAGAGCATAGATGAAGCATGTAAGGATGAACATTGGATTCAAGCAATGAAGGAAGAAGTAGATCAGATTGAGAAGAATGAGAAATGGGAGTTAGTTCCTAGACCTAAAGACAAGAATGTGATAGGAACCAAATGGGTATTCAAGAATAAGATGAATGAACAAGGAGAGCTTGTGAGAAAAAAAGCTAAACTTGTTTGCAAAGGTTACTCATAGAAAGAAGGCATAGATTATGAGGAGACATATGCATCTGTAGCCAGAATGGAAGTAGTAAGAATGTTCTTGGCTTATGCAGCAAGTAATAAGTTCAAGGTATATCAGATGGATGTGAAGTTAGCTTTTCTAAATCGAGAACTTGAAGAAGAAGTCTACATTGAGTAGCCTGATGGATTCCCTCTGACAGATGACAAAGAGATGGTATACATACTAAAGAAAGCTTTATATGGTCTGAAGCAAGCACCTAGAACCTAGTATGCAAGGTTGGATAAGTATTTGACAAAGCTTGGATTTGTTAAAGGTGCAGCATATGGTAATTTGTATTTGAGAGAAGTTGATGATGGTTTATTTATCATTGTAATATTTTTTGACGACATAATATTTTGAGTTAATGATGAAGAAAGTGAGAAGTTTTCTGAAGAGATGAAAAATGAGTTTGAAATGAGTATGATAGGAGAAATGAAGTTTTTCCTAGGATTGCAAATTGTGCAGAATAGTGATGGTATTTTCATTTCAAAAGCTAAGTACTTGAAATACTTGTTGAAAAGATTTAGTTCAAAACTTTGTAAACTTGTTAGTACACCTATGACAACTAGCCACAAGTTATCTAGTAAGGATGAGACACCTAAAATTAAGCAGAAAAAGTATAGATCCATGATTGGAGGATTGCAATAGCTGACTCACACTAGACCAAATATAGAAAATGTAGTTGGGATTGTCGCTAGATTTCAAGATGATCCTAAAGAGTATCATTATGTAGCAGTAAAGAGAATATTCAAATATTTGAAAGGAACATCAAATTATGGAATTTGGTATGACAAATCAAGTGATTTCACTTTGTGTGCATATATTGATGTGGATTGGGCAGGCAATATGGATGATAGAAAGAATACCAGTGGTGGAGCATTCTTTCTTGGAGGAATATTGATTTCTTGGCTGAGCAAGAAATGGGATTGTATTTTGCAAAGTACAATTGAGGTCGAAATATGTTGCAGTAGCAAATAATTATAATCAAGTTATGTGGATGAAGCAGATGTTGAAGGATATTGGGATTGAGTTTATAGAACATGTTATCATTTACTGTGATAATACAAGTATAGTGAATATGTTTAAGAATCCTATATTGTATTCTAAGATGAAGCATATATCTATTAAGTATCATGTCTTGAGATAGAAGATAGTAGAAAAGGAGATCATATTGGAGTATGTAAGTACTAAAGATCAGATTGCAAATATCTTTATGAAGCCTTTGCCTAAAGATACTTTTGAGTACCTGAGAGTTATGCTTAAGGTTATGCCCTTGCCTACTTCTGAGTAGAAGATGTAGAAAGTGCATCAGTCCAGTGGTACACGACACTATTGTTAGACTGGACTTAATATCAATGCTTCCTATATGGGGGAGTATCTATTGAGAACTGAGTCATTGAGGACTCTTGGTATTTGGTATTTTGGTATTGAACAGTGTCTTTGGACACGAACTGGTTGAAGAGTTGGAGAAGTATATGTAACAATTGGTATGTAATATTGAGGTCTTTGACATTGATGTCAATGGGGGATAATTTGCATGAAAAAAATCTCTTGAGCAATGGGGGAGAATAACTAATAAGTATGTATGAGGGAGTGATATCTCTTTAGGGAGATTTAGAAATATTCATGTAAGGAAGCAAGGATATGCACCTGATGTAGTATGAATTGTTTAGTGTGAAGTGAACAATTGACGTCAATCCAAAGGAAGGATATGTACCTATTGTGTTGAGACTTTTTAGTGTGTGAACAACTGATGTCAGTTCTAGAATCCAGAGGACAACAGCAGAGTACTACTTGGTATTCTTGGAACCTAGATGGTTTTTCATCTACGTTGTCATCAATGCTAAAGGGGGAGATTGTTAGCATGAATGTTGATGATACTACATTAGGGGAGTATCTTAAGTATTGGAGAGTATTGACATGTTGCATTGATGACTGTGTTTGTCATTGATGTCAATATAGTATTGTTTTTGTAAAAATTTGGAGAACAACAGTTAGAGATCTTACTGGTATAGACAATGGTTTGATTGTTTGGTGATGGGAAATGAAGGACATGTTCCAGACTATGTCCTGATAATGTGTTAAGTGAAAAGAGTCTAAGGTTAAGGCGTACGGTAGTTGTACCTGATTTACTAAGAGCAATACAAAAATAGAGTATTGAAGATTAGTGTTATGATGTTTTTTTGCTATCTTACATCTAAGATACAATGAAGAAGTACGCAGTCATACAGTGATAGAAGACAGTCATACGGTGACATCAACAAGTGTGCAAGCCCTAGTACCACACATGTGAAGCTTTATATAGACTGTGAGCCAATAGTTCTATTGTAATTTTAATTAATTAATTATCTTATTATAATTAATTGGGAAAGCCTCAAGGCCAACTCAAGGAATTATTATGAAGATATGGTATAAAGGAAAGTTGTTTTGCTTGTTTGTAAAGTATCTATTATTGTATGAAGTGCAAAGTGTGGAAAGGAGCAGAGCGTTTGGTAAATACGTGTAAGCAATCTGAGGGATTATTGTATGCAAGATTTTTGATCTAGTTACAAGATTAGAAGGAGCAGAAGTTTGGTTGACAGGATAGAGATAGAGGAAGGAAGCATATTTTATTTCTATTACTTTGCAAGGAATAATACAAAGATCATTTGGATAGTGATTTCATTGGAATTAACCTTGAAGTTGTTTGGGCAGTGGATCTAGCTATCTTCTACAACTCCTAACAAGGTTGAAATCTCCTAACACAGATTCAAAGTCTCCTAACAGGGATTGATATGTATCGAATGTTTTAATAGACTCCTAACAGGGTCTATCCTCTAACAAGGAATATTTATATTAGTACATCATCTTGTGGGTACCATCCCCCCTGGGGTTTTCCCTCTGATCAAGGGTTTCCCTAGTTAATATATCTGGTGTTATTATGTATGAGTATCTTATTATGGTTTTAGTTTATATTGCTCATAAGGTTAAGTTTTTCTAAGGTTGATAATTGTGATAATAGTTGGATAATTGATTCACCACTCACCCCCTCTCAATTATATCAATGGACTATATATTCTAACAAGTTTGTGAGCATAATGAGCTTCATATGTTGTAGCTTCTTTGTTGTGAGCTTCTATTTGTTTGATCTATGGGGTTTTAGGGTCCCTCCAAAACCTATTTATTTTGGGGATGTATTCTATTTGTATCCCCCTTCTTCGTATTTCATCTTGTCTATGTCCTATTTATTTTGGTAGAGCTTGTTAAATATCTTTGATGAGGGTTTCAAATCCCTTTTTCTAAGACCTACTTTGTCTTGGGTTTTAGAGTCCCTTCAAAACTTGTTTTCTTAATAAAAAACAACACATTTATTTTAACATGTCTTAATGAATCTTTGTTGAAATATAGGGCTACATTATGGATCAATAACCACATAGATGTGATGATGATGGTCCTCATGACACTTCTTTTTCCTGATGGTAAAACTCATTGTTATTTTTTATTATTATTTTTTTACTATTATTTTGGAGTAATTTTAGATATAGTGATAATAATATTGTTGTCACAAAAAAGTGTTGATCAAAATAAGGAAAAGGAACATGCAATCCCTGAGGAGTCCACATAGCAGGACCCATTCGCTATTGATTTCATATTAGCCCCTAATCCTATGGCTAATGTTTGAAAGGTCCTCCATAAAATTTCAATAGAATTACAGTGATTGGGATCTCAACAGCCTCAGACTCCTTAGTCACAGAGGAGGGAGATTGGATTGATGTAGCTAGGTAATAGTTATCAAGTAAGTATTAATATAATTTTTAATTATAACAAAAGATCAATAATGGTTTTTATATTATAGTATTTTATTTATGTCATTAACTAAAATATAGACATGTTATTTATATAGGTTTTTTCTACTAGTTATGTACCTCATGGCCCTGATGAGGATGATTCAAGTGGTTCAAGTAAATTGCATTTTTTATGCTCCACTTGTCTTTTTCTCGAACTATATTATTTTATCAATCTTATTAGATTTCCACAATCCATTAGAAATATAATTTTTGCTTCTAGATTTGATTGTGTTTTTTTTTAGAGCATCAACGTTTCGGATCACACTCTGTGATCCATCATTAGGATGAGAGAATGCAAGAATGGAAAGTTAAATAAAAATTTACACATGTACACTAACCTACACAACCATTAGACCAAATCCAGTGCTCTGAAACATTTATTCCATGATTTCTAATATCTTCAAAGAACATTACAAAATAATGAGCAACATAACTCCTATCAAGAACTCTATCATCACTAATATACAAATGAACCTCCTTGATGATAACGTGTTCATTTTAGTCTGAACTTTCTATCTCATCCACGTCAAATTGTGCATGTCTATAAGTCACTTGCACAATCAGATGTTCTATCATCCACTTGTCTTTTTCTTGAACTATATTATTTTATCAATCTTATTAGTTTTCCACAATCCATTAGAAATATAATTTTTGCTTCTGCATTTGATTTTTTTTTAGCATCAACATTTCGGATCACACTCTGTGTTCCATCATCAAGATGAGAGAATGTAAGATCATATCACACTTTATGATCCATCATCAGGATAAGAGAATGCAAGAAAAAAAAACACAACCAAATCCAGAAGCAAAAATTATATGTTGTTTTATGCTCTAACAATCTTGTCCATGATTTTTATGTTATAACAATCTTATTTTTCAACACCTATTAATGATATTATGGTGACTTTACTTCCAATGAGGAATATAACCCTAGATGTATTGCTTACTACAATGCCAGCAACATGCAGGATGGCCATAGATGCTACTGCATCACCTATGACTACGTAGATCCATCTTTTTCTCTCTCATTTATTATGTGTATACTTCACTTGAACTATTCTTTCTTGGGGGCATTTTGTAATATTGGATTCATTTTATGCAACAGTAGATGCCATACAAAATGAGAAATAATTTCCTAAATGTACTCGTATTTAATGTATGAGAGTGGTGGAGGATTGTGTCTTTCTCGTGAGTGATGAAGATGGACTTCCCTTGAGAGTCTCCCAGGTTCTAGGTACTTTAAAGATTGATCATTTCTTACAATCTTATACTCATAATTAGGATACTTGAGAAAGCATGGAAATAACTATTGATCCCATGATTATTTTATAGGGAATAATTTTTTCTTTGAAATTTTTAATGACAAGTTGTTGTGTATATTTGGGCCCACCATACATAAAGGGTGGAACATTTTATCTGATCTAAAATTCCCCAATCCACTTTTTTATTTCATATCATTACTAGAATAGTTTTTCTTTGATCTGTTTATATATGAATCTAATAGTTATTTTCTTCTTAAGAGATGGCAATCCCAATGTCCAAAGTTAAAGGAGGCTCTCATTGAGAGTATGATAAACTATTTTGGCCCTCGTGCATTTCAAAAATTTAGGCTACTTGAGAAAGTAGGACACACTGTGAGGTATATTAGAGACCACTACAGGGCTACATTAGAAAACAACCCTAACTACAAGCATCCCCCCTACATTCTTGTTTTCCAATTGGAGAATCTTAAGTTGGATGGGGCATAGAGATCTAAAAGACATAAAGGACATGAACTACCAACTACCAAAAGAAGGTATTTGATATTGTTAAGAATGTAATTATATATGTACTAATTACTCTTTGTATTTATATGATCTAACATATTTCAAACTTTTCATAGATTTCCTCACACATCAAAGAGAACAGAGGAAAGAAAACAAAAGCACAGGCAACACAAGCTCAACTTTGGTAGTTACTCAAAACTTGTTGCACAACTAGTAAGTATTAGTAAATTAAAAATAGTATGTAAATATTTATTAGTTGCAATCAATTCGGTTTTGATGAAACAATGTAACAAAATTTCATGATACCAAGCAAAAATACAAGGCGCGGAGTTCAAAAGAAAAGTCTCTAAAGAGGAAAAGGAATTAGCCTAAAAACATGGCTATAAAGTTGTGGATCAAAGCTTATGAGTTGAAATGAGTGGGAAAGATTCTACTGATGGATATGTCACAATATTTGAAATTGAATACTTTAACAATTATTGTATTTGATGTATAGTTTCAACATTAAGTGAGTATATTTATTTTAAGTAAGAAAACAATGACAACAATGTGCATGACATTGGAATGCAGACTAGTAATCTTGGTACACCACCTGAACATGGTGAAGTTGTTGGTATGGACGTGCATCAGAGTGATCAAGGTATACATTTGGTACTTGATTTTCTATATAATTATTAATACAAGTAAATATCTTAAATTTAAATTTTTGTACTAATACAAATTTAATTGTTTTGGGTTATGTTTCGATTAATGTAACATTATCATTACAGCTACTAAGGACGTACTTGTCACTATTCATGATGAGCACATTGAGGTTGAGGGTGCCAAGCTAGATGATGTGGCTAGACCAAGTAAAGAGCACCATGATTATGTTCTTTAAAGTACTCAAATACTTGTAACAATCATAATAAAATGTTCTTAATTTAACCCTTTTCTTGTTATTGCAGAGGACCCTCTGTTGGAAATATGGCTAAGTAGGATGAGTTATGGTTGTCATTTATGGCAACATATATCTCAGGATGAGATGGAAAATTGTACAGATGAAGACCCTATAATTAGAGAGAAAAAAAATTCTAAGTGTTAGACAGCTTCACTAGTAGTACAGAGATAGTTTTTGGTATTGTGATGGCTACGAAGATATCTGGCACATGCGTAGTTAAGGATAGGCAGTATAGAGTGTCCTAATGAGGTGGCTAAGTGTGTAGTATAATACAGATAGTATGGCATCATATATACTTGATTTACCAGTTAAGGCAGTGAACAAAGCATAACAGTAAAAGGTGAATAACAAGTTAAGTAATTATTTTGGTTACGAAATAATTACTTAAATATTTAGGGACAACATCCTAGATGTTGACCGTATGTTAGCAAGAGTTAATTTTATAATATGCCAAGCATGTGAAGCATTGAGGTCAACTGAACAAAGTTTTTGAAATAGGGAAGGGTATAAGTAAGAAATCATTACTTCTGAAGTATGTGGTGTGATTGTGAACTATGTATGTGATATTTGAACTTATGTGAAGGCTATTTGATGCGAATTCTGATGAAAGATTAGAGCTATGTGAAGTACAACAGTCAACAATAAAGATTTTTTTGTATTTATCTCTTTTGTATAAAGGCACTATATAGTATTATTGCATGTTTGGGTAGTGGGCTCTTCTTGCATACATTTGTAATTGTATTACCATCTTCTAATAGGGTTGAGGCTTTTAACAAGGCCTAGTCCTCTAACAAGGACCAAGACACTACATGTAATTCATAGACTCGTAATAGGGTCGATATCCTTAGCAAGATTCTTTTGTTTAGTGGATCATTCTATGGGTACCATCCCCACTATGGTTTTCCCTTGGTCGAGTTTTCCCTAGTTAACAAAATATGGTGGTATGAGTTCTCTTTGTGTATGGATTTATTTATTGTTTAGCATTGTTGGTTTACTTTCATATGCATATATAGTAATAAACAATATTCAATTATGAGCAAAAATTTGTATAATACTGATCTACACCCCCCCTCCCCAAATCCTCTTAGTATTATCTATTTGTAACACCCACTTTGCATCATGAGAAAAGGACTAGGCATGCACAACATAGATCACAAGAAGAGACTGAAAGAACTATTGAGGGAGGACATGGATATTACTATTCGAGATTACAAGCACCATTCAAAAAAAGCCTTAAAGAAGAACAAAAAATGATTTTTATTTAATGTGCAACTTAGTTGATAATGATTGATTTGTATGTCCCAATGAATTTAATTATGTGCTAATTAATTTTCATAAATTATATAATGTGTTAATGAATTTTGATGATTATTGTGTGTTAATGAATGTTAATGAATGTTATCATGTCATAATTAATGAATGTTACATTTTATTAATGGACAAAAGAATAAATGAAAAAAATATTCTCAAAACAAAGTGAAGCTCAATAAGGTTGTTCCTTATCTAGGGTCTTAAATGTACCTAAACACTTGCCACTATTTGTTGTAGGTACACAAATATTACAAGGAGACTAGGTGCATACATTTGTATGTGATGTCACTAGTGATGAACTCACTGCTGAAATTCCTCTAGCTTCAATTGGCATCATCACAATGGTATTGTGATCATTATTGAATTTACTAAATATTTCATAATATTTTGGTTGGTATCATTCATTCTAAGCAATTTTAATTATTTGTGATTCCAATAGTCTTAGATTTTTTTTGTACTTTGTAATTATTATCTCTGTATTAACATGACAGGGCTTATCGATGAAGGTTGGAGAACAACGAGGTGGCAAGTAGGACTTAAAGAGAGCCTCATTAGGGCTTATGATCAAAACTACGTGGTTTACAAGTGAAACATAAGTTAATTTTTTCCTTTAAAAATGTTGCTCCAAGCTGCAAACAATAGATGCATTTCCCCTCCCAAACTCATTTTTTACCAATCATTTGGTTATTACATATCTACCGAAATACATTCAAGCTCTTTTGGCATTCCTCTTTCCACACATTATGCACTTCACTATTGGGCTTTATATATTTCAAGTATATACATAATTTTGTTAAATAAATTAGTAATGTTTCTTTTTGTATATTCATAGATTTTTTAAGTGTATTTAGTAATAAAATTTGCATGGATTAGTGATAGTAGTAGTGATAGTACTAAGTATACTATATTGTATAGAGGCAGACTATACTATGATCATAAATAATAACTAGGCCTAGGCATGTTCATGCTCATCATATGAGCATGTAGCAGACAATCCAAATAATCCTTTATCAATCTTAGATATAGCCCCACAAACTCATTTTTGTTCTCCTATGACCTAATTTTGTATTCACTTACTTTATACCATTACTAACAATACAAAATAATAAAAGATTTTTTTTATTTACTATAAGTTGATAGAATAACTCATTTCATTAGAAAAAGATACAGGAGAATTGGACAAACTCATAGTCTCATGATTAGGTACTTGAAGATCTACCAAAAATATCAATATCATCAAACAACATGAATCTTAGAAAATATTTGAGAAGAATCTCATGAACAAGAATCATAAACATTTGATGTTCTAAGTATATTTCTTCAAGCTCAAAATTTTGATCAGTAACACATTGTCTGATAAGTAGGAAATATTTTTCCATAACAAGTCAAATTATGGTATTGCTATCAGGATTAGCCTCAAACTTTTGATCGGCAACACATTGTCTATAAATATATTCTGTTAACCTGAAACTTTTGATTAGCAACTAATAAATTTACTGGAGTAGGAGGAGGCTACATCACTAAGAAACTATGATATGTGCATAGTAAATATTGAGTATTTGTACTAAGTACTCCAAAATCATCTATTTCATACCTTCATCTATACACAATGTCTTTCTAGTTTCTTTCTACTCACATGCCCATTTCATTTCATACGATCATCTGAAAATTGTATCATATTTGATTGATGTAGGTCTCTAATTATCAATTGGAGCAGTAAATTTTATAGAATATTATCTTAACCTCAAACTTTGGATCAAAAATTTCATATTATATGATTATCTGAAAATTGTATGAGGTCTGATTGTTGGAGATAAAATAATATTGTAAAAAGTATATCATTTGCACCCAAGATACATGAAGAATTCCATGTCAAGAGAAAGATAGGATCCAAATATATCTAAAAACACTCTTCTAAGATAGGTCTAATGGTTTGCATATCAATTAATTTCATCAACAGAACATAACATGTGAATAGGAAATTAAAGCTTGTAGAACCAATCAACCAAGTAAACCTTCTAAAACACTTTAAAGGCATGTGAATCTTCACACAACAATGAGAGACCCAAATTAACTTTCTAACCTTAAATTTGAAGTAAATTTGAACTAAAAGAATGATCCTAAATGAAGTACAACATATCTGGATACACAAGAACATAACTTAACCTATTGAGTATAAAGTGTAAATGCAAGCAACAACAAAAATGATGCCACTTTTGGCTAATTGAAAATAAAATTGTCAAAACTTTCAAACTAAATAAAACTCCATTTACAACTCTTAACATTTAAATGGGAAGATAATGTTCTGCAAACCTTTGTGACTTTGCCCACTTAAGTCCATTGTAAGATCATTGATGCCACGAGTCAAGGAATAGATATGCATCTTAAGGCTAACAATACCCTATTAATTTACTTCCAATAAATACCACTAACTTTAATCATGTTGTGTGGGTCAAGCTACTTTTTCATGTGAAAATTGATTCAGGTGCCCTACTTATTACAATATCATAAATCTAGATCCAATGAGTGCTAAGTGTTCCATTTAATCTCATGAGAGATGGATTCGTGTTGAATCACTACTCATGAAATGTGGGTCAATGAGAGTGACTCAAAAACTACACATTTAAATCCTAATAGCAATATCACAATAATAAATCTAAATTTTTTTAGTTATTTAGATTAATCTATTCTTTTGTTATTAGAAATAAATTCTAAATCAGAATATAAACTTGAATGTATTGATAATATAAATCTCTAATTATTTATTATTTTACACACATGATTATAATTTATTTATTTTAAATATCCTTCCATACATACAAAATCTATTTATATATGTATAAAAATTAAAATATATTTAAAAAAAATACAGATAAACATATTAAAAAAAAAAAATTAATTACCTAAATCATTTCTTTTAGTATATGGGACATTTTAGAAATCCTTCAAATTATGAAGTTTCCTACAAAACATAAATATTGGACTATACGGTACCGAGCTCTATAAATATTGTCCAAGTTGTTTGGATTGAATTTGTAATCTACATTCTTATTTCAAATCATTTTAATGTTTATTTCTCTTTTCATAAACACACTACAGGAAAATAAATATCACTCAAAGAGTTCACGTATTTACAATCCTCAAGTGAATTAAATTTTTCATCCTTTTGCAATGTTCAATATCAGCATGACTCCATAATTCTCAATATCCCAAAAATACATTTTTTTCCAAATTTAATTGTGACTTAATGCAGTATTTATAATATTACACATGTTCCTTTGTAACCTTAATAATTAATAATTAAATATATTATATCAAGTATAGTATTTAGAGAAATATAATCTTGTGAGGCATGTTCAAATCACTGTTTGTTTCATTTGGTTTTGCAATTAATCGAAGATTGGCTACAAGTATGAACAAGATTCTACCAAAGCATAGAAATTCTTTATAGATGGTGACACCAATTGCATATCTATCATTAAAAAGGACACCAAGTACAAAATTGAAATGGCCAATAAGCAAAATATTTGTGTTGCAGTCGTAGTTTTATACCCACCCACATAAGATAGCCTAGTAATTCATGGAAGAAATTATGTACCTTCAATATTAGAAAAGTATAGTTGATCATATTTATTGAAAACTCGTTATTTATTTAAGAAGAGAAGTGCATTGGATTGAATTGACTTGCAACAAACACCCTTCACCAAGCTATTGAGAAGAGATAAGAAACTTCTTATGTTCAACCAAACAAATGCCTGAAAATATCCTCCATGGTTGAGGACACATGGAGTTCATTACATTGCACATACAATTTAAGCCCACATGCCAATTCTACTATGAACTAATAATTCATGTTGTAAAGAAAATAACCATTGGTGCCATGTCTATTCATATTGATCAAAAGAGACTCATTCAGAGCTTTTTTAGAGCTACTCCTTCATGAGCATCATCATCATGAGTGCATCATCATATTGTTAATAAAAGATGTATGTTGAATGTTCAATTCAAATCTTCTTCAATGTTAAAAATGCATAACCATATTCTCACTTAAAACATTCACATGTATTCCTTCATAAAAGCATCACCATATTCTTCCTTAACCACCCACATCTATTCCTTCATGATATGTATTGTGGACTAGAACCTTTGTGGTTATAAGTCACATAATTTAGTCTCATTGTTGTGATATGAACACATCACCCATACAAGTTGGTCTCCACTATAGAAAGGCCGATGTCTGCATATTTTCAAGGTTATTAGCAAATGCATTTTGGTTTCAGCATGAAATGGAAGAGCTTAGAGCAAGATTATACATTCTATATATTTAAAAAAAAAAGGAAGAGTGAGAATATATACATTTTTTTAGGGGTGGAAATAATACCCATTATACATATCATGAAAATTCTTTTCTAGTCAAAACACAAATTTCATGGTACAATGACAAGTTCTATGAATTACACATCCTATATATGAGCAAAGAAGGGACAAACAACCAAAAAAACAAAAACCATTTGCATTTTGAAGGGTGGGAATGATACCCATTATACCATCAAAGTTGTCTTCTGATTAGAATACAAATTATAAATTCTATGAATTAAACATTGCATTTATGAGAAAAGAAGAGACGCAAAAAAAAAAAAGTTTGCATTTTAATGGATGGAAATGATACCTCATTATACCTAATCCAAACACAAATTCGATGGTATCTTGATAAGTTCAATGAATTATAACTTCAAATCAAGGGATGGAAATGATACCCACTATACCTATTTGTAATAATTACCCTTTGGAATTCCCTACCCATGAGTTGTAAATAATTTAAAGTTATCCAAATAGTATCAAAATTATTAGATGCTCATTAGTGCAATCATTGAAAAAGTTTGAAGCTCTTTGAAAATATGGTCAAGTTGGCTGGGGTTTCTGGTATGTGCGGACATTGTCTATTATAATTAATTTATCTTTTAACATAAGTTTCATTCTGTGTGGACCTGCACCTCCTCCTCCTCGCTCACCCCTTGGCCCACTCGCAGATCTTACCCCATGAACCAGTGATTTGATGAGGACTGCAAATCCTTTCACCACATGCTTCACTCTGCTCCACCCACTTCTTCCTCCTTTTCCTCTCAGTTGAGGCTCAATTACCTCTACTTTCTTTGTCATAATAAATGGAAGTTCACTTTGTTGCAATGTAGATCTCTTTGTGCCACGTTCTTCCAGTCTCCAAAGCTCTTTTGGCGCACCATGTTTCCTCGCCACCCCCCCTCCCTCCACTCTAGACCTTCACTCCCTTGCCTCCCACACCTTCACCCTCTATGATATTCCTGGCCAGCCCCCTCTCCATCTCATCCTTCCCCCCACCTATTGTCACCTCTTCTCCTTTTCCCACACTAGTGAGGTAGTTAGAGTTATGAACAATAGCAAAACTCCACATGAGGAAGGATTCCAAGTTGAATTCTTCAAGTTGGGTATCTTTGTCCTGGGTCCCTTTCTTATAGTGCTCTTTAATCAAGTGGTTTGTGCTGGCTTTCCCAACTCTTGGTCACGACATATTATCTATCTTATCCATAAATCTGGACCAACTTCTGACCCTAGGAACTATAGGACCATCATGGTTGGGCATACCTTCGCCAAACTCTATGTGACTGTGTTGAACGGTATCTTGTGAGGAACCTCCTTATAGCAATATCGTGAGAATGCTCGAAATAACAGAATACAAAGTGATAGCAGAACTCAGAATGAATCTACTGATCGCAGGCCACTTCGAGGGGGTAACCTCCTTTGAGCAAGCTCAATACAATAAATTCGTCCGTGTCCATCAAGGGCCTCAACCTATTCTTATATACTGAGTACGATCTAGAAAAGTAATACTACCTATGCATGTGGGATAATAAAATATACTCACGGGACGACTTACAAAGCATATGCGTCCAACAACACTACTCTAACAAAATAAACAGAAGGAACACACAGGTTCCTAACATCCCCTCTCCCTTAGAAAAAAGCTTTGTCCTCAAAGCTTAAGGTATGGAAATTGTTGTTGAATCTGAAGAAGGGGTTCCCAGGTAGCATCCTCTGGTTGCATGCCATGCCACTGAATCAAGACCTCAGAGATGGAGCGAGAGCGAAGCTGGCGAGTGCGCTGGTCAATGATTGCCACCGGCTCTAGGATAATGGATCCTTCCGTATCCATTTCAGGGAGAGTAGTTTGTGCTCTGACAGTGGTACCCAGAACTTTCTTTAGACAAGAAACATGAAAGACTGGATGAATGCGGGAAGAAGGAGGAAGTTCCAGTTTATAAGCAACTGAACCAATCTTCTGCAGAACCTTATAAGGCCCATAAAATTTTGGGGCCAGCTTATGACGCCCTTTCAGCTTTAGGGAGGATTGTTTGTAAGGCTGTAGACGAAGAAAAACCATATCCCCAACTTGAAATGAGCGCTCAGAACGGTGTTGATCTGCTTGTTGTTTCATCCGATTACGGGCCATGTGAAGATTATCCTGTAAGGTATGAAGAATCTGATCCCTGCTGCGGAGAACTATGTCAACTGCCTGGACTGGTGAGCTGTTGGGAGTGTAGGGAAGGAGCACTGGAGGTGCCTGACCATAGACTGCTTCATATGGAGTCATTTTAGAGGCAGTGTGGTAAGAGGTATTGTACCACCATTCAGCTAAAGGGAGCCACTTGGCCCACTGATGTTGCCGTTCGGAAGTGAAGCAACGAAGATAAGTTTCCAAGCATTTATTGACAATTTCAGTTTGACCATCAGTTTGTGGGTGATAGCCCGAACTCATCTTCAGTTTGGTGCCAGTTTTCTGAAACAGTTCAGTCCAAAAATGACTGGTAAAAGTTGCATCACGATCAGAGACAATGGAAGAAGGGAGTCCATGAAGACGAAATATCTGGTCCATGAAGATTTGTGCAACAGAGGAGGCAGTATAGGGGTGGCTGAGGGCACAAAAATGACTATATTTCGAGAGACGATCAACCACAACCAAGATCACTGTCTTGCCACCGGATTTAGGAAGCCCTTCAATGAAATCCATAGAAATATCAGTCCAAATCCGTGTAGGGATGGGCAAAGGTTCGAGCAAGCCAGGAAGGAGGGTCGTTTCACCCTTGTGGCGTTGGCAAGTATCACATTCAGCCACCATCTGTTGAATCGTCTGCTTCATCCCTTTCCAAAAGAAGTGTCTCCTGGCTCGCTCATAAGTTTTGAGGAAGCCTGAGTGCCCTGCTGAAGGAGAAGCATGGAGTTCATAAAAAATAGCCTGATGTAGAGCTGGGTTCTGAGGAAGCACTAGCCGACCCTTGTATCGAAGAGAAGCACCATCCCAAGAGTAATGTGGTATAGCAGAAGGATTATTGGCTAGCTGGTGAATGATTTGAGATAAAGAAGAGTCACTGTCATAGCCCTGCTGAACAGACGCTAACCAATTGGGAATGGGCATAGAAATAGCAGAAAGGGAAGCTTGATTATCAAATGTGCGAGAAAGAGCATCTGCCACAATATTCTCCTTACCCTTCTTGTAGGTGATCTCATAATCATACCCCATGAGTTTGCTGACCCATTTTTGTTGTGTAGGAGAGGATACCCGTTGTTCCAGGAAGTATTTCAGACTTTGGTGATCGGTTCTGATGCAAAAATGACTCCCTAAGAGGTATGGCCGCCACTTCTGTACAGCATGCAAAATAGCCATCATTTCTTTTTCATAAGTAGAGAGGGCTAGATTCTTACCAGAGAGGGCTTTGCTAGTGAACGCAATAGGATGGTCATCTTGCAGGAGAACAGCACCCAATCCATTGCCGCAAGCATCACTCTCAATAGTGAAGGGTTTGGAAAAATCTGGCATCGCGAGAACAGGTGTACTGCACATAGCCTGTTTCAGTTGTTCAAATGCAGTCTCAGCAACAGGGGTCCAGGAGAAGGCATCCTTTTTTAACAGAGCTGTCAATGGTGCTGCAATTTTCCCGTAATCTTTGACAAACTTGCGGTAGTAGCCAGTCAACCCCAAAAAACCCCGAAGGCTCTTAAGAGTTTTAGGATGCGGCCAAGTTTTCATGGCATCTATTTTTGTAGGATCCACCCGCACTCCATGGTGTGCAACAATATGCCCGAGATACTCCACTTCCTCCTGGCCAAACACACATTTAGATAGTTTTGCACAGAGTTGATGATCAGAGAGAAGTTGCAAGACAAGCTCCAGATGATGGAGATGCTCAGCCCAAGTTTTGCTATATATGAGGATATCATCAAAGAAGACCAGAATGAATTTCCGGAGGTATGGTCGAAATATGTTATTCATCACTGCCTGAAATGTTGAAGGAGCATTCGTGAGGCCAAAGGGCATGACTAAAAATTCATAGTGACCATCATGTGTGCGGAAGGCAGTTTTAGGTATATCCTCCTCATTAACCCGAATTTGATGATACCCAGAACAAAGATCTAACTTGGAGAAAAAATGAGCCCCATGAAGTTCATCAAGAAGTTCATCAACAACTGGAATGGGAAACTTGTCCTTTATAGTGAGATGATTAAGTGCGCGAAAATCAATGCAGAGTCGCCATGACCCATCTTTTTTGCGAACAAGCAGAACTGGAGAAGAAAAGGAACTGGTACTAGGGCGAATAATACCTTGCTTCAGTAAGTCACGGACAAGTATCTCGATTTCGATCTTCTGATGAAATGGGTAGCGGTAGGGCCTGATGTTGGGCGGAACACTGCCAGGAAGGAGCTGAATACGGTGGTCCTCTGGACGAGAAGGAGGTAATCCCACAGGTTCAGCAAATACACCAGAATACTTGTCCAAAATGTGTTGGAGATCGGCAGGAGTGCTAGAGACTGCTGATGGCTGCATCTGAATGGAATGGAGCTGAGCGATGACACCATGTGAATTCTTCTTAAGAAGTTTTTCCATACGATGTGAACTGATGATGCTGAGAGACCCTGGTTGTAAGCCTTTCAAAGTGTGTTGGTGCCCCTCGGCTGAAAACTGCATCCAAAGTTCAGCAAAATCCCAGAGAATGGGGCCAAGAGTGCGTAACCATTGGGCACCCAAAACCACATCACAGCCACCTAAGGGTAAGGCAAACATGTCAGAGCGCATGTTATAATCTCCAATAGAGAGATGCACATTGCGACATTTCCCTTTACAAGGTAAAGTGCCCCCATTGGCAATCATGACTTCAAAGCTAGAGCAGGGATGGATAAAGCAATCAGCCTGTTTGGCTATGCGTGGATCAATGAAGTTATGAGTGCTACCAGAATCAATGAGTATAGTAAGAGGGATCTTCTTGAAGAAACCCTGGACCCGCATGGTTTGTGGAGTAGTGACTCCTGCCAAAGCATGGACAGATATCTCTGGTGGAGCTTCTGGTGAAGGAGGTTCAGGCTGGTGAGGCTCAACCTCATCATCCACTGTTTCCTGAGCATCTACATATTCTTCCAGTTCCGGTGGAGAATCCACATCCAAGAGATAGAGCTTTTGTTGAACACATCTATGGCCCCGAGACCATTTCTCATCACAATTATAACAAAGCCCTTTGTCTCGCCTGACTCGCATCTCTGTTTCAGACAAGTGCTTGATCAGAGTAGTTCTGGGAGCTGGTATGACTGGAGGGTTGTGAGAACCTGTATTTCTGAATGGAACAAAATTAGATCTGGAGCGTTGTAGAGCACTAATCTTGTCTTCCGCTAACTTAGCCAACCCAAGGGCTTCCATCATTGTAGTAGGTCGAAACATTTTGAATTCTGAACGAAGTGCATCCTTTAGACCACTGACAAAACAACTACGGAAGAATTCATCAGACAAGCCCTCTGTGTGATTAGCTAATTTTTCAAACTCTGTCTGGTATTCTCTTACAGTGCCTGTTTGACGCAGTTTAGTGAGTGCTCCTGTGAAATCATCAAAGGAACTAGGGCCAAAGCGCTCCAAAATGAGGGTGCACAATTCTCTCCATGTTGGGCCTACATTAGCCTTGATGTACCAACGGAACCATTGAAGAGCTTCATGTTCCAAATGAAAAGATGCAAGGGGGACTTTGTGGTTATCCAAAGTATTATGCAAGCTGAAATACTGCTCTGCCCTATAGATCCATCCAGTCGGATCAGAACCATCGAAGCGTGGAAAATCAAGCTTTGGTCCACGGAAATTGCCAGAAGAGGACCCAGTATCTCCTGAATGGTTTCGGCTCATGGCTGACTGCTGAAAGTTAAGACCCAGAATTTTGTCATCCAGATCTTGAAGTTTGGTTTTGAGGGATGCCATTTCTTCTTCCATGATTTTTGCTCCTCTACGCGTAACAACCATAAAGCAAGGTTTTTTTTTTTTTTTTTTTTTTTTTTTTTTTTTTTTTTTTTTGGAATGGGTAGAAGATGAGAAACAAAAACTTTTTTAGTTACGGCAAACTTGGATTTGGGTAAAACTCAGATAGGAAATGGGTGTTCGACGGGTGGTGGGAGACTATCTGGGGACAAGGGAAACAAAAAAATGAGGGTTTCAAGGGTAGGGAGGCGAAATGAGGCGAACAGTCCAAGAGGGATAAGGGAGCAAAATGAGGAATTGAATCTTGTGGCTCAGTTTGGTGGCGATTGGATGAGAGGTGAAAAAGATAGGGCAAACCCTAAAATTAGATAAATGAGGGATTTAGGGCTTTGATATGTAAAATTTGGGGTTGGGTCGCCAAGGAAGGAAGTATGCGAAATGATATTGCAGACGTTCTGCGGAAGTATGAGCAGAAACAGAAAGCAAACAAGGAAGCTACGACTAAAAAACAGAAAAATTTTTACTCTTTTTTTTTTTTTTTTTTTTTTTTTTTTTTGGAACAGTCGACTTAGAAAAAATTCACTCACTGACAGAACAACTGAAAAGAGTTATTGCAATAACAAGAGATATTAGAAGTGAGAGGAACCTGAAGGCCACGACAGAAAAAAAATTTGATGTAATTTCCACCCAGCGAGCCCAAGAGAGTGCTCTGATACCAGATGTGAGGAACCTCCTTATAGCAATATCGTGAGAATGCTCGAAATAACAGAATACAAAGTGATAGCAGAACTCAGAATGAATCTACTGATCGCAGGCCACTTCGAGGGGGTAACCTCCTTTGAGCAAGCTCAATACAATAAATTCGTCCGTGTCCATCAAGGGCCTCAACCTATTCTTATATACTGAGTACGATCTAGAAAAGTAATACTACCTATGCATGTGGGATAATAAAATATACTCACGGGACGACTTACAAAGCATATGCGTCCAACAACACTACTCTAACAAAATAAACAGAAGGAACACACAGGTTCCTAACATATCTTGTCCAGAAAGCTCGATCAACGACATTGTCGAGCTAGAGGTCCACTTGGGTTTTGTACATATTTTCAGACCACTGATCACATTTTGACCTTATGGGCCATCATTAAGGAGGCTCGCCACCTCTCAACGAAAGTTTATTGTTGTTTTGTTCACTTTTGCAAAGCCTTCGACTTTGTTTAGCATATTAGGGACATCATGATCTCAAAGATTCTCCTTACAGCTATTATGAGGATATGCGAGTGCATTGTGGGCAGATTTAGGACTCCATAGGGCTTCTTTGACCCTATCCAAAGCACTATCAGGGTTAAATAGGGATGCCCTCTCTCCCCCACTCTCTTTGGAATCTACATCGACAAGCTTGAGGCATTTCTCTATGATTCCTCGCTCCCTGGTGATGATTGTTATTTACATCAAGTGTTGATCTCTATTCTTCTATTTGTTGATGATGTGATTCTCCTAGCATCTTTCCCCGATGGTCTTCAGCGGCTCCTTGATGGCTTGGCCTCTTTTTGCGACTCACGTGAGCTAGTTGTAAATCTAGGCAAGACTCAAGTTATGATCTTCAATTGTTTGAGGACATCACACCTCCATTTTTACTTCCAAGGTACCGAGATCGAGATTGCATCTTCATATACTTACTTGGGGGTTAAGTTTTCTAGACCTCAATTCAGCCTGAGACCAGCCATGCAGCCCAGAGTTAACAAGGGGCTCAGCTCCCTCGCTATTCTTGAGCGACTGTGCTTTCGACACCACGACTAAGATGTCCCTTCTTGACTCCCTAGTCAAGTCGACTATCCTCTATGGCTCTACTGTTTGGGGCCCCTCCCTCTTGGAGTCTGATTGGACCTCTTTTGAGAGAGTCCAAACTCTTCAACGCATTATCAGATGTCACCAGTCCACACCGCACAGCATCATTCTGGAAAATTTTGGTTCTCACCCTTTCAGATTGGGGACCATCTTTAATTTAGTTTGGTTTCTTCACCAGCTCTAGAGCTTCGCTAATCCCTCTAACGGTTCTCATAGATATTCCTACTTGGCTTATTGTTCCTCTATGGAGGTTGTGGGTTCAAACTCTGGTCACAAGTATCATTGCTAGTACACCTAGGTCTCTGCCCTCTTGAGCTCGATTGGTATTAGTTTGGCTCCTCTTCCCCCCTTTCAGTTTTCTCTAAACACTCCAAGCCATCTTCTTCTAGCTCAACGGGAGTTAAATGAGCATGTTAGATTTGACATTTATAGATAATATGTTATCATGACCTGGGGGAATCCCCCAAGTGGGCCCTTCTATGCTAAGCACTTCCTTGATATCCAGGACGGGATCATCTTACGCCCTTGGTACCTCACTTGTCATTAGACTCACACTCTTCGCATCTCCTTGGGATCTTTTATCTCACTAGTTATGTATTTAGACTAATCACCAAATCGACAAAGAGGACAAGATCTGTCGGCTTTGTCACTTCGGGGAGGTTGAGACCAAATCTCACTTTATTTTTCATTGTCCCATTTACTATGAGATTCAAGGGAGATTCTACTATTTGTTCAGAGAGTGTCAGTCTCTTACCTCATTTTTCAGATATATTGACCAACACTATCTTGAACTCTATCTTCAAGAGATCATGCAGCTTCGTGAGCACACTATACAGCTCCAGCTTTGCTCGACATCGACCCCTACACAGCTTATCACCTCTTTCTTCAGTCCTATGGTTCCTGCCCGAGGATTGAAGCAGCCTCTCTGCACTATCTTGGTTCACACCATATCGGAGACCCCGCAAAGATCACACTCGACAGCATCCCTCTAGTAGACCTTAGAGGCGACCTTCCAAAGTACTTGATTGCTCTAAAGTCTAGCTTTCCATTCTGGACTACTTCTCACCTGTGAGGAGTCCTTAGCTGTTGTTATTCCTTTTTTTGGGTTTTTTTTTTTTTTTTTGCTCTCACATTCTTTCTACGGACACCATTTGGTACTTTCCCTGCTAGTGTTTGCCCTTTGTACTATTTCCAGTCCCTTAGACCCTCGTTGGTCTCTTGTTGGACATTAATAAATTTATCTTATCTTATCTTATCTAGAACATAGAAGAATTATCACTATGAAAAATAGTCTTCAAAACTATTGTTTTTGAGTCGTGACTTTGGAACATTGAAAGCACTTCTCAACTCATGATTGAACTTAGCCTATGTTTGTAGCACTCTACCATTAGCAGAAAATGGGAGCTAGGTAAGTGATTTTTGTTCTTTTTTTCATTTCCATTGATCAAAAATCAAAATATCTTGAATTTGGTTGTGGTTATGATTTTTACAAAAATAGACGTAATTTGGGTTATGCATTATGATCTTTGATAAGGTCATTGTCTTCTTGAAGATCCTATTCGACACACTTGGCTCGAATGTAACATAGATAGGTCTCTGTCATTAGTCTTTGATCCCCCACCACAATGGCCAAAATTTGATAGTTAGGACTCATCCGCTCTCTTTCGTAAATTAAAAATTGCAGTAACAAGTATGAACACGTGGTCATATTTCTTGCTTCAATTTTTAACTTACGAAAGAAAGCGAATGATTCTTGTGACTGACAAATTTGGCCATTGCGGGGGAGTCAAAGACTATGCCAGAGAGCTCTCTATGTCGCATTTGAGCTTGGTGTCTAGAAGGTGATTTTCGAGAAGGTGACGACCCTACCCAAGACATTCAATCTTATGACACACGTCCAATGGCAATGTTATAAACAGCCTGACTGAAAATTAGGTGCCATAACTTTCTGACACTCTGTTGGCAATTATATAGCAATGTCGTCACACAGGCATCGTAGGCAAAAGTCCACTGACAGACGTTCTGAAATAATGGCGTTGTACATTTACGACACTTAGTCGTCACTTATATAGCAACGTCGTCAGAAGTGTTATCGCAATGTAAAGACCACCTACGGCAGGTGCGCCCTAATTTTCAAGAGTTTTGTGACACTTTATTGTCGCAGTATCAATAGCTCTCAGTTTTGTGCAGTGTTCGCTTTGTCGCACATTATGGCAATCCTAGAGGTGATTTGCAACGACATTTTGTTTCATAATTGCGACGGCAAGAACTATCATCGAACACTAGCAACGAAATGGATTTAGCGGCTTAATGTTTTTTTGGTCATGTGACAGTTTGGTGTCGCATTAGCGACGCTCTGTCATTTTTTTAAAAAGCCTCAAATGTAGTAGTGATTAAGAGATATTTTGTGTTGCTCTTGAACAAGAAGTCCACGTGGTTAGGAAAAAAATTGATCCCAAGAACAACGATACTGAGATTAAGCAGTAGTAAAGTTGATTCCCCTTGTTCATAGTGCCTTAAAGGGGGGTAAGAGACCTAGGCCAAAGAAGGCATCTCAAACACTCTCTCAGCTAACCCTTGGTATGACAGAATGTAAAGTAGTGAAGTGGGCTCTTAAATGGAGGAATTCAAGCAAAGAAAATGCAAAGGACTATAAGATGTTGGTAAAATCCAAAAAAAAAAGTTATGTGATTGTATGGAGAAAAGAGTTAATCTTTCTAGGTAAACGTAATCCAAAGGGTTTTTGAAGGGATCTACAACAAAAGAAAAAGTGAGTGAAAAATAATAATATTCTAAATATTCAATGATTGGAATATGTGAAACTTTTATATGAGAAGCCAAATGAAGAAGATAACCCCCTATAACTAATACATTAGTTGACCAATTTTCTATTAAAGATGCTAAAATGGTGGTAAAGAAGTTGGCAAATGGGAAAGCTTGGGCTATAAATGGCTTGCATATAGACTTTTAAAACTGAGGAGTAGAGCTCTTAGCTTTGCATATCAAGAACAACTTTAACAGGGTCACATAGAGTTCTTTTGCTATTGAGTGGACTACTAATATTGTTATACCTTTGTACATGAGTGGTGAAATCAACTACCCCTCTAGTTATTCTACCATCATGGTGAACCCCCTTCTTGGTAAACTCTTTGGGAGTATGTTAGAGCATAGAATTGGCAAATGGGCAGAAAAAGAAGAGAAAAGAGTAAAGGGACAAGCAAACTTTATACTTAAATACTCTACCATTGATCATTTCATAACTCTAAGACATTTCATTGAAAAAATGTGAGAGAAACAAGGGAAAGAATCTTTTTGTTATTTTGTGGACTTCAAGAAAGCTTTTGACACCATTCTTAGGGATAAGTTGTAGCTTAGGATGGAATTTGGAGGTCTCTAAAGAGTATAGAGATGTTGTTTACAAGTTGTATGAACACGTTAAAGCCAAAATCAGAACTAAATAAGACATGTTTGAATGTCTTGGGAGCGACATTAGTGTCAAACAATGGTGTCCTTTATTCCCTACTTTGTCTAGCCTTTACATCAATAAGTTGGAACAATGGTTAAACAAGGCCAATGGAAAAGGCATAAATTTGGCAAGTTATATAGAAAGGTTGCTTTTATATGTTGATGACCTTATGCTAAATTTGCTAATGGTTTGAGAGAATACTTGGAAATTTGGAGCTCTGTCATGAGGTAGGGATGCATGTCAATACCTCTATTTTTAAAGACATGATCTTTTCTTTGAAAAAAGAAAAGGCAACATATTTTATATTTTGTATGTGAATGGGCTTGGATGGGTGAATCCATTTGATGAGATTGTTAGTGATGTTGAATGGGAAAAACCTTACAAAGGTTGGTGGAAATGTAACTTTGATGGAGCTTCAAAAGGTTGCCCAGGGCCTTCAAAAGTAGGATTTATCATTTGATAGTGAATTGCTAATCTAATAGCTTGTTGGGGAAAAGATTGCTAGGTGGAACAAATAATGTTGGTGAAGCTTCTTATTATCAGTTAGAGCAGCAAAAAAATCAAAAAACTTCATGTAGAAGACAATTCACAAATTATTATAAGTACAATAATTAAAGGAGGCATACATGCTTGTCATTTGTAGAATTACATTGATCAAATCATTGAAGAATTGACACCCCTAGATCAAAATAACACATGTTTGACAACAAGGAAATAAAGGTTTATAAACTCTTGAATTGGGCATTAACTTTCGAATTGGAAGAGATGGTCCTTAAGGATTTCTGACACTTACTAATGGAAGAGGATGATCGAATTTAATAATCATCATTCTCTCATTCATCCTTAAGCAACAAGAACATTAAAGAAGACATTGCTTTTGGCATCAGCATACAAGGATGGTAATGTGTTTTGGTTGAAGGAGAGAGTGACATGCAAACGTTGATCAACAAGCCATTTATTGCAAGGAATGATCAAATTTTTAGCTTTTAAACATGGCAAGTGGTCATTTAAATCACATTCTTTTGAGTTATTTGGAAAAAGTGTTATGACATGTGTATGAAGAATGGAGACAACTTTTACCTTCACCTACAACGAGCAACATCCTTTTCATGGATCGGTGACCAAGAAACGGATTGATAAGATGTTCAATTTTGAAGATTAAAGACTTTCAAACAATGTGATGGTTATTTTGGTTGAAACGTTCAACCAAGTTGAGAATCAACATAAAATGAACACGTGTTCTCTATGATCATGGTGCAAGTTTAAGAGTTTGGAAAAGATAAAAACATTATCAAAGTGGTCATGGAAACCATTATGCTGAGAGAAGCCCTTGGAGGCATAAAGGAAATCCTAAAGAAATTAATTCCAAGGTTGGCATAAATTTGGGTGAAAACATAGTAGACTAGAGAAAATTGAGGAAGCTAAGTACACTCCCTTGGTGTGGAGATTTGACAAGAGACACAAAAGAATTAGATTCAAGGAGGCTCGCAAAGTATAGTTGGCACTAAAAATGGTAGTGATGATTCATTTGCTAGACAAGGAAAAGAGAAGTTTAATGAGAGGCCTAGGGAAGTATATGGTGAAGGAAACACAAATGGAGAACCCAAATTCACGAAGGCAAAATTGACTAAATGGCTCTAAGAATGCATTGATCGAAGGAATGAGCCCTAGGATGCACCATCCAATTGAGTAAGCAGATTAGAAAGGCCCCAATGTTGATTTTGGTCTTCATATGGTCAGATTGTGTTTTGTGATCTTTAAACATGTTTGTGAAAACTCACTTTTTAGTTAGGGCTATAGTTATGTTTAGGTCAAACAACATGGATAAATGCCAAATTTTGTTGGTTTTGAATTTTTTGTAAATCATAAATTGCTATTGTGATGACCATGATGGGTCTCAAGGAGGTTAGGTTGGTTATTTTGTTAAAAAATTGTAGAATGGTTGTTCAAGCCAAATGTTTGCTTAGGATTTCTACTCAAAATATAATGTTGTTATACTTTCAATAAAATTAAAAGTATTACTAAAGAAAAAAAAACCTACATTTATTTTTCATGGCAACTCTTTAGAGCTAATGGATGAGCACAATGTCTAGGAATTGATTTCCATTATAGACTAAGTTGGGAGGCATACAAATCAAAATGAATCTAGGGAGGATGCAAAGTCTTTTTGCCTTCTACAAAATAGATGCAAGAAAATTTAGTTGTGGGATTGGAAAACTAGGAAGACTCTCTTTAGTCTTTTGGTGATCCCGATTATTTTTTACGGATGTGAGGTTTGGGGGCTAACTAGTCAACAACCCCATACAAGATTCTCTTGACAGAGATGGGTATGTTTTCAATTGAGGCCTAAACAATAATTCACTTGCTAAGCTACTTTAAAAATGGGAAATATGAATAAGCATCGATGGGCTAAGATGGTGGTTGAGAAAGAATTGGACCATACAAAAAAACATGGAAGAAACAAAATAGCAAGTGGTTGAATAAACAAAACATAGGTATCCAAAAGTGCCCAAACACTAACATTGAGATAAAAAGTGCGTATTAGGAAAAATTGAGACTGTTTTGTAGACAAATCCAATGAGTAGACAAAAAATCTTATTTTATCAAAGTTTAACCTCACTTGAGAACATGACGATAAGAATATTTAAGATCCACAATTAAAGGAAAGGCCAAAAAACCTAATTGCGCAATTTAGGACAGGTAGCTCTTACCATTTGAGATGTGAAATAGGTAGATGGAAAGTTCCCAAAGAGGGGTAGAAGAAAAGAATCTGTAACTTTTGCAACAAAAGGGTGTACAACAATGGGGTGATTGAAACAAACTGACATTTTATCAAAGAGCTTGCAACTTATGAAGATGCTTAATTTACAAACAATATGATGACAATTTACACATGAACAGCATGAATGAACTTTTTGAAGAAACAAGATTAGACAAAACAACCTTCTTAATATGAATCCACCATAAAATGGTCAACTTATAATTACAGATTACAGCAGACTACTTAATTACATTTCCCTTGATCCTTTGGACAGCTGAACTTCCTTAAAATTCTTTCTTTCTTTCATTCTTTCATAAGCACTATATGATCCATAAGTAGGTTACAAACCAGACTCTAGTGAACAAGTGGCATCATAAGATCGAAAAATAATTAAAGAACGTAGATAGAAAGCATCGATATTAAAGACCGGTGCTCTGATACAAAGCTAAATTTTAGGAAAATAATTTGATAGCGAAAATAGCCAAAATAAATAAAGTGATTAAATGCAAGCGGGCCTCTGAATTTTTTATGCTCAAAACTGAAAATGGCCTTTCCTCCGGTCAAAAATGGAAACATATTTGTTGGAGTGGGGATTTTAAGATGCTTACTATACAATGTTATGCAACCGTAGACACCAAAACCAATGTTGTTGATTAGCTTCTTGGTGATAAGAAACATATGGCAAGAATAAGGGCAAAAACAACCAACTCACGTTAACAATCCAAGGGAACAATGGTCTCAAGATCTTAACAGTGGTAGTGATGAGGTCATTATTAACAGTTTAAACAATATGGAATTTGCACAATTTTAACAGATTTGCATTGCCACATCACTCCACTTGATGCACACGTAAGCTCTCAAGTTTGAAGATGCAATATACCCACCATTTCAATTAGAGCTCATACTAATTTACTTCTTCAGTGATGCGAAGGATCTGAATGCTGCGAAATGTGACATTGTATTGGCGGGCCTGTTATCTTGGGGCCCATTTGTGTTTCTACTCTGCAAGGTCCTATCCATATCAGAAGTCTGGCGACGAAGAATTTCAAAGAGGGAGGGACCAGTACCGGATACATTTGCATCTTTTGCTGCCTTACTCACTGATTCGTTCCTCTTGAACTTGCCTTGGGTCGAAGACATTTTGTTCACATTACTTGTGGGATACTCATTTTCCTTCTGTGCCTGCATTCCCCAGCACCAAGCCCTCCAACTTGTTATAAAACGGTTGCAATTACAATTCAGTCATGTAACCATATTGCTTTAAAATCAATATTCGAAAGGGTAGGTTGCTTACCATATCTTCTTGGCTTTCAGCTTTTGAGATGCTGTGCCGGCTATTACTATCATCCCGACCAAATATGTAAGATCGAGAACCTCCCAACCCTTGCTTGTGTGATGTCTGTAACGATGAAATTGTTCTACCCAGAAAAGATGACTGCAAAAGAAATTTAACATGGTCAATTATGGCACTGGCTAATCTCCAGATAAAATGCACCAAAGATTAAAAAAAAAACAAAAGTCGAACAAGATTCTTATTCAGATTCAGGAAAATACAGTAAAATTTTCTCAAAAATAATTGTTGTTTTCAATAACAAAATATACAGACCATGAAGATTAAATGCTGAAAAATTTTTAAAAATTCATTGTGTTCTCGTTTTTTTGAAATTTAGTCAATGGTACAATTTGTAGGGAGGATAGCAGCATCCGTCAACTACTGGCATTGCTCAAATCCAAAACTTCAGTTATTTATTTGCACAACCACGTGATTATGAACAGTTGTCCTAAAATTGTAACGAATGGAGAGATAAAAAGTTCAGTTTTCATGCAGCTATGATTATTTTTTAAAATAGAGAGATGGGAGTATTTGGGTACTCAACTTTTTTTAAATATAATTTTATATTTATAGAAAATCTGAAATTATGAGTCATCATAACAGTTTTTCAAAACTAAGACAGTAATTAAGTTTGCAAATGTAATGGATTGTTTTCAGTTTCAGATTTGCAATAATAATATATGATAAATGTTTAGATGAATAACATAGAAGACAGACTTTAACCATCGACAAGTAGATCATAAATCATATAACAATGACAAATTGCAAATGATAGACATCTGATTTGAACAGTGATAAAATTTACTGTTAATCAATATTGTATCAATATTTCAAAGTTTCAAACTGATTACGTATTGAATTGAATTTGATAAACAACAAGCTGGTACACAACCAAAAATTGAAACAAAAATCAGAAATCTTAATCAAGGTGCTTAACTATGATGCTCTCCATTGAATACCCAAAACTTGGGGTAGGTGTACCCAGTACTTGAGCATATGGATATGCATACGCATACAATCTAGATTATTTGATGAAAATTTATATTTACACTATCACAATCAATTTTCAGATGAAACTATTTAATTTTTAAAAATAAAAATAAAAATTAATTACAAAATTCGTTCAAGGCAGAATGAACACGAGCTATAAAAAAAATGAGGGTATTACGTACATACTTGGTGCAACTAGAAAAAGATCTAAAATATAGTCATTTCTCTTTGACCCTGAATTCTGCATCTCATGATCAAACAAAGACAAGGGACTCCTGGAGCTACTAGTTTCTTTCCTGAATACATGCATGCAGCGAAAAGTAGGATATTATAGCTGTGAATGATGGGACTGAATTGGCACAATTTTAACATTGTCATTCATCCTTTTTCAATACCGTCTTGATGGCCTAAATATAAATATTTGTGTGATAACATTGGTATTTGGAATTTTTATCATCTCTTCATGAGATGTAAAATTTGATAATACTCTCATACTTAAGTATCCTTCAAAATAGAGACATTCCAAAATCATTAGAGCTGTGTAAAACTATATAATTTCCTTTATTCTGATAATGGACTTCAAAATAGAGACATTCCAAAATCATTAGAGCTTTGTAAAACTATATAATTTCCTTTATTATGTAGAATATTTGATAAGACTACGCAGACATTATTTGTTAGTACCTGCTGGCTTGTTTTCCCAAATTGCCTGCAATTTTATGAAAACTTGATCCTACTCATGTATATACAAGGTAGAGTTGCCAAAAGTTCCTTTGTTCCTTTTTTGGAACACGTATCCCCGTATCCAATTTGGAAACATATCCAATACTCCATGGATACACATTGAATATTGCACCCATGTCAGCCTAAAAAAAGTTGATTTCCAACTGCGCCAAATACTACATAATTTGATGTTTTTTAAGATTAGGCATAAATCGTCCCAAATTTAATGTAAAAAAAATAATAATAATACAATTGTTTTAAAAAATGGTATAAACAAAACCCGCACCAAATGAGAAAGACAACTAAAATGTTGTTCTATTCAGCAACCCAGTTTGTTGGGTTATCTTCTAATGCAACTCTACTATTTCTGCATATTGTAAAGTGCAAAAATAACTTAGAAATATTTATGCAGCATTTCTATGTCCATATTGTTTCTGAGCTAATGAAAAACTCATTTAATAGCTTAGAAATTTGTGTTAAATATGTGTATGTGATATTTATTGATGTCGTATCCAACCATATCCATATTAAGGATATTAAAAAATGACCATATCCGTACCCAAGACCGTATCCATATCCATGCAACTTTGATACAAGGTGATGCTAAGTTATCACCGCCATGGTGGATGGATAAGTTTAAAATTTAACACACTTAAGCTACATAGAAAATATTTGGTCAATCATGTTGGCAATCAATGTTCAAAAAATATGGTGGCAGTGGGACAGGTTTTAAAGAACTGCCGGGATCATCCTTTATACCAAGATGTCCCCCAATCCCCCAGGGACATCAAGATGTATCATCACGGAGATGCCAAAAAAAAACAGAACTTCCCCAGAAAATAAGAAAATGCTTTAAAAGAAGTTGATGCTTGGGAATATCCCCTCAAATCCCCAATCATTTGGCACAGTCCAGAACATAAGAGTTATTTTCCTATGTAGCGTTATCAGGGATCCGTTCAAATTCTCGGAAAGAAAAACAAGGCAACATCTGCTGTAGCTGCAGCATTTATAAGCTTGCCATCAAAATAAATTGTCTGAATTCAGGCTTCTTGTTAATGTTTTATAGCTTTTGTCAGATTAAATATGAGATGTAATCGTAAAGATTAAACTCTCTAATTATATATATTTCTAATGATTCATATCGGGTTGAAGACATCTGCTATAGTTCAACATACCGATCAGGGATCGGGTTTAGTATCACTGCTGATATTCTAAGTATTAGGCTTCGGGCTGTGCATATTTATCTTACATATAACTTGTTGTGCATAGTTGCCAAGTTTGCTTATTGTATCAAGCATGTTAATGAAGAGGCGCATTAGTTACTATTGGTGTTTAAGACAGTTTTGATTAGTCATGACCACGTAGGGTCATAACTCTACGTGGATATGGCCTTTGGCCACGTCGAGTCATGCCCCTATGGGGCCATCTCTTTTGGTAGAATATAAATATAATATGCACATCGGAGGACAAAGCAATATCAATCACCGAACATACTTGCAGTCCCCAAGATCTTACCACCTGCAAATTTCCAAATACATCATCAGCACTTGATTCATTGAAGACAAATCTGGAGATCTGTACTTCTGCATAAAAGAAAGTTAAGTCATCATTATTTCTATCAGAGATCCTGCACAGTAACATGGTATCAGAGCAGGTTTAAGAGACAATCCCGATTAGTTTTATTTTACTCAAGTGCCCTAAAATATTCACAATTTTGTTTCCTTCAAAATGATGAGCAATATAAAAGCGGATGATAGACTTGACGGTGATTAAAATTATGCAGCATGGAAATTACGAATGATGTTAACCTTAAAAGATAATGACCTAAAGCAATTCATTGACAAATCTGACCAACCAAAAGGTAATGACGAATGGGAAAAAGATATCACTAAAGCCATGAAATTAACTGTGGATGGTGTTAGGGATCATCTACTCCCTACTATCTCCGAATTAGACACAGCACACAAAATGCTTAAAACTCTTGAAGAAATGTTTGAGATAAACAATACAACAAGAATTATAATCTTGAAAGACAATCTCTCCAACATTAAAATGAAAACAAGAGAATCTGTTGCCTCATATTTCATGAGGATAACAGAACTGAGAAACCAACTCTCCAAAATTGGCCGGATTTATGATGAAAAAGAATTAACAATAATAGCTCTCAAGTGTCTACCATCATCATGGAAATATTTCAGACAAGGGGTATATGCTCAATCAAAGCTTCCTAAACTTGGTCGACTAAAGGATGATTGCATACAAGAGGAGGGCATGTTAATATCTCAAGGTGATATTCCTATTGGAGGTGGTATTCAAGCTCTCACAACTCAAGTTGATAAAAACAAGAAACCTAAATTCAAAAGGAAAAGAAGACATGTTGATTACTCGAAATTGCAATGCTTTAGATGTGACAACTATGGTCACACAGCATTCAAATGCCTTGATAGACTGAAACATCAAGCAGCTTTCGCCAAAGTCGATGATTTTGATACAGATCCAAAGAAACGTCCATTCTAAAGAAACTTTGAATATCCTTAACATGTATGAAGTAATGGATTTAGAGGGAGTTCTCTTTATATATTCATTGAAGTTTAAAATAAGCTTGTTAAAATTTCTAAGATGGAGTCTTAGAATATCGAATTATTGTACTATGCTATCTATGTGAACTTACTTTTAATCATTATTGCTATGTGCCATGACCTTTATGTTTTGAGAATGTTATTACAGGAAGAGAGAGTTTATAAGGAGCTCTGATGATTGATATTCAGAGGGAGTTGAAAACATCCTTACATATAAAAATGATGGGCCTACCCCTGTGTACATCATGAGGAAGTGATGACTTCCAAACGATGTCATTTGTATTTAGAGAGGTTATTGTAAGGTGACGATCTTACAATAACTTGTATTATTAGATCAAACAAATTGAGTAAATGGTGAATGTCTTGCATCTCAACATTCTGGGAGGCCATTATTCAGAGTATTTGGTGAATATCTTTGATATTCAGAGAGGCCAATACTCTTGATATCATATGTGATATCAAACCTTATTTTTGAATAAATGGTGAATATCATATGATATTCTGAGAGACCATTACTCGTGATGTCAAATTTGATATCACACCTAATTGGGTACTTGGTGAATATCGGATGTCAATATTCTAGGAGGCCAATACTCGTGATATCAACTGTAATATCAAAATATTGAATATCTTTTGATCAACGATATTCTTATATTGAAGTGATATATGATTGTATGTTTATCCTCCCTAGCTAAGGGGGAGTGTTAATGTTTTATAGCTTCTATCTGATAAAATATGAGATGTAATCTTAAAGATTAAACTCTTTGATTATATATATTTCTACCGATTCATATCGGGTTGAAGACATCTGCTATTGTTCAACATACCGATCACAGATCAGGTTTAGTATCACTGCTGATATTCTAAATATCGAGCTTTCATATGGATGATTACTAATCATCAGGTTGTGCATATTTATCTTACATATAACTTCTTGTGCATAGTTGAAGAGTTTGCTTATTGTATCAGGCATGTTAATGAAGAGGCACATTAGTTACTGTCGGTGTTTAGACAGTTTTGATTAGTCATGACCACATAGGGTCATGACTCTATGTGGCCTTCATGCCCCTACGGGGCCATGTCTTTTGGTAGATTATAAATATAATATGCACATCAGTGGACAAAGCAATATCAATCACCGAACATACTTGCAGTCCCCAAGATCGTACCACCTGCAGATTTCCAAATACATCATCAGCACTTGATTCATTGAAGACAAATCTGGAGATCTGAACTTCTGCATAAATGAAAGGTAAGTCAGAATTATATCTCTATCATTATTTCTATCAGAGATCCTGCACAATAACACTTCTGACTACTTTGCATTGCCCAATATGTCTAAGCAGATCAGATCACAAGAAAGCAACCTCCGGCAAAAATTTGAGTACTCTTCAATTATGCGTATACTATAATTATTTCAAGGTACCCTAAAGCGTGCTATGTTTTAAAATTAAAATTTAAAAAAAAAATGGTTTTTTTTTTTTGTGGATGCTCCTCTATTTAAAAGAAGCCATAAAGTCATTCAAGGTGTTTTAGATAAAGAGTTAACTTACAAAAACAAAATGAATGAGAACGTTTTTACCATTATTAAACAGGATTGGACGACAACTTAAACTAAAATACATAGGAAGAACGGGAAATAGGATTTTTCTTATCTTTAAGATGTTATTTGAAATTTGAGAAACTTTATGAACATTCACTAACGTGTATCTGTTCATGTAATCGAGCCTCCAAACTGTTCATGCCTGTGGGAAGTTAGATATGAATTTAAACAAGCAAAACAAAAATAATGCATCTAATCAACTTGAATAAAGACTACACTGTTCACCAATGCTCTCATTAGGAAACGATAGAGCCCATTCTAATAATGATTAATGATTATTATTGTAAATGACCAGGCAGGTAAGTCGGTTTCTAATAAGAGAATTCTCAAGTGATGCAAATCTATAACGGAAAGGAGCTAATCACTATTCAAAATATCAGCAAAGGGAACCGTGTTCAAACATAACTGTTGCTAGCCCAGGCAAATGTCACTCAAGAATCTTATTTGAGACTAACAGCACCAAATAAGAATCCAAAAAAAAGGAAAATGAAACCGAAAATGGACAAATAATTAGATGCCTGCATAAAGTATGCTTTCCTCACCTTTGAAGAGGTATTGTCGTTTCCTCCGGAGCCTAAAATTTCATCGAGCATGACATGCAATACGAAGATTGGAACGTTACATGGCATCATTAAGAACAGGACTGTATGCAACCCTAATTTTTTATAATAAAAAAAGAATAAACCAAAACTCATGCCAATACATTCCATAAAACTCTTTACCCGACAAGGTTTTTGGTTTCTTCTTGCCATTGGGTGCAATATTCACTTTCTTGATGAGACCGAAAATCTCTCTTGAAGTTTCATCATCTCCTGGAGCTAAAAATACTTCTTGTTCTTCCTAATATAAAAGCAACAAGAAATGTATTAAGTAAAATTTAAAATGAATGGTTATGAATACGCAACTTCCAGAGAATTATTTTAAAGGATCAGAGAACCAAGACTTTGTAAAAACATGGTACCACATTTATCAATCAATTATTATCCACCAGTTTAAAAATACTTCTTGTTCTTCCCAATATAAAAGCAACAAGAAATGTATTAAGTAAAATTTAAAATGAATGGTTATGAATACGCAACTTCCAGAGAATTATTTTAAAGGATCAGAGAACCAAGACTTTGTAAAAACATGGTACCACATTTATCAATCAATTATTATCCACCAGTTGAAAACAAGTTAGGCGTTGTCCACATATCAAAGTATGAGAAAACTACGTACAGAGTCCTGAAGCATTCGTGCACGCATAAACCTTTCTTCTACCTCCTCATCCTCTGAGGACATAAAAACGTCATCATCACCAACATCGTCTACAGTTGTTCTTAGAGGTGGTTCCTCCGTGTCAGAATCACTGTTCTCATGTGTAGATTCCTCTGAAACAGAGCTATGATGGCCTATGTCATCATCGCAATCAACTGTGTCATCTTCATGGTCATGAAACGCAATATCATCATCCTCATTAAGAAGTGCTGTTTTCCGGGTTGGATGACCTTTGCACTTCTTACCACCTCCCAACCTTTGCAATATGTCATTGGTTGCAGCGGCATCTTGCTGTTCAAGCCATTTACGATGAAGCTCATCTCGTTTACTTTGATCTATAGGACGTTCTTCGGCAGTGGCCACAATATCCTGTAAGTCTTCATTTTCATTACCATCAGATTCATCCTCTTCACCTTGCCCGACTAGAGTATCCTCATCTTCATCTTCAGCTTCATCGTCAACAAATGCCTTCACAGGAGCACCTTTACTGTACAGAAATGAAGGTTCAGCTGACTGGCTTAGCGAGGGATCAACATTTTCCTTGTTGTCATCTTCATCAAACAATCTGATGGGAAGGAAGACCCTTGGGTTAGATAATTTTGTAAAAATAGCATTTACTTTGTCATTATCGAAGGGATAGAGCGCAGCATTTTTTAAGCCAGATCCCGGTCACTAATTTAACAATATATTCAAACCTTATTTGTAAGAACCTCCTGAAAATGCATTTAAAGAAAAACGAAGTATGCACCTTCAATAAGAAAAACGGTAACATTTAAATCAATTTGTTGATGATATGAAACCTAGCTTACTGTTGAATGCTTACATCTTACAATTAATAACTGAGAATTTATTATAAAATCTCCATAAAGAAAGCTATGAAATGAAGGATAACCAAAATAAGAACAATAGAATTGGAATGCTTACTCATCATCGTCAGGATGTGAATCAAGCTTCAAGTTCATGCTCAACAATGCTGGATCAACTTCCTCGTTCTCTTGGTTGCCATCATCAGGATTTTCCTCTAGATCCTCCCCAGAACTCAGCTGAGAACCACAAAAAAGATCCTGTGGCAATCATATCAATTAAGCAGTGAGACATCCAATTAATTTTAAGCACTAGTATGAAACTTCCATCAAACTCTGGCAAGCAAGAATTTGAAAATTTTAAATCAAAACCTGTGTGTCCTCAACTGGTGCTCGAAATCCACTGGAGATGTTGGGAGTATCTTCCGTTTTAGCCTGCAGTCATTGAAGATAAGCCAACATCCAAATAATGTCATTCAAGTGCAACCTCTCACTTCTCTCCAATCAAACAAGAAACTCATGTTTTTTCCATGGCCACTGGTTTCCCTTTGAAAGTTTCTGAGTACAGTAGGCAAGTGCACTAAGTCCTTGGACAATTAGCTGACCTTGGTCTAATAGATGATCCAAATCCATGTGCGCTCTCTTGCGCGGTTATATGACTCAGACAACCCAGGGCATATATAATCATTGAAAGAACAAACGAAAGAAAGCACTGCTATGGTCAAACTAAAAACACGAACGTCGCTGACCTTGGTTAAAGCCTTCAAACCAGTACTCACCTTCTCTCCTAGGCTTGTTTCACCACAGTTTTCAGGTGTCCTAGGGATGCCATTTTCATTATTAATCGGGGCAGCAATACTGGCTTCTTCTGAGTTTTCTGTTTTTTTCTGAAATCAAAGAGAACCATTTATTGAATGGTATTATGAAACTATCCTGTTGAGATAAAAAACAAAGTAATGACTTTAACATCTTGTCAGAATCACCTCAATTTGACATTCCTTCTGTGATGCACCATCTTTGTCTTCATCGTCATCTGAAGATCCCATATCATGGCCCTCTTCTGAATGTTCCTCTGAAGATGTGCCCTCATCTTCAGATCCTTTTGATATTTCAGAAAACCCCTTTCCGCCTCTGTTTCAAACCATTAAGTGAAATGAACGTTAAAGAAAAATATTTTAAATTGAATTTCACTTGAATTCTTTCTTAAACACATGCAAACGGAAAGCATTTTAAAATACATCCTAGTTTATTTCACCCTCACCTTTGCTGAAGTTGGAGCTTTCGAAGGCGGATCTTCTCAAGTACGGATGAAATTGGTTTGTTAACAGTAGGTTGTGGTTTGAAAGATGCATCCGGAGTTTCTAATGGAAATAAATAAAAATCAGAAGGGATAGGGGAGGACCGTTCACGGTAAACCAGAGAGAATAATTAACAGCTGAAAGTTATTCAAACCTCGCAAAAGCCGCTGAGATTCAGCATGGATACTCTCAAGTTCAGACTTTTTCTGCAAAGACAAACCCCAATTGAAATAAAATATCAAAAGAAATTTAAAAGAGGCTCGGAAGATCTGTGGCTGAAGGGCTATACCTTTTTCTTAACCTGCTTTTCCTCAGTATTGGATAGCCTGGAATCTGCTTTTGCATTCCTCTTGGAATCCTTTCGTCTCTTGTTTTTAGTTTTCTTTAGTGGGGTTGAAACCGTTTTTCCTATGTCTTGGGTAGTTTCCACCACACATTCGTCTGTATCATCAGGGTTCTTCATAACTTCGTTATCCTTCATTATTTCGGAGAAGCAATTTTCAGCCGAATTGTTTGTCGCTATATGTGGTTCTTTTTCCATGTAGCTATCAGCAAACTGATTCTTTTCTGTTATTTCATCCTCTTTGTCTAATTCATCAACTGAGTTGTAAGAGCTTTGTTGGCCAATCCACTCTTCTTCTTTATTAGGGAGGCTTGGTGAATTAATTTTGAACATATGGTCATCGCTCTCCAACTCATTGGTTTTCATGTAGTCCATGGCGTCACCAAAATCAGTATTCTCTTTTGCATTGTTACTGGGAGTCTCCCTTGATCTCTTCAATCTCTTCAGCTTTCTTTGGTGAATGGGAGACGCCTCTTTAGCATCAAAAATTATATCATCCTCATCACTGTCAAAGGAGATCGTGTGACTCTGACTCATTTTCGCGTCCCTTCCAAGTCGACGGGATAACAAAAGACCTACACATCAAAATATGGAATCAGATTATTCGCACATACCCAACATGTTTTAAGAACCAAGACCATATATAGAATAAACCTTGCATTTCACCAGGCATTTAGTAAAGATACCCAGAGACAGGAAAAAATCTTAGCCAACTACAAAAAGGCATATTTTCTGACAGGGGACCCTGTATTGCTTAAGCGTCCTATATAGTCCTGCTCGTTCTCAAAGAAGACGACCGAAGTCCTTAAACAAACAAAACTTCCTAAGTTAAAAGCAGATTTTGCGGGCATATTTTCTGGCAGATACCCTATATGGCGTAAGCCTCCTATACTCTCCTGCTTGTTCTCAAGGAAGACAACCGAAGCCCTCAAACAAACAAAGCTTCCTAAGATAAAAGTCTTTGCAACACACCAATCAGCATTTTTTAAATGATTTCTCAAGACCAGGCAATAGTCATTTGTCAAACGATCAAGAATAATAACAAAAACATTTATTGTCCAGATTTGTTCTTAGTATTTAGCCAGTGAGGGCTTTCATTTCAAATGCTAATTCACGCTTAACAGGACCCTCGAGTTAAAAGCTTGGCTAGAGAAATCCTCAGAAGTTGAAAGACACACAATCCAGCTGACTGGAGAATTGTTTTGGGTTGCAGAAAAACAACCACTGCCCTCCAAATATTAAAGAGGCAAAGAGTCTTGCCAACTCATAACCAACAAGTCTGTCACTAAAAGAAAAAGATGAATGCCAGCTAGATGAGAAAGACTTATGCTTCAAATGGAAATGTGGACACGCATCAAAATTGTGGTAAGATCCCATGCATACAACAAATATGTTGCAAATAAGTCGTCGCCATGGTTTCAGTAACATACAGATCAAATACTTGAGTCACTTAAACCAAAAAAAATGAAAGGAAAAATACAATATGTCCATTGGACTGTGATTTAGCAGTAAGATGAGTTACAGCAAAGGCAGCTCAGGTTCAAAACCTGCCCTTCATTCAAGGTATTATCCATGCAAATGGTTGATGTAACAGAGGAGTTAAGTTTCAATGATGTTACAAGACATTATTATAAATAAGACTACGTCAAAGAGACGATATTCCCTAAAGAAGAAACAAAATGTGGAATTTTGTGAAAGCCAAGAGACAAAAACTTGTCTCTGTGATTTTTTTTTTATTCTGCAACTGGATGCCTTAGGATGAAGGTATTACTATTGCCACAAAACAGAGTGACGTGCCTGAGATTCTGAGGAGAGTTTGTGAATGAGAAAGATGTAGTACAAGATCTGAAAGAACTGAATGAATTGGATATTCCACCAACCATACAATATTCCCGAGCGAAATAACTTCAAATTCTCTTGATAAAAGTAGAAGTCAAAAAAACGATGTTGCCACGGTTAGATATTCAGAAGGCGATTGTTGCCAAACCAAAATAAAACCCATTTAAATATTATTTTTGTGAAGAGTAGATTTAGCAGAGGAGTTGAGTTTAAGCGAAGTCAACATGAAATCATCAACGGTACTATTATTGCCACATAACGAAGTACTCTACCCAAGATTCTGAGGAGAGCTTGAGAAAGAGAAGCGGAGCAAAATCTAAAGGAATTGAAAGCTGAAACAAGTGCTTTACCACCTCTGTATTTATCCTAAGCCAAATTAAATGGTTCAGAATCTCTTGAAGAAAGCAAAAACCAAAAGAAGAAATGGTAGCATAGAGAGTGATTCAGAAGCCTAGTACTGCCAAACCAAAATATCATGTTTCAACTTCTGAGAAAAGGGTCAAAATAAGAAGGAAAAACCACAACATATGGAATTTGAAATTGAATTGGATACCCTGATATTTTATTTTTCTTGTAAAATCAAATTAATAGCCTCTGCTGCAATGCAAACGACAAAATAAAGGATACTCAAATGATGGGCATGACGAAGGGCACTCCTCCAAAACCAATGAGTCTAACTAGATTTTGAGAAGAATTTGGAAATGGGAAAGAAGAGGCGGAAGATATGGATAGAAAAATTAAATGACTGCTAAGTAACTAAATAAAGTCGTTTCATTCAATCGTTCTCTGTAAAAACACAAGCATAAATATAATACCGCAACAATAGGGTGTTGATAAAGGAGAATACTGCCAAAAAAAAAAAATACATAAAAAAATGAGAAGAAAGGGGCAGATGATGGGAAAGTAAAGCTGGAACAAATGCGCTGCTAACTAAATCAAATCAAATGATTTAAACGATTTCGCAAATTAACTAAGTTGAAATTGGAATAATTTATCAGAGAAGGATGCTGGGTGAGGACACTGCTACAGAGAAGAATAACCTTACCTAAAGATATGACCAAAGCTCCGAATGTGCATAAAAAATCATAAAATCTGAAAAGGAAACAGAATCTGTATTATATTTTCTGTAAATCCAATTGAATGGTAATTTCAAATAAAATGGCTACCCTAATTAGGTAGATTTTGCTAATAAAAAATGAGGAAATAAAATCTAGAATGGGTAGTCTGCTTATTGCTTTCTTTTGACAAATAAGATAAAATGATAACCAAAAATGAAATGGGTATTCTACCCAAAGGCAAAAAATGATCAGTTTCAAGCGCAAACAGAAAAACATGTGTACCTCGACTATTTGGGGATGAGCCGTCTATGAATGCAGCCGTTGCAGAAAGATATCTACAATATTGAAGAGGGTGGGATCTGGTGCTCCGTAAATGAGGAAAAATCGGGATTTAGAGCTGGAACACCTGCATATTTTAATTAATGTGATTATGATTTTGCAGGGGCCGACATAAGTATTAAGCAAGGGGATCCCAAGCTAACTCGGGAAAGTGCTGCGGGCATCCAAAACCCTCCTGCGAAAAAATTGAATATCGATTGAGCAAAATTCAAACTGTGGCGCCAAAATAAGGTTGAAATGATTGGAATTTTCCTTTTAATATTTCTCTACTAGCGTATTTGGAAACATTTATGTAAAGTAGAGATCATTTTTCAGGTCTATTTAACAGAAAATTTTATTGAAGTGACATAGCAAGACCTAAATCACATTTTGATCCTTTTATATATATTTTTAATTAAATATTTCTCTACTAGTGTAGTTGGAAAAATTTATGTAAAGTAGAGATTATTTTTCAAATATTTATTTTTTATAGAAATTTTTATTGAAGTGACGTAGCAACACCTAAATCACATCTTGATCCTTTTATATACTTTTTTAATTAAATATATTGTTTTCTATTTGTTTATGTATGTTGCTTCTTTTTTATAGATAATATTTTTATTATTATAATAAATTTTAAATTTTAAAAAAATAGATTCTATAAATTAAAATATAATAAGTAATTGATAAGAATAGTTTTTTCAATTCATTACCTATTTTGAGTCTTATTCAATTATTTTGAACATTGTTTATTTATTTTAATAATTATGTAATAAATCATAATGTGAGCATTGGGACGATCTACAATGGCAAGCAAGCTTCATTTTGGGAAGACTCTTAGAGGAGGAGGAGGTACTTGTCAATCAAGGACTAGATGAAGTAAAGAGAGAAACCCAAGAGCGATGGAGGAAGAAGGTAACCAACTATGGTTTTGTAAGATAGAAATGGCATTCCATGTTGGAAAATTCTTCACAACCAAAATTGTCCACGTGATCAGAAATTAAAACTACAAAAAATTGTTTAGGAGCGGATCTTTGTGGTCTTAGAAGAAGTTGACAGATTGAGATGGTTCCCAACCAATGATGGTGAATATAAAGCAAAAATTGCGTATAAACTTAAAGAATTGGCAAAGGATAAGAGTGATTGGCCCATTGATCTCCTATGAGGGAAGCATTGCTTACCTAAAGCCAATGCCAATGTTTGGATGGTCGTATAGAAGTGTGTACTCACTAAAGATGGACTAATGAAACTAGGATTTGCAAGCCTGGACAGATGACAATCATGCAAACAAATAGAGGGAGATGTCAACCAACTTATGTTAAATTACCCCTATGTCAAGACATGTTGGAAATTCCTCCTTGGTAAATTGGGCTTTCAATCTTCATTGTCGAATAGACTAAGTGAATGGTTCATCATGTGGCCTAGAAGAATTGTCAAAGGGATCATTAACAACAATCTACAAACATGCCTTCAATCATTACATGGGAGCTCTAGAAAGAGCGGAATAGAAGAATCTTAAAAGACAAATCAATGTCGAGATCCCGCTTGATATGGAAAATGGAGGTTGTCATCTAGTAGAAGTCATAAACTTGACTGCCATAGGTAATTTTTCTTGTAATTGCAATTTCACCAACTCTAATGATTTATTGGTCAATGCTTTTAAAGGTCTTTGAATAACACTACTGGCGGGATAATCTGTTAGCGTGAATGTTAATGGCATTCCTTTGGGGGAGTATCCTAAGCATTGCTAGAACACTTGAGGAGATTGACATGTTGCATTCATGACTATTTGTCATTGATGTCAACATAGTAGTAATTACGTGAAGACTGACAGAGTAACAAACATAGAACGAGGTCATACAAATAGAGTATTGACAATCAGGTCAAATGTGGTTAAGGACGTGTTCTACACTGTGTCCTACTAAAGTGGTTAAGCGCGCATAAAGAGGGTTGAAGATATGCAAAAGATGTTCAAGATTTATGGAGGTCGGTATATAGACAGAGCACATAAGAAGCAGTTTCTGATGTTTAGATTATATCTCCTAACTAAGATAGAATCTCGATTTGCAAGGTTAGACAGTGATAGTAGACAACCTGATGATGATGTCAGCGAGTGTGCAAGATTAGAGGTTGCACGTGTGAGAAGTTGTGAAGACTGTGAGCCTACAATGTTTTGTAATTGTAAAATAATTAATTATCTTAATGAGGTCCTATTATAATTAATTGATAAATCCTCAAGGCTGACTCAAGGAATTGTTTTGAGGATATAGTATAAAGGAAGGATATTTTCCTTGTTTGGAAATATGCATGAAGTGTGAAAATGAGAACAAGAGCAGAGTATTTGATAAATGCGAGTAAGTGATCCAAGGGATTACTGGATGTCAAGTTGGTGATCTAGTAACAAGATCATAAGAGGATTGGTCCACTTGATAGGACAAAGGAAGAAGAAGTACAAGTATAATTTATTCTATTATTCTGTAAGGAATAATATAGAGATCAGTTGGAAAGGGAGTTCAATGATCTTGCCCCTGAAGTTGTTTGGACAGTGACTCCATCTGCCTTCTACAACTCTTAACAGGGTTGGAATCTCCTAACAAGGATCCAAATTCTCCTAGCAAGGGCTAACATGTACTAAATGTATTTTGTTGGCTCCTAGCGGAGTCCACCCTCTAACAAGGAACTTTTATATTAGTACATCATTTTGTGGGTACCATCCCTACTGGGGTTTTCCCTCTGATCAAGGGTTTCCCTAGTTAACACATCTAGCGTTATTATGTATGAGTATCTACTTATGGTCGTTGATTATATTGCTTACATGGTTAAGGAATAATAAGGTTGATAAATGTTATAATAATTGGATAACTTATTCACACCCCCCCCCCCCCCCCCCCCTCTCAGTTATCTTGGTGGAGTTTGCTTTCTAACAATTGGTATTAGAGCATCAGGTCCTTAAAGAGATAGCTTAACAACTTTGAGAGATCAACGGTGGATCACTTTAGAAAAGAAAGTCTTAAATTTGATGGAGTTAACTATGACAAGTGGAAGGAGAATATAAAGACTCATTTGTTGTGTATGGGTCCAAGACATTGGTTTTTGACAAAGAATGACAAAAAGGTTGTGGAAGAAAGTAAGCTCGAGGAATGCAGTGAAGCTGAAAGAGATTTGTTCATGTGCAATATGCAAGCTAAAAAATATTATTGCCAGCTCTTCTTGAAAATGAATACAGTCAAATAAGGTCTTTAAAAACATCTCATAAAATTTGGAAGGCTTTAGAAACTACTTTTAAAGATGATAAGCGTGCTAAAAGCGTAAGACTATAGAATTGGATATGTTTGTTTCGAGATACTAAAATGATGGAAGATGAATATGTGAGAAGTTATGTTGGTAGAATATTTGAGATTCTTGCAGGAATAAAGTCTTGTGAAGGATCTAAAGAGGAAGATGAGATTGTATGGAATATTTTGAAAACCTTAACACCACCATTCAAACAAGTAGCATAGATGATTGAACTTATGATACCCTGCATTGAGAAGTTCACCAAGGAAACTTTACTTGGAAGATTAGAGGTAATAAAGTCAAGTTTGTGGCAATTTGGAGAATTGGCCAAAATGGAAACAACCTTTAGTGCATTGATTGTTCCTCCTTCTTTATTGAGAAGTGCAAAGACCAATAGAGACTATGCTAGCAACAACAAATGTGGATATGAATAAGATAAAAAAAATTAAGAAGGAACACCCCTGCTTGTGAGAAGAGAACTAGATGGTAAGAAAAAAAATTAATGTTGGGCTTGCAATGAATTCAGTCATTATGCTTCTAAGTTTCCCAAGAGAGAGAAGCATAGAAGGAATTTCAAGCCTAGAAGACCTAGAGATTGTTTTAATGCAAATGAAGATGATTAGTCTAAAGAAAGAGTTCAGAGAGGAAGTGACGATGAATTAGGATTTGTGTCTGTAAAAGAAGAGAATTGTAAAAATAAAATTAGAGAAGAAAAAGACATAGTTTCTCAAGTTGAAAAGAAATATGATTAGATTATAGACAGTGGAAGTTCACATCGTATGATTAGTGACATGAAAAAGTTTGTTAAGTTAAAAAATCATGACTTAGGAATTGTTAGAGTTGGTAACAATGCAGTTTGTCACATCACTGGGAAAGGATCTATTACTCTTAATGGAAAGACTAATATTGATGATGTTTATTTTCTTGATGGGTTAAAGCATAACTTTTTGAGTATTGGACAGTTAGTTGATAAAGGTTATCGATTGCAATTTATAGAGAAGACATGCATTATCAAAGATAAGGATGGTAAGTTGATTGGAACAGGTACAAGATCTAGAGGTAATGTGTTTCAATCCAACCCTACTAAGATGACTTGTTTGGTTGCAAAAGTGGATAACAATTGGCTATGGCATAGAAGTGTTTTTCTAATAAATTTGACAATATTGTAAAGGCTAGTAGTACATTTGCAAACAAAGATTTACCTAGGATTACGAAGCCTACTAATGTTGTTTGTAAATAATTTATTATGGCTAAGCAAAAGAAGGTCTCATTTCCCAACAAGAAGTTCACTACCATAGAGAAATTGGAGATTGTTCATACAAATTTGAGGGGTCCTACTAGAACAAGAGGATTCTATGGTAGCATTTCTTAAAGAAAAGCCCAAAACATTTGAAAAGTTTAAGTTGTTCAAGAATAGAGTTGAGAATTAGGCCAATAGTGGCATGTTGTGATGGTTAAGTTGTTGAGTTGTTATCCTTGTCATCAAGGTTCAAATCTAATGGGGATGAGGCCCCCAATTTGTAACCTCACTGGTTCATAGCTCTAGGTTAAAGCATTTACCCCTCTTTTAAGAAAAAAAAGAATAGAGTTGAAAATGAATCTAGTATAAAGATAAAAAGTTTGAGATCAGATAGAGGTGGATAGATTACTTCTAGAGAGTTTACCATCTTTTGTGAAGAAAATGGTATTAAGAGACAACTATCAGCACCTAGGACTCCTGAGAAAAATGGGATTGCTGAAAGAATAAATAGGTTTGTAACTGAAGCAACAAGAATAATGATGTTTGAGAATGATTTATCCAAGACATTTTGGAGAGAAGTAGTGAACACAATAGTATGCACCATGAACATAATAAAGATTAGAAAAGGTACAAACAAGACTCCCTATGAATTATGGTTTGGACATGCACCTCCAGTAAAATATTTTAGAATTTTTGGAAGTAAGTGTTACATAAAGAGAGGTGATGATATTAGAAAGTTTGATGCAAGAAGTAACGAAGGTGTGTTCCTTGGCTATTCATTGAAAATCAAAGTCAATAGATGTTTTAATCAAAGAACTAAGACAATTTTTTAGTGTGTAAATGTGAAAGTGGATGAAAAGTTTGGAGTTAAAGGGAGAATATTGAAGTTTTCTTTGAGAGTAACAATGATTTGCAGAATGATGAGCAAATAGATAAATAAAGATCAAAACCAGGGGAAGAGATAAGATTTGAGATAGCAACTTCTACACCAAATAGGAATTTGGTGAAGAATCACCCTTCTGAATAGATTATTGAGAGCAAAGACAACGGAGTAGTGACAAGAAATAGAGTACATGAGGAAGTACGCTTGATTTCTTAAGTTGAACCTAAGAGCGTAGATGAGGCATGCAAGGATGCTCATTGGATTCAAGCAATCAAGTAAGAACTAGATCAGATTGTGAAGAACAAGGCATGGAAATTGGTTCCCAGACCTAAAGACAAGAATGTTATAGGAACTAAATGGGTATTTAGAAATAAGATGAATGGACAAGGTGAAGTTGTGATGAACAAAGTTGGATTTTTATGCAAAGGATATTCATAGAAAGAAGATATAGACTATGAAGAGACATTTTATCTCATTTCCAGAATGGAAGCAATGAGAATGTTCTTGGCTTATGCAACAAATAAGAAGTTTAAAGTGTATCAGGTGGATCTAAAGTCAACATTTTTGAATGGAGAACTTGAAGAACAAGTTTACATTGAGTAGCCTGACGGATTTCCTTTGACAGAAGGAAAGGACATGGTTTGTAGATTGAAGAAAGCATTGTATGGTCTAAAGCAAGCACCTAGAACCTAGAATGCAAGATTGGACGAGTATCTGGCAAAATTGGGGTTTGCTAAAGGTATGACATATGGCAATTTGTATTTGAAAGAAATTGAGAATAGATTGATCATTTTAATGAAGCAAATGATAAGTTTGCTGATGAAATGAATAATGAATTTGAGATGAGTATGATTTGTGAAATGAAGTTTTTCTTAGGTTTACAAATTGTGCAAAATAGAGATGGTATTTTCATATCACAAGATAAGTATTTGAAAGACTTGTTGAAAAGGTTTGTTTTGGTTATAAGCTTTTTGATACACCTATGATAACTAGTCACAAGTTATCTAGCAAAGATGAGACACCTACAATTGAGCATAAGAAGTATAGATCTATGATTGGAGGTTTGTAATATGTAACTCACACCAGACCAGATATAGAAAATACAGTTGGGATAGTAGCAAAATTTCAAGTTGATCCAAAAGAATATTATTATGTATTAGTAAGGAGGATATTCAAATATCTAAATGATGCATCTGATTATGGATTATGGGATGATAGATCAAGGGATTTCACTTTGTGTGCTTATACGGATATGGATTGGGTAGGTAGTATAGATGACAGAAAAAGAACTAGTGGTGGAGCATTTTTCCTTGGAGGAAGATTGCTTTTTTGGCTAAGCAAGAAACATGAATGTATTTCACATAGTACAACTGAGGCAGAGTATGTGGCAGTAGCAAACAATTATAATCAGATCATGTAGATGAAGTAGATGTTGAAGGACATTGGGATAGAATTTTCAAAACCTATTATCATACATTGTGATACCACAAGTACAATGATTATATCTAAGAATCATGTGTTGCATTCTAAGACTAAGCATATATTCATTAAGTATAATGTTTTGAGAGCGAAAATTACAGAAAAAGAAATTAGATTAGAGTATGTAAGTACAAAAGAGCATATTGCAAATTTTTTTGAAGTCCTTGCTTAAAGATACATTTGAGTACTTGCGATGTATGCTTGGAGTTATGTCCCTACCTACTTCTGAGTAGATGATGTAGAGAATGTATAGCACTATTGTTTATCTGGACTAAATGTTGATGTTTCCTATATGAGGGAGTATCTGAGATAGAAGAGTCATCAAGGACTCTTGCTAGCTGGTTTAGAATAGTGTCTTTAAACACTTGAGTTGATTTAAGACTTGGAGTAGATGATTAACATAATGAAGCCCTTGTCATTGATGTCAATGGGGGGAGAAATTGCATGAAAATATCTCCTATGAATGGGGGGAGAAGATCCTCTAATAGGGAGAGAGTGTGTACATGAAAGACATCTCTTACGAATGGGGAAGAGATTGCATTGAAGATATCTCATATGTATGGGGTAGAAGTCTTATTGATGTCAATGGGGAGAAACATTGAATGTGGAAGAGTGAGAGTTGTTCCTAAGAATCAGAGTGTGAACAACTAATGTTGATCCTAAGAAAGAGATGCAAATAGAGCAGTGTTCCATTAAGTTTCAAATTTGATTGATGAATAAGATTTTAAAAGAAGAAAGTAATAGCTACTATAATAGAGCTCGATTTGAAATTCTTATAACTTAGATGGTTTTCATCTACGTTGTCATCAATGCCAAAGGGGAAGATTGTTAGCATGAATGTTGGTGGTATTCCTTTGGGGGAGTATCCTAAGCATTATTAGAGTACTTGGCGAGATTGGCATGTGGTATTCATGATTGTGTTTATCATTAATGTCAACATATTAGTAATTTTGTGAAGATTGGTGGAGTAACAGACAAAGAATGAGGTCATATAGACAAAATATTGATAATTAGGTCAAGCGTAGTTAAGGACGTGTTCTACACTGTGTCCTGATGAAGTGGTTAATCACGCTCACAAAGAGTTGAAGACATGTAGAAGATATCCAAAATTTATAGAGGATAGTATACAAACATAGTACATGAGAAGCAATTTATGATGTTTAGATTACATCTCCTAACAAAGATAGACTCTTGCTATGCAAGGTTAGACAGTGATAGTAGATAATCTAATGATGATGTCAATGAGTGTGCAAGATTAGAGATTGCACATGTGAGGAGTTGTAAGGACTGCGAGCCGACAATGTTGTGCAATTGTAATATAATTAATTTTTTTCATTTTTTATTTTTTTATTAGATTGCAGGAATCGGGTGCAGCACGACCCCCCCTATAAACTGCAGTGCGCTGGGTAAACTTTTTAACATGACCAGTAGCGTTGGCATGACATGCCCACCGGTACCATGAGGACTGAGGAGACTAGAACCCGTGACCAACCCCCTGCAATAGGGAATATTTAGCCAACCGAGCTAGGGCCCCCGCCCAATTTTATATATATATATATATATATATATATATATATATATATATATATATATATATATATATATATATATATATATATATATATATATATATATATATATATATATATATATATATATATATCTTAATGACTTCCTATTATAATTAATTAAGAAAGCCTCAAGGCCAACTAAAGGAGTTATTTTGAGGACATGGTATAAAGGAAGGATGTTTTCCTTGTTTGGAAATACACATGAAGTGTGCAAGTGTGAATAAGAGCTGAGTATTTGGTAAATGTGAGTAAGTGATCAAAGGGATTATTGGATGCAAAGTTGGTGATCTAGTAACAAGATCATAAGAGGATTGGTCTAGCTGATAGGATAGAGGAAGAGGAAGTACAAGTACAGTTTATTTTATTATTCTACAAGGAGTAACACAGAAATAAGTTAGATAGTGAGTTTAGTGATCTTGCCTCTGAAGTTGTTTGGACAATGGGTCCATTTTCCCTCTACAACTCCTAACAGGGTTGGAATCTCCTAACAGGGACTGATATGTACTCAATGTATTTCATTGGCTCCTAACATAGTTCATCCTCTAATAAGGAACTTTTATATCAGGACACCATTTTGTGGGTACCATCCCTATCAGGGTTTTCCCTCTGATCAATGGTTTCCCTAGTTAACATATTTGGTGTTATTGTGTATGAGTATCTACTTATGGTTGTTGATTATATTATTCGCATGGTTAAGGATTAATAAGGTTGATAAATGTTATAATAGTTGGATACATGATTCACACCCCCCCTCCCCCCCCCACACACACACACACACTCAAAGTTATCTCGATGGTCTTTACTTTCTAAGACAATCATCTAATAAGTACAACATAGTAGATATCAAATGTGAGGCTTCGAAGAAAGGGTCAATGAAGGGAAGTTTCAACAAGGCATCACAAGGAAATCTCAATCAAAGTGGAACTAAAGAAGTTGGGAGAGATGAAGAAGGGAAAATATTAGTAGAAAAATCAATTCACATTGGAATAAAAACAAATAATGTTGCAAAGATTCAAGTGGTGTTGTCAGGATTGCAAGTGGCTAAGGGATTGAATGCAAGAAGAATCCATTTGGTGGGAGATTCAAAGGTAGTTGTGTTACAAGTTAGGATTGTCATTGCACCAAAAGATCGCAATGTTAATATCTAATACAACCACTAGACTCATGGAACAAAGAAGGTAGTTGAGTCATGTCACAAATCCCAAAGGTGAATGTTGGTGGTTAGTCAAACAATCCCCCCCTCAATGTTACCTGAGGAGATTTGAACATGTGACCAAGCTCTAATACCACTTGTTACAAGCTAGGGTTGTCACTGCACCCAAAAATTGACCAATCAATGCCTCGTACAACCACTAGACTTATAGAATATAGGAGGCAGTTAAGTCATGTTATGAATCTCAAAGGGGAATGTTGGCAGTTGGTCCAACAAGTTGTCAATGTCACCCGTAGAGGACAAGCCCCAAACAAGATGTTGAACAGGTGGATAGGTCACATGTGGAAAATTAGGAAGGAAATGCATTTCAATCACATAGGTTTTCATGAGTGTCACATTAATTAAATGATTGTGTGGATATTGCATCTATTAGGATTGCATGAAATTTTTAACTTATTAGTCAACGTAGGTTTGAATATTTACATTATACAATAAATTTTTGGATATCTTTATGATGTTGGAGACATAAGAATCTAGATATATTTAAGGAATTGTTAAGGATATATTTTTTATCAATTTGGGTTTCAATTTATGCCTAAATCAAAATCATATTGCTCTTAGTGATTGGACATGTATACTTAGTTAACTTGTTTGTATTAGTTTCTTGTCTGACTCTTTTGTATGATATTGTGGATAGTATGTTTTGACTTTTAGTTTACCATAGTTATAGTAGTTGACTTCCAAGAGTAAGCCTATTTGAAGGGAAGGAGGATGTAATAGCCACCACTTTTTATCACTATAGATGTCAGACCCTTTTTGTGAACATGTTAGTTCTTTAGTTACATCTGACAATATATGGAGTGTTTGATTTTATCATGTTATTGGATAGCGATGATTACTTTCTCATGATGATGATACTTTAGATACACATAATTAATGAATATAATTATCTTTACAATGATGTCATATCATATGCTTTTAGATGATTGAAATAATATTCACAATGATGGGATTCATATGTTAAGAAATGATGTTATTTATGTTCATAGTTTACTAGTTGTACATACCCCATACTTGCATGTATATGGTGTGCATTTTTGTTTTAGCATTTGTTTAATGTGTTTGATGTGGTTGAGGAAGGGAGTCATAGTCACCTATGATTTAGGATCTACATGATGTATTTGTTATAAATAGGAAGTACTTTGGGGGAGGGGGGGGGGGGGTTGTTTGTAAATCAGTATTTCACAAACTTTTTCCCAAAACTAGATATCTTTAATAACTTTATAAATTGCATAAGAATGTATACTAACTATGTTGAATAGTAAACACAACCATAGGGTAAAGTAACTCATAACACCATATTTTGTTAACTAGGAAACCATGGCCAATGGAAAACCCCATTGGGGATGGTACCCACAAAATGATCCACTAATCAAAAGTATTTGGTTAAAGATATTGACCCTATTAGGATTCTATTACATATGTATAGTGTCTCGGTCTTGTTAGAGGACTTAGGCCTTGTTAGAAGCCTCAAGCCTATTAAGAGTTTGTTACATCTGTATAGTGTCTCATTCCTTGTTAGAGGACTTAGGCCTTGTTAGAAGCCTCGACCCTATTAGGATTTGCTATTACAATTTACAAATGAATGCAAGATGAGTCCACTACCTAAACATGCAATATACAATGAATATTTAGTATAGAAAGAGTAGATACAAAAACCTCTTCATAAATTATTGATGTTTGCCTTTGCTGCTCTTCACAAAACTTGATCTTCACATTGCTCTGATATTCAATCAGAATTTTCATCATATAACATATCACATTCATATTAGAAAAAGGTGCTCACTAAATTTCACATTCACAACTTTCCTTTATACCTTGTTATTATATAATTATTTGCTCTGTCAACCTTCATCTCTTCACATGCTTGGCAAAGTACAAAATCGATTCCTGCTACTTTAGGGTTAACATCTAGGATGTTGTCCCTAATTAATTAAGTAATTATTTGATAAACAAAATAATTTCTTAATACAAAATACTTAAATCTTTATCTTTACTTTGTTCAGTTAGCTCAACACTATCACTGTAAAATCAAAATATCTATATTTGTACTGTCTGTACTATCCCACTCTCTTACACATGTCATCCTCATAGTCTCTTATAGTTGTACTTAACCACACGTGTCAATATTATTTTCTATGGACCATGTTGAAAAAAATGTTCCTATGTTGATGGATGTATTTTGTGACACTTGGATAATTTTCTGAGTTTACATACCAACTAGCTAAATTGCCAGTAATCTCCCCCTTTGGCATTGATGACAACATATGGGAAAACTAGCTAAGTCCCAAAAATAAAATCTTCAAAACTTGTAACATTAGTTACATGGCTATTACAAAATTTCAAAATCTATGGATCATCATTAATCATACCATCTTTTCTTATATCTCCTAATTACAATATAACTCCCCCTTACATATATACATACAATTTTCCTTATATCTCTCCCCCTTTGACATCAACAAAAAAGGTGTAAAAAACTATATACATGTCAAAGTGTGTACTAATTACCTTCATAACTTGATATCTGTGAGATGCAATCAACAAAGTTAGTTTTCAAAACGGAAAGCTCCATAACCCATTTGTCTTTCACTACATCTGATGTGTTGAGCACTACACATAGTGCATATGAAGAAATTTCCACTGCCTCCAAATCCATGTAAGAAAACTTTTCATAAGATGCCTTGACTAACTGGCATTCATCTAACTATTTTTGTACAAGATCTATTTTCAAAGGTGATCCCTTACCAATGAATTCTCTTTAATGTCCTTTAATTTTGTAGTTTCAAAAGCTCAATCTCATCATGTAGTTTGTTGACTTTGCTCTCTAAATCCATAATTTACACAATAGGATTTTTTAATTCATTCATGAGAGTCTTTAACTCTTCCAATTTGACATTTTGTTCATCTAATATATCCTTGATAAATGTGTGGGATAGAGCATATTTACCATATGCTTTATTTCCTTCTGTTATATATCTTCCTAGTTCCTTGATCTTTTCATCAAGACCTTTAAAATCACCTTTCATGTTTTCACTGACTTTTTTGATAATTTTTTCATCATGCAAAGTTTGTGCCTTAATAGTAGCCACCTTTGATAAGTGAGTAAACTTTATGTCAAAAGATTTGATTAAATTTTTTTCTCTATCCTAAGGTTTTGATTCTGTCACTTTTTTAGATATAATGCTTTGTAGCTTCTCTGTCACTTCCATCAGTAAAATTTTAAGACTTTTCACCCTTTTATTTTTCTCAATAATCTTACTAAGTGATGATATCAATTCAATTTGATCATCATATTTTTATTTATCTCCTGAAAGAGCTGTTGATGTAAGTTAAAGTGGTGACCTAGAAGGGCCAAATTCACTTCCTTTTGATAGCTTTTTGACTTTTCTTTCGTCCTCTTTCTTATCTTTCTTCCCTTCTTCGTCCCCTTTTTTTCTTCTTTCTTCCTCCTTCTTTTCTTCTTTCTCTCTTCTTCTTCCTTCTTCTTTCGCTCCACTTCTTCCTTCTTATTTTTTTCTTCTTTATCTCTTTTAATTTCTTTCTTCTATCCTCTTTTTCTTTCTTGCTTCTTTCTTTTTCTTCTCTTCTTCTTTCTTCCTCTTTTCTTCTTCTTCATCTTCTGAGCTAGTGCAGTCCACCAAATTGTCAACAGTAGCTGGGCCAAAATCCTTAAAAGGATTCTCTGTCATGTCCAAGGTAATTCTTGTGTTGTCTATTTGCATAGAATTGACACTAATTATTATTCATGGTATTGCGGTTGCCTCTTTTATCATTGTATCCTTTATGGTCTCTCCTCCTGCTACATGTATAGGTATTGTAGGGATTGTTCCCCCTATCTCCTTGCTTTCTTTTTCTTTGTTGGGTTCCGTAGAAGTCATAGCTTTCACAATAGCTTCTTCAACTTCCTTATTGATCTCTTCATAATTTCCTCCCATTATTAATATTGCTCTCTTCTTATTCCTCAATAAAGGCTCAATGCTTTTCATGATTCTTGCAAGATGCTCATTGTCTTCAACTTCGCAATACTTCCTTAGCATGTTTTCCCTTATTTTCTTATCCTCTTCAACTACAATAATTTTTTTTGTTTATTAATATCTCATAGTGATCTTTTAGGATTTGTTTTTGTACTTATTTGACAAAATAATTTGCCCAACAACAAAATTTTCCAACTAAATTATGTCAATACTTGTGTACAAATGATAATATTTGTTCAAATGAACAAAACTTCCAACATTGATGATTGAACAATTTATTATTTCAATCTTAGGCTTCCAAGGCCTCCTTCCAGTAGGAGTTGTTGGCTCTACTTTTTCTACAGTTTCTTTTACTATCACCTCTTCTTCTCCTCCTCTTCCTCCTCCTCCTCCTCCTTCTTCTGACTCAACAATTTGTGTCTTCCTCCTCTGAGTGCCTCTGAAAGTAATAAGTGTCTTCCTTTTCTTTTTCTAGACCAGTAGCTATCTGCTTGACTCTCTTTTTCTTAAGAGGTTCAATTTTATCTTATTTTACTTTAGTTAGCCCCATAGACCTTCTAGTGCTAGGAAGTGTGGTTGTTTGTACCTTAGTAATGCTAACATCTTCCTCTTGCTACTTTTGAACTGGTGGAATATTATGAAGTTGCACCCGTAATACTATTGCATATGGTGCACTTGATATCCATGCAAATAGATCTACTATAGTTACTCCTTCTGTAGTACCTCCAATTGCTAAAGGCTTAGCAATTAATATTTTAGATTGTCCAATAGCCTTCATTTCTGTTTTTATACCTATTGCCTCCTTGAATTCCTCTCTACCCATGCCTAATTCCTTCAAAATAGTGTGTATCTTCTTATCAACTCTTTTCTTAATTTCCTTTCCATGGAGCTAACTGTCTATCTCTCTGATATTTTCTTCATATGTGCCCTATCTAGGATATTCCTCGTCTTTTTTTAGATTCAAGTATTATCTTCACATATCCTTCTATTATTTCTTTAGTCATCTCATATCTCATAGGGTCAATGAACTTAAACCTTGGTTCAACTAATTCCACATGGGTTACATCAGTTTCAACCATGAAACATATGTCATCTTTGTACTTCTCCACCAAAGATGGTGGGATTCCATATCTTTATTTCGTCTCATCTTGAAAACTCTTCATCATTCTAGTTATATCCTCTATTATCATATCCTCTAAATGATTTCTATAATAGTGAGTAATCAGATTCGTTGTACATCTGTTAATATTCCACTCGTAATCTAACATATTAGGGAATTTCCTTATTACTTAGAAGAACATGTGTGTGAGAAATGACTCAAATCTAAATATTGCATTCTTAGTTTTCTTGGTTTTGTCAATATTGTCTAGTAATTATTGTCTCAAGATCTCATACATGTTTACCTTTTCTTTCTTAATAGCCATTAGATAAGTTGCATGGATAAATCTAGTAGGTACTAAATTCAACCTTACACTGTAGTTCATCTTATAGCCAACTATCTTGCTTATCAATCTGACACCAATTTCATTTATCAAATCTAATCTCATATTCCTTCCATCAGACTTGTTCTTTAGATTATTTTCCACTAACTTCTTTACATTATTTTCATCCATAGGGTTACTACCCTCATTTCTAAATCCATTAAGTCTGTGAATTATATCATTGTCTATTATAATTGGTATGTCACCAACCCAAAACATATCCTTGTGAATTCAACTTAGGATAATTCTTGCCCACTTGTGGTTGTTAAACTCCATGTAGAACATATGCCTAATGATGTTTAGTTCATTTAGGTTTTCAAACCCTTGTTTAAGTGAAAGGTCATTATTACAGACTAGATCCAAGTCATTGTGAATATCATTATCACCTATACTCTCAAACTTGTAGTGAATGTATGCCCTGATGTTTTCTACTTGTAAACTATCATGGTGAACTCGTGAGAATGCTCCTAGTGGGTCATCTTAAATTGAAATATAGTGGTGCTTCTTAAAGTTATAACTAGGTCTCTCTAACATCACATATTATCCTCAAATTAAAGTTCCAAATTAATATTGCATAAGCAATAAATACCTCAATTCTGTGAAACTAGGGATTGTTGAATTTGCTACTTAAATCACTTCAATTTTGCCTTTAAATTTTCTCAAAATCTCTCCTTTAACTCTTGCACTATCAAATGGCACTCAACAACTCAATTTCAACCTTTAAATCATATCCAATTCAAATCTGCATTAATTGGGCAAGTACACAATCAACAAAAAATTGTTTATATTTACTAGTGTATTATTTTGCTTCACGCACTCATAAGTGAATCTCAAAATCTTATGCAAACTTAACCATAGCTTCTTCACATCATTCTCTACCTCATACTAACTGTGCAAATCTCAATTCTTTTGTCATGTTTCTATCTAAGTTTTAGATCCTAAATACCTAATGTTTTATTTGTAAAGTAAGTTTCTCAATCAGATAAGGATTGACTGCCAACTATCACTAACTTCAATCTATTATCAAATTTTTTACTTAATTGACTTTCCAACACAACATATGAACTTAGCTTTGACAAATGATTCATCAAGGTTTCCTATGAGATCTTTCACCATTTCTCTTTAACTGTTATTGTTATCCTCATTTCTTCTATTGTTGTTCATATTCCTTCTAGGGTTAGGGTTGGTGATGTTGTTTATCATGTTCATCCTACAAAATATTATTGTGTATCCAATGTTATTGTGATTACAACATACTATAACATTTTTTACATATCTAGGTCTCGACTAACCAATCTGTGCTTTGTAATGTCTAGCAATATATCCAAAGTTGTCACACTTATAACGTAAAATGCTATTCCTTATAACATTGGTTTATCTAATAGATCTATTTGTTTCAAGGTTAGTACGTCTAAACATTCTACCATTATTGTTATTATTATCAAATTTAGGCTTTCTACAATTTACTACTCTATGACCAAAACCATGACAATTATAACAATAACCAGAGATAGGTTTAAATGACTTACCTGTATAGTCCCTTTTCATATGACCAAATTCATTGCATGCAAATAACCTACCTTTGGATTCATTCCTTTTAGCTTGCTAAGATTTCTTAGGTACATCAACTTTCTTAGGCCGATTAACTTGCTCAACTTGCTTAGGTACTTCTTCAGATTGACTTGACTCAATCTTGTTCTGATTATCTTCTTTATGTTCATGTTGATGGAGCACAAGATCTGGTTCTTTTCTACCTTCAAACTTCTTAGATGAATTTTCTCCAAGGTATCCAATACCTGTATTATCATAAGAGGGTCTTTGTATAAAGATCTTCTCATCGAGCTTTTCAGTAATAGAATATAACTTTTCGAGTTGTAGCTTAGACTAGGTATCTTTAATAACTTTATAACTTGCATAAGAAAGTAAACTAACTATATTGAATAGTAAACACAACCATAGAGAAAAGTAACTCATAACACCATATTTTTTTAACTAGGGAAATTCGGGCCAAGGGACAACTCTAATGGTGATGGTACCCACAAAATGATCTACTAATCAAAAGTATGTGGTTAAATATATTGACCATATTACATCTGTATAGTGTCTTGGTCCTTGTTACAATCCCCAACCCTATTGGGAGATGTTATTACAATTTTAAAAATGTATGCAAGATGAGCCCACTGCCCAAACATGCAATATACAATAAATATTCAATGTATAAAGAGTAGATACAAAAACCTCTTCACAAATTGTTGATATCTTCAATATCTAATATTTTCCTTTGCTTCTCTTCAAAAAAATTGATCTTTGTAGTGCTATGATCTTCAATCAAAATTTGCATCTTATAACATATCATATTCATATCACAAAAAGGTGGACACTAAACTTCACATTCACAACTTTCCTTTATACCTTGTTATTACATAATTATCTACTTTGTCGACCTTCATCTCTTCATAGGCTTGGTAAAATACAAAATTTATTTTTTCTAGCTTAGGGTTAACATCTAGTATGTCATCCCTAATTAATTAAATAATTATTTTGATCAACAAAATACTTCCTTAGTATAAAATACTTAACTCTCTGTCTTTACTCTCTTTAGTCGGCTCAACACTGTTATTGTAAAATTAAAATATCTATGCCTATATTGTCTTGCACCCTTGCACATGTCATCCTTGTAATCTCATTTAGATGTACCTAATTATGCACGTGTTGCTATTACTTCTATGAATTGCACTAACCAAATATGTTCATGTGCTAATAGATGTATTTTGTGACACTTAGACAATTTTCTTAAGTTTACATCCCAAAACATTATCTCCAAGATCTATTGAATTGATCTGAGCTATATTTTACCATAAATGACAACATAATATCATGTTAACCTAGCCAAATTATCAATAGTATCACTCTTTGTCAATGTTTTTTATATAGATATATATAATTGTACATGCTTATCTTTTATACATGTTTGCAAATGTCAAACATAGACTTCCATGAATTCTTAGGATGAGTGTGTTCTATCACAATATCTCAATGGTAAGAGGGTAGATAATGTTCAAGTCCATATCCCAACCTAAGCTTATTATTTCCCTGAGAAGGACAAACATCTAACTGACTTCCCATCTGAATTTGTCAAGGTGATGTGAATTCATAAACTTACTATTGACACAAAAGTCTACACCCTTTCTTGAGCTATGACCCTCAAGTGAGCTCGTGTAACATGGAAACAACCTCCAAGTGTGGGACTTGCACTCTAAGGTTGAATATCTAGAGAAGGCTGACTTCCTTACAATCAAGATGCACCTAACTACTCTTGAAGAAAAAGGGAGAAGGAGATGCAGGAAAGAAAGCTACCTAATGTAATCTAAAGGGGGGTGATGCACCTAATTGAGATGATTGCAACTTTTCTTTGGGATGCACAACACATCAATGAAAAGTCTAGATACACTAGTCTTGACTCTATTCTATTTTTCAAGAATTCACATACGGGTTTGGAATTGATTGCTATGTTGAAAGGAAAAGGAACTTCACTATACGACAATCATTAGTAGACTTGACACAACACATGAACCAAGAAAATAGAGAGGAAACATTCACCACAAGGCAAGATACATGCATGAGTCATGAATGGCAAGAATAGGTAAAGCTATTTCATTAATGGAAAGCAAGGAATACAATTACAGAGCACAAGACTACTGTAAGTAAACATGATAGAATAGGGAAGAACCCTTTGCAAATATTTACAACTACCTTTTATAGAGTTCATGCAGAACTCAGATATTACGTTGAATTCAAACTCTAATTAGGTAGAGTTGAGTTGTAGAGGAGAGCAATAACTATTGATTAGAGAAGATCATGATCAGATGCATGTCCCCATATAGGAAATCTAATATTTGCATACAAATATGGCCTGGAAGAAATAGAAATGATAGTCATCACCATTCTGATTGGGTAGATGGATAAGCAAGTAATGGGGGGAAGAAAACTGCATTTACCAGGCATAGGGAACACCAAAGAGTGGTTGTAGGCAATCAAACAGATCTAATTTACCATCATCGAGCCGTTGGTTTTGTGTTCTCAACTATGCCAAGTAGGCCAAGTCATCAAGTCAATTGGATCAACCGTCAAACTCACCATGTGGACCAATGCCCTTGAAGTATTTTATCACCTTGCCTAACCATCTATTTTTTGTTGACTTGTTGATTGCCATTGTTCATGGCTTTGCAGCTGGTTTCCTCTATTAGTTGTTTTATCCTACAAAATTGCAAAGCAATGTCTTTTTATTTGATTGTTGCTTTGTAGCTTGTCTTCATCTTAGCTTTGTGATTGTTGTGAACCTATGAACACGTAAAATTGACTACTCTTGCACCATCATTGCAGTTAGGGACCTTAGCATCTTTATCCTTGCAATGTTGTGAAAGCCTGCAACCTCCCAGTCTATTTCATTAACTCATCAACTGACCTTGCAAATGTGCAAATAAAGCATTCACATCATTGCTACCTTGAAAAAAGTTATCCTTTAACCCCATGTGAAGATGCGACAACATAGGCCTTAATTGTAGATGGACTCCTTACATGTCCGCAACTTAAATCTAACTGTTGCATAGCCTTGTAACTTGAAAAGATTAACCACTCTTTAACCATGCAATGTTGTGTAAGCTATTAGAATTGCCTATTAGATGCCATCACAACCTCACAATCTTCGTTGAACATATCATAAAAATGCATGTGATCTTGTGAAACTCAAGAACTTGATTTCTAGCATCAACTCTTGCAACATCACAACTTAAAATTGAAGTCTGCTTCACTGAAATGATGTCAATTAAACTGACCAGCCTTTACTTGATGAAGTATTTGGCCCTTACGATGATGCAACCAAAAGCATTCACAACTTCACAACTTTTATATCCTTAAGCCTTTAGGTAGCTGTGAAGACATGATTACTTGATTTAAATGCTTGATGACCCTTCGCAACATCACACTTGTAAACCGTTGTCTTGTCTTAATCATCATGAACAAGTAAAGCAATCAGATTGACTGTCATTGCAAGTTCACAACAAGAAACCTCTCAAGCCTCTAGCTGCCCATGATCATGTGAATCATAGTCTTCACTCCTTTGCAACCTTTAGCCACATGTTAACTGAAATGACTATGAGGTTGCATTGACTGCAAACCTCACCATCTTGCAATGTCGTAGGCCTCTTGAGGGTTAAGTGGTGAACTGGAGCGATGGAGTAGAACGGGGATGATCACAAGATTGCAACTTGGATTGTTAGAAGGATATAACATGCAAATATGAAAATGTTAAGACTTAGGGATATAAAAGGTCTGACTAAGGTTTTTACATATCCCGATTATATTTGACATGTTAGATATATTTGAAAAGTCAAACTTGGATGTTGGCCATGGCTGCCATCTTGAAAATTCAAATTTTTGGATGGGGTAAAAATGGCTAACACTTACCCCTTGAGTATGTTTTGCATTTTATATTTTGTCACTTTTTTCTTGTTGGTTGTATGTCGTGTGTTTTAATGTGGTATGTGACATTTAAATCAATTAAGAAAAATGAATAAGATTACTTAATTGATAAAATTATTGTATTTATTGAAATAGGGTAATCTTAAAATATGAGGGTATTTAATTAATTAAATATGTTTATTTAATTTGGAAACTTAATTTAAAAATTCTAAATTGAACAAGTTGAGAATTTAATTAAATGATAAAGATTAATTGGAGTTTAATGCATAGTTGATTTAATATTTAATTACAGATTGCATATTATATTTGTGCTAATTATATTATGTTATAATAAAATTAAAAATTTATATATTTTATACATAATCAAATTAAGAAAGAGTTGAGTTTCAACTTCTAAACTAGAGCTCAAACTTAGGACTTGACTAAAGATAGAATTTAATAAATGATTATTATAAAAAGCACATGTTGAGTTTGTTGGAAGTCTATGGGAAAGGTAGATATCGAGAGTGGTGATGGGGGGGGGGGTGCGAATTAAGATCTATAAAACTTACAACCTTTGAAACAATCGTCAAATACGATAACTTTTCCTTAAAACTCTTATCTCAACAATATCATAGATCACATAAACTTATAATGCAATAATATATATGATCTAACAACTAATCACATATATAAGCATACATAACACAAATATTTGGAAATCCATAAACCCTCCAAGGTGAAGGTAAAACTAGCCCACAAATCTTCACTCCTGTAGCAATAATGTTTGCCTGTTAGGGCTAGAAGTTTGATCACTTCTAATGATCTACCTTGTGAGGGGTTTACCCTATTAAGAGCTACAATATTTATTTAGTCTACCTTAATTAAAAGATTTAAACTTACAAATAAGTAAGCACTCTATCAGGAGATTTACAAAGGTCGGTTAAGACAGCTCTATTAAGATATTTACCCTGAAACACTTGCTAGAAAGTATCAATACTTGATCCTTCGATTTGCACTTAATATGTTTGATTATAGATCTCCTCTTTCCAATATCTAATCTGATCTCTAATTTGATATATCACTATTTTTCTCTTCACTTCTCTACTTGATCACTCTATTTGATTCTCCTTCAAACTTTGCTTCAAGGATTCAAACACACATACATACACATAGACTCTGAAGATAGGGACTGTATCCTCCTTTTGTAACCAATTGGAGAAGGTTCTAGATCAAGATCAAAGATCCATATTTATCCCTTTTGCCACTTAAACCTTCCATATTTCTAATTAGTTAAACACCTTGCATAGGGATTAATGATCCATAACAAAATGCATAATCATCTCCTTAAATTACTCCTTGATCATTAAAACATGCATTAAGTCAGCCAAAAATGGTTTACCATAATTTTTGTGCCATTCCAAACAAATATATCAAAATTGGTTTGCTCGACACATGAACACTTTGACACTTGGTCATAACTAATCTTCATGTTGTATATTGAATTTTGTCTCACTTGACATGTATAAGAGTACTCGACGACCACAGACTTGCTCAAAAATAACAATTGCTTGACTTTGAGTAATATATGTACAAATCTAATATACATAGCTTGACCTTAGTAGGATGGCTCAATCACAGTGATGACCAACCAACTCTTCCAAATAAATGACTAAGTATTTGATACTAAAATACAACACACCTTAGGGATCAACAATCTCCCCCTTTGACATTAGTGGCAAAAACACTTTTTCATGATTCAACATTACATCGAAAACTAAAAATGGTACTCCCCATTAGCCTATGACTCGGTCTTCAAAAGACTTCAATATTTAGAACATATATACATGACTTCTAACATACTCTAACTTAAAAATGAGTATTCATTACAAAAATTGTCAAAGAATCATACCTTTGATCATATTCATTTACATTTTCATGTTCATTTCCCTCTTATGACATTTCCCCCTTGTTTTTGTCACTCATGGTTGTTGGGGTGAAGGGGTCAAACCATACTTGTCCAAAAATGGTTTATGAATCTACATAACCATTGCTAGTGCATTATCCCAACTTGATCTAACAAATTCCAAAACTGGAATTTTTATTTCTAGCTAAGTATCTAGGTCAACCAAACTTTTTGTAGTAGAGAGATGTGAATCTCTTTTTGCTATCTTCTTGGCTAGGGACAACTCTCTCTGCATCACCTCCAAATGAGGTATCAACATTGATTGAATGGAAATGAGTTTTACTCTCATTCTCCCATCAGTGGCTTGCACTTCAGCCAATCTTCCTTGAGCAAAAATCAATCTATTATAATCAATAGAACTTGAACTCCAAATAATGTCCTGTAGACTTTAGATATAATTGTAACTTCTCAATCTCATCCTGAACATCTATTGTAAACCTTAGTACATCACATAGTATTTTATACAAAGTTTGAATATTTTGTACCGCACCTTCTACATTATTTACAAGGTTTGAAAGTTCAACTTGCCTCATGGTGATTTCAGTGACACTTTCTCCAAAAATTTATTCTCAAACTTCTCAGACCACTACAATAACTTCTCATTTGCATCTATATCATCATTATTTATCTTTTCTACAATATGCACTAATTGGTCCATAATTAGTGGTTTCTCATCAACATATTTGGTATCATATTCATCAACAAAGATATCCTTTATCTCATGAAGTACCTTTTCTATTGATGTTCCCTTCTCAATTCTTCCTGTTTGGACTTCCTAGCCAATAGATCTTGCAAAATTTGCATCTAATCACATGTCAAGTTATTAGTGTCAAATTTAGGGATCATTATAAATTCATCCAATATTATTGGCTTGCTAGGTGACCTTGCCTTCTTCTTAAACATTTTCTTCTTTGGGGTGTTTCCACTTGATAATGCTAGCTATAAAGAGTGTGATGAAACATCTACACTTAGTCTCTATAGCTCTTGTGTTTCACCAACATTAATGCTTATTGAATTTGACTCCATTTGAGTTGCAATCACATGTTGTGTAGGTGTAACACTTATCTAAGCTTTATATTATGTAGAAGATTCTACACTCGGTCATTTCTCTTCCTTTATTTCCTTTTGATCCTGACCCTGTTCCTTGGTCCTTGTAGCACTGGATGCCTTTGTCTCCTTTATTCCCTTAGCAAGAGGTCCTGATACTAATGCGTATCCTTCACCTGTAGTAAAGTTATCCACTTGAGCATTCAACACATTATCATGACCTTTGGTAGTCTAATCTACCTTAGCAAGCTCTTCATCTTTTTTCTCTTCAACTACTAATACACTTTATTCCTCGACATTTACAATAAGATTCTTATGTTGTAATTGAGTATTGTAATAAACAATAACAATAGGTGTTTCTATTATTGTAACAATTACCTATTGATAAATTCCTTTCTCTCCAATCTTTATATATTCCATGATTTGAATAATAACTAGATTGGAGGTATTTATCAAAGTGTCTTTAATAGATTTAGGAGCTTGCTCCCCTTGCTTTGACTTGGTAGACACTATATTTTTTTGGCTCTTTGACAACTATTCTCACATTGGGCAAAATATTTTTAGGTGTTTCATCCTCAATCATGATTGTCTCTATCTATTTTTCCTTGTCTCGAGCCATTTTTTCTATAGTTTCCACTAAATGTTCTGCATCGTTATACAAATCCTCTATTTTATCCAACTCAACTCTTTCATCTTCTATTTCTTCCTCTTCAACTGGTGTTAGAATCAACCCAAATGCTTTCTTCCAAACAATCTCACTTTCATGTACAATATCTTCAATTTTATTCCTTGAAATTTTATAAGCCCTTATCTCGGTCACAAATTTCTTTACAAAATCTCTTAACGCTATAGACATATGAGTCTTGCCTAAGTCAGGCATAGTCTGGGCTAAAGTTGTTTCCCTTATTTGTCTTTCTATACTTAATGTCCATTTCTACTTAGAATAAATTTTGTTATATAATTCCTCTGGTAGTTATTTACCTAGTTCTATAGGTGTATACTTAAAATATACCATCATATCTAAAACAACCTGCTCAACTTTTTCTTTATCACCTCTATCTAAAGAATCATATTTCTTTTGACCTCACTCAGTCTCCTTAGCATCTAGTGACCTCTTCTTCCCCTTTGTTGGCCTTGTAATTTTCATTGTCCTTTTCTTTGGCTCAGAAGCTCTAGGGGTTGTTTCCCTAGATCCTTGTCTAGTCACTCTCCTTTGTGGTGTAGAAGTGGGTGGTGTAACCCACTTCTTGATCTGCTCGGTAACGAGTTTCTTCTTATCCTGTACCACGTCTCCTATTTTAGGAAATGAATCTTGTACATAAAAGAATATACACACAGTGAGAGAACCAAACTTACATGAGCTATTATTTGCCTTCCTTATGGCTCTTAGGTTATGTGCTAACTAAGCAAGATATAGCTTGGCTAGATCATAACCATGATCTTTCTTAACAAATTTGAACCCATATCCATGACAACATACATAACATTGTTAAGTTACCTCGACTAGTAGAACTTGTGTGCTATGATTCAAACATCAAATTTAATTTTTGGGTCCTCAATGGTGGTGATTGACATACCTCTGTTGTTTCATTTCGCTTGAGTATTATTTTCAATCACATCCCTTCCGTGGTAGTGATTAGCCTTTACCCTATCCAGAATAGGGTATCCTATTATATGATTAATGATTGACTTCATGATCTTTATTGGTCTATTCTCTAACTAGAGTTTCATGTCATCAAAGTGAATTAACAAAATCTTGATCCATTCTACCTTCAAAATATTTGGAAAATTTAGGGCAACAGTTAACCCTTTCTCAACTACTACCTTGTGTTCATCTTTTAGTTTGTCATTCTCACACAACTTGTCATACATCTCCTCAACTCAAAGTCTCCAATCTCTCCAATCTTACACATGTAATACAATTTGACATTGGGAACCATAATAACCCTTGGTGGAATCGTTGATAATGCTCCAGAAGAGTCTCTATTTAATGCAATATCTGGGTATGCCTTGAATTTTGACGAAGGAAAAGCTTTGTTTCAAATAATCTAAGCATTACTATCCTTCAATACATCCTTATCCTCCCTTGAAAACATGACCATTTTCATCTCTTTAGATTAGGGTTTAAAATACAAACAACTTCACAACTTGGTCTTAATTCAACAATATACAACTTACTTAGGATACCGACGACATGCACTAAATCTTCAACAACTTTGCAAAAATTCACTCCACAATCACCTTTACAATTTGCTCTACAAATTATTGAAAACCTTGTGAATTAAAATGAGCTTTGAAATCCTCTATATAGGTTCAAGTGGTGAAATTAGGTCTCCATAAATGATCTGTACATGTATTAGGTGCATAACAACTATCTCAGCCAACTCAGCAAACAAACTTTGTTGAAATTATTTTTAGAATAACTGAGGGGGTGTGTGAATTAGTTAAATTAAGGTCTAGATGCACAAATAAAACTTTTCACAATTTAGTGAACCCATAAAAAATTCTTAACCATGCATGCATTCATTGTGTGTTAACTAAAACTGATATGTTACTATCAAATCAACTTGCAAAAATGTAAAGCATGAAACACAACACATCCATCAACACATTTGACACAATGATTTAACATGGAAACCCAATTTGGGAAAAACCACTAGTAACATGCTACTCCTTTTTCACTCTTTTGAAGTGATGCCTTGTTAAAGGCCAACCCTGTTAAAAGTTATAATACACACCATTAAATGTGACCCAGTTAAGGGATTTCAGTCACCTTGCTAAAAGTGAGCCTTGTTAGAGGACTTTAGGCCATTCACTTGGAATGCCACCCTGTTAAAGGATTTTATAATAACTGTTAAGTCAACCTTACTTCAAAGGATTTACCCTAGGCTGATACAATTGTTAGAAAGTAATAGTAGAGCTTTGATCTGATACAACTTACAACCTTACTTGCAGATTATAGATCTCTATTCATTCCTCAACTCTACTTGGCTTCCATTCTTTGTAGCTCTAACAACTTGTTCATCCTTCAAGCATTCATCCTCTTTAAGCCTTCTAGCTCAGTACGTCATTACAAACTTCTTCACTTGGGTCACTTGATGAAGCAAAACCCCTTTTCTTCTCCTTATCAGATTTTCACATCAAGTTCTCTCTCTTTTTGCTTCATGACCAGAAATTCCTATATATAGGAAATTAGAATATTTTCCCACTCATTATCCATCATCAAAATTAGGGTTTTTGACGGATTAGGTAGGATACAATGTATCTACCCAATATCTTGTCTTTTCTAGAAACTTCTCTTAAAATCCATTTGAATTTGCCTCCAAAATGGTTTACATTAGATTCTGTGTCACTGTCTCATCAATCTTATCTTCCTCCTGACTCACAAGTTCCAAGAAAACAAACTTGTTAAATTTTTTTTTGGCAAATCTTTGATCTTTGTCATAATGCAGAAGCTCGACATTATCAATCTTCTTATGCTTGGCACATACTACATTGCTCAGCATCAACTGTAAAATCACTTGGCATCAATAGGATTTTAGTGATGCTCGACATCAACTGAAAATTACTCGGCATCTACTAACTTGCTCGATATCCACTAGAATTTTCTTTCACTCAGCTCCAACTAACTTTTTGCTTGGTTTGCACTAACTTTGCTCAGCACCTACTGTCCACTTGGTCAAGCTTGGCAAACAAACTTTGTTTCACTTTATTCTACCAAACTTTCTAAGTGTAGCTAGTCATTTTGTAACCTCAAGTAGATCATTAATACGTTATGTTATCATTGTCTTAACTGATTTTTGTACTTCAATACATAATCATAACTCAACCTTTCCTCTAGGCACTTTTGTTACATCTTGTTGATCAAATCCTTCTCATCAATCAACTAAGTGATAGTACTTGAAACATATAAGCAATTATCTTACCTATATGTAGCAGGTTTGACATCAGTGACAAAATAGTGATTGAAACACATAGTCTTCTTCAACAATCTTTCTAATCAAATGATCTTTTCAATTAGATATCAACAAATTTCCCTCAACTTCTCTTGGTCAATATCATAACTCAATTCATACTGACATTCAACTCAATACACCAGTCTATATCTTGGTACATGCTACAACTTGGTCTTGACTAGACTCCAATATTGTGACTCGATCTTTACTAGATTTTCAACTTACCACCAAAAATCATTTTTATTTTTAAACCTTAGATTTGTCCCTATACATCTACTATCATGCTGGTTTGGACTTACATACATATGGTATTAGGAACTAATGTATGATTTATCAATTTATAGCATAGTTCCATACATACCTTATCATTTTAGTTTGAGGTGGAGGAATCCTCGAATCCATTGGATTTGATGATCACAACTTCACCATTTGCACCACTACCTCCATCAATTTCCTTCTTCTAAGTTTGATTTATCTAGGTTCTCACTTCCTTAGTGTTGACCTTTTCATTTCCATTGTTCTCCTCAACATTGGGTGTTGTTGCTTGGTTCGTGTAGTCCTTTCTTAGGTGACCAACCTTATGGAAATTGAAACATATTGGTTCAAAATTTCTCTAGTTTCTAGATATACCTGTGAGATGTATTCTACCACAATTTTCTATAATGTGTCCATATTTTCCATAATATTAACAATTCACCCAAGTATTGTAGTCCCAATTTATGGTATTACCTTTCTTAGGTGCTTTGCCTTGCCCTTTAGATGTCCAATTGTTCTTTACTTTAGATTTTCAATCTTGTGCCTTATGACTACACTTCTAACATGTATAATAGTAACCTTCAAATTTAGAAGTAGTTGGTGCCTTATTGACCTTTGATCTACACTCATGTTCTTGATGACCTTGTTTGTTGCAAGTGAAACAATAACCATTGAATTTTGGGTTAGGATTTGACTTACCAATTTTACTCCTGCAAATATTTGTTGTATGGCCTACTTTTCCATAGTGATAGCATTTGGACTTCTTGATCTTTGAAATTGCAGTCACATTCCTTTGCTCTCCTTGCTCGACACTTGATAGGAACTCAACATAGCCTAGTCTAGAGGTGTCATGCGAGGTTTTTTTGGTGCATTAATTTGTTCTTTAAGAAATTTCATGGCCTCTTTATGCTTTTTCAACCTTTCAATGAATTCCTTTTCATCCTTAAACCCAATCACCAATCTATCATTTTCAAATTTCAAAATTGCAATCTCCATCTCCTTTCTTACAATCTCATGATTTTTACTTAGTAACTGATTGATCATGTCAAACTAATCATGGGTAAGATTCTATACTTCATTGATCCTTTCATCAAGTCTTGTAGCCATCTGTCCTTTGTCTTCATCTACCATTGCTTTATCTTCTTCAACCTATGCTTTGTTTTCCTCAGCCCTTTTCTTTTATTTAGTCACTTCACATAATCTTACTACTTGTATCTCATGATCTCTTTTCAATTCCCCAACTTTTTATTTAGACTGTTGTTCCTCTCCAACATATTTGTTATTGTTGCATCAGATTCATTGGAAATTCCTTCATCAAATAGTTCTTCAACAATCTATTCTTTGTATTGGGTGCCATTTATTGAATTTATTGGAAAAATAGAACAACAAAAACAAAACAGAGAAAGAAATAACTTCCATCTTAATTTTATTTAATAATAGATACAAATTTATACAATAGCTTGACTCAACAACATTCCTAAAAATGACTACTAATTAGATTGACAACAAATTACTTCATGATTGACAACACACGCATAAATTTGATAGCTCATAGAAACTTATGGACACCTAACTCAACACATCTACAATAAGAACACGATTCAAACTAAAACTCTTTAACTCACACCTAAACTAAACTTGTGTTTCTAGGAACTCAACAAGGTTTGCCACATGTGCAACAATTATTATTGACTACTATTGGAACATTAACTCCAACACCCCCACTTAATGTGACAACTAAAGGAAACATTATGTATAAATTATACTTTGAAAACATGTCATAGAGGAGTAAGACTTTCTCATAGTTATGCAACTATCATCCAACTTCAAAACACCATTGGACACACCATCTCCACATGAAATGTCTCATAACCCTCACAAAGGTACAATGGAAAGCTTCCAAACTTTCAGATTTCCCCAGACTATTTGACACACTATCTTCACATGCAATGCCTTGTAACCCTCATAAAGGTATAACTCCTCTGATCCTATAGAAGTTTGAACTATTTTAGTGTACATCTAGCTTCTAACACATCTTTTCCTATTTTTCAAAGCATTGATCTCTTCAATACAATATTTTTAATGAAAACATAATCATCCAATGGTTCTTCTCTTGGCCTCATCTTCTTAACAAATTGTTCTCTAACAAACACAACTTAATAGGAAGATTACTCTAATACCTTATTGGAAAAATAGTACAACAAAAACAAAACAAAGAAAGAAAGAACTTCCACCTTAGTTTTATTCAATAATAGATACAAATTTACAGAATAGCTTGTTTCAACAACATTCCTAAATGACTGCTAATTAGATTGACAACAAACTACTTCATGATTGACAACACATGCATAAACTTAACAACTAATAGAAACTTATGGACACCTAACTCAACACATCTACAATAAGAATTTGACTCAAACTAAAACTCTTTGACTCACACCTATACTAAACTTGTGTTGCCAACAACCGAACAAGATTTTCCACATGTGTAATAATTATTATTGATTATTGTTGGAACATTAACTCCAACATAATTTCCATCTCTTTCCTTCTTTCCAAGGATTGTCTCAATGTATCCTCCACAATTTTGACTTGTTCAAATGCAATATGAACATCAATCTTTTGGCTCTCAATGATCTTTCCCAGTTTGTAGGCTTCTATCTTCAAGATATTTAATTCCCAAGTGGTTAGACTTGTGTCAAGAGTACACTTCTACAATACCAATTAGTGGAAATCTAAATAGGGAAAGTGAGCTACTAGTGGGGGGGGGGGGGGGGGGGGGGGGGGTGGGGTGGTGAATCAAGATCTTTTTTTTTTTTACACTTCAAACATAAAACCTTCTTGATTTATTCACATAAACTCTTATTTGAACATTAACCTTATATTAATGTAATCATTTACTTAAATATAACATCAAATATAACTTCTAACTGCATGAATGAAAACTCATAAACACATAGTACATTAACACACATATGTAATGTCCCCAATTTTGTTGGTATCAAAGTTTCACTGATTAGCCTATTATTGTGATCCTTGTAGGCTAATTATTGTGGATAGAGGGTCATCTATGGCACTGGTTTAGCTTGGGAGGGTCTTATCTTCTCCACATCTCAATAAGCTATAGGTTCCAGTCTTTGTTTGGCTCAAATTGGACTTCGTTTGAGCTTAGTTTTGTGTACTTACTATTTTTAGTAAGTTGGTATTGATCGAGATGGACCCTTTCTATTTTTGGAAAGTGCATTTGGTCACATGGAGAAATAATAGGTATGACTTCTATTTCAGATGACATATTTAAATGACGAGTATTTTGGGAGTTATTATATTTTTAGTGGCCAAATTATTATTAATTATTAAATGGCTTATTATAAAGTTATAATTTCACTTATGGTGAGAGTCGAGTTATCATTGGAAAGTGCCATTTTTTAATTAGTTAAGCCAAGTCAAGTGAGAGAATCTAATTGAAGCTTCTAATTAATGTTGTGTGGTGAAGCTTCTTGAGTGAAGTTACATTTGGGCAACAAAAGGGAAATTGGAGGTTATAAATACAAGCTCATTTAATTGGGCATAGCATGCTTGGATAATTTATTTTCTTTTATTACCTTTGTGGCTTTTTCCAAGGTTCTGATTTTCAAATCCCTTGCTGAGGTATAAGGGTTTGATTTTGAGTTGTACATTGATTCCACAATTGAGGTATCGTGGATCAAGTTCTAAGTACTTTACCAATTCTCCTTACCGTGCTTGGTGTATCTAAGGAGAGATTCATTATGTGGTGTGATTTGAAAGAAGATTATTTCCTAGAGTTTGTATTGGATCTGCTGTGAGAAGTTTTTGAGAATTTTGAGAATTGCCTTGAAGGATAGCTTGCAAATTGCTACTACTGTAAAGTAATTTTCCAATTATTCTCACCATGTTTAAGGCAAAATGTGTTCTCATTGTTAGTTGATCGAATTGGAATTAATTCATTGGCTCAGGTTTGTTTTGGCACTAGAGATCGTATCTGAGATTGTTTACTGTGCATTTGGAGAGGTCATTTTCCCTACCTACAACAATTTAGCTTATATAGAGGTAATTGGTATTGGGATTGCTTGCTATAATTTTGATAGGATTGGTGTTAGCATGCAAGCTAGGAAAATGTCCTCCTTACAAATAACAATGACTGTGTGAGGGAATTATCAATAAATGTGTGCATTCTTAGACTGCTACAATTTGGAGCTGCTTATCTAAAATTAGATTCCTTGTTTAAATTTTTATTGTGAAGATAAATAAAATAATTATAGGCTACAAACTGGTTGAAGTTGTGTATTGTTGCAAGTGGCATTGTCTCCAAATTTCCTTACATATTGAATAACATTTTCCTTGGTCATGAGCAATTGAGATGTGCTAATCATAGCACTGAAATAAAATCATGGTAGGATAATAATATGTGTTGTCTTTGTTGCAAGTCTGAGAATATTTTGGTGGTTAACTTAGTTGGTTGTGAAAGTTTATTTGCATATGTTAGTATTGTGTTAGAAATTTTGAATAAACTTATTTTTAGCAACAAGAACCATTTGGGGGTTATTACAATAGATTTGGTAACACAAAAACCCTCCAAGGTGAAGGTAAAATTGTGCTGGTGATGACACCCACAAAATCTTCACAATTACAACAATAAAGTGTGCCTGTTAAGGTTACAATGTTGGTCACTTTTGATGATATACCCTGTGAGGGGTCTTCCTTGTTAAGGCTTACAATACTATTACGTCCTACCTTGATTAAAGGATTTTACATCACACCTAGGTGACTACCCTATTAAAGGATTTATAAAATTATGTTAAAGCTACTCTATTAAGTGATTTGAGCCCTAAAAAACCTGTTAGAATGTTCAGTACCTGATCCTTTGGTTTGCACTACAATGTTGATAACATATCTCCTCTACACAATGTATTATCATCTCTCTATGATTGATCTCCTGTAGCTCTACTCAAAACTATTCACTACACTACTCGGTCACTTCTACTTGATTCCCCTTCCAAAAATTTACATGCAACCAAACTCTTAATCACATATGCTCCATCCACACTCACAAATGTGAACTAGGTCATAAGCTGTCCTTATATAGTTGTTTGGGTGAACCTTCTAGATCCCAATCAACCATCTAGATTTAATTCTTTTACTGCTTAGTTCTTGCAATTTTTTGATTGGTGGATTACCTTACATAGGGATTCATAATCATCTATTAGATGTGTAATCAAATCCTTGATTAGCTCCTTGATCTGTAGAATATGCTTCTAGCTTGATAAAAATGGTTTACATAGGATTTTGTGTCATTCCAAACAAATATGTAAAATTTTCTTTCTCGACACTTATACCATACTGATGCTCAACATAAACTATTTCATCCCATTGTCCCTTGTCCTTAACTATACTCAACATATACTAAATTTCTCAATTGCTACATCACTCAACTTCAATTTTTCCTCTAAAAAACTTGACAATCATTGGCTTCCTCGACAGTTTCTATTGCTATGTACAAGTCTTTCATACATGACTTAGTCAATATGGGATGACTCAATCGCAGTAATGACCAACCGATTCTTGCCTTATGAATGACTAAGTGTTTGACCTTAATAGAAAAATTTTTCTTAGGGATCAACAATATTAATCTAACTATAATATAAATATAATTATTAATATGCAACCTTCTAAATGTGATTGTAATTTACAATAGTATGTGGCCTATGAAAAATACTTATTACAGTTGACATGTGTCTTCTTTCTGGGTGACTTTTGGAAAAAGGGGTGTTTCCCAAATCATCCCAAAATACATCTTGGGCCATTGGTCTATGTTGATTGACTAACACTGATCATTTCTTACATGTCATCATCATTAGTAATTAGTGATGCTAGACACGTGTAAATATTCCAAATGTGTTTTGGGATTTTTTAAAAAAATTACCCTGCGGTCCAAAAAACATCTTACGTTATTGATCTATGACTATGGTGATATAATGGTTGTTGAGCCTCAGTATAAAGTTATCAAATAGATAATGGGCTCCATGATTACAATTATCTAAATCAAATATGATATTGTCATATTTTTGAAGGAGTATGAAATCTTAATATAGTAAGTGTCAAATAAAATACATAATATGAAAATAACTATCTTTGTCTATGTTCAAATTAAGGATAAGTCAAATTGTTAATCATTAATTTTATTAAAAAGTGCCACATACTGACAAGTATTTTTGTTGTGATGTGGAGCCTAATCAGACTCAAAGATTGAATTTTCCCCACTTTTTTTGGTGTAGTTTCTCCCTAGATTTAACTATGAGGTTTGGGGGCAATGCCCCCAAGATGGGGTCAAGACGTAGCGCCCCTTGCGGGTCCTAGGACAGAGCCCCAACTTTATTATTGTAAAAGGCATTAGTTGCTATTTTTCTATTCAACAACTTATTCTAGCCCTAATTTTGTAAGTGACAAAAAAATTGTATAAAATGGCTTAGGGTTAGGGATTTCATTATGTATGATGAGATTGTAGCTTCTTATGATGGTATTGAGATATAAGAGATTGCACATTGTAATCAATGGATAATAATGCTATTGTACTTTCTATTGGTGGATGTAGCCTAGGGATTGGGTGAACCACATTAAATTTTTATGTCTTGTGTTCTCTTCTATGCAATTTAGTATTTTTTGATATCGGTTATATTTGCATGTAATTATTATTTTTGTTTGTGGTTAGTCCTAACAAGTGGTATCAGAGCCTATTTGTTTCAGTTGTCCTCTACAAGAAGGTCTCATAATTGAGTGAGAGTCTTACGGTTGAGTGAGAGCGATGAAAGACGAAGGTAAGTTGAAGGTTGAGAATTTTAATGGGCAAAACTTTTAGTTATGGAAAATGCAAATGGAGGACTATCTTTATCAAGAGGACTTATGGAGACCATTGCAAGGAAAATCTAATAAACTGACTGCCATGACAGATGAGAACTAAATATTTTGGATTGAAAGGTACTTGCAAGTATTTGATTATGACTAGCATAATCAGTGGCATGTAATATTGCAAAAGCAAAGATGACTAAAGAGTTGATGTAAACCCTAGCAAAGTCCTATGAACAACCCTCTACTTCAAACAAGGTATTTCCCATTAAGCGTTTATTTAATATGAAGATGGTATAAGGTGGATCTATTGTTGATCATTTAAATGAGTGTAATATGATTATTAGTTAATTATCTTCTATAAATGTCAATTTTGGTGAAGAAATTAGGGCTCTCTTGATTTTGTGTTATTTACCTAAAAGCTGGAATTGATTGGTCATGGCTGTGAGTAATTCAATTTTTGGATTTAATACCCTAAGATACGATGATGTGATTGGTGTTGTTTTGAGTGAGTAAACTTGTCAGAAAATCTTAGGTGGTCTACATCAAGAAGTTTTTTGAAAGCAAAAAGTAGAGGCAAAATGAATGAGAGAGGAAACAATTATAGAAATCATGGGAAATCAAGAGGAAAATCAAAAGGGAAGAGGTCTCAATCAAGAGGACCAAGAGATTGATGGTATTGTTGGAAACCAATGCACAAGAAGAAATATTACTAGACTCGAAAGAACAATGAAGGAGACAAACATGATGGAAACAATGAGACAAATATGGTAAGTAATGGATTCTAAGATGATGCTTTGCTTCTTTCCTTAGAAAGTGTTGATGATTCATGAGTTTTAGATTTTGGGGTTTTATTTCATGCTACTACCCATAGAGGTTATTTTTCTTGATTATGTCTAAAGGGATTTTATGCTACTTTATTTGGGGGATAATGAGCCCTATTGCATTGTTGGAAAGAGTAAAATTAGGATTAAGTTGTAGAATGAGAATCATTGGATACTACAAGAGGTAAGACATGTCCCAAGGATGACTAGGGATTTAATTTTAGTAGGGCAACCATGTGATGAGGGTTGTACAATTAATTTTAATAATAAAATTGGAATGTTTCAAAATGTTCCCTTGTAGTAGAAAAATGTGTGAAAGTAGGAACCTTATATCTTTGTATAGGTCATATTGTTCCTTCTACATTAATTGTTTTAGAGAAAAATGAATGTTCAGGAATAGTTGTTGTAGTTGAGTAGGGAGATAAATAGTTGACGTAGATTCTGAAATAGCACTACGACACAATAAACTTGGACACTTGAGTGATAAAGGTATGAAATTACTTCATTTAAAGAAAGTCTTACTAGGTCTAAAATGTACCAATATGGATTTCTGTGAGAGTTGTATATATGAAAAAAAAAAGACAACAAGTTTTGTAAAGAGTGGGAAGGAAAATAAAAATAAGAATTTAGAGGTTGTACATACATATGTATGGGGACTAGCTTAGGTATATTTCCTTAGTGGCTTTCATTATTATGTTACATTTATTAATGATGCAACTATAAAAGTATGAGTTTATTTCCTTTGTGAGAAAAAGTGATTCAAATGATAAAATATAATAAAATGAAATAGCATGAAATAATAGATTTAATCCAAGAGATCAAGAAGAGTTTTACCATACAAATGAAACAAGATCAATGGAGCAATACCAATGAGGAAGCAACACAAGAGACAAGGATTTGATAAGGGGAAAGCAAAGAAAACCCCTTGTGAGTATTATGAATGAGGAAAATGCCTAAGAATGAGAGAGACAGAGAGAAGAAATGGAGCAAAATAGCTCATGTACAATAGCATCAAAAACTTGATGTGAATAATGGAGACTAGATGAAAATGAGAGAGAGAAGCACCTCTTTTAAAGAGATGAGAAAGGAGTTGCATGTCTTTGCATGTGTAACTCCCATTTCTATGAATGCCACATTCATAAAAGGTGTGTGCAAAGTGTCAAGTTCCTCTTAAGGAGGAATATCTATTTTCCTTATTAAAGGAAATACAAAAAATGAGTTGTCCTCACAATTAGACAATAGGACAAGAATGACATGTCCTTTACATGTGGACTAGAGGACAAATAAATAATACATAAGGGATACCTTGGTTTATCCCAATAAATAAATAAATACAACCACGGAAAGATTATTAATTCTAACATCCTTAGACATAAATCTAATGTATTTGTAACTTTTAAGAAATGGAAATACTTGGTTGAAAATAAGACTGGTGAAAGATTAAAATGTCTCAGATTTGATAATGGTGGTGAGTATTGTAGCAATTAATTTGAAGATTATTGCTCCACTAATGGTATTTATATGTTGGAAATATTCAAGATATAACAGTTTACTGAGAGGGGAGGGGTGAATCAGTAAACATAAAATCTTAAATCAATTCATATTAACCAGTAAAATATTTAATCACCTAATCTGCAGTATGTAGACATTCATAACACATAAGCACAGAGATTTTGGTGACCCAGAAACCTTCCAAAATAGAAAGTAAAACTGGGGTGGGGATGAAACCCACAAATCTTCTTTACTGCAGTAGGAAGTTAGCCGGTTAAGGCATACAATGATCACTTCTGGTGATCTGCCCTATTAGGAGCATAAAGGATTGTTATATCCACCTTGTTAAAGGATTTGAAACATACTTCATAAGTATGCACTCTGTTAGGAGATTTAGTACAAAGACTGTTAAGTCTACCCTGTTAAAGGATTTATAAAAACTGATTCACCTGTTAGAATGAAACAGTGGATCTGAATACAATTGATTGCTGATAAGATCTGCTATGCTCTGATTGTCCTTGATATGACAGATAAAACATTTTTGCTCCAATGCTGACCTTGCTGAAAACCTTCAAAATTCAGCTTACATGCTTTCGCACACATTCTTCACATTACATTTAGAATGATACAATACATTACATATATATACCATCCAAGTTAAAATTACATGCAATGGTCGGCTGAATAAAAGTAGACAAAATTTAACTGAGTCGGCCAAATAGCAAAACAAACTCGGTAGAACAAACTTCTTTGTTTACCGACTGAGCTCGGTTAACACTGAGTCCTATGTTAACCGACCGAACTCGGTTAACACTGCATCCGTCTTTACTCGGTTAATATTGAGTTCTTAATTAATCGACCGAACTCGGTTAATGCTGAGTTCTTAGTTAACTGACTGAACTCGGTTAATACTAAGTTCTATGTTAACCGACTGAACTCGGTTAATACTAAGTTCTATGTTAACCGACCGAACTCGGTTAACACTGAGTTCTTCTTTACTCGGTTAATACTGTGAGAAAAGTGTTGTCACTAATGGAAAATAACTTTATGCCAACATTATAGACATAAAATTGTTCCAGGGACTTCGTAAGAAAAAAAAATGGTTGAATGCATGAAGAAGACAATAATGGAGTGTGCAAAGAGCATGAAGTTACATGTTGGACTTCCCTTAAACATGTGGGAAGAGGTTGTCAATAGTAATGTATATTTTATCAATAGAGGTCCTTCTACTCCTTTGGGCTATGGTATTCTAGAGGAAGCATGGACTAGTAAGAAGGTGAGTTATTATTTTCTCAACACCTTTTGTTGTGAAACATTTGCACATATAAATTCTAAAAATAGAATCAAGCTAGAAGATAAGTCAAAGAAGTGTATATTTGTTGTACATGACATTGATGAATTTGGTTATAAGAATTAGAATTTTGAAAATATTAAAATTGTAAGAAGTAGGCATGTCATATTCAATAAGAAAGTGTTGTACAAAGATCTATTGTAACATGAGAAGAAAGAAAATTATTGTCTAGTGTTAGATGATACTCAAAAGGATGATGTTCCAATAGTCCTTCATACTCCACAACAAATGCAACAAAAAATACTACACATCCCAGTAAATGTTAGATGATCAACAAGGCTAAGTAGATCTGCATAAAGATATTCTCCCTCTTTGTATTCTATTTTAGTAACAAATGTTGGTGAGCCTAAATTTTATGACAAAGAAGTGTAGGTGGATACAAAGATTCAATTGGAGTCTGTAGTGACAGAAGAAATGGACTCCTTTTGACAGAATCAAACTTGGAATTTATGCAAGTTGCCTACACATAAAAGGGCTTTACAAAATAAATGGGCTTATAAGTTGAAAGAAGAGGAAGGAGGTAAGAAAATATTTTAAAGCCAGGTTAGTTGTACAAGGATTTACACAAAAAAAGGGCAATGATTTGATGAGATATTTTCTCTTGTTATTAAAATGAATTCTATTTGTATTTTTTAAAGTTTAATGGCTATTGAAGATTTGCATTTGGAGCACCTTGATATTAAAATAGCCTTTCTTCATGATGATTTTGATGAAGAGATATATATGGCATAGCCATAGGGATTTGAGGTCCAAGGTAAGGAGAACTTAGTGTGTAGATTGAAGAAAAGTTTATATGGCTTGAAGCAAGTATCTCAGTAATGGTATCTTAAATTTGACAGTTTTATGAAGGGGCATGGTTATACTCGGTGTCATTTTGACCATTGTGTTTATTTTAAGAGGTTGGATAATGACAACCACATTATTTTATGTTTATATGTTGATGATATGCTTGCAGCCAGGTCTAACATGGATCACATTAAGGGCTTAAAATAATAGTTAGCACATTCATCTCCTATGAAGGATTTGGGGGCAACAAAAAAAATCCTTGGTATGAAAATTTGCAGAGATAGGAATAACATAAAATTGACATTATCTCAGGTGATTATATTGAGAAGGTGTTGCAACATTTCTCTATGGAATGCCAAAGCTGTCATAATACCTTTTCTTGGTCATTTAAAATTAACTAAAGAGATTTTTCCAATGACACTAGAAGAGGAGGATACATTTTCCAAGGTACCTTATGCTTCAATTGTAGGGATATTAATGTATTCCATGGTATGTACTAGGTCAAATATTGCACATATAGTGGGAGTTGTTAGCAGGTATATGAGTTATCTTGGAATTGAGCATTGGAATGCAGTTAAATGGATTCTTAGATATTTGAGAGGAACATCTAGTAAGTGTACACATTTTGGGGGCTCTATCACTAATTTACATGGTTATGTTGACTCAAATTTGGTAGGAGATCTTGATACCAAGTGGAGTACTAAAGGTTGTGTATTTACTGTTGGTGGGACAACAACGAGTTGGCTTTCTTGATTGAAGAAGGTTAATGCTTTATCCACTACAGAGGTAGAGTATTTTGCTACTACATAGGAAGACAAGGAGATGATATGGATTCAATTATTCATGGAAGAGCAGGGGCACCCATAAATGGGCAATTATTTGTTTACAAATAGCTAGAGTTCCATTCATCTTGCAAAGAATTCTTCTCTACATTCAGAAACAAAGAACATACAGTTGTGGTACCATTTCATTTGGTTAGTTTTGGATGATAGAGAGTTAAAGATGGAGAAGATACATACAGGTGATAATCCAATAGATATGTTTACAAAGACAATTACAAGAGAGAAGTTGAACTCTTCTTTAGCTTCGGTTGGTCATCTAGACTGAATAAAATAAAAGAACAACAGAGTCCAGGGTGGTTTGATATTCCAGTGGGAGCTATAGGTTTAGCAATGTTATGACTAGTCTCCAAGTGGGAGGTTATTGTTATGGATTTTGATTAGTCTCCAAGTGGGGGATTGTTGTGATGTGGAACCTAATCAAACTTAGAGATTAACTTTCCCCACTGTATTTGACGCAGTTTCCCCCTAGATTTTACTATGGGGTTTTGGGGGCAACGACCCAAGATGGGGTTGAGGGCTACCACCCCCTGCGAGGTCCTAGGGCAGAGCCCCAAATTATTATTATAAAAGGCATCGACTGCTACATTTCTATTAGACATCTTATTCTATCCATAATATTGTAAGTGACAAAAAAAATGTATAAAATGGTTTAGGGTTAGGGATTTCATTATGTATGATGAGATTGTAGCTTCTTGTAGAAATATTGAGTTGTAAAGGATTGAAAATTGTAATAACTAGATAATAATAATATTAGACTTGTTGTTGGTGGATGTAGCCTAGGGATTGGGTGAACCACGTTAAAACTTTATGTCCTGTGTTCTCTTGTGTACGATTTATTATTTTCTAATATTGGTTATATTTGCATGCAATTGTTATTTATGTCTGTGATTAATCCTAACAATTTGCATTTGTTATAATTAAGTTTTAAGTATAATATATAATTTAATGATGTATAATGAAATAAATTTGGTTGATTGTAATTATAGTATTACATTAATTTAATTTGATAGAGTAGGATGATATATATATTTGATCGATAATTATTTTTGACTGGAGCTTCAAACTAGTGGGGTTGCATATGGGGGACCCCATCCCCATAGTGTTACTCCATCTACCATCTTTGAATCCATCCACCACCTCATTGCCACCTCACTTCAACCAACCATGTCATCACCTTGTTTCGCCTACCACTTTAGAACCTCCTTACATTCACCAACTCCAAATCCCCTTGATCTTCAATTTTCATCTTCTTATCACCTTCAAATACATCCCCAAGCACTCCATTCCACCCTTCACTCCCATGCATCATTCCTTTGTCCCCCCCTTCTCTACATCATCTCTTACTCCATTCCTCTATGCCATCTTTCACCCCTTGCTTTTTTCTCCATCCTTCAACACATCCCACCTCCCACCCTTCACTCCTACTTCATGTCATCCAGTTTACCTACCATTCTACCTGTACTATTTTTTTAATCCTCAAAAACACCCTCCAACTTTGCACCATCAACAACTCTCCTAGTCACTTAAGTTGCTAACACCTTCTGTGATCCCCAGACTCCATCCTCCTCATGTCTCCCATATACACCATCTCAACTCCCTATCAAAACTCTAACTATATTCAACATCCAACACCATCTTGCCAAAGTCAACAATCAAAACTCCTTGTGAATTGAACTATAGACACCCTATCAACAAGGGCTCACAACCACATATGTGCTATGAACTCATGTTCATAGTAGGATTAATATTATTAAAATGTAAAACTTAAATGATTGAATAAAAAAACTAAACAAAATATCTACCAGTTTTAATACTACAAATTCAAATTGTAAAACTATAAAGTTGAATTTAAATATAAGTGAAAATTTGTTACAAATTTTAGTACTGCAAGTATAGAGTTAAATTTTATATTTTAAAAAATGATTCCACATTGAATATTTATGTTTAGAATTAATATAATTGAATTTAATATTAAGTAGAATATTTCAATTCTATAAATTAGATGTATATTACATTTATATTGCACATGTATACTTGGAACATAATACAATTTGAAATGAAATTGCAAAATTTTCATTAAGACTATTTTTGAAAACCACAATCTACAACTAGAGGTCTGTACAAGGATTGTAATTTGAAATAACAAAAAAGAAACTCAAAAAACATAAGTTTCTTGAGAAACCCTAGTGATTTTACTCTACATGTTTGTAGAATTCATTAGACAAGATTAAGCATGAGAATTCTTGAAGGTAGTCATACTGACCCTCCACTTCATCCAGATAAAACTATTTCCAGAGAAAATTCCTGGCGATTCACACCCATTTCCTATGGTGCTTCAACTAGCTAGCATTCAGGCCCAATAGAAATGGTTGCATGACCACATTATGGCTAGGTTGTAGAAGCTTGGGGATTTCACTTAGCCAAGGGATCCCCAACCTTGATTCTGCAAAAATGAAAAACCTCAATGTTGTTGCCTAGGTAGTCTACTTTAAAGGACTTCCTCAAAAATAACATAATGTCAACCTTTTCTCCTACGAGGTCAATGAGAGAGGCCATTAAATGGGACATAATGTCCATGTTGACATAGGTACTTGTTCTCATTCTCAAAAAACTTGCAGCCCAACCCCATTTTTACACCATGAAAGATGAAAGACCCAACCTAATTGCAAATTGACTCAAGGTTTTCATTAGGGAAGGGGCTTAAAAATGCCTTCTAGGCCTTTTCTAATTTACATGTCAAACAAATTGGAGTGTCCATCTCAATTCTTAATTTATGTAACTAGGAGGAATTAATCACCTATAGATAACTAGACTAAAATAGACTAATTGGTTGCAAATTAAAGTACCTATAGAGAAATGAACTAAATCAGACCAAAATTTATCAACCACTACTAGACTAGTGACCACCAAAGACAAAATGAGCAATGACAAATGAAGAAGCTCAATTACCTATAAATAAGATTAGGTTCTTATAAATTTCTTAACCCTAACCCTTTGTCCTTCTAGCTCAATTTCTTTAAATGATTAAATATTTGGAAGTCTTCCATATAAATACAAGATTGTACTGAAAGAGAAATGATGTGTGTGGAGTTGAAAAAAGTGAGAATGCCACTGAGAGTGACAAGAAATCTATTTAATGTGTACTACAAGTGGAACTTGAGACTTGAAGAAGATTGAGGTTTCATTCAAGATATTCAGCTTGAAATAAAAATTTAACTATTGATATATAATCATTAGACGATAGACGAATGTTAGGTGCACATCGCACTAATCAACATCACCCACTATGATATCTTGATCAATTGCCATTTGACATTCACTCACATAACACACAATATGTATTAAAAAGTGGTTGTTCACCAATATAATTAATTTCTTTTATATATATAGGCAACACATTATATATATATTCCATCATAAGGGAACACATCGCCTCATACAATATATATTTTTCCATTAAACGAGAAAAATTGCTTCATACAATATATATATTCCACCAAACGGTAAAAATCACCTCATACATTATATATTTTTTCCATTAGAAGGGACAAAATTGCCTCATCCATTATATGTATTTTCCACTAGAAGGGAAAAGTTGTCTCAATTTTATGAAATTTAATTGTAGTTGGAATAAAATATCCCCTGACATCAAAGTTTTCCATATGTTGGAAAAATAAATTTGCCAATACAAATTCATTATTTTTCCCATAAATTATGTTGGATTCACCACAATTTTATAATTTTTTCGTGGATTTCTTAAAGCTATCCCTGTTCACCGCACCAAACCTTGTGAAGATTAACCTCTAAGTAATCATTTATAGATAAAAGGAAAAAAAAATTGTAAATCATCTTACATAATGTCCTACCGAACTCTTAAAGACCTCTTTCACACAACCCAAACTAAAAATTTAAAAATAGCCAAATATTTTATCTCATAAACCAAATAAAATATATGTACACCTCATATAATGAAATTGAAGTGAGACTCTCTAACCAAGGAAGATCAAAATTAAATCTATTCCCAGAATAAAAAATTCAACTTCATGACATCTCTTAAACTTCTTATAAATAAAATCATATATAGAAATTTTATGTACAAGGAGATAAACATGTGAAACACAAGGAGATAAACATGCGAAACATTCTTGAATGGTCTTTCCAAAATTAACGAGAATAGCACAAGATCCATATCGATAGAAAGGAAAAATATGAGACATTTTGCATATAAAAAAGTGGGCAATATCTATAAGATGATTAACCACTAGTAAAGCATGAATAGGGAATGGAATTACTACTACACAATACACCAAGATAACATGGGTCTCTTCGAGAACAATCACCTCTAAAGATATATATTGAACTCACATCCATGTTCAATTGAAGGCTCCTTTTACTTCTTGGTAAAACCTCATCAAAGATTAACTATCTCAATGAAGGCATCTAAACTCAAGAGAACTCTAGCCTCACCAAGTCTTCATGTAGTCACAAGGACTTCCAATTTGTCAACCCAAGTTAAGATTAGAATGCAAAACTACACTTTTACAAATCTCCAAAGAATATGAGCAATTTTCTCAATAAGAAGATAAATATCCAAATCACTGTCATAAATCTCATTGTACAACTGCAAAATATAATAACATTTAATGATGTCATGATATAACATCTTTTCTTAAGAAATCACATGCTCAAATGAGCATAACATGGACCCAAGAGAACCTATATCATGTGGAAACTCCAATCATTATCTCGAGTAAACCAAAACACAATACCAAACATCCTCTCAACCAACAATTACATATTGGAATTGATAAATCATAAATTGGCACATATACTAAACAATCCATGGATCCTACATGGTAAATTGAGATATCAACATCTTTAATCACATGAAGATAACTCTCTTCTATCAACGAATCTCAAGTTTTATAACTATGGTATAAGAGTTTTGCATGACATCCACAATAACCACGTAAGATTATCCACAAACAAGTGATAAATGCACTACTATCAAAGTTTCCATTATAAATTAATACCACAATGTTGTTTTCATGTGCTCATCTAACCACGAGCAATAATTCCCCCTCCCAACCATAGAAAATACTTGATTGTCTCCTCCAAGCACCCTTTTTCTAAATAATGTAGATTATTCAATTCATTGTATGTGTCTATCCAATTTTAAGAGTGGAATATTTAATATTCCTTTATACTTACCGGTGGTGGCCCTTCACTAAGGGTCACCACTCTTCAAAGATTGTCCCATTAATTATATAAATATCTCATATAATTAATTATATATTTATATTATCGCAATATTAATATGATTATTATATTTTTAGTATAATTATATCATCATGCAATAATAAAATTATCAAAATAATCATATAATAATTATATTATCACAACTTTAATATTAAGGATTTTTCCAATTAAGATCTTCTCTATAAATTTACACTTATTTCCATTCCACAACCTATATGCCATCTACAATCTTTATGTTATATATGCCACCCTAGAGGAATCTAACCATAGATACAATTAACATTAACACTCCCTCTTAGCTAGGGAGGATTCCTTCGTGAGTATTTGAGTTATGTTATGATATCCACCATGGCTACTCTAGAGGGTGGGTCCATCTTAGCTACTCCCATAAATGGAAATGCAAATGAGCACATGTTCTCATCACATAATCATTTAATGTGATGTCATCATCTTATCATAACGTTCACCATAACTACTCCTAGAGGGTGAATAAACACAAGTGCTACGTCATGGATTCTCTCACATGAAATCCACCATAGATGCCAACAAAGTCTATATCCATCATGGATACTCCCAGGTATGGAAATGCAAATGAGCACAAATGTCCATCACAAATGATGTTCACCATAACTACTCCTAGAAGGTGAATAAACACCTGTACTAATTCATGAAGTCTCTTACATGGAATCCACCATGGATACTCCCAAATTTGATGGAATAGGGGCTTTCACCTCAAACCTCTCTCTAACATAGAAGAATGCATTAGCAAGGGCTTGCATCGTAAACTTCTCCCTCATATAGAATAACACATTAACAAGGGCTTACAACTTAAAATTTTCCTTCACATAGAATAATTTATTAGAGTACATCTCAAAGAATCACCAATGTTGAGACTCTCTCTTAGCAAGGGATTCATTATCCATAATTCCAATCTTGTCTTGAAAAATGTACAAACTTTACTTTAGCAAGGGGAGTGGTGAGAATATTAGTCATTTGATCAAAAATGCTATGCACCTCATTTGAATAGCATTCCTTTGCACCATATCTCTAATATAGTTGTATTTTATCTCCACATGCTTTAAACTTTTATAAAATGTGAGGTTGGAGTCTGCATTACTCTTGGTGAATCCCAAGCTCACCAAGTATCCATCCAACGAAGATTATCCCAACCAAGGTGTCAACATAAATGCCTTCCAACCTACATACATGAAACTCCATCCCATGAATAATAGTCCTCTGACTTCAATATTTTTTTGATCACTAGGAAACCATCTTGACATGGTTTATTCCCTCTGAACCTATATGACCAGGATCCTCATAAGTTAACTAAATTAGATACTCCAGTTGCTTCCTTTGTCATAGAAGCATGCCCTTCTCAGATGGTCCCAATCATGAAAGATATGTTGCTCCAAGAGATCCATAATATGAATATTCAGAGCCTCTATTGAATTAATATTTGCACATTATGGAGTTTCCAATACAAAAGCATCTAAAACTATTACATCTCCCCTCCTAGCATCGATAGGAAGTTAATAGGCACACCATTACTCATGACCTCATAAGTAGTGACTTCATAAGTAGAACATGTCATGTAATTTCCCAATAGTTTGATAGTAATCTTAGAATGAATATAACACCTTTAATTTATATGCAATTATTTTCAACAATCTTTAACCAATAATTACAAGCTTTACAATCTTGAGCACACCAAGACTTAATACATAAACAATATAACATCCACCCCATTGTTTCCATGTTTCCCAACTGCCATCTCAATGTCTAGGAAATCTTTGACACCATAAAATGTTTCTTTGGGGAACAATGCTTTTGGTTGTTATTTTTCCTTGGTCCCTTTAGAAGTTGGTGCAAATGGATAAGGGCTATTATTGATAGCTCATGTGTGCCTTCTCAATGCATTTATTTCCCCTCTCGTGCATGGAAAGTTTCCCTTTGTTGCTATGACACTTGATTCCTCTCACACTTTTTTTTGATGGTGTTGTGTGGGGACTTGTGGGTATTGCTCTTGGGTCTCCTTTTGTAGAGGTGCCTAGTGATTCTATTAAACCTATGAATAATTTTGGTCTCCCTACAATTCTCTTAGGGTTTTGGGGGGGGGGGGGGGGGTGTTGTTCCTTCTACTACCCTTCTTGCAAGTGTTGGGAAGAATCAAGGTCTTGCTGTAAATGTGGTCATGCAATGTTTGCCCAAGTACTACACAATGATCCATTTCCAGTCTACAAATATATTGCCTTCAAGCATTCAACAAAAATTGAGAAGGAGATTATTTATAACACATTATTTACCACTCATGGGGTAATTTGTCATTTTTGGGGCTTTTGATAGAGTCTTCCTCAACTCAATGATTGGATTTCACAAAATTGGGAAACAATCCTAACGAGTATTGTTCATATTTCTCCTATGGAAAAGGTTATTTTATTGCTAAATTCAATAATGCTAAAGATAGATCTACAATTTTGTGCAATAATTTCTTCATTAGGGTGAATAAATATATGTTAAGGATGAAACCTTGGCAGGTTGAGTTTAATACTTCCTCAGAATTATTTAGCAAGTGTCCCATTTGGGTTAAACTCCCAAACCTCCCCCTTTATTTGTATAGATTCCCTATTGGAGGAAGTGGGCAAGGATTTGGGGGACTTTATGATGTTGGATGATGAGTCTTCTATGATATACCATTCCACTTATGCCCACATTTTGGTTGATCTAGATATTTCTAAGGGTATCCTTGCCGATATCAATATTAAGTCTTCCATGGGTGCATGGACTCAACTGCTTGATTATTTAGGCATTCCCTTTAGATGTCAAATATGCTTCAAGACTGAACATGTGTTTGCTTATTGTAGATTAGAGAAAAAGAAAAAAGATAAAAACATCTTGGTAGAAGGGGGTTTCTTTAGAGTATTACACTGTTCATAAGAAGATCTTTTTTGAGGTGGTTGCATAAGATTCTTAGAATCTCACTTCTTATCCTTGTCTGGATGTTGATGTAGTTTAGTGCACTACTATTACTTTTTTCATTATTGGGTGTTATGTTGGAGGTAATTCTAGGGATCCTCTTGAGCATGTTTTTGATCGGATGGTGGAGGATTACCCCTCTTTGGCTGTCTATGGTTCTAGAATTCATGTTGTTGTTGGTTCTACATTGCCTTCTTATATTTTTGCTAGCACTGCTCCCTTTGTCAGACCTATTAGTTTTGCAGATTCTATCTTGACTTCTCTAATTTGTACTATCTGTATGACTTCTATTGGCCCTTCCTTGGGATCTTCTCTACTCTCCAAGGTAGGGGGTTCTTTAGTTATGGATTCAGTTCTATGGTAGGATGCTGCTCCTAGGGTGGAAATGGGATGAATAATTGTCAAAAGTAAGAAATCTATATTCCATCAGTCCTCTTTTAATATGGCCCTTCATTCCCATAAGGGTAAGATGAAAGGGAAATTTTATTTGTGTTTGGTTGGTTTGGGCTAAATGTTGGTATTTCTTGAACTTTTCCCCTTTCATACAACTTTTCATTTTGTTGGGGGATTTTGTTGGTTTCTTCTTGTCTTATCTAGGTTTTACTCATCTTGTTTTTTCCTATCTCTTCTAATGAGTAGTCTTGAAAATTTTTAGCTATTGGATTTCAGGTCTCTCTCAAACCCATTCCCATTCTAAGAAGGTTTCAGGCACCCAAAAGAATAATACAACATCCAAAGACATAGGTACAAATTTGACTGTTGATACAAATATTGATCAACGAGATTTAAAACAACTTTGACATGAAATATTATTGGTGTTACCCAATAATTATTCAAGAGACCTAACATACAAAAAAATTTGGATATGTTTTACATGATGAAAATCCCATATCTCAATCTGGTGGACATAGCAATCAGAACACATGCATTTTCATAGAGTCTTTCACAAATCAATCATTAATAAGATAGATACAAGCGTGGGTGCATTTATAGACGTGAACTGGGGAGACACCGAGTTGTCATTAGTACATAAGTGAGATCCATCAAATATCATTAATTAAACATCTACTGACATTACTAAGCTGCTGATTGCTAGCTTTGGTATCAAAACTGTCAAGAGGTACAATTCATACCAAGTAGGAGAAGTGACAACACTATCATTTTAGATTACTTGATGGATCAATCTGCACTATGGCATCCAATTGAGGTAATTGAAGAGCATTAGTGATCTCCATATTCACCAACAACATTTCCTTGGAGAAATCAGTAAAGGTGCAACATAATTAGTGAACAAGTTAGAGACAAGTTAGAGGCACGCTGCAACACATTTGAAGGATTTTGAACACAAAACAATATCTAGTTTGAGATTATAACAACGACTGTAACATGATACATCCTTTGGATTGAGACTCATACATGCACAATCACATTGCTTTATACAAACTTGTTAACATATTAATCATTAGGGTTATAGAATTAGGTTATACATTTTAGTTTTAGTAGTTATTAAATAGCAATTGAACTGCTATATTACTGCTTTATTAATGTAATGGATCTTGTTGAACAGAACACAGTAAAGTTTTGATTATTTTCCATTATATCAGATTTTGGGGCCTAACAGTGGTATTAGAGTAGCAAAAAAAGAATGTGAAATATTATGAGCTGCCTTTTTGTTAGCAGCCATGGCCATCAATATGAATGCATAGAAAAATAGATGATGACTGCAGGTTTAGATTTGTGAGTATATGTTAGAAAGTTTATATCATAATTGATTAACAATAAAGTCTTGTTTGGTAAAGAAGCAAGAATAAAAAATCAGATATTTTAAATTGCATGATAATTTCTTTGAATGAAGATGATAAATTTTGCACTTAATAATCAGTTTTAGAAAAAAATTGTACAAGTTTTTAGTTTGAATTTTTGACTGATTAGATTTCAGCGATCTCTTTATTGACACCTTTTTAAGTTTGAGTTACCAAGCACTATGCAGTCAACATGAGAGGTAGATTGGCATAAATAGGGTCAAAACAATAAAAAATTATCTACTTTTGCAAGATATTTTTTGGCACGATCATTTTCACTTGCTATGATAAAGACAAAATTTAACAATTGTATAGAGGCATACAAAGTTGGTTTGGGTCCATAATTTAAATTGAAATATGATTAAAGCTTTGGCTAGCAATTTTTATTATTGAAGATTGATATCTAGATGGTAGGGTAACATTGTCAAGAATATATAGCAGGGAAATTTGATATGATTTCTAGTATGGAGAACTTAGAAGATTTATAAGTGCAGAAGTTTTGAAATATAACTACAATTACAGAGAAGAAAATAAAGTATTTGAGGAACAAGGATAGGTATATTTTCTTCATCATGTTCTTGAAATGAAATAAAAGATATGCATTTAATCTTAGTCTGATGATAACTGCAAAAGATGATTATTATTTCTCTCAAAAATTTGAGTAGTTATTCCAGTTAAATAAGGAAGAGACATATGGAGGAAGAAACATTTTTGTTTTATTAAACCTCACCAAAAGATGTCGGCTTCAAAATATTTAGTGATTAGTTCTTCAATATTGCAAGGTAAAAAAAAAAGTATCAACAACATGGATTCAAAAGTATCGACTAAATAGAATATATTAAAATGAATAATGGAGGATATTTGGTCACTTGTCTATGAAAATGGAACAAGAATGGCTAAGGGAAGATTTACAGAAAATGATGTTGAAGATATACAAATTTTTGAAGCAATGAAGATAAACATATGGTATCTTATACAATAGCTTATCACATGAATTCATGTTATTAAAGTTATTTCCTCTCATCTACCAAGGGCAGGATATTTTGTAGATCTCAAATTCAAACTCAAGTGAGTGAGAATTTCAAAATCAAGTTCAAGTAAGTGGAAATTTTAGATTCAAACTCAATGTATTCATTTCAAAACAAATGGACAAAACAAGTTCATTGCACAGGCAATGTGTGCTATTATCAAATTTTTGTATGGACAGAACAAGTTCACAACACCTGATGTGTGTTATTTTATTGCACTCAATGTGTGCTATTATCAAGTTTTTATATGGACAGAACAAGTTCACAACACTGAATGTGTGTTATTCTATTGCACCTAATGTGTGCTCTTATCAAATTGTAACATGAACAATACATGTTCATTGTATCCAATGTGTGCAATTTTCAGTGATTATGCACTCAAAGTGTGCTAATTCGAAGTCCAACAATGGACAACATGCTAAAGTATAAAAGGTTGGACCCTGCAAGTTCAATTAGATTTTAGTTAATATCACAAGTACAAGCTTTCAAAACATGATTCAGATCAACCAGCATCATAGGTACAAGCTTTCAAAAGATGATTCAAATCAACCAACAAATGTTTCTAGTTGAGCTCAAAGTTTAAAAGTTCAAAACACTCCTAATTTCATGTTACCCTTTCCAATTAAGGGGGGATGTTAATGTATTAATCATCAGGGTTATAGAATTAGGTTATAAATTTTAGTTTTGGTAGTTATTAAATAGTAGTTGAACTGCTATATGAATACTTTATTAATGTAATGAATCTTGCTGAACATAACATAATAAAGTTTTGATTATTTTCCATTATATCATATTTTGAGGCCTAAAACAAACCATCATCAGGCACTTGAGACGAAGTCATATCAAATCACCATTGTCTTCTACTTCCAGGCACTCATTTTAACTAGTTTGAATTTTGAATCATAATACACTCCTTGAATAATTACATAATTAATTATATGGAATTATATAAATGAGCATTTATGCCTCCCAACACATATACAAATTGTGAGAAGACCCATTGAATTGGACATCTGAAATATAATGCTTATCCCACAAATATTTAAAAAATAATTTGGCTGTGACGATCTTCCAAAACTAACAAGGTGGTCATCCTATTGTTTTTAGCAAAACTGCACTAGAGCATAGGAACTGCTCAATACGAAGAAAAATTTCTAAGTTTGAGCTACCCTAATACCATGTTGGTTTTATGTGCTCGCTTCATCAACCATAGACAATATCCAATTGTTTGGCTTGAGCACTTTTCTTTTGAATGATGAAGATTATTATATTTTCTGTATGCACATACATTCAATTTTAACAAAGGAAGATTTAATCTTCCATTAAACTTATTAGCCGCGCCCCTTCACCAAGAATCACCACTCTTCCGAGATGGCCCCATTAATTATATAAATGTCTCATATTCAATTAATATATAAATGCTAATTAATTATTTAATTGTATTATCACAATATCAATATTATTATTTTATCGCTGCAAATGTATTTGCATTACCTCTTCGATATATGTTTTCCAAATGCAACAATCTCTTCCATTTATATAAAGAATCAATCAAGAAAAGACATGTGCCTTCATGTGACATGTCTATTCATTATTACATAATTAATATAATGACAATTATATGTGTGTGTGTGTTTTCCAAATGCAACAATCTCTTCTATTTATATAGAGAATCAATCAAGAAAAGACATGTCCCTTCATGTGACATGTCTAGTCATTATTATCTAAAGTGAAACATCAATACTCCCTCTTAGCTAGGGAGGATAAGCACATGGTTAGATATTACCTCAATGTGACATCAGGTTGGTGTGATCGAGGATATCTTTGATTAGAAGATATCCACCATTTAGATATCATCTTATGATATCAAGAGTAATGGCCTCGTGAATGTCAATTCACATGATATTCACCAAGTACTCTAAGTAACGGCCTCCTGAAAATCACCTTACATCACATTCACCAAGTACTCAAAATGTTCGTAAGGTATGTGCACATGCATTCTCATAATTCTTACCATATAAACATTCATGGTCTGTTTAAGGAACTTAATCCACCATGCATGATATAATCTATCATGATCTACTTAGACATCATAAGATATCCATCATAATAGAAACACTTTATCATCGACCAAGAATTGACGATCGATCCTATGCTTATCATCATACTTCTTCTGTCTATCCCAAGCAGTAATAAGGTGCTCTCTGATCCTTTTAACTTTCTGCTCCAAATCTTGCAACATATTAGGACCTAGAAGAATTCTGTCCTCCAAATTATCCCAACTGAGAGGTGTCCTACATGGTCTACCATACAATGCTTGAAAAGGTGCCATTCCTATGGAACTGTGATATCCATTATTATAAGCGAATTCAACCAAGTGCAGATACTCCTCCCATTTATTTTGTCTATCCATTACATACATCCTAAGCATGTCCTCTAAAACTTGGTTGACACGTTCAGTCTGTCCGTCAGTCTCTGGGTGATAAGTTGAACTGAAATTCAGTTGAGTACCTAACTCTCGCTGCATAGATCTCCAAAGAAAAGAAGTAAACATTGAATCCCTATCCAAAATGATCTTCTTAGGAATTCCATGTAATTTAACTACCTGCTCCATATAAATCTTGGCAACTGTTACTGCATTATAGGATGATCTAACTGGAATAAAATGGGCAACCTTAGACAATCAACTTTATAATAATTTTAATCAATCAACTTTATTATTTCCATATCCAACATTATTTCATTCTAATGTGTTAAAAATAAATGTTGATGCTAAAAATAAATCTATAAAAAAAAATCAAAACCTAAATTTTTTCATCATTCAACCAATATTGTTTCAATCAATGATAAAAAAATTAAAGCCTCATTTTTGCACATGCTGTTACATTTATATTTAAGGAGATTTAATTAGAATAGATTTTTATACTATAAAATAGATATCCAATTAAATTATAATTATTATATTTTATTTAATATTAATATTTAATTGTATATATATATATATATAAAACTAAATATTAGTATTAAATAAACATTGGTGGCATTTATTTAATATATATAAACATTAGGGATATTTATTTAATATTAATATATATTAATATTAAATAATATAATATATTTATATATTATTAATTATATATATAATCAATTTGATAACAATAAGTTAAACATATAATAAAATTATAGTCATATAGATTATTATACTCATATAGATTAAGAGTATATTTGACATTACTATAAATTTGTAACATTATATTTTGTAAAAATAATAATTATTTATTAGTATCTTATTTAATAATTTTTTTTTCACTAATAAAATAAAATGTGAAATTTTTAATGTAATTTTGATCTACATAGTTACATAGTTGCCATCATGTTATTTTCTTGTACTTATGAATTGAGTTACAGCTAATGATCATCACGATGAAGCAATAATTAGAAATAAAGTAAAGATCAACATGTTGATAGATCATGTAGTATGACCCAAATTTACTTTTAGCATCAATATATTTTATTATTTTTTTGTTACAATTTTAGGTGATAAATTAATTTTCTATATCAATCAATTTCATCTTTTATCTTTCAACTTTTCTTAGAGTAAAATACAATGTTCTAGAAGTGTGAAAAAGTAAACATAAGAAGATGAATCTAAAAAATATGATATAACAATGTTGATGGGGGTAAACAACATGTAGGAAAAATGATTGGCAATAATTTGAATGCTTTTATATTTTATTTAATTAGTAAAAGCATTCATAATATTAAGCTCTTAAGAATTAAACTAATTTTTCTCTTTATAATAATTTTAATCAATCAACTTTATTATTTCCATATCCAACATTATTTCATTCTAATGTGTTAAAAATAAATGTTGATGCTAAAAATAAATCTATAAAAAAAATCAAAACCTAAAATTTTTTATCATTCAACCAATATTGTTTCAATCAATGATAAAAAATTAAAGCCTCATTTTTGCACATGTTGTTACAATAACAAGATTTTTATAGAACAATAATAAAAAAGTGGAATTGTTATTTAACTTTTAGTTCAAGGCTTTTCAAAAAATTATAAACAAGTTATTTGATGCATGTTTCCGATATAGAATTTTTTTTTTTTTTTTAATAACAATGTCATACAATGTAGAGCTCGACTCTTCATTTTTACATTACTTTATGAACCTACCGCAAAACAAGAATTTCAAAAATTTAAATGGAACACCATCCTATAATAATATATTTGGGATTTCCAGGCATGCGAAATCAGTTAGGAGAGAAGAAATATTTCAATTTATGATTTTTGTCAGTGTACTGCCGCGGGGTTTGGCTGACGGTACGGAAGTCTGCCGCGATGTCCCTGCATGGGAAGAAGCGGAAGGAAGACGGAGGAGGGAAACAGCGTCATACCCAGCCAGTCGAAATAACTGGCTGGGTAGCCGTTGCCGAAAACCACCTCCTCTCTCCATTTTGAAATGCTTTAACATTTCTTTTCTTGGAAGTCTCCCCCCCCCCCCCCAATATCCGACATGTCAAGCACTCACTTTAACGTACCTTTAGCACTCCAGTTGATAGTTATGTGTTTGGTGCATGGGCCGAGGCATGATGTGACCTCCAAAATCCAAAGGAGATTGAGGGAGTAGATTTAATAATATGCAATCATTTAAACACAAGTGTAGGGAACTTAGGGAAGGGTTAGCTTCCTTAGGAAATGGGTATATATGTTTTTTAAAATTTATTTATTTGTTTAAAATTTAGGGAATCATGGAGAATGTACTTTGAGGATTATTTTATTGTTCTATATTTGGGGAGTGGGTTATTTTTCACTCCCTATACATTTTTTAGAGAACTTCAATATGCATGTACATGCCTATATATATATATATATATATATATATATATATATATATATATATATATATATATATATATATATATATATATTTATTTATTTATGAAAGTAATATGATTCATCCTCTTATTTCAACAATGATGTTTGACATATTGGGTTGGTAGTAATATGATCCCACTTCCAATGTCCATTTAAATACCTAGATTAAAGATGCATTTAGGCATCACTCGAAGACTTATTTAAAATGTGAAATGAATTGAAACATGATCAATCATGGAATTAATGAACTTCTATTTTCTATAAATAAAGGAACTTGAATGACATTTATTGATAACCTCATGCTTAAGGAGATTTCTCTATATGAAAACATTCTAATTGAAATACATTCTCTTGGGTTACCTTGTGATTCAATTGATAATGATATCAACAATGCCTATTCAATACACAATTATCAAAACATTGACTAACCTTCGAAATGAGTCTACTTTACATTCAACCATGACCATCTTCCAGTTCACTACATCTAATGCATGACATTAAATCTTACAATGCAAAAAGAATATGGTAATATCTAAAAATTCTTTACTTCCTCATGAAACCATTCCTTCTACAAATATACATAAGAGGGAGATCTTCTTTTTACGACACGATACAAAAAAATAACAATGGAAATTTTGGCTTGCAAATACAATGCTCAAGACATAGAGAAAGATTTTATCCTTCCAATTACATCACATAAATGACATATCTTTTCTTTCTTCATTAATGCAAGTGAGAAACCCTAATTTCTTCATGGATCCAATGAGTACAAAACCTACAAAAATATTTACACAAGAACCATGGAGGCTCACCTCCTATCTTAGGCTTCTATGAAGCCACCCATTGAGCAGGGGAAACAAGACTCAAATGAGTTACACTCAAACATTTCACAATGCATACAAAACTCAATCTCACAATACATTTACAAACCTTCCAATGTTTAACAAAGTGATTCACCATTGGAATCATGAAACAATGGGTGAAGGTGGGCTATCCAAGGAGGAGAACACCATATCCCTATACACATATACATTTTCAATTGCACAATGCCTCTTCCAGGCTATCAAAATACATCCTCCTCACCACATCAATACACTTATACCTCCCATGATACAAATGCCTCTTCAAGGCTATCAAACAAGTCATATGGCTTCAATGGAGCCAATACTCCATGAACAACAAAACCCTCTCCAAGAGGAGAATCTCTCAACTTCAATGTTGAGCCCAACTAACCCCTTCACCCAAGGCATCTCTTCCCTCCCCAGGGTGAGTGAAGCCTTCACACCCATAACCATTTTATACACAAAATCAAGAGAAAATGCAAAAGAAATTCATCACAATATTTACACATAACAACAATTACAACACCACATACATTATAGATTTCCATTCACAATATGAACAAGGATTCTACACAATGAACAAGTGCAATCAGGATCATGGAATGAGCCCCAACCTTTGTCCAAGCTAATGGCAATGAAAGTTGTTGAAGAGCTCCCTATTTCCTTAGATTCCTCTCCAAACCCTAATTGTCTCTAAACTTAGAGAGTGGGTGAACACCCACTAGTTTTTCCAAACTCCCTTAAGAAGACCTCCAACCCCACTATCTCCATTTTTGGCAAAACATGGAGCCCACTTTCTCTTACACTATTGTCCCTTATAAACATAGGACCTTGACCAAATGTGAAGGAAAGGTTAAAGTCATGTGACAACTCAAATTTCGAATTGGTGGAAGAATGCATTGGTTAAAGGGTCCCCTAGGTTAGCTAAGCACTAAAATGGTCAAATTTAGGCCCCTAACATGTTATGCTAACATATGGGTAGCTTATTTTTACAAAAAAGGCACTTTGGGACCACCTATTGACCCTCTAAAATCCTTGTCAAGTTTGAATTCGAAATTCCCCTTGATGGTGACCCATCCTATTCTCTCTCCAAGTGGATTTGATTAAATATTTTGAAGGGCATTTAGTTTAAGGTTAAGTGTTGCCATGACCAAAACCCTAGGTAACATGTCATCAACAAGTAAACAATTTACAAGTGTCAAGTGACATATTAAAACACATTACACATTACAATGATATGTCCCTAATTCATTCATGAATATATAGTTACTACACACATGCAACTTACATTTATGAAATAAACGCATCACAACGAGGCTTTGAATCTTCCAAATATTTTCCTTGGCTATACTATGTCCACATAAGTTTGGGCCTTATTTCCCCAATAAAATTCCATGGTTCAATTGCTTGCACACTAAGCTCGAACATCAATAGCCCAATGAAACATCATATAAAATGCATGTATATAGGTGAATGACAAATTTCATATCGAATAATTTGTATCAGCATACTCAATTATCCTAATCAGCTTTATTTTCTAATCATTTTCATATAAAGCATCTAAAACATTAAAATATCATAATCTGCATATCATTATTATTATCTAGTCAAATGATCCGACTAACATTCTGAACCACATCATAATCCATTTCCAATTGTATTGATGAAATGTTGAATCTATACTATTAAATCAACCAACATGAAAATTAGTTCCAAATACATATTTTAGGTCAAAATCAATCAAAATGTAAACATCTCCACTAATATCCTTTGATTCAGTTAAATAGAATTTGGTTACTAACAATATCCCATTATCATTATAAGATAATTATAAAGTGTATCAATTATGTCAAGGAAACAAGATGTTTCCATAGTCATGTCACATAGCTTCAGAATCCAACATAGAATAAATCAATTATATTTTATTAGTTCATAAAATCTATCCTTGTAAATATCGAGATGTCCACCTAATTGACTTATCACATCACATCATATCGAGTTCTACCGTGTAAACCTTTATCCAAATTTGATAACAATTTTCATCTTAGAACTATTAATATTATTCACAAGAGTGGGTGTCGATTCATCTTTTCGTACTAGCCATCTAATTTAATAATCCTAATAGGCCATCAAATATCACGAACCCATCGACATAGTTTCTAAGTTATGGCATCTTGAGCCTTTATTCCATAGGTCTTAGCATATCAACATAATGTAGTTTTGAATACGATACTCAACACAACAAGGAATAAAATGTATATCAGTCCCAATAAGATTTCAGGTTCATATTGATAAGGAAAATGCTAGTCATGGCATACTTAAATCCCAAAACCTACTTACCTTTGTTCTATCATAAGGTGTATGAAAACCATATAAAATTCACATTTTATACACAAGAGGCATAAACATGACATTTCATCTTCTGACTCTTCCTATATCTAATCGTATTCGTTTTATTAGGATTTACAATAGGGTACTGGGGAAGGGGCCTTACATTTTCCCTCCCAACCATAGACAATATTCAATTGTCTAGCTTAAGCACTCTTCTTTTGAATGATGAAGATTATTATATTTGTTGTATGAAAATACATTCAATTTTAAGAAAGGAAGATTTAATCTTCCTTTATACTTATCAGCCGCGCCCCTTCACCAAGAATCACCACTCTTTTGAGATGTCCCCATTAATTATATAAATATCTCATATTTAATTAATAAATAAGCGATAATTAATTATTTAATTATATTATCACAATATCAATATTTTTTATTTTTTTTATCGCTGCAAATGTATTTGCATTGCCTCTTTGGTATATGTTTTCCAAATGCAACAATCTCTTCCATTTATATAGAGAATCAACCAAGAAAAGACATGTCCCTTATGTCTATTCATTATTAAATAATTAATATAATGACAATCATATGTATGTGTGTGTGTATATGTTTTCCAAATGCAACAATCTCTTCCATTTATATAGAGAATCAACCAAGAAAAGACATGTTGTAATGTCCCCATTTTAGTAGTTGACCAAGTGTGTGCACGTTAGCCTTGTTCTACATGGTCCCGAGGGCTAACGAAGGGTTTAAAGGGATCCTAGAGTGTTTTGGCCTAGTCATTTCCAGTTTGGGCCAAAACGAAGTTGATTTACTCAGTTTCAGGCATACTTACTATTTTTAGTAAGTCGATAGGACACAGTGTAGGTCAATTTTGGTGATTGGATTCGATACTCCTCGATGAGAGCTTTCCGATGAGCTATCACTCGCATTATTCAGAGTCCGATTGCTAATACATTTTAATGCCTGAAGTTTTATTAAAGTAACATCTAATTTAATTGTAAAATATTAAAGTGTTACTTTAATATTTATTTTATGGTGATGTGTACCCAAGGAATACATAAGGGGTATTTTAATATATGTTTTATATATTACACATCTTTTATCCCACATTGCCCATATGAGTTGAGCGGACCCTTGGAAATAGAATAAAAGGAAGCATTTGTGGCTTCATTAGGCAGGTTGAATATGAGAAGAAATTGGTGTGTGAGTTGCAGCTTCATTCTTGGCATTTGAGGACTTCTATTCTCTCTTGTAACATTCTAGACGTCATTCCCTTGGGGTTTGGCCTTTGGAATTCTTTGTTATTGGCTTCATTATCAAGCAGTTTAGTTGCATTTTCGGCTACAGGCAGATTTGGTATTTTGCTTATATCTTCTTCACTACTTGTCCGACGCTTATGCCGCTTTGAGGGAATGGTATTACGAAGGTAGTGGACTGATTGAAGGACAAAGTATTGTAGCAGCAAGTTCGAAAGCATGGGCTGGAGTATTATGTCAATACTGCTAAAGTAATTAGTGAGTTGTTAAATCTGCCATGTATTTGGTTTTATGAATTCTGAAAATAACATTTTATTAGCAACAGTTCATTTCCACTTTGCATATTATTGTAGTTTCTTTCTTGTTTATGTTGTATGATACCAATTCCATGCACAAAACACAACAAACAAATAAACGTTTGATTTCTAGAGTTATAAGGGGTTTAAAACATTAAACGAAGAAATAAGAGGTTGCATGCAAACTGTTTGACAAAATTCCTTTCAGCAAATTGGTTTAGTTTTTTGGGACATCTAGGGGTGCCCATTACACGTCCCTTCATGTGACATGTCTATTCATTATCACATAATTAATATAATGACAATTATATATATAGATATATATATAAATTATATATTTGCTGATGGTTTTGTCATCCAAAGCTAAACAAAAATACTCCCTCTTAGCTAGGGAGGATAAGCACATGGCTAGATATTACCTCAATGTAACATCAAGTTGGCGTGATCGAGGATATCTTTGATTAGAAGATATCCACCATTTAGATATCATCTTATGATATCAAGAGTAATGGCCTCCTGAATGTCAATTCACATGATATTCACCAAGTACTCTAAGTAATGGCCTCCTGAACATCACAACCAAGTACTCAAAATGTTCATAATGTATGTGCACATGCATTCTCATAATTCTTACCATATAAACATTCATGGTCTATTTAAGAAACTTAATCCACCATGCGTAATATAATCTAGCATGATCTTCTTAGACATCGTAAGATATCCATCACAATAGAAAATTAAGTTATCGTAAGATTGTCACCTTTCAATAACTTCTACAAATACAAGTGATAATCATTTGGAAGTCGTTACTTCCTCATGATGTACATAGGGAGTAGGGCCAAATAATCATGAAATAACACTCATGAATCATAGTGCCCTGATTGCTACAATTTCTTGATCACCAAAGAATCCATCTCATTATGTAATGAGCACCCTAGAAATGCCCAAAAAACTGAACCAACTGCTGATAGTGATTTTAATGTCTTTGCATAGATTTGAAACCACATAACATGAATAAGAAGGAATTTATGCAAAACTCAAGATTGAACTACTATTGAAATAATATTAGTTTTCAAGCTAATAAAATCAAATACATAGCAAACTTTCCAACTCACTAATTACTCCAACATTATAACATGTTATTCGAGTCATGATTTCCCAACTTGCTGCTATAGCAATATGAATAGTGCCATGCTACAGTGCTAGTACAGTAAAAACTACCTTCAATCAGTCCAAGACCCTGATAAAAAAATTCCTCCAGAATGGCATAAGTATCAGACATGGAATGAGAATGGTATGAGCAAACATCCAATCTGCCTGTAGCTGGAAATGCGCCCAAGCTACCTATTAATGAAGCTAATAGCAATGAATTCCAAAGGCCAAACCCCAAGGGAATGACATCTAGAATATCACAAGAGAGGATAGACATCCTCTAATGCCAAGAATAGATCCATAACTCACGCATCCAATTTCTTCTCATATTCAACCTGCCTAACAATAGCCACAAGCTCTCCTTTTATTCCTACTTCACAGGGTCGACCACTTTTCATAAGCAATGTGGGATAAATAAAATAAAATGAAATAAAATAAAAGGTTAACGGTCACACAACTGGACAATTGCTAAAGTGGGGACATTACAATCCGCCCCCCTCGAAATTGCTTGTCCACAAGCAATCTCAGTCCTATTTGTGGTAACACCTACTCACTCTCCCAAGTAGCATCTTCCTTTGCTAGGTCTCTCCATTTGACTAAATATTCTTTAATCACCTTGTTCCACAGAGTCCTCTCCTTGGTATCCAAAATAGTGCCAGGAATCAATACGACCTTCTCCTCATCTAATGGTGGCAAATTTGTAGAAGGTACAACTCTCTAATTGATGGCTTTCTTAAGCCTCGACACATGAAACACATTATGCACCCGACTGCCCTCTGGAAGCTCAATCTTGTAGGCAACCTCACCCACCCTACGAATCACTTTGTAGGGCCCATAAACCCCAGGCTTTAACTTCTCTGCTCCACTCTTCTTGAGTGATGATTGTCTGTATGGTTGTAGCCTCAAGTAAACCATATCCCCGACCTCAATGCTATGCTCTATCTAGTGCTGGTCAGCATACAATTTTTTTTGATTTTGGGCTTGCTGTATATTCTCCTTGAGCACCCTCAAAATATCTTGACTATCCTGTAAGAAGTCTTTTTCTTTGGGCACTCTACTGTCCCCCAAAACTAGATCCATGAAACTAGGTGCTTCATAATCATATAGTGCCATGAATGGAGTCATCTTGATGGACATATGATAAGTGGTATTATAATAGTACTCTCCCATATCTAGCAATTTGACCCAAACCCTCTGTTGTGCAGTTACATAGTTCCTCAGATATCCTTCCACCCATTTATTCATAATCTCTATTTGTCCATTTGTCTATGGATGATAGATAGTGCTAGGTGTAAGATCTGTACCACACAACCCAAAAAATTCTTGCCAAAAAGCACTCATAAATTTACTATCTTGATCACTGGCAATGAAACTAGGTAGCCCATGTAACTTGAATATCTTTCTGAAGAGAAGATCAACCACCTATGCTATTGTGTAAGTGGATGGAATAGCAAAGAAATGAGCAAACTTCGTCAGCCGATCAACTACCACATAGATGCAATCCCTCCCCTGTACTTGTGGTAACCCGATGATGAAGTTCATAGAAATACTTTCCCATTTTTATCTACAATGGGCAAAGGCTGTAACAACCCTGCAAGATATGTGTGCTCTCCCTTATTCTGTTGACAAACTGCATACTCCCTAACATGCTTTTGAACATCATCCTTGAGCCCTTTCTATGTGAACCACTCATGGGTCTACTTATAGGTCTTAAAGACCCCTAGATGTCTAGCTATAGGTGCATCATGAAATGCCTTCATTATTACGTCCCTAAATTGTGATGAAGGAATCAAATATATCCTACCTTGGAACTTGATCAATCTATCCATCACCATGTAATGATCATCTTGTATGGTGCCTACAATCACTCTAGAAGCCCAAGCATCCCTCACATACTCTACCATAATCTTATTTCTCCAATCTCCTATAATCTCAGCTAGAGAACAAATATGAGGTCTCTTGGATAAAGCATTTGTCACCACATTCTTCTTACCTTTGACAAAATCAATGTCAAAGTCATAAGCCTACAACTTCGTAATCCACTTCTATTGTCTATCATTTAAATCACATTGACTCATGAAGTATTTGATGTTGTTATGATCAGTCTTGATAAAAAACTTCCCCACAACTAGGTAGGATTGAAACTTGGCCAATGCATGCATAATAGCCAATATTTCCCGATCATAGATGAAATAGCTCCTCTCCACTCCACGGGCTCAAAAGCAATGGGATGATTCTCCTACATCAAGATTGCCCCAATCCCATCACTTGGCACATCAAAATGAAGCTCAAATGGCTTCATGAAGTCTAGTAGAGCTAATATTGGACATGATGATGTCACCTTCTTGAAATTATCGAAGCATCTCTAAGTTGCCCTTGTCCATGCGAAGGCCCCTTTCTTGGTAAGTTCTGTCAAGGGTGCAACAGTCTGTGAAAATCCTTTAATAAATCTCCTATAAAACTTGAAGAGACCAAAGAACCCCTTAAGATGTGTAAGGTTCATAGGAGTAGGCCAATCAACAATAGCTCTAATCTTTTCGAGATATACTCAAACTCCATCTACGCTGATGATATGCCCAAGGTATAGTAACTCACTCAACCCAAACTTGCACTTAGATTCCTTGGCATATAGTGACTCTTTCTCCAAAATGGACAACACCATCTCAAGATGTTGTAAATGCTCATCCAAAGTCTTACTGGAGATCAAAATGTCATCAAAGAAAATCAAGACAAATCTCCTAAGCTTCCCCTTGAATACCTAATTCATGTAACTCTGGAACATAGCAAGGCATTGGTTAGCCCAAATGACATAACCAAAAACTCAAAGTGGCCATAGTGACATCAAAAAGATGTCTTCTCAATGTCCTCAACCCTCATGTTGATCTGATGATATCCTGACCGTAAATCAATCTTTGTAAAAAAGCATGCACCATGCAGCTCATCAACCAACTCATCTATCCATGGGATGGGATATCTGTTCTTAATGGTCTTCTTATTTAATGCCATATAATCAATGCACATGTGCATCGTCCCATCCTTCTTCTTTACCAATACTACTACTAAAGCAAAGGGGCTCTTATTAGGCCTGATATGACCCATATCCAACAAATTCTTAATCACATTTTCTATCTCATCCTTGTATTTCTTAGGATGATGATAGGGAGTAATCATAACTGGTTTGGCTCCCTCCTCGAGTTCAATAACATGCTCCATCCCTCTATCAGGAGGAAACCCATGCAAAATCTTACCAACAACTTTAGTAGGCCTATCAAGTAACTCCTGGATATCTATTGGATGATTCTTCACCTATGGTTCTTGTGAGGCTGGCATAGTAAAACATTCTGTCACCCACTCTACATCATCATGCCAAAACAATCTCTACATTCTCCTCAAGGAGATTACTTTGCAACTCCCATCTTAAAGTCCTCTAAGTAAAATAGTTCTACCATCATGCTAGAACTTCATCTCCAATTTTGCTAGGTTGAGTGTGAACTTGACTAGTGAGGCCATCCATGTCATGCCGAGGATGACATCATAATCTCCTATGTCTACTACATAGAACTCATCCTCCAACTCATAGCCATCTCCAAACCTGATGTGAAGATTAGATATCTTTTGAGTGCATAATAATTTGTCACCATTAGCTACCATGAATCTAAACCCGGTGTGCTCCTCGGTCTGTAAACCTCTCTTGGCTACGAATCATGCATCTATGAAATTATGTGTAGCCCCAGTATCAATGAGTGAGATCACTTTCTCCCCTTGGATAGTACCTCTAACCTTAAATGTGATTGCCTTTTGAGCTCTTGTTAATCATGCCAATGAATTCTCATCCTCAGGAATGCTGCTCTCCTCTATAGTGCTATCCTCGTATGAGTCAGAGTGTTGATCCTACCTATCTAAATGTGCCTCCTCCACTGAGAGTTACTTCATTTGGTTTTCCTTAGCCTTGAGAGAACACTTATGAGATAAGTCCCAAGGCTCTCTGCAATGAAAACATAGCTTCTTCTTCCTCAACTCATTCAGGGTGTCATTATCTATCTTATTATCCCTTTTTGGCTAAGCATCCTTGTGAAAAGATTTTTTGTCCTTCTCCTTGTTCTTTTTCATATATGAATCCCTATGCTGAAATTTGTTCCTAAAAGAAGAAGGTGCTAAGTCATGAGCCTTCTTAGTAGCCTTCTGTAATGTACATGGGTCATGCCCCTTGACCCAACCCCTCAAGGGATCTGAAAGTCCATCCATAAACAACACTACTAACCTCCTCTCTGAAATATCTGTGACCAATGCAGCTAACCTTTGAAAATCACCGATATATGTCTCAATTGATCCCCACTACTTGAGTTGTGCCAACTCCTTAAACTATAATTCGGGATCTTTGGTATCAAATTTCTTTATGAGTCTCTTAGTGAACTTGTAAGATGTGATTTGATTATGTCCCAAGGTTACCATGCCATGGTACCACCACTCATTCGTTGAACCATCCAAATGAATAGCCACATACTTGATAGCCTCCTCCTCAGGCATAGGTTTCAGCTGGAAGTATGTATCTACCTTCTACACCGAAGCTAGTGCAATCATCTTCCCTAAAGCATCATAATAAGGTAAAGAAAGTTTCCCAACTTTCTTTCTTAGCTCAAAGTTTTGATTTCTCCCCCCTAATTTGGGCATGTGTCTCATCCTCAAGTCCATATAATCTCTGAGGGAAATATCTGCCTAAAACTCTGGTCCACTACCCTCCTAGACCTCCTAAACTGATGCTATAACTCGGTAATTTGCGGTTCATTAACTAGTTGAACCGGATCTCTGGGTGGGAAGGTGGGTAGAAGAGGTCTTGAGCTCGCTGTTAAAGGTAGGCGTGCAACATGTCTAAAGTTATTAGCCTCATTCCCATTGTTTCCATGTCCATTATTACCATTAATGTTAATCTCAGGATCATTTTTGTTGCCTCGGCTTGCATTATTATCATTGCCCTTATTGTTATCGTTTCTCCATTGTTATTGTTTCCATTGTTGGCATCACTTGAATTGATATTGACACCCATCTATCTAGCCATAAGCTGCAACATAATATCCATTCACCTATTTTGCTCCTATTGCATACACTACCCCTCCTCTAATGTACCCAATAACCATCTAAACATTACCTCCTCCTGATTTGGACCGATATTCCTGCCTCTACCTAGTCCTATATCCCTGTCATCTGGGTCACCCATACTATTGTCTTGTTCAAAGAATATCTCCTCTATGTCTGTATGACTGGATTATATGTCCCTTTGCATGGATGAACTAGACTCTTCGCTCTGCAATCTGAACTCCTACTTTGTCTTGCTTTGATATTGCAGAAATTATAAAGCCCCTGTCGCATGCTCAAACATAAATGCCTAGCCTTTTTAATTTCTGATTTTAATGTTTTGACATTTTGTCAAACACTTTTCCCTCTATCCAGCTATCCCAAATCCCCTATAAGACCTCCATAGGATGGAAGGACTTATAGCTCTGATACCACTATAATGGGCACCCTAGAAATGGCCAAAAAACTAAACCAACTACTAATAGTGATTTTATTGTCTTTGCATAGATTTGAAACCACATAACATGAACAAGAATGAATTTATGCAAAACTAAAGATTGAAATACTATTGAAATAATATCGGTTTTCAAGCTAATAAAATAAAATACATAGCAAACTTTCCAACTCACTAATTACTCCAACATTATAACATGTTGTTCCAGTCATGATTTTCCAACTTGCTACTAAAGTAATATGAATAGTGCCATGCTATAGTGCTGGTATCGTAAAAACTACCTTCAACCAGTCCAAGACCCTCATAAAAACATTCCTCCACAATGGCATAAGTATCAAACAAGGAATGAGAATGGTATTAGCAAACACCCAATCCGCCTATAGTTGGAAATGTGCCCAAGCTGCCTATTAATGAAGCTAATAGAAATGAATTCCAAAGGCCAAACCCCAAGGGGATGACATCTAGAATGTTACAAGAGAGAATAGACGTCCTCTAATGCCAAGAACAAATCTGCAACTCATGCATCTAATTTCTTCTCATATTCAACTTGCCTAACAATAGCCAAAAGCTCTCCTTTTATTCCTACTTCATAAGTTCAACCACTCTTCACAAGCAATGTGAGACAAATAAAATAAAATAACATATAATAAATGGCTAACGATCACACAACCGAACAATTGCTAAAGTGGGGACATTACACATTATGGTGTACTCCCTCTGAATCCATAAGACTGATATCATCAAAAGTTGACTAAACCATATCCTCTATTTACTCCATCTTTTTCTAAGGTTATCTGCAATGAAATGTCAAGCTCCCTCTGAATTCGATATCAAATTTTCTTTTCCTACAAGAACATACCTAGAGAGGAAAGAAAAGATCAAGGAAAATATCTTTTGTAATAACGAGTAGATAAATGTATTGATTTCATAAATAATAAATGATAAATAATAAATACTTATCTCATATGCATCAAATCATAAACTTACTCCATATGCATCAAATTAAAAAAAAGCCTAATATTGATAAGTAGAAGATATTTTCCACAATAAGTCAAATTGTAACATTGCTATCAGGATTCAACTGTGTAGTTTTTCAGTCAAACTCATTGACCTAATAATGTTCTAGACATATCTTAGATAATTTAATCTTGCTTATACCATTAGGTTATAAATTTTAGTTTTGGTAGTTATTAAATAACAGTTGAACTGCTATATGACTACTTTATTAATGTAATGAATCTTGCTAAACATAACACTGTAAAATTTTGATTATGTTTTGATTATTTTCCATTATATCAGATTTTGAGGACTAACAAAAACCATCATCAAGCACCTAAGAATGAAGTCATATCAAATCACCATTGTCTTCTACTTCTAGGCACTCATTTTAACTAGTTTGAATTTTGAATCATAATACAATCCCTGAATCATAATACAGTCCTTGAATAATTAAATAATTAATTATATGGAATTGTATAAATGTACATTTATGCCTCCCAACACATATACAAATTGTGAGAAGACCCATTGAATTGGACATCTAAAATATAATGCTTATCACACAAATATTTTAAAAATAATTTGGCTGTAACGATCTTCCAAAAATAACAAGGTGGTCATCCTAGTGTTTTTAGTAAAACTACACTAGAGCATAGGAACTACTCAATACGAAGAAAAATTTCTAAGTTTGAGCTGCCCTAATACCATGTTGGTTTTATGTGCTTGCTTCATTACGAATAATGATTTTCCCTCCCAACCATAAACAATATTCAATTGTCTGGCCCAAGCACTCTTCTTTTGAATAATGAAGATTATTATATTTGCTGTATGTATATACATTCAATTTTAAGAAAGGAAGATTTAATCTTCCTTTATACTTCTCAGCCACACCCCTTCACCAAGAATCACCATTCTTCCGAGATGGCCCAATTAATTATATAAATGTCTCATATTTAATTAATATATAAGTGCTAATTAATTATTTAATTATATTATCACAATATCAATATTATAAATTTTTTTATTGCTACAAATGTATTTGCATTGCCTTTTTGATATATGTTTTCCAAATGCAACAATCTCTTCCATTTATATAGAGAATCAATCAAGAAAAGACATGTCCCTTCATGTGACATGTCTATTCATTATTAATTATGACAATTTTATAGATTGTGATATTGCTATCAGGATTTAACTGTGTGATTTTGAGTCAAACTCATTGACCCATGTTTCATGAGTAGTGATTCAACATGAATCCATCTCTCAAGAGAATAAATGGAACACTTAGCACTCATTGGATCTAGGTGATGCTCACAGGGGTGAAGCACCGAGACTTTCCGGGAGGTCACCCATCCCAGTACTACTCCACCCCGAGAGCGCGCTTAACTATGGAGTTTCCTCCATGGTTAAACCCAAAGCTTGCAACCCCATTTGTAATACCTACACCAAGTGTTGTGCCTTATGAACCATTGATTAGAAAGCCCCTTAAGCTCATCAATTGATAAGTAGGAGATAATTTCCACAGCAAGTCAAATTGTGATATTGCTATCAGGATTTAACTGTGTGATTTTGAGTCAAACTCATTGACCCATGTTTAATGAGTAGTGATTCAACATGAATCCATCTCTCATGAGAATAAATGGAACACTTAGCACTCATTGGATCTAGGTGATGCTCACAGGGGTGAAGTACTGAGACTTCCCGGGAGGTCAACCATCCCAGTACTACTCTAGCCTGAGCGCACTTACCTACGGAGTTTCCTCCATGGTTAAACCCAAAACTTGCAACCCCATTTGCAAAACCTTCACCAAGTGTTGTGCCTTATGAACCATTGATTAGAAAGCCCCTTAAGCTCATCAATTGATAAGTAGGAGATAATTTCCACAACAAGTCAAATTGTGATATTGCTATTAGGATTTAACTGTGTGATTTTGAGTCAAACTCATTGACCCATGTTTCATGAGTAGTGATTCAACATGAATCCATCTCTCATGAGAATAAATGGAACACTTAGCACTCATTGGATCTAGGTGATGCTCACAAGGGTGAAGCACCGAGACTTCCTAGGAGGTCACCTATCCCAGTACTAGTCCAGCTTGAGTGCGCTTAACTACAGAGTTTCCTCCATGGTTAAACCCAAAGCTTGCAACCCCATTTTTAAAACCTTCACCAAGTATTGTGCCTTATGAACCATTGATTATAAAGCCCCTTAAGCAACAATCGATTTTATATGTGTGTGTGTGTGTGTACGTTTTCCAAATGCAACAATCTCTTCCATTTATATAGAGAATCAATCAAGAAAAGAAACGTCCCTTCGTGTGACATGTCTATTCATTATTACATAATTAATATAATAACAATTACATACATACATACATACATACATACATACATACATACATACATACATACATACATACATACATACATATATATATATATATATATATATATATATATATATATATGGTTTTGTCATCCAAAGCTAAACATCAATACTCCCTCTTAGCTAGGGAGGATAAGCACATGGTTAGATATTACCTCAATGTAACATCAAGTTGGCATGATTGTGGATATCTTTGATTAGAAGATATCCACCATTTAGATATCATCTTATGATATCAAGAGTTATGGCCTCCTGAATGTCAATTCACATGATATTCACCAAGTACTCTAAGTAATGGCCTCCTGAACATCACCCTACATTACGTTCACCAAGTACTCAAAATGTTCATAAGGTATGTGCACATGCATTCTGATAATTCTTACCATATAAAATTCATGGCCTGTTTAAGGAACTTCATCCACCATGCATGATATAATCTATCATGATCTGCTTAGACATCATAAGATATCCATCATAATAGAAAATTAAGTTATTGTAAAATCGCCACCTTTCAATAACTTCTACAAATACAAGTGATAATCATTTGGAAGTCATCACTTCCTCATGATGTACACAGGGAGTAGGGCCAAATAGTCATGAAATAACACTCATGAATCATAGTGCTCTGACTGCTACAATTTCTTGATCACTAAAGAATCCATCGCATTATGGCGTAATCCCTCTAAATCGATATGACTGATATCATCAAAAGTTGACTAAACCATATCCTCTATTTACTCCATCTTTTTTTAAGGTTATCAACAATGAAATGTCAAGTTCCCTATGAATTTGATATCAATCTTTCTTTTCCTGCAAGAACATACCTAGAAAGAAAAGAAAAGATCAAGGAAAATAGCTTTCTAATAACGAGTAGATAAATGTATTGATTTCATAAATAATAAATGATAAATAATAAATACTCATCTCATATGCATCAAATTATAAACTTACTCCATATGCATCAAATAAAAAAAAATGCCTAATATTGATAAGTAGGAGATATTTTCCACAGCAAGTCAAATTGTAACATTGCTATCAGGATTCAACTGTGTAGCTTTTCAGTCAAACTCATTGACCTAATAATATTCTAGACATATCTTAAATCATTTAATCTTGCTTATACCATTTGATTCATAATATCAAATTATTAAATAAAACTCCTTTCTTTGAATATATACAACATATATATTTACCTTGATGGGATCGGTACCTAAAGTCTTACCATTTCTCCTGATATGTTTCTTAAATTCGATCTTTGCATATATCATTGTATCGTTAAATTTGCTTCTCATTCTCAGTATTATGGCACTCATCAAAACTACACATTTTGCTCATCCTCGAATACCATCGTAGCTCTTAACATTGTTTCAATTTGGTAACAATGAAAGAAACAAAATAGATAGAGCAAGGAACGAAAACAATCCATGTAAGCTAAGTGTGAAACAATGTTACCATGAGATAAGCAAAATCCAAGAGCATACACCAAGATGGTTCAACAATGGAGACAAGGATTTATAAGGGGAAAGCAAAGAAAACCCCTTGTGAGTATTATGAATGAAGGCAAATGCCTAGAGAAGAGAGAGAGAGAGAGTGTTAGAGCAAAATAGCTCAATACAATAACATCAAATTGATGCGTGTAAAGAAGAAATAAAGAGGAGCATCTCTTTTAAAGAGATGAGAAAGGAGTTGCATGTGTTCACATGTGTGACTCCCATTTCTATGAATGCCACATTCATAATAGGTGTGTGAAAAGTGTCACAATCCTCTTAAGGAGGATAAACTAAATTCCTTAATAAAAGAATTACAAAAATGAGTTGTCCTCACATGTGGAATAAAGGACAAATAATGACATGTCCTCCACATGTGTACAATAGGACAAACTACATTTAAGGATCCTTGGAATATCCCAATTAAATACATCCAAGGGAAGATTAACCTTTCTAACATCCCCCCTTAATCTTTACTTGGGGAGTTTACATCAAAGGGTTGCAAACTCAAATTTTTACAATGAAATTGAAATCTCTCTTTAGAAAGTGGTTTTGTCAAAATATCAAGCACTTGATGTTCACCTTTACAATAAAGAAGAGTAACTTTCTTGTCTTCAACTTGTTCTCGAATGAACTGATGTTGAAGTGAAATATGTTTGGTCATTGCATGAAAAATTGGATTCTTTGCCTGTCACAATGTAGAGGGGTAGGTGCTTGTTGAGGTAGACCCAAATCGTCAAGAAGTCTTCTAATCCATAAAGCTTCCTTAGCTGCATTGGTACAATCTTTGTATTCAGCTTCAGTTGAGCAAAGGAAAATAGAGTGTTCTTTTTTACTTTTCCAAGAAATTGCACCTGAACCAACAAAGAAACAATAGCCACAAGTGGATTTCCCATCATTGGGATCTCCACCTAGATCGAAATCAGTATAGCCAAGTAAAACAAATTTAGAATTGGCATCATAAAATAATCCCATATTAATAGTTCCTTTAATGTACCTTAAGATTCTTTTTGCAACTTTAAAATGTGTTTGTTGGGGTTTAGACATAAATCTAGAAACTAAACCAACACTATAAGCAATATCAGGTCTAGTAAGAGTTAAATAATTTAAACTTCCTACCAATTGCCTATACAAAGTTTCATCAACAAAAGGAGTATTCATATTAGCCATTAATTTAGTTCCTAATTCACATGGAATTGAAACATGGTTAGAAGCATTCATCTTAAATTTTTCTAAAAGGTCATGAGCATACTTGCTTTGAGAAAGAAAGATACCCTTAGGAGTTTGGAAAATTTGCATACCTAAGAAGTAATGTAAAATACCTAAATCAGTCATTTGAAATTTCTGTTTAAGTTGAAACTTAATATTAGAAATCAAAGCATCTGAACTAGAAGTGAGAATTAGATCATCCACATAAACAATAACAATGATAATATTATCTTCAGTATGTTTAATATACAAATTAGGATCATTCTTACTTCTAGAAAAGCCTTGAGAAATAAAGAAAGAATTAATTTTAGAATACCATTCTCTAGGTGATTGTTTAAGACCATAAATAGATTTTTTCAATTTGCAAACCAGATTTTCACTACCTTGCTTAACAAATCCAGGAGGTTGAGCCATATAGATTTCTTTATGTAAATCACCATTTAAGAAGGCACTTTTAACATCCATTTGGTGAACAGGCCAATTCATTTTAGATGCTAAAGCAAGAACTAATTTAATTGTAGGCATTTTAGCAACAAGAGCAAAAGTTTCATTATAATCTAATCCTTCTATTTGTGAAAAACCTCTAGCAACTAATTTAGCCTTAAATTTACTAATTTCATTATTAGCATTCAATTTTGTTTTGTATAACCATTTACATGAAACTATATTCTTGCCATGAGGTAACTTGACTAAGTCCCAAGTTTGATTAGCAATTAAAGAGTCATATTCCTCTTGCATGGCCTTTTGCCAATGAGGTTGAGAGTTAGCTTGATCAAAAGACTTAGGATCATTAGAATTCATAATAGTAGTCATCAAAGCATAATTACAATAATTAATCCTTCTATGTTTAATTCCACCAAATCTAGAAATGTAGTCATCACTTTCATTGATTAAGTTTTGAGCCCATTTGAGTTTACGTTTAGTTGTAATAGAATCATCACTAGAAGAAGAATCATTATCAATAAAAGCATCATTAGTAGCTACTTGAATATCATTACTAGTAGAAGCAAAAATAATAGGTGGTGCTTGAGTTGTAGGGTTAAGAGGAGTAGTAGGGTTAAGAGAAGGAGGTTGGTCCTCCACCAGCACAATTTTAGTGCCACTGAATTCTGCATCATGTGTAGTAGAGCAGTCATGGACACCATTTTCTGCAATGCAAACATCTCTAGCAACTTGAACTTTGTTAGTAGTGGAATCATAAACACGATAACCCTTAGTGTTTCCATCATAACCAACAAACATATAAGGAGAAGACTTAGCATCTAATGTATGCCTTTTCTAATTAGGAGTATGAACATAAGCAACAGATCCAAAAATCCGCAAATGATGTAAATCAGGTTTCCTACCAGACCAAGCCTCTTCTGGAGTAATATCCTTGAGAGCTTTGGTAGGAGTCCTATTAAGAATACAAGTTGCACAAAACATGGCTTCAGCCCAAAATTTATAATGCAGATTCTTAGCATGTAACATGCATCTAGCCATTTCAACAATGGTCCGATGCTTTCTTTCCGCCACACCATTTTTCTATGGTGTATAAGGAATAGTAAGTTCGTGTTTAATTCCACATGATTTCAAATAAGAATGAAAAGTATTATTCACATATTCCTTTCCATTATCAGTTCTGAGAATTTTAAGTTTAAAACTTGATTGCCTTTCAACATAATTGAAATTCAAGGAATATATCAAGAACTTGATCCTTGCTATGCAAAAAATAGATCTAAGTTCGTCTAGAAAAATCATCAACAAAGGTAAGTGCATACCGAGAACCTTGGATGGAGTTATTCTCCATGGGGCCCAAAAGGTCACTATGGACAAGATGCAACTTATGAGTTGCTTGCCATGATTTTCCACTTGGAAAGGGCTCCCTATGCATCTTACCACTCATACAACTAGTACAAGCAATCTTAGAAGGAATAATGTGAGGCAAACCATCAACCATATTGCTTTTGTGCATTAAAGTAATATAATCCTAATTTAAATGGCCAAGTCTTTCATGCCATATATTGAAATCAATGGAAGTATGTAAAGAATATCGTGAACTAGCAAATTCATGGAATTTAAATAAGTTGTCATTATCCATTTTAGCATGAGCAATCACCTATTTAGTTTGAGGATCTATGACATAACATGTATCTTTATAGAATTCAACTTTATAGTCCTAACATAACTGTGAAACAGAAAGCAAATTAGTTTTCAGATCAAGTACATACAATACATCATGCAATTTACCATTAGGAATAGTTACATCACCTAAACTTTCAACTTTACAAGTCTGATTATTAGCTAACTGAATAGGAATGTTAGCAATATCAGTTTGCAGAGAATCAAAAATATCTTTATGAGAAGTTACATGTTGTGATGCACCACTGTCAACAATCCATTCTAAAGGTCTACAAACATTAAAGCTACAAGTAAAAGCATGACGAGAATTGGAACCAGTAGAGTTACCTTTTTTATGATTTGATTTTTGATTATGGTTACTATTGTTCATAGGTTTTTTATCATTTTGCTTTTTAAAACAGTTATTGACAATATGACCATCTTTGCCACAATAAGAACAATGAGATTTGGAATTTGAATGATTCCTTTGATTATTATTATTACGATTTTTATTATGATGATTGTTATGGTTATTGTTATTATTGTTATATTTGGCATGAGATTTATTATTGAAATTATTAGAATTATTAGTATAGTGTTTGTTATTATGCTTATTATTATTATTATTGGAATGAAAATTATTATTATTTGAATTTCGAGACATAAATGCATGTTCAGTTGATTTAAGGGTACCAAACTGAATTAGCTTAGCTTCTTCCTGTCTTAATAAAGTTTGAAAAATAACATAAGTTAACTGCGTAGTTAATGTAGGAATAGCAAGTTGTGCATGAACATTAGTTATAAACTGTTGAAACTGTCTAGGAAGACACTTTTTAAGAATAATATGAATTAAACGAATGTCATCTAACTGAACACCTAAGGCAATAATTTGGCTTTTAATAGAATCAAATTTTAACAAAAATTCATCCATAGTCTTAAAATCTGTATACTTGAAATCTTCAAGTTGATCCTGCAATTGTATTTTGCGATATTCATCTCCACTGTCATACTTGGTTTGCAAAATTAACCAGACATCATGAGCTTTAGAATAGTATGCAATTAACACATATAAATATGGAATAATGGAAATACCAATTAAACCTAAAGATTCTTCATTTTTAAGTTCCCAAGTATCTTTTTCATCTTGAGTAGCTGCTAAACCAGGTTCAACAGAAGGATCAATGGCTATCTTGAAGAGGTGTTTAAAATGAAAAATGAACGAAATGTGAGTTTTCCAGGAATGATAATTAGTATGATTAAGTTTTATTTATGGAATTAAGGTTGACATATTTATGAAAAAAAAAATCCCCCCTAATGGAAATATGACTTAAAAAATTAACTAGAAGGGAAAAGAAAAAAAAATTTGCAAAAGAAACTATGATTAAGTTTCTGAAGAATAATAATAATACAGCCCTGCAGAGAAACGTTAGAGAAAAAATGATTAGTCTGAAACAAGAAAAATACAGATGCGTTATATAATGATTAAAAAGAATTGCTTAAAAAAGAATCTAATGAGTTATAATAATGATTAGAACTTTATGCTTATCTTGCTAAAGGTGAAAAAAAAACTTAAGAGATGAAAACTTAATAACCCTTAATACATTTTTTTAAAAATAGTAATATTTTTCCTTAAAAACAGAAACAACAACATGCAAACATTTTAATATGCAAGAACTTAAAAAAAATCACTTTTATCCCAAAAGTTAGAAAAGAAGGACGCAACACACTTTATTAAACTTATTAAACTTTTATCTCTTCACATGCGATTGAAAAATGCAATAATTAAGACTACATGCGTTTTAAAACAATGTACACGCATTTTAAAACCACCTCACAAGCATTCAAAGAAAATGTAAACAACTTATAGCAAAACGTAAACCAATATGGATGAGGCCGCCGCCAACAAGAAATTAAAGTGAAAAGAAACGAGAAGAAATGGGCGGCCCAGCACGGGACTACAGAAAGAAAAAAAAAAAATCAACAATAATTGCTGCAGAGAAACGACGGGAAAATAAAGAAAAATGCCTCTGACAAAGCTGGATAGCCCAAAAAAATTCCTTTTAAAAAATGTCTGAAGTGAAAACGATTGCAAAAAAAAAAATGTCTATTCGATTTAACGTACTAGTAGCACATTATTCGCTAGAGCTCACGTGCGAGTGAGAGCAGCTTTTAACTAAAGCAAGGAACGCAAAAAAAATAACAAAGAAACAAGCAACGAATATATGCTTCCACTAAGAAAGTACTGTCTGCAGGGTTCTGGTTTTGAAGTACTCAAAATTGAACGCCAATGAACCCTATTTGAAGGTCTCTCTCCTCAAATATATGCGGTAGAATATCGATCCCAATCTATATATCAGTGAAAATAGCGCAGATCAGATGGGTTGGAGAAAAATGGAAAGATCTAAAAAAAAAACTAAAGAGAACTGATAAAGAGAAATGGAAAGTTCTAAAAAAAGATTAAAGAGAACTAGTTCAACAAAAAAAAATAAAAAAATAAAAATCTCATAGATAAGGAAATATCAATTTTTTTAAAATAGATATATTTGAAATTCAAGTGAGGTATAGATTATATAAAAAATTAAATTCAAAAAAGAAATAGATTAAAAATATTTTAAAATATGAGTAAACTAAGATATGAATTTGAAAAAGGTAGGAATATTTTAAATTTAATTTTTTTTTTAAAAGACTAATTTTATTGAGATTATTAAGTTTTTTTTAATAATAATCTCACATAGGATTTTTTTTTTTAAAAGACACAATTTATAATAAATAAGTGCTATTGAATAAATGCTTCTTATTTTGGCGGCACGCCTTCCAAAACAAGAGCAAAAAAAATTTAAAAATTTTGATAGGAAAAGCTTTTGGTGGCAAGCCTTCCAAAGAGGGTTAGTAAAAAAAATAAAACTTGCACACACAAGATGTTAGAATGAGCAAACAACTACAACACAAACTTCTTCTCTCAATGACGTCTCCAAATGAGGTGTGCTCTAATGAATGGCAACTTTCGACACAAATCTTAAAACGAGGATTAGTAACCAAGCTCTGATACCATGAAAGAAACAAAATAGATAGAGCAAGGAACGAAAACAATCCAAGTAAGCTAAGTGTGAAACAATGTTACTATGAGATAAGCAAAATTCAAGAGCATACACCAAGATGGTTCAACAATGGAGACAAGGATTTATAAGGGGAAAGCAAAGAAAACCCCTTGTGAGTATTATGAATGAAGGCAAGTGCCTAGAGAAGAGAGAGAGAGAGAGTGTTAAAGCAAAATAGCTCAATACAATAACATCAAATTGATGTGTGTAAAGAAGAAAGAAAGAGAAGCATCTCTTTTAAAAAGATGAGAAAAGAGTTGCATGTGTTCGCATGTGTAACTCCCATTTCTATGAATGCCACATTCATAATAGGTGTGTGCAAAGTGTCACAATCTTCTTAAGGAGGATAAACTAAATTCCTTAATAAAGGAATTACAAAAATGAGTTGTCCTCACATGTGGAATAAAGGACAAATAATGACATGTCCCCCACATGTGTACAATAGGACAAACTACATTTAGGGATCCTTGGAATATTCCAATTAAATACATCCAAGGGAAGATTAACCTTTCTAACAAACATGATACAATAAACGCCTAGTTGGTCATTCCTTGTCAGTAGTCAACAAAGACCCTCATGATGTAATTCACGTATTTCTTACTCCTTTATGGATTATTATTGATCTTTGTATGATGATGTATGAATTGCTCTTCATGTCAATGTTGCATGTAGATTGCAGATTTGTACATCTTTCTTTTGCTCAATATAATCTCTATTGTGATAAATACTATTATCGCTATCTAGAGTCCAATCCTATTTAAGTTGATGTCCACAATTGCTATGACTTAAGCATCACACACTAAGAGAAGAATTAAGCTTGAAAAAGAAGAAGTCAATTTTGACTATTTTAACAATTTTGATCTAAAAATTAGACTTAGTATGTGATGTTTAAGCTGTTCCAGACCCAACATAGCGACTAAATCTAATCTTCCTCTAGATTTTTGGTATAAAGTGCTTAACAACAAAAGTCACCGAATGAAAGCTTTTGACTTCGTGCTTGATGATTTTTCAATCCATCTGATTATTATATGCTCTTGATGTTGATTTGGATTTGATTCCTTATGTCTGTCACGACATTTGCGGTATTGATATTATCTATTGGTGATCGATTTATTATTGCCCACTTGTCCTTTTCACATCTGGTGGTAATCTCAAAATGATTGCCCATGCCTGTTTATAACTTCAGATCGCATATTCCATTTTTATTTTATTTTTTGTTTTCTCCACTTAATAAATATTTTGTAGGTATCATCTTTGTGTTCGCAGTGGTTGGAGATGATTTTCTCTGCCCTTATTCTTGATCCGCCTCTTCTATGCCTACAAGATTCAGTCTTGCTGTGCACAACTTTTGACTTTCTCATTATAATAATTCATATCTTCATTGTCTCACATTCGACGATCACTTTGCACTACGATCAAAATCTTCATGTGCTCACTGGATTGCACGACAACATTTTGGGCTCTTCGATCAGCCAAGATGCAACAAACGCTCTAGTGAATAATAATAATAATAAAAACAATATTCTGTAGCGACAACATAAATCATAAGCATTTTCTACAGAATTTTGCACAAGCGCAACGGCTGGTCCAGATTGAAGTCTAACCCTCCAGATGTTCATCTTACAGAAGACTCATTATGCATACAAATTTTTCTCACCCAAATTTATATTTTCCATCTTAGTGGGATAAACATTTGAGAGAATTTGCTTGTGGATTTATTGTCACAAAGTAAAGGCTTAAGAATAATACGAGGTTGTATCCCAATCAGAAGTCTGTGTTATTGTTCTTATCAGATTTTTCCAGTCATATATCCATGTCTCTTTTATGATCATTATTTCTTCCTATGTTAATCATATACTCCTCCTTTTGTGATATTTACTAAAATCTCTTATTCTAGGAGTTCGTAGTTGCTTTGATATCATGTTTTTTTTCTCAGATTGCTGCAAATGTATTTGCATTGCTTCTTTGGTATATGTTTTCCAAATGCAACGATCTCTTCCATTTATACGGAGAATTAACCAAGAAAAGACACATCCCTTCATGAGACACGTCTATTCATTATTACATAATTAACATGACGACAATTATAATTGTATCCATTAATATACGTACATACACACATGCAAAATATTTTTCGTTTCACTATATTTTATCATAATAATATTAAATATAAATTTATATATATTAGAGAATATATATACCATTTCTTGAATCAAGACCACCCATGGTCGATAATGCTCAATTACAATACCGACAACTCTAGAGGATAAAGTGAATCAAGATCTCTAGGCTAAAAATATAAACCACCACCAAAACATCATTACTCAAATCTTTCACTAAACCATGTAACCAAGCTATCCATTATATTGTGATAAATAACCATGTTGTTAATTCCAATAATCAACTATCGAAACACTTGTAGTCATTCATCCCCTCATTTCAATGCAATACATCAAAGCATAAACAACAATATAATAGGCCAATCGATTAAATCTATATGAACACTAAAAGGTCAACATAGATACAAATACTTCACATCCTTGTCATCTGATTACAACCAATAGGTGAGCAATCCACAACATTGAAGACTCATCAAGCTTGACCCAATGCATCATACACTCACCATCACTTCAATAACCTACAAACTCAATCAATAAAAACAACTTATAGATCTTAAACTTTAGATGGGTAACTTACAAACTGAATCAGTGAAAAAGCAACTAACAGATCTTAAACATTAGATTCGTAACCTATAAAATCAAGTAATAAAGAAAATAACTTAATAGATTTGAAGACTCAAACAAGATCCACTACAGATCTTTTGCCAAACAAATCCACAACTAGGTAACCATAGTCAAATAACCCAAAAAGAATCCAAATTATAAGAACAATCTCCTAACGCTAAACCACATGATCACATGTAATCATGAATCAATCACAACCCAAACTTATCTAGTAGCCTATCAACTTACATGATCAAGTAATAATAACCTTCAAACATACACATAATGCTATAATCATCACTATCATTGTACATGTACATAAATTTTATTGAATGAAGATTCCTAGACTCACATGTTCAATCATGCTCTAAAACCAAAAAGACAAGCTATGCACTTATCTCCATCAAGGTATACATTCTAAAAATATTTGCAAACTTGTATTAAGTAGCACTAAATGTAGCAACCTATTATAATATCTTACTAGTTATATATAAAAAACACTACAATAATTGATTCATTTGGATGTTCACACAATTACACCTTAAATCACAAGCTCGAAAAAGTGCTCAAACAAGTACAAATCTTTCTATTCATTCAAGTGAAAAAGCACATGATCCACTCTGTAAAAAATTGCAAACTCTCCCCATCTCCCATTTAATTGAAAAAAACCCAAATTCATAAGTGGAAAGTATAACATATTGATCATTCTAGAGAAAAGTCATCTTCATACACAAGACTTCAACACAAACAAAAAGATCTAATGACTAAACCTATACCAATACATAGTGTACAAAATCTTTTATGACCCCTCTACGAACTTAAAAATTTGATTTTATGGAAAAAATTAATGGCCCAACGAAGAAAAACACTTTCCAAGAGCTAGAGAAGGACAAGAAAACCATATATGTGGAATGATGACATTGTCTTATGTAGGGGCCAAAATGCACTTTTATTAATTAATTTAAAAACTATGTATAGCAGTTTTACAAATTTTAATTTATTAAAAAATACAAACAAATTGGTTATGTAGGTGCATTTTGGCCCTTCTATAGCCAAAACTTGGAATGACACTATACTAGTATCATTTTGTATTAATGAATGTCACAACAACAATGTTTGAGAAATAATGCAATGAAGGCAATACACGAGCGATATTAAATAGTATAAAATATCAAAATAGATTTAGATTTTTAATATTTTCTAGATCACATGGGGAGTAGAACTTGGGCCTCAACTAAGTAGGGGCTAAGCGTGTGTAATTGTCTACTAGGGGCCAATCAAGATCCAACAATGAATGATACCCTCATATGAGCTAGTACTTTACCACTTGTCAGTTGTTCACTAAAGCTTGATACATGAGCATCTTAGGTCTAAGGGCAATCTTGCATCACCCAAAATTATTTTTGATTTGTCTTTCAATAAGGGCCATCTTAGTGCAGGGTTGCTATTTTTGGAAACTTACTATTATGAAACTTACTATTATGAGTAAGTTGGTCATTCAAGCTCAAAATGTTTTGATTTCTTTCGCGAAGGTTCATTTTAGATATAACATCCTGCCAATAAAATTTCACCACAATATTAAGTCTAATTGTGAAGTTAAAAAACTTTCAGTATTGGTAGCAAGGTATTATAACTTTGAACTCAATTGTGAAGGCTTGAGAGGCTTCAAAAATGGGTTAAACCTCTATGATGCAGAGCCACACCTTGGAAAGCTCAGGAGGAATACTCACTCAACTGAGTTACTTCAAGGGGCACGACATCATTCAGTCGGGATCGAACTCGAACCAAACTCAAGATTGTATTTATCAGAATATATAAATCTCCATAGTTTATCTTCACCCGCACACCAAGATCTTTAACCCGTAATGTCCTCAAAGAAAATATATTTGCACTTTGACAAGAGAGACCAAGATCGAATTGCTGCCAAACTCCATAGTCGATTATCTATATCCTTTCTAAGGCAAAAACTGAACTTTCTCTATTACCCAAATTCGAATGAATCTCTTACATAGCCAACCGGCTTATTTAAAACTAACTCTCCTTTTCTAATAAAAGGATGAGAAACATTTTTTTCGTCTTCTATCCAAGAAAAGGATAAGAATTCGAAAACCGCCTACTACCTATTATTGGAATCTGACAATCATGCAGTAGGCCACATGTTTTTCTGTCTTCTATCCAAGAAAAGGATAAGAATCCGAAACTACCTACTACCTATTATTGGAATCTGACAATCATTAAAACTATTCTAATTTAAAGAATCTAAACCCGGTCCTAGGTGGCTATATCTGGAGAGCTCATCGAACTGCTACTCTAGGTATGCCACCACATGTAGGACGTTTATTGAAAACATTAAATTTAAAATACACAAAACATAAACCTTTCTTATTCTATTTCCCGCTCTGCTACTGCAGCATACTCCCCTGTAGAAAGAATCTCAAGTCCACTTGAGATGAGATCGTGAACTGATGAACCATGTTTGCTAATTTGTTGCTCATCCATCCAAATAGCCTCTGTCACTGGTTTGTTCTTCCATTTGACTAGATACTGAGTGTATTGTCGTCTGTGAGTTTTCTTTATTTTTGTATCTAGGATTTTCTCCAACTGAGGTGGTGCTGGTTTAGGTAGTTGTTGCAGATCTTCTGTTACTGAATCTTCATGTACAACTTGTGTTTCAGAACCTCTGTATTGTGTGAGATCACAAACATTGAATATGGGTGAAATACCAATGTCTGTAGGTAACTGAATTTTGTAAGCATTATGTCCATATTTTTCCAGAATTTGACAAGGGCCAACTTTCTTAGGTAGTAACTTTGTATTCTTCCTTTGAGGTAACCTCTCTTTCTTCAGATATGCCCATACTAAATCACCAACTTCGAATTGTACTTCTCTTCTTTTCTGATCAGCAACTTCTTTGTACTTTTGATTTGAATTCTGTAGCTACAACTTGACTTGATCTTGGACCTCTTTAATAGCTTCAGCAAATTCTTCAGCATGTGAACTACTTGGAAAAGTATTTGGAAGTTCCCTCAGCTTGAGAATTCCTCTTGGATGTGTACCATACACAATTTGAAATGGAGATTTCCCTGTGCTTCTATTCACTGTATCATTTTATGAGAATTCAGCTTGAGCAAGTACGAAATCCCACTTTTCTCCATGTTGTTTTGTAAGGCATCTCAATAGATTACCCAAAGATCTGTTGACAACTTCTGTTTGGCCATCGGTCTGTGGATGATATGCAGATGAAAATGATAAATTTGTGCCAAGTTTCTTCCAAAGAGTCCTCCAAAAATGACCCACAAATCTGCCATCTCTATCTGAAACAATATTTAGTAGTAGTCCATGAATTTGCACTATCTCCTTGAAAAATAAATCTGCAATGTATGATGCATCTTTGGTGGATTTACACAGTAAGAAATGTGACATTTTATTGAATCTATCCACAACAACAAAAATGCTATCATACCCCTTCTGAGTTCTTGGTAATCCCATAACAAAATCCATACTAATACTTTCCCATGGTCGTGAAGGAATAGGTAAGGGCTGATATAATCCTGCATTGGTACTTTTACCTTTACCTTTCTGACAAATGGTGCATTCTTCCACAAACTTTCGCACATCCTTTTGTAACTTTGGCCAAAAATAGTGTCTACGAACCAACTCTAAAGTCTTATCCAGTCCAAAATGACCAGATAATGCTCCACTATGTTTCTCCTGTATGATATTATCTCTCATTGAACACTTTGGGATGCAAAGTTGTCCTCCTTTGAACAATAATCCTTCTTGAACCAGAAAATCAAAATATTCTCTATTGTACCTTTCATCCAGATTAATACATGCTTGATAAATGTCTTTGAAATCAGCATCATCAACATACATACCTTTCAGATTTGAAATACCTGTAGTTTCCAACTGAATTTGTGACGTAGTCAAAGTTCTTTTGCTTAATGTGTCAGCAACCTTATTTGTTACTCCCTTCTTATGCTTGATAAAAAATGTGAATGCTTGCAATGTCTCCACCCATTTCATATGCCTATGATTCAATTTCTCTTGACTGTTTATGAAACTAAGTGCCTGGTTATCTGTGTATACAATGAATTCCCTGGGTAGAAAATAGTGTCTCCATTTCTTCAGGGATTGAACAAGTGCATACATTTCCAAATCGTATGATGAATATCTCTGTTTGGCTTCATTGAGCTTCTCGTTGAAAAAGGCTACTGGTCTGTCCTCTTGACTAAGAACACCTCCTATGGCTATGTTGCTTGCATCACATTCTATCTGAAAGACTTTATTGAAATCAGGAAATGCCAGGACTGGTTGTCGGGCCACTTTTTTCTTAAGAAGTTCAAAGGCTTTATTGGCTTCTTCTATCCAAACAAATTTACACTTTTGGCCTCCTTTTATGGTGTTCAAAATAGGTGCACAAATCAAGCTGAAATTTCTGATAAACTTTCTGTAGAAAGTGGCTAAACCATGAAAACTTCTAACTGCTACAATAGTTCTGGGAGTTGGCCAAGAAAGAATTGCACTTATCTTATCTTGATCCATCTTGAGTGTTCCCTTTGAGATCACAAAGCCAAGGTATGTCAGTTCCTCTCGCATAAAACTACACTTCTCAATATTGATCATTAGCTTTTCCTCTTGTAACCTTCTCAACACCAAATCTATGTGTTTCAGATGCTCCTCTTTTATTTCGCTGAAAACCAAAATGTCATCTAGATATACGATCACAAACTTCCCTGTAAAATCCTTCAAAACTTCATTCATAAGCCTCATAAACGTACTAGGAGCGTTAGACAATCCAAATGGCATTACCTTCCATTCATACAATCCCTCATTTGTCTTAAATGCTGTTTTCCATTCATCTCCTAGCCTAATTCTTATCTGATGATACCCGCTTTTCAAATCAATCTTTGAAAAATATCTTGCTTTCCCTAAACAATCCAGTAAATCTTCTATTCTAGGCATTGGAAATCTGTACCTTATAGTGATCTTGTTCAGGGCTCTTGAATTTGTGCATAATCTCCATGTTCCTTCTTTCTTTGGTGCTAGGACTGCAGGTACGACGCATGGGCTTAGACTTTTACCAATCAAACCAGTCTCGAGCAACTCTCCAATTTGTCTGGCCATTTCTTCATTTTGTTGTGGTGTTAGTTTATATGCCACTTTGTTGGGTAATGTTGATCCTGGTATGAGATCAATACAATGACTGATTTCTCGCACTGGTGGGAGACTTTTTGGTATTCCATCAGCTATAATTTCTTTGTACTTGTCCAGAATTGGTTCCACTTCGTCAGGTACTTTTTTCTTCTTCTTTTCTATCACTTCCACCTTCAAGTTTGAAGACTCCATCTCTGAATTTTCTTCCTTAGTCTAATTTTCAGCATCATTCTGCAATTTGTCCTTGAGTACAGGAATCAGTGTAAAGAGTGGGCTCTTCTTTTCTTTCACTTCTTTCAAGAATTCTTTCTTACCCATCACCATAACTTTGGCTTATGCGGCTTTTGCTTCTTCTTGACTTGGCTCAACTAAAGGTATCAGTTCAATGACCTTTCCATTCTTTGTAATGGTATATGTATTCTTCACTCCATCATGATGTGCCTTGAGATCATATTGCCAGGGTCTGCCGAAAAGTAAATGGCATGCATCCATGTTAACAATATCAAACAATAATTTGTCCTTATAGGCTCCAATCTGAAATTCCACCCAAGCTTGCTCTTCTACTATAGTATGCTGCCCTTTATTTAACCAAGATATTCTATAAGGATACAGGTGTTGCATTCTTGGTAGCTTCAACTTTTCCACCATTTCACGAGACACAAATTTTTCTGTAGAACCAGAGTCTACTAGTACCTTACAAACTTTTCCTCCAGATATACAGGTAGTTCTGAAAATGGACTTCCTTTGTGGTGGTTCTTCTCTAACAGGCCTTTTCAACAGTGTTCTTCTCATCATAAGTGCTTCCCCTTTTTCCGGATAACCATGGTTGTCTGAATCTTCTTGTAAATCCGCTTCTTGTGCCAGGTGTATTCTCCTTTCACCATGAGTACTAGAGCTTGCTTTTGCTGGACATTTGTGTGCCATATGACCTTCCCGATTACAGTTGTAGCATCTTATTGGTCCATTTGTCCTTCCTGGTGATCTTCCCCTGAAATTTGGCCTTCTACCTGTGAAACTTCCTCTGAAATTATCAAACTTATTAACTTCATTATGCATCTCCGGTTGTGGCTGAAAATTTGAACTCCTTCCTGGAAATGTACCTCTTCCTCTGAATGGTTGTCTTCCTCTGCCTCTGTTATTATTTTCTTGTCTCCTTTTGATTTTCTCTTCCATGTTCAAAGCCAGCTGATAGCATTTAGCGACGGTGTTTGGACTCAACAACTGCAACTCTTCTTGTATGTTCATCCTCAAACCATTTAGGTATCTTGCTACCTTGATACTCTCAGGTTCTGCAAATTTTGACCTTAGACTTAACTTCTGAAACTCTTTTGTATAAGTACAGACATCCATATCCCTTTGTCTGAGATTCTGCCTTTTCTGATGCAACTGTACCTCATAGTCTTCAGGGAGATACGTCTCTCTTATCATTGACACCATCTTCTTCCATGAACAGATCTTCCTCTTATCTTCCTTTACCCTTTCTTCTTGCACGAAATTCCACCATGTAAGGGCTGCTCCCTTCATTCTGGACTTGGCCAATTTAACTTGCTGCGACTCTGAAACTTTCTCACATTCAAAATGATTCTCTAAGGCTTCAATCACCAAAAATGATTCTCTAAGGCTCTGATACCAAAAATGATGCAGAGCCACACCTTGGAAAACTCAGGAGGAATCAGTCACTCAACTGAGTTTCTTCAAGGGGAATCTACAACCTTCAGGATCACACACACTAAAATCAGATTCAATAAACAAAACTTTGAAAATAAAATCCCCCAAAATATCTTCTTGCTGCCTTCGGATAGACCTGCACTCAGACATGAATAAATTTTGAACCAGAAAATATTTACTCAATCCAACCGTTGATATTTGGCATAACTAGGTTTCAATCAACATATAAAAATTTGAGAGAAATCCAACGGTTCAAACTCGAGATATTGACCCTGCATCAGAGTACATTTTTCTGCAATTGTTATTCCCTAAACTGATTGCCATGAAAAATATATGAAGCATAACAGTAGAACCATAATCTTGAAAAAAAACATAGGAGACCAAAGGAGACATAAAACTTCCATTCCTTCCCAAGTTCGAATCATTTTTTACATAAAAGATTGGCTTTTTAATAACCAAAGTCTGACTGGCCTTGCTGTCCAGTAGTAATAAAAACGTTTTCTTTTCCATCTAAGAATAGGAATCTGAAAGATGCTTTACCATCAATACCATGCAACAATCATGGATATTCTCGTAACTGCTAAGAATAGGAATCTGAAAGATGCTTTACCATCAATACCATGCAGCAATCATGGATATCTTGTAACTGCTAAGAATAGGAATCTGAAAGATGCTTTACCATCAATACCATGCAGCAATCATGGATATTCTTGTAACTGCTAAGAATAGGATTGGCTTTTTAAAGAAAACCGAATTTCCTCCAAATAGAAGGAATATGAAACGGTTTCTTTTATTCCATAGCCATTTTTTCGTCATTATGAACACTCTTAAAATTGCCACCAACTTTCTGATGAGATTCTTTTAATTATTGACCACATGGCATTTCTATTACTAATTTTATCCTTTCTAAAACCGACACTAACATCATTAACCCTTTCCTCTAACTCTCTAACATATCCGACTAAAAACTATAACATTTATTTAATAAAACACCTAATTCTATCCACTAAGACATAATCCTAAATTATTAAAATTGACCATTTAAAATATATGGAGAATCTTGGACCTTTGAAATGATTTAGTAATGAGATGCGCCTGCATCATACTCCCGGGGACAGAAAAATTCAAGTCCCATTGAATTGCTGCAATCTTTTTCCGGAGTTTCCAATTGTATGTAAGCAATAATGTCACCATAAGAATGATGGAATTGATGCCATTTGCCAGAACATTCTGATTCCAAACTGTAGAATGAATACCTTCCATGGTACCTGTGTCGAATCTTGGAACAAATATATTTAACAGCCTCGTATCACCTGCATAAAAATACCAAATTATCATACCAACATCTGCTTCTCGTTTGTATATCTCTAGAGCATCATAATGATCAACAAATGCTTCATTCTTGTCATCAATAGTCTTCTCTTCAGCATCTGATCTTTGCACTACATCTTTTCCTTTCTGATCATTTGTGTCAACATCTCCATCATCTGGGCAAATATTGTCTGCAACCACACCTGTCACCAACTCTTCTTCATCTGCAAGAACCTTTTCCTCACAAGGTTCAACAACAACCTCATGTTGTTCACTCTTAGTTTCTACACCAACATTCACCTGCTGTCTATGCCCTTCTAATGGATTGTTTTCCTCTTCTTGATCTAACTCTTCATCCTCTAGCTGTGTGCTTTGAATCACTTCTTCCTTCTTATCCTCAGCCTCCAAAATCTTTTTCATAGGAGTACCTTCTAGCATTGTACTCTTCTCTATTTTCAAAGGACATGTTACTGTTCCAACCATAGATTGTTTGCATTCAAATCCAATAGGGCTTGTCTTGTTACTGCTCTCGTCAAGAGATACTTGCTGCACTTCTTGTTGCTGCACTTTGTGTTCTTGCTGCACTTCTTTCAACTTAGCTTTATTCTCTTTCAACTTAGCGTCATTCTCCTCAAGTCTCCTTCTCAAATTGTTTATCTCCTCTTCTATCTTGCTTAGCTCTTCTCTTTGTTTTCTCCTTTCTTCTTTCTCTCTTTTCTTCTTTTCCTCTATCTCCTTCTGTTTATAATCCTTTCTCTGCCGATACCTTCTAAAAAGATACAATAAAGCTGCTTCTTCTTGTCCCATCATTCCTCAGCTAGGTTATTTTCTTCTTATCTAGTCTCCTGGACTTCTTCTCAGACTATTTCTCTCAATCTTTCACAATCACACAAACATATACACAACTACTTTTTCCCAAACCTTTTGCTGGGCTCTGATACCAAAAATGATGCAGAGCCACACCTTGGAAAGCTCAGGAGGAATACTCACTCAACTGAGTTACTTCAAGGGGCACGACATCAATCAGTCGGGATCGAACTCTGACCAAACTCAAGATTGGATTTATCAGAATATATAAATCTCCATAGTTTATCTTCACCCGCACACCAAGATCTTTAACCCGGAATGTCCTCAAAGAAAATATATTTGCACTTTGACAAGAGAGACCAAGATCGAATTGCTGCCAAACTCCATAGTCGATTATCTATATCCTTTCTAAGGCAAAAACTGAACTTTCTCTATTACCCAAATTCGAATGAATCTCTTACATAGCCAACCGGCTTATTTAAAACTAACTCTCCTTTTCTAATAAAAGGATGAGAAACGTTTTTTTCGTCTTCTATCCAAGAAAAGAATAAGAATCCGAAAATCGCCTACTACCTATTATTGGAATCTGACAATCATGCAGTAGGCCACATGTTTTTCTGTCTTCTATCCAAGAAAAGGATAAGAATCCGAAACTGCCTACTACCTATTATTGGAATCTGACAATCATTAAAACTATTCTAATTTAAAGAATCTACACCCGGTCCTAGGTGGCTATATCTGGAGAGCTCATCGAACTGCTACTCTAGGTATGCCACCACATGTAGGACGTTTATTGAAAACATTAAATTTAAAATACACAAAACATAAACCTTTCTTATTCTATTTCTCGCTCTGCTACTGCAACACTCTATTGACTGGAGCTTGTGCAATATATGCATTGTAAAGCAATTTGTGGCATTTCTAAAATGATGTCATAATAGTCAATTAGAGCAACTGGTGATGGGTTATGGTCTTCGAAAGTCTCACCACCTCAAATGCGTGAAAATAAAATTCCTTTTGAGTTCTAAAAGTTGTTGGGGGCCTAATCTAACATAATAAAATATGAATAATGATAATATTTTAGGGTTGGCCAACCTTAGGCTCTAGGGTTAAATTCTAAAATTTTCTTGGGCGATGAAAAATTTCCTATATAAAGAAGGCCCATAGGGTTGTCTATGACAGTTCTAATGGATGTTTATGGTGACTCTGGCTTACAAAATATTGTAAGGAAAATACCCATGTGGCTATGCATGTCATATTTATGAAATTTGCAATTCCATAATTTCAGAAATAATAAGCAACCATTTACTATTGTTGCAACTTGTTAGTTCTTTATTTTTCTTGTGTTTGTGTTGTTAAGGGAAGTACCCTTCGTCAAGTCTAGGGTTACAAGGACTTGTGACCCTTGCATCCCCCTTCCAACATACCTTTTCCACCACTTATATATTTTTTTTGAAAATTTTAAATTATTCATTGCACAACAATTGGACTTTAATTATAATTTTTGCAATGCATAAAATGAACATCCAATCACATAAGAAGTTGTTTATTTTTCGTTCTTACACCCTTACGACCAAAATATGTCAAATTTTATGTTAGTCTTCATTGGTACTCGTCAATCTAATAATGAGGTATTTGTTCTAAGAAATCATTTAAAAAATTTCTTTCCCAAAACTCTTATAGTGAACACTTTAAAAAACTCTTATACCAACTTTTTTTCTTCCAAACCTCAAATATGCAATAATAATAAAATAATCTACAACTCACAAGACTCCATTAGGTGTGTGCCATTCATCATCACTATTATTGTCCAAAAACTATAAAAATACAAGTCAAACACATGATATTCCATCATTTTAAAATAAAGTGATGTGAGGCTAGCATAGGTTTTCTAGTTTAGAATGCTTAGCTAAGAGAACAAGTTCGGAAATAGAGATAAATCTCAACTTTATCAAAACAAGGGAAGCATTGTTATCCAGATATTAGCGAAAAAGTCTCATTGACCATAGGCCTATAGCGAAAGAGCCTGAACGCACAAAATCAAAATTTATTACATCCACCGCATGCAAAGCTCTCTACTACAGGAAAAGTTGCAAAATATTGACAAGTTGAAACCATTATTAAAGCACAGAGAAAGAAATTTTCGAATAATGCCCAACTGCATTGTTTTTCTATCAACACTGTTTAAGATTATCATCTCATAGTTTATTCTTTTTTTCCACATTAAGTACATGTTAATTTGATACTGCCCATATTGTTGTAGGTATATTGATTTTCTCTCAAAATGTTTTATTAATTTAAATGTCATTAGTTTATTATAAATCAGTAGCATGGCTACTTTTGGATTTTTTTTTTTTTTTTTATGGAGGTTAGCTTTTTCACCTAGCCTTTTCAAAGAGTTGTATCCCTGATTATTAAAAGGCTTGTTTTTTTTTTTTTTTTTTTCTTCTCTCCTAAGAAAATCTAGAAATGATAGTGAAAAAACATGTATTTCCCATTCTCTGCATATCGATGCACTTCTCTACAAATCTACAAATTCTAGTACATTCCAGAATACTAACTATGAAGTGACATTTTTACACTATCACTAACTATTAAATAACATTTTTACACTCTATTATAGAACGTAATATGATATTTGACTGACATTTCATTTCATTGATATAAAGATGAACTTTGATTTTCTAAATCTTCTTCTATCATTTCTTTCCATTATTGCCTCAAACAACTACCGCTTGCAATTAAATTTTTAAAAAAAGGCTTGATTTCATTTCATTGATATAAAGATGAACTTTCATTTTCTAAATCTTCTTCTATCATTTCTTTCCATTATTGCCTCAAACAACTACCACTTGCAATTAGATTTAAAAAAAAAAGGCTTGTATGCACTATACCTATCACCTGTGTGAAAGAATATGATATCTTACATACTACAATAAAGCTCTCTAATTAAAATCCTATGTTGTCAATTTTTTAATTCTTTATATAAATCAGCATTTCATTGAAAAGTCAATTTTAAGACATCTAAAATTATTAACATGATTTATTTTGAAATATTTGAATTAAAAGTAAGTTATATTTTGAGTTCATATTTTAACTATTTATATCAATAAATTTCTAAATGAAAATTTATTTTGTGGGATATCTAAAAATTATATATTTAAATTCTATTAAAATAAAAAAATATTTTAAAAATTAATTTAATTATTTTATATTGAAAATCTTATAAAATTATTATAAAATATTTATTTCCAATTCATTATTTATCATACACAATTAAATTAAATTTTAGTTACTTTTTAAAATACTGTTATTCTCTCCCATAAAATGTTGCTATGGAGTGAGTTCAACAATCTTTTCCCTTTGGTCAACAACTTTGTTAATAGTGGGTGGGCATTGGTTTAGAAAAGAAAAGAAAACCTTATTCTCTGATAGAAAAGTGCTACTTAGATAGTCACTAATATCTTAGGAAAAGCTTTTTCTAACCCATCTTAGAAATATTTAGAAAATATTTCGTTGATGTTGAAGAATGTTCTCTTTTAAGTACAAGTGATAAAGCTTTCATCGTTTAAAAAGAGTGTCTATAGAGAAAAAGTAGCATAATCTTTATTCCTAGTGTTAAAAAGAGTGTCTATAGAGAAAAAGTAGCATAATCTTTATTCCTAGTGTTAAAGTAAAAGGTATTATATGAGTAGGATGCTGACTTCTCTCCGTTTACATCGTTTTATGTAAGCATTTAGTCTTACATGTTAGTAAGTATTTAGTTTTGGTTTTGTGCATTCATATTTTTTAATTAGGATCATTTTAGTAGGTTCTCACATGTATTTTTTTATTCTTAAATTTAAATTTAAATTAATTCATGAATTACATGCTAATAAGTTTAAATTGTCTCTAAAGTTTATATAGGAGGACATTACTTTGAGGCCTAAACTTTTATTATTTAAACAATATATTACTAATAGCTATTATTGAGATTATGCTTTTTATAATATGTAAAATTAATTTATTAAAATATTATCAATCCAAAAAGTTTCACAATACTATTAACAAAATTATGATCTAAAGTTTTAAAAAACTTATATAACCTTATAAATTTGAATTGCTTATTTAAACATTACCATAACTCTTCCTACTAATGGAACTTTTCAAAGAATAAACCAAGTCAAATATTAATTCATAATACGAAGTGGCCTAACATAAAAAAATTATACTTAAATTGATACATACCTTTTTAATCTTAAATTAGTAAATTGTGTTAAATATTATTATTATTTTTTTAATAGTAATAACAAATTATAAATACAGTGAATCAATTAAAAAGTTATTATGTCAAGACTGAATTCCATAATTATTAAATCTGTGTGCATCTTTCTTCAATTATAGAGAAAATCTATCAATTTTTTTTTAACTGTATCAGAGCTCTTGTTTTACAATATATTTTTTCCTTTACCTTCGAACCTAACAATATGAAGCCTTATCTATACGAAATAGTTCTATTCTTTATTGTTTCTTTCTTTTGTATGACATAATCGGTATATTTTGAATCAATTTGTTTAAACTATGGACTTGGTTCTTAGTATCACTAATCGTAAGGTTGCCGTGGTAAGAATGTAAGCTCAATGAAAACGTAGTCAAAAAGTATTATCGTGGTAAATATCTTTTTTGTGATATATCGAAAACATTGGTGAAGGTTCTCATATGTTATCAAAGTATCGAACACTGTCTAAATCATTGCATCATGAAAATTAATGATACTTTCAAATCGTCTAATACCGAAGCTTCAATTCTACTTTCAATAACCCAGTTTTATTCACAGAACATTATCAGTCTTCAGCTCTAAAAATCAAGTTTCCAATTACGGCAAATGAACTTACTAACCGAGAACTGGGGATGCATCTCCAGTCCACTATGGTTCATTAGATGTTCATTACAAAATATTCAGCCCTGAGCTTTGGGCATGGATGAAGCCAAATGAAGTTGATTTGTTTTATACCATTGCTTCTGCAATTATTGAACTTTACAATGAATGGTTGAAGCAAACAAATAACAAATTATTCAAAGTCTTAACGCATGACAATGAACCTGCAGTCTCATTTTAACATAAATGATGTAACAAATTAATGTGCGAGTGACAACCCATTTTGCACAAGATAAAATACACTTGAAAATTCTTCAATATAATGCCTTCAAAAAATCAAGTATTTAGGACCTGATAAGTAATCCAAATACAATATAAGCAATGAATTTGAACACCGTTGACTGACAACAGGAGATTTTAGGATGATGCTCATTCCCAACACAACTCCCAAGCAATTCATAAGTAGTAAATGGAAGACATACCACCATAAAAATAACAAATTGGGGAAAAATAAACAATGAGGATTCAATGGTTTAATGTCAACTGCTCTGCCTCTTATAGACAATCATGCTGATACAGCATTAAAGAACATTTACAAACTTGAGTGTTGTGAAGTTTCAAACCTGAGTTATTTCAGAGAGGACACGCAATGTAGCAATTCCAAACTGCAACTCACACATCTGGGTCTAGGAGAGAAGTTTTGTTGTCATTCCCATTAGTTGAAAACTGAACTGGTTGCAAAGCTGGGTCACGATATGCGTTAGCCAGACTTTCAAGAAACTTACCCATATCTGGATTTCTTTCATCTGCCCTATCCCTTTTTATCAAAACCTTCAAGGGTGCACATTTTTGGCATTAATATTCAGAAAGTCAATTGCTTAATATTAAGTATGCCTAGACATTTATGCTTATTTCTATATCTGGTAACAAAAACAAGCTTATCACAGATGTGTTATGAGCAACAAGTACCTCTGCAGGATAGTTCTTGAACATAGGCAGAAATCGTTTCCGACAATAGTTGTCGAAGAGAAGAGTAATTATACACATAGGTATTACCCAGCCGGAAGCGAAAGGAAGTTTCTTCAGTCCAAATATTCCAATTGCAATTATTTGCATGAAAATCAATGAAAATATCGTACAGCTATGCACAATAGGCCAAAATTGGCCAGCAGTTTCAAATTTAGGCGAGTAAACATTCAACAGCTGCAAAATTCATACAACACGAGTAAGCATATACCAGTTAATAGCTTAATTTTTAACAGATGAAAGTTTCAAATACCAGTATGATAGGGAAGATTCGCATGTGAAAAAGAAATAAATCACTTTTTAAATTAATTATGTATAGAATTCTAAAGAAAATGTGGATTCAAAGTGTAACAACCCTACTAGGAAATATTGTTCCAAGTTTGCAATATCTTTTCTTTGTAACTTGTATGCATTTCATCAAACAGTTAACATTCAGCTGTTATCCCCTTTTGTATTGTAATCAGCGTCCTATTTGGATTTAAGTTGTATATCTTGGTATAGTACTATAGCAGATTATGATGCGTATGTATGTCATTTATTGATCTTGCAGAACTCTTCGGTGCTAAAACAATAAGCACAGTTGTTTTTGATACTTTATATTCAATAGAAAAAAAAGTGATTGTAACTTATAGGGATTTACACGGGGAATTTTATAGGAGGTTTCATTTAATGTAAGAAACCAAATTCTTATAAATATGTGATATTCTGTTAAATGGAAATAGGTAATAGAAGTGATATACAAAATTCTGTACGTAATGTCCCTTTCTTGGGTAGTTCTACTTTTAGCATGGTTGATCTACTATCAAGGGTTCTGTAGGTCAGCACAGTGAATAAGGAACCCAACCAGATTTTTGGAACCTTGCAGGGAAAATTATGAGCCATTTCAAATGTTCAAAACTTCAAAATATAGTCTCCTATTTTTCAGAAGATTGGAAGTTCGCTTGCTATTTATTAAAGAGGCGCATTGTAAGTTTTCAGCTAATGAGATCAGGTGGATGGTTTCAGAATAAAAATAAAATATTGAAGTACTAACTTTTTTGTTTTAATTAAATAAAATAAAATATTTCATTATAGTCACTTTATAATTTAATACAATAACTTGAGAAAATAAAAGGAGACAAGGTTGTTTTTAAAATAATTCAAATAAAATCAATTTGAAGGGCCCATGAGGAGGTACATTGAACTCGGAGAGGATTACATAAATTATTGAATCATGAGAAACCTTAAAAGTGGAATTAGGGTGGAGATGAATAAAAAGACATTTGGGAAAGTTTTGGAGATCTTTAGGCATTTTTACGGTGGAGATTTGGAATTTACAGAGCTCTAACATACAGGGTGAGATTTGCAGGTTGTAGGGACCAAAAATACTTGTAATTCAAAGGGCCTATAGGAGTGGAAGATCTTCCAAGGGTCTGAAATATTATTTCTTTCAGAGACTACTATAGGAGGAATTAATTTTTCAGGTTGTCATTGTCATTTTCAGTTCTGGAAGCAGATCTGAGCCAATTGAGACACTAGACATCAGTATCATGCACATCTACAGCCAAACATACACTCCTGGTACTGTATATGAGTAATGTTAGTATGCTAATAGAAACCAAATTTAAATAAAGCTTCTACAAACTAAACAAAATTCATAAACTTCAAAATAGACTAAGATGAGCTCTCAATTGAGAATATGAGCCATTAATGGGCTCTCTCAATGAGAAGCTCTCTTGTTGAGTAGCTTTGTCTAAATAGATAGGATGTATGCTCAAGCTTATGCTTCAAAAAGGGCTTCAAATGGAGTTGGAATTTGGGTGTGAGTGTATGGTTTTGATGTAAAATGGCTTCTCAAAATGGCATTATGACTTTACTTCATGGATTGTGTTATTTTGCAAAGGGGAAGGATCCAATTTATAGGCAAGAGGCTTGAGGGATTGAGGGCTAAGATGCAAGGATGGGAAAAAGTTCATGGAGGGCTCAGATTGCATGAGAAGAGAGCACATGGATTGTGCTTCCTTATAGCCAATCAAAGAGTGACACATGTCACATGGTGAGAGGATGGAGGAAAGGGGAAGGATGAGTCAACAAAGGAGGCTCAAGGGATAAAATCTTCATAAAGACCCTCATAATGACTTGTAAGAGCAATGAAAGGGCTTGCAAGAGTCATTTATGACCTAGTGGACTTCATAAAGTTTTATGGTTGATATATTTTGAGGGTGATGAGAGCAATTTTGACTTGGACTTGATTAGGAAGGTTTTAAGCTTGTTTAGGCTTGTGCAAATGATTAGAGGATGGATTGGGATGGTTTAGGATTAGCTTAGGGATAGGCAAGTGGATGGCATTTAATGAGGGTGGGTGAAGGAGGAGATATTTGTTAACTTTGGCTTGGGTTAGTAATTCTTAACCCATGTTTAGGGAATGTGACAAGGTTAGGAGGGGATTAGGATTAGGTTTAAAGACATCTTCTAGAAGAGTCTAGACTTTGGATGAGGATAAAGACTTTCTAGAATAGTCTAGAATTTCCTAGGATAAGGATGAAGACTTTCTAGAAGAGTCTAGAACTTCTTAGGATGAGGATAATTTAGATTTTTAGGAAATAAATAAAGTTTTATTTATTTCAAGGGTTTGGGTTGAGGAGATATTTATTAAAACTTTTTTAATAAACATGAGGATTAATATTTAATCTTAATTAAATATTTTGAGTTGGGGTTAGGGGTAGGAAATGATGGGATTAGCCTTTAATTAAAATTAAAGAAGGATTAGAAGATTTTGGAAGAGGTTAGTGGTCTTAAGGAAATTGGCCAAGTTTTGGGCAAAAAATAAATTTTTTATTTATTTTGGATTTTTTGGTCAATTTATTAATTAAATAATTAATAAATAAGGAAATAATGTTTAAATAAGATTTAAACATTTTTGGGAGGGATTCCTTAATTAAATATTTTTAATTAAGATAAAGGGATTTAATGGCATAAAAATTAATTAATTAATTAAATAATTAATTAATAAATGATGATGTCATCAGGACTTTTTCAGAAAATAAAAATACTTTATTTTCTAAAGATTTTTAGGTGTCTACAGGTACTAGTTGCAACAATTCAAATTTGGGACACGAGGGTTTCCAGGCTGCAAGAAGTAGAACAGATCAGATTCAGAACTGAAAAGGTACATCATAAAATTAGAAAATTAGATCAGGCCGAGAGGAAACCATCACTTGTGAAAATTAGGTTTAATGTGATAATTTTGGCATGTGACAGGCATAATTAGGCTCGTACCTTGTTGATGAGTGCTTTATGACCACACCAACATAGAATAAAGTGCCAAAGACATACTATCTTCTCTTGAACAAAGACACCATGTATGCTAAAATTGTAGAGAAGATCATAGAGGCAATTACAAGGTTTTGACTGTGTACTTGCAACTTCAGTGTGGATATGAGCTCGTTGTTGAATATATAGCTTCAGAAGAAGTATATGACTGTCTCTATTCTTATATATATATATATATATATATATATTAGAGAAGTCATAATGTTTGTGATATCAAAGATCATATGTATGTTTGTGTATATATATATTTAAACGTGCAAAGTTATAATAAATTTAGAAATCGATTCAAATGGTCGATTAAGATGTTTCCATTGAAATTAAACAAACTTGTATTACATACATGCCCATGTAGGGACATGACCCTATGTGGCCATTGGCCACGTAGAGTCATGACCCTACGGGGGCGTGTCCTCTTTCACATATGTATTTAATACAATATCTGCCGATGGGTCTGAGCATCAATTACATTGGCAATACTCAGTCCACATCAGGAGATTACACAGCCTCGAAGATAATACAATCTGATCTATATACTTTGTCTGTTGACTATATACAGCAGTAAAAATTCAAATCAAGGACAGTCTGATCTCATACATTGAATCAGACTTCAAGACATCCAGTCTGATATTTAAATATCAGACATTTTTGATATCTTCTGTTAAGCAACAGTAACTAGAGAAATTATAATCTCTATCAGAGATCCTACAAACCTTTACACTCGTTAGGCTTGATGTATACTGGAAATGCAAGAGGTTTGCACTTGTTTGTAATATCCCCGTCATAAAATAGATTATTAATCAAAACTTTGTTAATGGGCAGATTGATGTAAAATATCTCGGACCCATTTTAATTTTGTTTCCATAGGTAAGTGTAGCCGTCCGCTATCTTTGTACACCCTCGGGAAGTCTTCTCGACAGGTATTTAAGCACGGCTTCTAGGTAGTCATAGGTATGCAATTTGGATTATTTATTTGTACTGCAAATTCCAGTTCGAATTCTCTGTAATTTGCCGTTTCAAAAGAGAAAGATCTTCCCTACTTGGCTATTTCTGGTTTCGGTGGGATTTAAAACCTCACCCTATTTCGTCACTTGTAACACTTCGCTCGGATCTAGCAAATCGGAGCACCATCTTTTGACAAATATTAATTAAAGAATATTCTTGTTCAAATTTGCATTTTTGTCTGGTGTTACTTGACAAATTTAGGATTGATAGTTTATGGTGCATGATTGAACTTGTTTACCATTTGCACCCCATCTATCCTTCACCCCGCTTAGTGCAACGTCCGTATCACCATCAAAACCTATCGTACGACCTTCCTTGTTCCACCGTACGAACATCTCATGCCTCCCATCCATACGACCTTATTGGCTACCTTCTACCATATGGCCACTACACTGTATGGCCCCTTCTGCTTCCATCTACCATTCGGCCCTCTTGCCCTCCACCTCCTGTACGCCCATCACTAACCACATCGTACGGCCATCAAACATCCATTGTACGACATTCCTGTTTGTCACTGTACAACAATAATATCACTGCCTGCACTATCGTACAAACCCCAGTCATTCATCTCCATACAATCACATCGTCTTTGTAGTCGCCTACAGAGGTCGGGAACATCACAGTGGTATCAGAGCTTTGATCGTGCCAACTTGGAAGAGGAGAAGAACCCATTCCGTTGATAGAATGGCTACAGAACTAGAGTCCACAGTTGCCGATCTCATGGCACTACTGAGAGAACTGTGAGGAATCAGGCACAGATCAATGAGACTTAGCGTCTCATGGAAGGAACTCTCAAAAAGTTGGCAGACAATAAAATATCCAGCGAACAAAATGGTCACAGTGTGGACTCGGTGTCAGGTAAAGCAAACCCTCTTCTAGCACACTCTCGACCTCCCATGCCATCTTTTCCCCCATGGACAAAGGCACCACATGGAGGGAAGTAACCAACATTTGAAGAAATGCAAGAACAACTGAGGGAAGACTAGAAGAATGAGAATTTGGAGGAAGATATATCCTACAAAGATTATGCAGATCTAAGAATGAGAGATTCAGGAGGCAGAAATCGAGGATATTTTAACGACGACCTCAGAAGGAAGTTGAGTAAAGTAAATTTGTCTCCATTTAATGGATCCGGATCCATATCTGCGCAAGTGTGGGTAATGAAGGCCAATACTTACTTCTAGCTTAATCCTATGCAAGAAGAAGCAATTAAATTTGTAGCATTACACTTGGAGGGAGTTGCGCATGATGGTGGCATCACGACACCATCACATAGGGGCATTGATCAAATAAATACTTATGCAGAATTCACCAAGAGATTGATAGATCGGTTTGATGGTAAAGATCTGGAACTCAATTTCAAAGATCTGGCATAGCTGAGGCAAACTGGATCGGTTGACCAATACATTGCAGAATTCTAGAAATTCTCTGTTTTGGTCACGAACATTTCTAAAAGAAGGTAGATGGTGCTTTTCATGGATGGATTGACAAAACCACTAAAAGGTTGGGTAAAAAGGTTCAATCTTGCCAACCTGTCGGAGGCCATTAAGAAGGCACGGAGTATGGCATCATCCTCTTGGGGTTACTCACATTCCAAACCACCGATGTTCCCAAGGGACAGAGATAACAAACCTCTATTGAGGAAATCGTCGTTGGACAAAGCTACCAAACAAGAGCTGTGAAGGAAGAAACTATGTTTCAACTGCAAGGGACCATGGGAACTTGGGCATAGATGCCTAGCCAAATTGGTTAGTTTGAACTGTATGGAAAGTATTGCAGCATTGGTACGACAAGGAGGAACTATCGACCTTGCTAGTAGCCCAAGGTGCACGGTATTTCGTGTACGAGGAACCTCCAAAGACAAAGGGTTATGGTGATGCTCGATAGCGGGGCCACTCTAAACTTCATGAACTCATCTCTGGTGAAGCAAAGAGGTCTACCTATGGAGACACGCAGGATTCCAGGTCAAGGTTGCCGAAGGTACTCTTCTGCCCTGCACACACCTTATTCCTCAGCTAAGTATCACAATGGCGAAACACACGGTGACCGAGGATTTCTTCATAGTGGACCTCGATGATAGGGAAGTTATTCTGGGCATATAGTGGACGGAGACACTTGATTAATACACTCAGAGCTTTAAACGGATGGACTTCACTTTTGTTGTTGATGGAAAGAAGGTTGTTCTCTACAGAATGGAAAATGAGGGTCTGAAGGAAGTTTTTGCACATCGGATAGAAGCAATTTTTCAGCGTAATGACATTGCTTGGGCTGCACACTGTTTTGTCTCGGCGGAACCTATAAAAGGGCAACAGACAACTCCCTAGGATGATCTCCAGAATATTTTGAGTGATCATGATAAAGTTTTTATAGACATTCCTCTTGGCATACTGCCTCATCAAGGGTTTGAACATACTATTGAGTTGGGAGCAGGAGCCAAACTTGTCATAACCACACCCTACCGCCATCCCAAAAAATTCAAAGATGAGATCGAAAAGATGATTTAGGAACTATTGGAGAAAGGATGGATCTGTCCCAATTCTATCGCTTTTGCGTCATTAGTAGTATTAGTAAAAAAGGACGAGATGATGCACATGTGTGTGGACTACCGTGTGCTGAACAAAATAAAAATAAAGTATAGATATCCCATTCCAAGGATAGATGAATTATATGGCACAATCTATTTTTCAAAAATAGATTTCCATTCCGGATACCATCAAATCTGCATGAGGGAGGAAGACATGGAAAAGACGGCTTTTTGTTGTCACTACGGGCATTATGAGTTCCTGGTCATGCTGTTTGGATTAACGAATGCACCTGCTACATTCCAATCATGCATGAATCGCATCTTCAACAAACAATTGCATAAGTACTTATTAGTGTTTTTTTGATGATATTCTTATTTACAGTAGGACATGGGAAGAGCACCTGAAGCATCTAGATGAAGCTCTATGGATCATGAAGGACTAGTCCTTGTTCGCCAAGCGATCCAAGTGTGAATACGGTATGACAAAAATATTGTATCTGGGGCATGTTGTTAGTAAATATGGAGTTCAAGTTCATTAGGAGAAGATTCAGGCTATCCTTGATTGGCTTCCTCCAAAATTGCTCACAGAATTGCGAGGATTTTTCAAACTTTGTAGTTATTATAGGATGCTCATTAAAGGATTCTCTCAACTCAGTGCACCCTTAATGGATCTAACAAGGACCTGTGGAATGAAAAGGCACAACTCACTTTTGATAAGATGAAATAGGCAATGGGTACTTGTCCCATACTTGCTTTACTTGATTTCACTCAACTGTTCATTCTGGAATGCGGCGCATCGGAAGAGGGCATTGGCGTGGTACTAATGCAAGATAGACACCCCATAGCCTATGAGAGCAGGAAGCTTACGCAAACAAAACACTTATATTTTATTTATGACAAAGAAATGTTGGCCAACGTACATACACTAACCAAGTTCCGACAGTATCTAGTGGGTGCCAAGTTTGTCGTTCGTATGGATCACAATAGTCTAAGATATTTCCTGGAGCAATGAGAGTTGAACGAGAGGCAACAAAAATGGGTAAGCAAGGTTTAGACTTTTGATTTTGACATTGAATATGTGAAAGGAAAGAACAATGTGGTTGCAAACGCTTTGTCCAGGAAACTTGCCATCTGCTTACTGACCCAGATTTCAGCTGACTAGAAAGTACATTTGTTTGTAGAATATTCCAAAATCAGATTTGCCTGTGAGCTGATGGATAGCAACACCCAGGATGATCAGTAGAAAGTGGTTGATGACATCATTTATTGTAAGAATTGGATATATTTAGTGCCAGAATCCAAATTGAAGCAGAAAATCTTTAAGGAGGTACACGACTCACCCTTGGCAGGACACTTGGGCTTCCTCAAAACTTATAGACATTTTAGAGAGAGGTTTTCATGGAAAGGTCTTAAAGGAGACATATTGCAATATGTAAGAGAGTGTGCAATCTTCCATTAGAAAAAATCCGAACATACTCTACCCACCGGGTTACTACAACCTTTGCCAATTTCAAAACAGAAGTAGGAAAGTATCTTGATGGACTTCATAACTGGACTTCCCAAGGTGAACAGAAAGGATTGTATCTTCGTGGTGGTTGATAGACTGACAAAGTACACACATTTCTTCGCTATCTCCTCCGAATTCTAGGCCGCATAGGTTGTCAATCTGTTTTTTAGAGAAGTTTTTTGTTTGCATGGGTTACCCCAAAACATTGTCAGTGATTGGGATGGGCGATTTATCAATATATTATGGACAAAACTGTTTTGATTGGTAAGGACAAAATTTTCACCAAGTACTAGTTACCACCCTTAGATAGACAGACAAACAAAGATTGTGAATAAGTGGCTTTGAAGGTTACCTTCGAAAATATGTTTTGGCACAACAGGCATGGGTCAAATGGATACACCTAGGGGAATATTGTTACAATACCACGTACCACATGTCCATTGGGATGACACCATTCAAAGCTCTATACAGGTATGAACCCCTTTCCTTCATCGACACAATTTTGGGAGAGTCGTGCACCAAGGGCAAGGGATTGGCTTTAGGAGGGACAAGACATCCTAATATACCCGAAGAAAAACTTACAATGGGCATAGAATCAACAAACGATGTACATCGACAAACACCGAATAGAGAGGAGTTTCGAAGTAGGAGACTTGGTCTACCTCAGGCTCCAACCATACTGACAATCCTCATTGAAAGAAAAGGGAAAAGAAAAACTTAAGCCACGATTTTATGGCCCTTATCGTGTAGTTCACCGCATCGGTGAAGTCGCCTACGAGCTGAAACTTCCAGAGGGGAGCCGTATTCATAACTTTTTCCATGTTTTGTGCTTGAAGAAAGCTGTGGGACAAGATGTCACGGTAGCTACAGATCTCCCGCTGCTCAATAAAGAAGGAAAGCTCATATTGGAACCAGCTGAGATTACTGAAGTACGTGAGAAGACCCTGCAAAACCAACCGGTGAAGGAATATTTGGTACACTAGAAACACTTACCGTTGGATGATGCAACTTGGGAAGGTAAGCACATTCTACAACATCCGACATTACATTTTCTTGAGGACAAGCAAAATTTGGGACGGGAGGACTATAATATCTCTGTCATAAAATAAATTATTAATCAAAACTTTGTTAGTGGACCAATTGTGTAAAATATTTTGGACCCATTTTAATTTTGTTTCTGTAGGTAAGTGTAGCCGTCAGCGATCTTTGTACACCTTGGAAAGTCTTCCTAACAGGTATTTAAGCATGGCTTGTAGGTAGTCGTAGGTATGCAATTTGGATTATTTATTTATACTACAAATTCTAGTTGGGATTCTTTGTAATTTTCCATTTCGGAAGTGAAAGATCTTCCCTACTTGGCTATTTCCGGTTTCGGTGGGATTCAACCCTTACCCTATTCTATTGCTTGTAACATTTCGCTTGGATTTGGCAAAGCGAAGCACCATCTTTCGGCAAATATTAATTAAAGGATATTCTTGTTCAAATCTCCATTTTTGTTTGGTGTTACTTGATAAATTCAGGATTGATAGTTTATGGTGCATGACTAAATTGGTTTACCATCCGCACCCCATCTGTCACTCACCCCGCTCAGTGCAATGTTCATACCACACTCAAAACCTACTGTATAGCCTCCATTACTACATCGTACGACCTTCCTTGTTCCACAATACAGACATGCCGCACCTCCCATTCGTACGACCTTATTGGCCACCTACCATACAACCACTACACTGTACAACCCCTTTTGCCTCCATCTACCGTACGACCCTCTTGCCCTCCATCTACCATACGCCCATCATTGACTACACCATACAGCCATCAAACATCCATTGTATGACATTCCTGTTTGTCACTGTAGAACAACAATATCATTGCCTGCACTACCGTACGACCCCCCAGTCATTCATCTCCGTACAATCACATCGTCTTTGCAGTTGCCTATGGAGGTTAGGAAGATCACATTGTTCACTTTGGACTTACCAATTTTTGCTTGCATTGATATGACAAAGTACTTGATTCTAAACTAACAAGGTTTGAAATAAATTGCAAAGAGGTCAATGTTTAGAAGTCCTATTCTAAACTTAGAACGTAAGAGGTGAAAGTCTTAGTGAACTCTACTAGACTTGATTTTATCATCACAACAAGCTAGTCCAATCTTCTAAGGTAGATTATAGATGTTCAAGCCGTTACTATTAGACTGACACCATTAATAGATGCATATCAATGTCTAAGCAATAATTGAAGTTAAGCTTATACTTAGATTCAAGTTGACCACACAGTGACTTATAATCAACAAACCACAAGTAGGATGGATTATGCGAGTTTCACAAAGATTGATCAAATATTCCTTTCATCCAACTAAACTTGTTAAGCAAATTCTAAAATAAATAGTTAGAGAAAATTCTAAAATAATTTGAGCGATCAATGAACTAGACAATACTTCACAATATTCACTAAATCAACACACTTCAATGATTCAATTATGGCAGTATCATAGTGATAATCCTCCAAAATCTCTCCTTACAAATGAGAGAAGTGGGGTTTATATAGGATCCCCAAGTATAATAAATGGCCAAAATTGATTTGAAATCAATGGACAAGATCTTTCCAAAGGAAACCCTAATTAGGGTTGTTACAAACATTAAATGGCATCATTAAATACAATGCAACAAAATAGAATATTCCCCAAGGTCCAATAAGAAAATTGTAGGATGCCTTGTCGTGAAACAACTCATCATCTAGAAGATGCACTCCCTTATCCATTTCTCTTTTAGCAAATTTGATGAACCTAGCATCACTTCATCAAGCTCTTCCATTGCAACATTTAGTAAGTAGTTGTTTTACAACTGTATCACTTCCAATCCCTCCATGCAAGCATATGAATGCTGTCCCAATCTGTAGTATGCCTTTGCAAATTGCTAATGGAGACCATGAGAGAAACAAGACCATCTAGTTGACTTTTCTTGATGAATTCCATCTGTTGAAAGTAAACTGATTTCAACTCTTCCTTGATTTCTTCAAGTCTAGCTCGCTAGAAACATCAATATATTGACCCAATAACTCCTTGATTGATATGAGACCCTTCAAATGTATGTCAAGTGTAGGTCATTTGATCCAAGATGATCCTCTTGTGCATGATTGAATGTGGATTTCCTAATGGCTAAGGAACAATACTAATGTATGAAGTCACATGCACTTCGTTTTTCAATTACTCTCTCAAACTAGTGTAGATGTAAGAACTTTCTTTAATGCTTTAAGGTGAGGAATCATTTTGTCTTGGATTGGTTGGAACTCTTTCCATCTATCCTCTGGGTGAGTGCAAGAAGTTGGGTCTCACTTTTGGCCAAAAAGTGGAAGTGTTTTTCCTGTTTTTGAAATATTTTGTCAATTGATGCCAAAATTTGAGCCATTTAAAGATTAAATATAAAAAAACTTCAGAAATAAAAATTGTAGTGCTTGGAATCTTCTTTTTGAATATGTAATTTATTTGTATACTCATATGATAGATTATTTTTTTGGTATGGATTTTTAAAACCACTTTTTCAAAATGTCTGTTTTAGGACCATACCACGCTCGTGTACGAACACCATAATTTGACACAAATGAATGAATTTTTGTGAATCGTTTTAAATGGAGTTACCTGACACACCAAAGATTGATGAGAATATTTATCTTGAATTTTTTAATGATTTTTTTTTTAAAATTAATTTTTAATTGGCTATAAAGGAAAATTTTAAAACCTCTCGTGTACGGACACCATAATTTGATCAAAATTTCACTTTTTTCAATTTTTTTTTTTTTAACTTCAAAAGAATTGAATGTAGATTGATGACATATAAATTAATTTAAGGAAAAATATAAAATAAAAAAGTTATTAAAGTTTTAGTGAACGTTGCTATTTTACATTTAGGTACCACCTTTGATTAAAAAATAAAAAAAAAATAGTAAATAAAATCATAACTCTATAAAATTTATATTTCTGAAATCAGGACAGTGAGAGCTCTAATGGGTTTTTGTTTCGTAAAAAAATTTGATCGGGAAGACCCTCTAAAAATTATGGCAAGGCATGAATTTGTTAGTTCAATGCCTTAGCCAAATCTTGAGAGGCCAAGGCATAGGCTTGGTCTCACCAAGCCTGTCCCAAACCAAAATCTGAGGCAGGAAAAAAAAATCACGCCTCATGTTGTAAGAAACGAGCACCTGTTATTTGAATTTCAAAAAACGGGTAACCGTTTTGAAAAGCTAAAAGCAGCATGTGAAATCTGCCGAAAACTTAAAAAAATAAACTTTTAAAAAACGAGTACTCAATTTTTACTTTTAAAAAACGGGTACCGATTTTTAAAAAATGGGTGCCCATTTTTTAAAAATTCAAATTTTTAATTTTTTGAGAAATGGGTACCCGTTTTTTGAAAATAAAAAACGGGTAACCGATTTTTAAAAATAACGGGTGCCCGTTTTTTAAATTTAGGGTCGGGCACCAGAGCCGAAAACGGGTGCCCGTTTTTTAAAATTGGGTACCTGTTTCTAAGAGGTCTCATTTCGCGGATTTGACTTCCGCGGAATTGCGACCCAACTTTGTGCATTCACCCCTCTAAATTTTGAACCTAGTTCATGAACATAGTTCTTTCATGAGCTTGAACCATCTTGGTAAGGAAATCCTTTGCTTGCCTTCTAATATCTTCAACCCATTTCTTCACCTCTTGAAGTGCACTCTTCATTGCCTCATAAGACACCAATGATTCCCAAGGAATAGGCATAGGTGGAGCTAATGTAGTACCTTCTTGATTTGTTGTATTCATAAGTTTTTCTATATATTTCTTCAACCCTGTCTTCTCCAACTCTAACATCAGCTTTTCTTCAACCCTATCCATCCTTTCTTCAATTGCACCAGCAATATCATTCAATTCCTAGAACTCTTGTCTCTTTGTTGATGACCCTAGATCTAATGTTGCAATCTAATAATCCATTGGACTGATCTCTTCCCTAGTTTTATCAGCCATATATGTAATAATCGACTGATATATGTAGAAAATGTATCGTGTAGCCTCTTATGTATCCCTTTTTATAAAGTTGTAGTTGAGGATGACAATCATATATTTTAAGTTGTCCCTTCTTGTTCCCTACTTCTCCCTTGCATATCAAACCTGTGTATTTGATGTTTTTTACAAATAAATAGATCATGTAAGAGGTCATGTATAAGGTTTTTGTCCTCTCCAAGTTCCTTGATTGCATGTTTAAGTTGTTGCTTATCACCTTTTCCCAATTGATCATCACCATTCTAACTAAGACTTCTATGAAATGAAAGATCCAATTCTCAAATAGCATTCCTTGAGGTTCTTCCATGACTTTGTTCAACATGAAGATAATATCACTGTATTCGTCCTTGAACTCTGTACTTGTGAGTTGTTAGGCAACTTGGAGTGATGTCCCCTTGGTTCAATGACCCATCCTTTGTTTATAATGTCCATAAAAGCATCTGGTCTCTTTTCAAACAGGGATTGAGCTTCTTCTTTTGTTCTCACTTGCATCCTTGGATGATAGATAGGATAAATTTACTAATGTCCAAAAAAGATCATAAAGAGGATCTAAGGAACTGTTGAACAACAATCGAAAGACCAACCCACAATAAAGAAACCAAATGGTACTCGAGAAAATACAACACCAACAATATAAGCAAACAAGAAAGAAAGAAAGAGAGAAAGGGGTGGAGAGAGTGGGTAGAGGAGAACGAATAGGGAAACTTGAATTCTAAACCCCCCTACCAGCCCAAAGCAGAAGTGAACCCTAGAATAGAGGGGTAAGCCATAGAAATAGTAAGGGCCTTGAGCCACTTTTGTAGACTCCTAGAAAGGAAGGAGGTCGCCTATTAAATAATCATTCTGGGGCTTCATAGATCTAGTATGGCTAGGAGGACCAAGCTGGTGTTTGGTACTTGTGTGCAAGGAAATGTGATTCACTGGGGAATGCAAGTAACAAGTACACTCAAAACACAAATACAAAGCAACATACTATATTAGACGGAAAGAGACCAAAATTAACAAGAATACAAACTATAATAACATATATGGTAGCCTTTTTGATTCAACAATTTGTCCAAGATATTGTGGTTGTATGTGTGCTCACGATTTTGAACATAACAACAGTAAAATGCTCCATTGTTGCTCAAGCTTGCAAGATGGTCTTGAAAATGACTTCAAATTTGCCAAGTATGGAGACCTCGTAGAATTGGACAAGTGAGTTGCATAATGAGATGAGATAAAAATGAGAATGAGTGATCTTTTCGTTAAGTGTTGGGAAAGGGTTAGGGTTCTCAATTCCCATGAGAGGTTGACATGTGTCAACCCAAGAGTGAATGACAAGAACTTGGGATTGAGAAAGAGACATGCCATAAAAGCACTTTTGTCTCAAATACCAAAAGAGATGTTGGGGAATGGGAAAAACAACATACTACACTTTAAAGGGGACAAGATTGTAAGAGCGTTTAAGAAAGACTTTTGTCGTGTTTGGGGATTGAAATTGGTAGGACAAGATTTGACTTTGGTTCCCTCATCTTAATGTTTAGGAATGTGCACATGTTTATGACGTAGTCATAAAAGTAGGGTTCCCAAAGGAACAATCAAGACTGTGCAACAACAATAGTGTGCACATTCTTCCTACCATCATGTATAGCTTGTTTATCATATTGCCAAGGTCTACCCAACAAGATATGACACACATCCATAGGCGTAATATCACACAAGACTTCATCATAATAAACCTCAACTTTTAGTATAGCCAAGTATTGTTCACGTACTAGTACCTTGTGATCATCTTGTATCCACGCTATCTGATAGGGATCAAGGTGCTTCAACCTCTATAACTTCAGTTTTCTCACCATCTCTTTAGAAGCTAGGTCATTTGAACTACCACTATCTATGATAACTTTATAGACTTTATTCCCCACCTTGCATCTTGTCTAGAACAAATTCATCCTTTACAATGGTTCCATGTCCAATTCATCTTGACATAGGCTTCTTCTCATTATCTGGGTCTCCCCAACCTCCACCTGATTGTACTTCACAGATATCGATCTGGTAAAAGTTGTTCTTCTGCTACTTTCTATTGTTCTTTCGGAATTACCTTGTTTGCATTCAAAGGCTATGTGACCTTCTCCACACTTGAAATAAATGCCTCTAAACATTCTCTTGAGATCTCTCCTTTGACTTGCATTCTAGTAACCACTCTGGTAAGGGTTTTGCCATTACTCTTGTAGTAATTGTCCTCTTTATGCCTTGCCTTGCCCTTGTTTTGATTCGCAAAAGATTTGCTACCTCTGTCATAATCCTATGTATATATAATGGATATATGATTGATATTAATAATTAGTATGATATTAATTAGTAATATTAAAATGTTGTAGAAACAATGATATTAATCGATATTATACACAAAACAATATTAATAACAATATTGAATATATTATTAATATAAAAATACAAAAGAAATAGGGAATTATATTTAACAAATTAAGGGATGATCTTATTACGAAAAGTAATTGGTAAAAGAATGATATATTAACAAATGATCAAGAGATCATCATAGAGATTTACAAATGTAAATAATGATAGTTTCTAATAAGAAACTCAAGAAGATCATAAAGGGAATCTTATCTAAAAATAATTAAATATAATACATTATCGACTAATAAACAAATAAACAAATAATATTCTAATACCCTCGCTTAATGGTCAATCTATCCGCAACATAAAGTTGTCTCCTAAATTAAACAAACTTATCTGGACCAAGAGGCTTGGTGATAATGTCTGCAATCTGATCTGCTGTTGGAACATACTGCAAGTGAAGAGTCGCGTCTTCAACCAATTGTTGAATGTAATGACAATGAATGTCCACATGTTTGGTTTTTTCATGGAAGAACAGGTTCTTGGAAAGTTTGAGCACTCCTTGATTATTAGAGAGCAAGGGATTCGGGCCTATAAATGCATATCTGCAAGCATCCAACAAAGCTAAACTGTCTCACAAGCTGTCTTAACAGCTCCTCGATATTCTACTTCTGTAGAGGAGAGTGAGACTTCATGCCGCTTCTTACTAGTCAAGGTGACTGTACTAGATCCCAAACTGGACACATATCTAGAAGTTGATATCTTATCATCAATCGAACCTGCCCAACATAAAACTGTGAACCCACTAAGTTTGGAATCATGGCTCCCAGTGTAAATAAGTCCATAATTAGAGGTGCCCTTCACATAATGTAGCACACACTTTGCTGCTACCCAATGATTAGCCTTGGGGGTTGTCATGAAGTGTGAAAAGTAGCTCACTGCAAAACTGAGATCAGGTCTAGTGACAATGAGATAGATGAGATTGCTCACTAGTTGCTTGTAAGTGGTTACATCAATAGGAGGAGAAATAGATTTGGCTGACAACTTTAGCCCTTTCTCCATAGGCGTGGAGGCAAGTTTACAATCTTGCATGTGAAACCTATTAAACAAGTTCTTGACTTACTTAGATTGAGACATAAAGATGCCACAATAAGTATGCCAAACTTCAATGCTTAAACAATAATGGAGAAGCCCCAAATATGTCATATCAAAATCCTTGCACAAATCATGTTTGATTTCTACAATTAGAAGTTTTGAACTACTAGTAATGATCAAGTCATCCACATAGACAACAAGAAAGATAATATCATCACCAGAGTGTTTCATATATATATATATATATATATATATATTACTATTAAAAGGGCAACATTGAAAACCATGAGCTACTAAGTAATGATAAATCTTGATGTACCACACTTAAGGAGCCTATTTGAGTCCATAGAGTGTTTTATTGAGTCTACAAACTTGGTGCTCTTTGCTGACAACCTCAAAACCAGGAGGCTACGTCATGTAGATTTCTTCTTGCAACTCACCATTGAGGAAGCCGCTCTTAACATCCATTTGATGGACTTTAATCCAAATTGAGCTGCAATGGCGAGAAGAAGACAAATTGTGCTCATCTTGGCAGTAAGGGAAAAGGTTTCCTCATAATCAATGCCCTCCTGTTCTGTAAATCCTCGAGCAACTAATCTGGCCTTGGATTTATCTAAGGTACCATCTGCATGATATTTGACCTTATAGACCTGTTTGTAGCTAATGGCTTTCTTCCTTAGAGGAAAATCAGAGACAATGGAAGTGCAATTCTTCATAAAACTTTGGTATTTCACATCGATAGCCTGTTCCCACTCTGGAATCCCTTTTGCCTCTTTAAACGTCAAAGGCTTATAGATATTATGAAGATTGGCCATGAGAAAAGTTAACTATATCTGGCTACTTGCCATTATTTCTAGAAGACCCTATCCTTAATGAGCTTATTAGGACTAAGATCACTAATTGTCTTAGCCAACATTTAGGTCGGAGAGTAGATGTGCCAACAACAAGAGAAGGAATACTTAGAGGTGGAATAGTATCTGCAATAGGCGGAAGATTAGCATCATCTAGAGGAAAGTCAGGTAACGTATCATCAAATTTAGATTCTGCATCATCCCTCCCGTCAAATGGACCTAATAGAAGGACACCCAAATCAGAGGCCTTCAAAGGCCGATCCTCAGAATTTTGCTTAGACGAGGAGGAGAAATTTTCCTTGTTCTTCATCAAAAACATCTTGATTGAAGATAAGACGATCAACATCTACATTAATCAGCCGTCACACCTTCTAATTGTTACTATATCCTGTAAAGATGAGCTTTTGACTCTTGGAATCCAACTTGGAGCGCTAGGCATCTAGAATCCAAACATATGCTAAAGAGCCAACCGGTCTAGGCTTCCTCTGGAGTCTTCCCCTTAACATGTATAGGCGACCTATTAAAGAGATAGACCATAGTAAACATTGCTTTTGCCCAATATTTCTTAGGAACATTTTTGTGTTCCATCATAGACCTGGCCATTCCTGTAATGGTGTGGTTGCAATGCTCTACAACGCTATTTTGTTGAGGAGTGTATGGTGTGGTTAACTAACACTTTATGCCATGTGTATCTATTAGTGAACATATTCGTCTTCTTAAAAATATCTCACAAGAAAGACTCTATCATCCTATACCTGAAGACAGAACATGTTCACAACAATTGGTTAGGTTCAATGATTCACCTCCCCCTGAATTTTATGGGGTACAACTCTTTTGATCTCCATTGATTCAACTAATCTAAATATATGCAATTACTTTTAAATAGAAATCACAAAGGCTGCACACCTTATTCTTAGATAAGGGGCTAAAATAAATTAAGTTCAACCAATATCATTAAAACAAGACAAGATCTAAGCTTCTCACATTTCCATGAATAAAGATTATCAAAGATTTACACAGTAGCAAATGAACTTGTCAGAACCATAGATGGAAAACTCGCCGAGTACTCGGCGAGTTTCAAACACTCGCCGAGTTTTTCAGCTCGGCGAGTTTTTGGCCACTTAACTCGCCAAATCAAAAATTCGGCTGGAAGGTATTTACTCGCAAATTAATCGCCGATTACTCGGCTAAAACTCGGCGAGTTTTAACTAAAAACTCGCAATTTCCTGGCCCGCGGACTGTGACGGCTAAAAAGGGCACAAAGTTATTTTTTTGCTCATTGTTTGTTGTATTTGCATTGTCTAGAGCCTTGAGGCATGGAGAGAAGAAGGTTTGGAGGCATTCTTAGCTGATTGCAAGTGATTCAAGACGGATTTGAGTGGATTTTAGAGGATTCTAACCGGTTTTCGAAGACAAATTTCTTTCCAGGTATGTTCATTTTATCATAGTTTGAAATTTTTTTATAGTTTTATAACAAATGTTCTTTTGTTTTTGTTGTTGTTTGTAAATGATTTCAAATGATTTCAAATCATTTTAAGTTTAACTCTATGTTTGAACTTTGAATCATTTGAAACCCTAGCTTCTAAGTTTTAACTTTGTTTATTCATTTTTCTATAAATTTATGTGTAGGGCAGTGGTCAAGCATTAAAAAAATGACAAACCCGCAAGAAGAGTGGCCACAAACACCATGCCCATCTGGATATATAGGCACTCGGCCTAAAAATGCAAGAGATAAGGCATGGTGGTATGCCTATGAAGCTCCAAAACCAAATGATATTGGGAAGGTGATATGCATTCCCTGTGAGAGAATTATTTCTGGAGGCATAAACCGCCTCAAATACCACCTTGCAGGCATAAAGAAACATGACTCAAATCCTTGTCTCAAGGTAACTGATGAAGAAAAAAGATTCATCCATGCCCTACTTGCAGCTGCTGAAGAGAAAAAATTGAATAGGGAGGGGGCAAAATTAGCTATGAGGGCAGCCATAGCTGAATCAGAAGGAGCTCCTTTTGATATGCAAGAGGAAGAAGAAGCACTTGAGAACATACCAGGATCTCTTCGTGGCCCACGGATCCGCAAACAAAATTTCTCATTTACCGATTCCACTTCTTCTACATCTCCTACTTCTTCATCATCACCATCCGGATCCCCATCGGGGATAGGTGGTTATTTTGTGCCCAGGAACACACCTGGAGCACAGCCATCATTAGAGGGCACTGCATGGTTTAAGGAGGTGCATGAGCAAATTGATATTGCAGCAACTGATTTTTGGTTTTTCAACAATATCTCAATGAATGCCGTTGATAGTCCCTATTGGGTCAATATGGTGAATGCAATGACAATATCAGGCAAAGGGTACAAGCCGCCTAATCGCAAGGATATGAGTGGAAGGTTAGTATTTTACTATTTAGTAATTTTAAATAATTGTGATTCACTTTAGTTCATTGTTATATTTTAAATCTTAATTGTTATAACTTATTTCCTAATTTTTTACTAACACTTACACTTTATTTAATATTACACCTAAATTTTGTAGGTTGCTTGACAAAGCAGTTGGTAGGGCAACATTGTTGATAGAAGACCAAAAGAAAGAGTGGAAGAAGTATGGCTGCACCATTTTATCTGATGGGTGGACAGATGGAAGAAGTAGAACCATTATTAACTTCTTGATTGCTTGCAAAGATGATGTGGTGTTTTGGAAATCTGTCGATGCCTCCAACAAAGTGAAAAATGCAGCCACATTGGCTTTAATGTTGGAGAATGTTGTCATGGAGGTGGGAATAGAGAATGTGGTGCAAATAATCACAGATAATGCAGCAGCATATGTGGCAACAGGTAGATTTAATTTTTTATATTTGAATCAATATGAATTATGAATGTAATGCTATGGAATCTGGATAATGGTATTATTCAATTTAGATTTGATGTAATTTGTAAATACTAAATATGGAAAGTTTGTTATTGATTATTGATTTTTTGCTAATCTTTTAGGTAGAATCCTCCAAGAGAGGCATCCCACACTTTTTTTGTCACCTTGTGCAGCACACGTCCTTGACCTTCTTTTGGAGGACATAGGAAAACTTGATTGGGTGAGTTCAATTGTGGAAGATGCTAGGCGAGTCACGAAATATATCTATAATCACCCATGGGTTCTCAGTTTGATGAGAAAAGCCACTAAAGGCAAAGATTTGATGAGACTTGCTATGACAAGGTTTGCAACGGTCTTCTTGACGTTGCAAAGTATTCTTGACCACATAGTGGCTTTGAAGCAAATGTTTGTGTGTGCTGATTGGGTTGCTTCACCTTACGCAAAGAAGCCCGAAGGAGAGGCTGTGGCACGAATAGTGTTTGATGATAGCTTTTTTGCAAAGGCTAAGGAGATTGTGGAGGTAACTTCATTATATTTTTAGTGTATTCAAGTTTCATTATCAATTCATAACTTACTATGTTATTAACTAATTTGTATTTTTCAAATTTCAAATGTAGATGTCTCTGCCCCTGGTTCTAGTCTTGCGCACATGTGATGGGCAGCAATCCCCAATGGAAGGTCTTTATGAGGCCATGGATAGGGCGAAAGAGGCTGTTAGAAGTTACTATCACGGGGATAGTCTCAAATTTGACCCCATTTGGGAAATAATTGATAGGAGGTGGAACAATATGCTCCACCAACCTATTCATGCAGCAGGCTACTTCCTCAATCCCAAATTCAGGTACTATGATAATTGATTGTCCTTGAAGTTGGGATTTTAATAAGTCTTTATTTTACTTTACTTTTTAAGGTTGTGTAGTAAGATTTGATATCATTTTCTATTTGTTTTAGGGCTGATGATTCCTATTCAGATCCTAATGGAGAGGTCATGGAAGGTCTCTCTAAATGCATTGAGAGAATGATATCAAGTGAAGAGGAGAGAGACCTTATTGTGACCGAACAACAAATCTATGTGGAATCAAGGGGTCCTTTGTTCTCTTCTATGCTAGCAAAGAGAGCAAGATCTACTCAAACACCAGGTAAAGCGTCAAACTTTAAAATTTTTGCTAATTGATAAGTTGTGCTTCTGATTTTTTTTTTATTGCTTTATAACTTTTTTAATTTTGTTTTGCAGATGCTTGGTGGGCAAGTTGGGGTGGCAATACCCCCAATTTAAGGAAATTTGCTCTCAGAGTCCTATCCCAACCTTGTAGCTCATCCCATTGTGAGCGCAATTGGAGCTTATTTGAGTCCATCCATACAAAGAAAAGAAACAGATTGACTCAAAAACGGCTTAATGACCTTGTTTATGTGCACTATAATCTTAAGTTGCGCATAAAAAAGGCACAGCTCTTAGAACTACCTGGTCCGCTTGATCTAGATGAGATAGATCCTTATTCTGATTGGATAGCACAGGAGCCAAGTCCATTGTTTACACCAGATGAGATCGCTGATTTGGAGAGGCAGGCCATGGAGGGGGAGGCTAACGCTGATTTTCAGTTCACTATGGATGACATTGAGGATGAGGACGAGGATGATGATGATTCAGGCGAGGATCAGGCATTACCATTAGGAGGAGATGCATCCTCTTCTAGGACGCCGAGCCAGTCAGTAGGGACGTCGAGCGAGGGGGCACAGCCACAGAGTTCACAGTCACGCAGCTCACGCCCTATCCCAGTGCGGGGCACTTCTTCTAGGACTAGACCCCCTCGCTTTCTTGCTAGTGCAAGTGGAAAGAGGAAGATGTGATTGACATTGTCAAATTGTATTGATGTATTTAGACTTTTAGTATTTACTTCTAGTTTGACAGATTGAAACTATTTAGTAATTTACTATTTTGCTTCCTACCATGAGCATTCTGCATGAGAATGCAATTTTGCACGCATTATACATTTATATATATCTAAACTTTATTTCTTTCTTTTGTATTGTCTTTAATTAACTTATTAGATGCATCTTCTCATTAAATTTTGCAAAATAAATGTATTTTTAATTAAATTTCAGCGGTTTTTTAGGTTCCCGAGTTTTTCCCGAGTTTTTTTTTTAAATTGCCAAGTTTTTCCCAATTAAACTTTTGGGGGGCTTGGCGAGTTTTTGCATTTGGCGAGTTTTCCTACTATGGTCAGAACAATATACTTCAAGATAATAAGATAGCACAGGAAAAGAAAGCAAGCATTCACAAAGAAATCTTCCTTTGCACAATCCAAATAACATAGATTTAGATTACTCCCATAAACCAGCTTCTATTATCTAGATTCAAAGTTCAAGACATAAACTATCTTAACAATATTCATCAAAAATCAATCAGTTCAAACGCTACCAAAAAGAGTTCCCAAAAACAACTTGCAAGGCTTCTTTTTGCTTCTTTTTTCTAACCCCTATTCTATCTTAAAGTTCCATACTTATAGTTTCAAATCACTGAGGGTCTCTATGAAAACTCAACCCTCCGGTAGTTAATGGTAACAGTTATTACAAATAAGCAATAAAAAAGGGGACACATGTCCCAAATGTTCAAACAACACAAGAGGAAATTAAAAGAAACTACAACTAAGTAGATGAACTGTGCCTAGGATCTTATGTTTTCTCATCCTCGTTGAGGGTACCATGTGTTAACTTCCACTTGCAAAAGGCGCCCATGAATTACTGCAAAGCCTTAGAAGTAGGATTCTTGAAGCTCATGAGCTTAATTCTCCATACGTCCTTGTTTCATTTCATCTTCATGACCTGTTCAACATATCTTGGGAGGTGATCCACGCACAGGGCTAACATAGCTTCTATCTGGGTGACCTTAGCGAATCTGCGACTACGAGATTCATCTCTTCTTTCACCATCTTCATATCCTCTTTGAATGTTTTGATCAGAGTCTCCAAGTCCAAACTCCCTTCATGCTCTGGAAAACTGGCAAGATTTACGATTTTCATATCCTTAGCGAGGCTGCCATACATGTCCTTAATTTCTCTCTCGATGTCCTGTGCTTTCATTATAGTGGATTTGGTTATAGAGCATCTCTAGGCCATAATATTTTTGAGGACATATAGCATGCTAAGATCCACAACTTTCAGGGGGTTTTCGGCCAGAAACTTATTGACACCATATTGTTCCACCTCGCTGATCTGGGTGACCACAGTAGACCACTTGGCTTCTTTAGTCTCCCATGTCAATAGCTGAGTTTTCACCTCTTTGAGTAGGGCCTCAACATCGTTGAAGACTACACTAGATTCTTGAATGAACTTTTTCCCACTCTCAATTATGTTGTTGATCCAATTATCCATTGCCAAGGCCACCGATTTATCTCTTTATAGCTGGTTCAACAATTTCTTACTCTCAAGAGAGTTCGGGTCAAAGTTCAGTGGTGCTTGAACCAGTGGAAGTGCTCTGAGCCCATTGATAAAATCAATGTATTCTACCATTGCATTAATAATTTGTTTCAATTCCTGTTAGCCGACTGGATGGTTCCGGCAGTATTTTGTATTTTGTAGCCGACGGTCCGGTGGTGTTTCTGTATTCTGTAGCCGACGGTCCGGCGGTAAATAGTTTGTAGCGGATAGAATAATTGTGGCCGACGGACTCCTTCGGGAAAGTTCGGCGATAGTATTTATATCCCGTCTGGGATCATTGTAAAGCATCAATCAATCATCTACTATTGCGAATATAATTCTGCTGTTCCTGTTCATTGTCTCTATGCGTTCATTTTCTTTACCACTACGGTAAACATTTGGTGTCGTTGCCTTATGAATCTAGAAGGTGGGAGGAATGAAGATTAATGCCAAATCAGCTTAACAAGGATCGGAATAAGGCGAAGGGAAAAGATGGAATCCGTACTGCGCAGGAGAATTTAATTCTGGCACAGCAAGCCGAACGCCGACGGAGATTTCAGAAGATTGCCGACGGAAACCGTAGCGTAGAAGAATTGTTGGAGGAGACTCGACAGCGGGTGGAATTGGTGGAAGAAGCACGGGAGGAGTTCTTGAATTTGTGTTCGCCGAGGGAAGAAAATTCAGATGGAAGAGCATCAACTCGCACGGCTCGCAGTACCGACGGAGCATGAGCGTGGAGTGACCTCTTCGTCCAGGATAGACTTCCGCGGGAAACAATTTCGGAGGATCCTTCTTCTTCACCAAGGTTCGCAGCTGTCGACACCTCCGGTGTGGGAGTTCAGATCGCCGGTGCGGGAGTGCCGACCGCCAATGTAGGAGTGCAGACCTCCATTGCTATGGCGGGACCCAAAGGAAAGTTGCCGAAATTTGAAGGTGATGGTACAACTGACCCCATCCGACATTGTAAGACATGTGAGACGATCTGGCGAGCAAATGGAATCACAGATGCCGACAAATGGGTTAGGCAATTTCCGACAACCCTACGGGGTGTTGCGATTGATTGGTTTTCGGATATGGATCCGCAGAAGCTGGATACATGGGATAAGATTAAAAAGGAGTTCTTGGCGGAGTTTAAACTCTTGCGGAATGATAATGAAATCGTAGCGGAAATTTTCAATACCAAGCAGGGGAAGCACGAAACTGTCCGTGTCTATGCCAGGAGATTAAAAGACTTAATAAACAAAATGGAAAGCAAGCCGGCGGACGGATTGCAAAAAAGGTGGTTTGTGGACGGCCTACACTCACAGTTGCGGAGGAAAATGAAAATTGTACCATCATCGTCATATGTCGATGCTTATAACAGAGCACTGGACCTTGAAAGTGCGCACAAGACAAAGAAGAAGAAAACTAGCTCCTCTGACTCTGATGATGACGAATCTACTGGAGATGATAGCAGCGACGACGAAGGTAGTAGCAAAAAGGTTCGTGCTTTACAGAAGGATATGGTTCGAATGATGAAGGAGTTTAAAAATATGCAGAAAGAGCCAAAAGGTAGTGAATTGTGGTGCACGGAATGTAAGACCAACAGTCATACTAAAGTATTGTGTCTGAAGAACCAATTCTGTGACATCTGTCAGATCATGGGACATTCGACAAAAGACTACCCCTTTAACATGAAAACAAGAGGATCTCCGCAGGTGCTTCTCACACAGGAGGCTTCCCCGTCAGGTGGTAACGGAAACGCGAATACTGCCGGCGCTACATCTGGAGGATACAGGAATAATCGGCGTGGACAAAATAACAACAATAACAATGCCAATACGAGCAGAAGCCGAATCCAGTATGATGCAAACGGACGACCGATTATTCAGTGCCGAGCATGTAACTTGTGGGGGCATTTTGCGTGGGAATGTCCAACAGCAAATACACCTCAACTATTGTGCGAATGGTGCGGACCCGGCGATCACGACAACTCAAAATGTCCAAAATCCGGAGTGAACTTGATCACTATTGGAGCAGATAAGGAAGAAGTTCTGGCAATTACGCGACAACAAGCAAAAGAATACCCGGACCCCGCCGAAGAAAAGAAGAAATTTGCGGCAGCACGGGCGGAGGTTGGAAAAGTATCTCAAGCAGTAACACTTCCGGACACCGCCGGCACTTCAGCAAGGAATTTCGCAAAACAAAACATAGTACGACAAATTTTGCAAACGGAGGTGCAAGTAAAGGTAAGTGATTTGCTTTTCACCATGCCCCAACTTCGATCTGCTTTTTCAAATATGGCAGGAGAATCAAGCCTCGAGAAGGAAAAGTCACCAAGAGAACCGAGTCAATGAAAAGAAAAGGAAATTGTTACGGGAGGGGAAGATCAGATGTTGCTGGCGCTGACATCCGGACGACACCCTGCAGTTGTCGAGATGGGGATACTTGGACATGTTCTCACAGACACCATAGTGGACAGAGGGTCCGACGTAAATGTATTGCCAGAAGAAACTTGGAGGAAACTTGGAAAGCCGACATTGTGGCCTCCAAGGTTTCAGCTACTGACCGCCGATCAACATGGTATTAAACCACTGGGCATTCTCATGGCATAGCCGGTAACCATTGGCACCCAGCCGTTCCTGATGGATTTCGTGGTGATTCCATTGAAAAGGAAAGGCTATGATGCCATCCTGGGCCGTGGGTGGCTTATCGAAGCAAGAGCTCGACACGACTGGAAGAACACTTTATCCCTCGAAAGTAAAGGCCGCCGATTTGTCATTGATCTGCATACCCAAATGGTAGGGGAAGAGGCCCTGTCGTCAGATTCTGAGGGAGAGGAGGACGAAGGTAGACGACAGATGGAACCAGATCAGGAGGGCGTCCTCTGATTGGACGGGGGAAGAACAGATGACGACTTGGATTCTGTCAACGGCCTCTACCACTGGCAAATGGAGGACTATGAAGTATTTCACAGCTGCAATGTTTTGTCAATTGAGAATGAATATCCGAAGGAGTTTAGTGCAGTAAAGGAGGGGGAGGCACCGATGGATGTCACACCCGCCCATGCATTCAGTGAAGGAGGGACAATCAAGTATAATGAAGCTACGCTGTAAACAATGAATTTGGGGGATGAGGCAGAGCCGAAGAACATACTAGTCGGAGATAATTGGGACCCAGTACTCAAGGCCGCGACATTCAAGATATTTATGGACTACAAGGATGTATTCGCATGGACATACAAGGACCTCAAAGGAGTACTGCCGGAATTGTGTGTGCACCGCATCCCGCTGGTGGACGGAGCTGTACCTGTATGGAAGCGACCCTACAGGATGAATAAGAACTATGCCGCATGGGTTACGGAGGAAATCAACCGAATGCTAGAAGCTGGCATTATCTTCAAGGTACAAACCAGCGAATGGGTGTCACCAATAGTCATTTCATTGAAGAAGGATACTATTCAAATCCGGATATGTGTTGATTTTAGATGCCTGAATGCAGTGACGATCAAAGATCCTTTTCCGATTCCGTTCACAGATAGCATTCTGGAGGAGGTGGCAGGACATGAAATCTACTCTTTTATGGACGGGTTCTCCGGATACAATCAGATTTCTATAGCGGAGGAGGATAAGTTGAAGACAACATTTGTTGTCGAAGATGGGGTCTACGCGTACAACTAGATGCCTTTTGGGTTGTGTAATGCACCGGCCACATTCCAGCGGATTATACTGCATATCTTCGACAAGATGTCTGTGGGAAATTTCAAAGCCTTCTTGGATGATTGGTCAATATTTAGCACGGAGGACGGACACCTGGCAGCACTTGGTGAGTGTATGGAGAGATGTCGCAGGGCCCGGCTAGCATTGAATCCTAAGAAGTGCAGATTCATGGTTCCGCATGGCAGATTGCTCGGACACATTGTCTGTAAGGAAGGATTAAAAACGGATCCCGACAAGGTGAGAGTCATTCTTGAAATGCAGCCATCTAATAATGTGACGGAGGTAAAATCTTTTCTCGGGCATATATGTTATTATCGGAGATTTATTAAAAATTTTGCCAAGGTGTCCCAACCGTTAGATAAGTTAACCTGCAAAGAAGAATCATTTAGATGAGATAAAGAGCAGGACGAAGCATTTGAAGGGCTCAAGGTACGATTGGCTACGGCACCCATATTGGCACATCCGGACTGGAATAAGGAGTTTCATGTTCATGTGGATGCCTCCAACTATGCGATCGGTGCGACCCTGGCACAGACTGGTAATCACGGACTGGATCATCCGATATACTTTGCCAGCCGGTTGCTCTCAAAGGCCGAGCAGAACTACAACACGATTGAAAGAGAAGTGTTGGGAATGGTTTATGCTGTGCAAAAATTTCGTCATTATTTGCTTGCTACACTGTTTGTGTTTTATGTTGATCACCAAGCCCTCTTGTACATGATTAATAAACCCGTCATCCAAGGGAGGATCAGTAGATGGCTACTATTGTTGCAGGAATTTACTTTCAAAATCATTGTCCGGCCAAGAAAGAAACACGTCAGTGCCGACCACCTGTCGTGGATCAAAACAGGGGAACCAGCGGATGGTGTGAATGACGATTTCCCTGACGCATAGCTGTTTCAGATTGGGGTACTGCCGGAATGGTACAGGAGTATTGGCGAGTACCTGTCAAGAGGACAGTTTCCCACGGGGATGGCACCAAATGATAGGCGCAAGTTGATAATCAGAAGTCGTACGTTTCAATTGATCAATGGGTTGCTCTACAAAATGGGGCCGGATCATATTCTTCGGCGGTGTGTGTTGGAAGAAGAGATACCGCAGGTGTTAAAAGAAGCACATGAGGGTCCCGCGGGAGGACACATGGGACCTGACACCACTGCACGGAAGATATTACTCGCAGGACTCTGGTGGTCGACGGTGTACAATGATGCACGGGAATGGGTTGTCGGATGTGACACTTGCCAATGGGCTGAGAAGCCGTTGAAGAGAGATTTCATGCCACTTCAACCTTCTCATGCGCAGGAACTTTTTGAGAGATGGGGACTAGATTTCATTGGACCACTGAGGGTGAGCAAGACTCGATGGTGCTGATACATCATTGTTGCAACGGAGTACCTGACCAAGTGGGTGGAGGCCTATGCGTTACCAGATAACTCGGCCGTCAGCACTGCGAAATTTATTTATGAACAGATCATCACGAGGTATGGAATCCCGTTACAATTAACAAGTGATAGGGGAGGTCATTTTGTTAATCATGTTATTCGACTGCTCACCACTTAGTTCAAGATTTATCATTCACTGTCAAGTCCGTACTATCCAAGAGCAAACAGGCAGGCAGAGGCCACCAATAAAATTCTAGTATCCATCATCTACAAATCCTGCGCCGTGGAAGGTGCCGATTGGGAGAACTTACCCACTTCCCTGTGGGCGTACCGCATGGCATACAAGGTGACGACAGGGCACACACCATTCCAGTTAATGTTTGGACAGGAAGCAGTGGTCCCAGCAGAATTCATGATTCCGAGTCTCCGAATAGCGTTGGAAAACAAATTGGATGATGACGGAAGCTTACAAGAGTGATTGAATAATTTGAATAAACTGGAGGAGAAACGGTTCTTGGCACAGTGGGCGACGGAAGTGGCACAGAACAGACGCAAGCTCTGGCATGGTAAGCATCTGAAACGTAGCAGATTCCAGTCGGGACAGTTAGTATTGAAGTATGATGGCCGTAATGAAATCAAGCCGGGAAAATTCAAAGTGCGATGGGTTGGACCATATAAGATTCAAGAAATTGGCGAGAATGGGGCAATCAAACTGGCGACCTTGGACGGACAGGAGATGACTCAGTCAGTTAACGGATCTAAGTTGAAACCATATCGCGCAAGAAAGTTCTCATCGTCATCGAATCCTCCATCGTCATCATTACAACACTCTAGCGGCGACGTTGTCCGAAGGTACCTTTTTTATTTGATGTGTTCGATTTCAAAATAAAATAAAATAAAATAAAATTTAAAAACAAAAAAAAAAAAAAAAAAATTAAAACAAAAAAAAAAAAAAGGGGGGGGGGCCCGCGGAGAGAAAGGCCCGCTGATTGAAAAGTCCCGTGGGTAGTGGAAATCCCACGGACAACTGCCTGTCCGCGGGCAGTGAAAGTCCCGCGGACAACAGACAGAGACCGCGGAAGATCCCCGCAGACAGTCTGTCCGCGGGCACAAAATTTTCTTTTGCATTCTCAGCCAAATGGCCCGCGGGCTTACAATCATTTCCGCCAGAATTTTTAGCAGCCTCCGACGGTAAGGGAAAAGACCGCAGGCATAAAACAAAAAGACCTCCGCCATTAAGCTTTCTTCTGCAGGAACACAAAATGCATGGCCAGAGTCTGGAGGAGAGCAAGATTCTAAGGAGACTGCAGCAGAACAGGGAGACGTTGCCTATTATTATCATACAGTGAGGCCGCACGGATATTGTGTAAGCCGGTAATTGCAGTATGAATCACAGCGACAGCCATACCGTATTTTGCAGTTGATACATAGTTTCTTGGTTAAGTTGTTCCTCTCTATTTAGACGGGTTGCACCGATATTTTTCTCTCCCACGAGGGGACTGGGCGGACAATTCTTTTCCGCGGATTTATTGACCGTTTCCATTGCCTGCCACGGAGAGTAAGGAGGGACTATATAGGGAAGACGATACCATTTTGCATGGAGTCAGCGGGTAAGCGGAAGCCGTGGAAGAGTCAGTTGGCAGCTAGCATGGAGAAGAATTCAAGAGTTTTGGCATCGGGAATTCGAGTTGCAGGCCCTTCCGGTTCCAGTAGCAAGAAACAGAAGACCAAGGAGGAACTCACTTATCTCACCGTCCAGTTTGAGAGTCTTAGTGGAAGCGAATGCCGAAAGTGGTCGTAGGAGACCCCTGAGGCAGACCAAATTAAACAGATTTTGATGCGGGCACAGGTACATTGGGCTATTCAGCTTCCCATCTTTTCTATCCGGTTGTTCGAATTAGTTTTGTGCACCATGATAAAGACATATAGCGCTCCAAGCAGAACGAGTACATTCCTGTACAAGCAGCATTAGATGACAGTATCTTTCAAACCGAGGGATTTCACTAGGGTTTTCGGCATCCCTGGCCCCGATGGGAGGAAAGTGGAAATCATGAATCATAAACTGTCATGGGAATGAAAGGAGCATTGGATAGCTCTAGTGTGCAAGGACCTTACACCCGTGGAAAGGGAGACAGCGGTTCAGGGGACAAAGTGCAGAGGGCTTCGCAGAGACTTTATTCGGGAGGGTCATTGGCGTTGTATCATGGACGTCATCAAGAGCAGGTTGACAGGCGCCACCCGGGCCTCAGATATCGCATTGCCGCAGATTGTGTTTATGAATGGTATCATGCAGGGAGTGGTATATGATTGGGCCTCAGTACTTGCCGACAGGATGGAGGAATTCATGACGCTCCAGCACCGAACATTTTTTATGCCGCACCATGCCATCGGGTTGTTTCTAGAGGCTGCAACTAGCCAGATTCCAATGGATGGCTTTGAGGCTCCTCCAAGGGGCAAGTTGGCAGACGGGGAGCATCCCATATTCTACTGGCGACACTTGGATACAGGAGGGTCAGTAGCAGGTCACAAGAAAGTACTCCGCGAATTGGCTCCTTCCAGAGAGACAGATAGCGGACGGGAAGGCACTTCGATGAGTGACAGGGCTGAGTCCGTGGAAGAAGAGGAGAGCACATCGGCTGAAGTTGACGGTGAGACAGCGGGTAGTGGGCCCACATTCTTTACCCCTCCTCAGCTGTCAACTTCAGCGCACTTGACTACCTTTTCGACAGTCATTCCGACGTTTGGTCAGCGCCGTGCCTCGGTTCTTATGACTCCTCTAGCGGAGGCAGATGTCCCACGGACAATGACGGAGGTGGGTTCACAGACAGTGACGAATGCCGTCCCACGGATAGTCGCCGAGTCATTGCTGACGGCTGTAGCGGAGGTGATTCCAGTTGTACCAGCAGATGTCACCGTTGCAGTCACACCGAGAGCACAGCTACCACCGCCACAGTCTGAGCTGCAGGTTCGGTTGGAGGTCATTGATTGTGATGCAGTGGTCACCGTTTCATCATCCTTTTTAGCAGAGGCCGAGTCAGCCCAGCTAGTACCGGTGACAAACATGGAGCTTGCGCAGTTTGACCAACCGGAGGTGATGGATAGAGCTAGTGAGTTTTTGAGGCAGCAATTTCGACTCACTCTGGCGAAGCGGGGTCCGTCCATTCAATCTCCTAGGTGTTCAGGAACATCACTAGCAGTACTAGAGCCTCAGCTTTAGGAGGAGGGAATGCCGCATGCTGTGGTTGCGCCAACAGCAGAAAGGGCGACACTGGATGTGGGCATGGCTCTTGCTGATGAGGAGAACAGTGATGTGGAATGGTCGTTGGAGGCCTTCGCCAAGGAGGACTATGGGTCGGATGAGGATAGGTGCCGGGATTACCTCAGGACTATGAAGTCTGCATTGAAGAAGGGACACGATGTGGCAATTCAGGCCTTGACTCGGCAGAGGGAGTGGCACTTGATCAGAGCATATATCCATGGGATTTGTCCTCGGCGATTTCAGACTTGCTTTATAGACAGGGGCTGGCCGGCGAAGGAGACAGCTGAGATGTTGGCAGATTGGTCCACTGAGCTGGAGTTGGGACCCAGTGACACTCCTATGATGAAGCTGGCACATGAGATTGTGGGACTATACAAAGATGTTTACTACGGTCGTTGGCGTGCGGAGGCAAACAGGGTTGCAGCAGAGAGATCATTGGCAGCTGAGACTGAGGCTAGACAAAAGCTAGCCACCGACTTGGCCGACCAGCAGGCAGCATGGGCCGCAGAGCGGGTAGCACTACTGGCAGATTTGGCAACAGCAGTGCAGGAGAGGGATGTGGCTAAGCAAGGTATGGAGGCAGTGGTTCGAGATAAGGATGCGGCTGAGCACGAGATGCAGTTAGCTAGGACGCAGGCTATGGATGCGGCACTTCTTCTAAAGGAGGCCGTCGAAGTTAATTCTCAGCTTCAGACAGATCTCCGCATCAGGACAGAGCAGGTGTATGAATTACGTCGCCTGCAGCACACTTCTGGGACGCCCCCTTCTCTCTAGTTTCTTCTGTGGTCTGTAAGTTGTCTCCTAATTCTATTAGTCGTCAGGAGACGACTGTTTTTTTGGGGGGGATGGTGTTAGCCAACTGGATGGTTCCGGCGGTATTTTGTATTCTGTAGCCGACGGTCCGGCGGTGTTCCTGTATTCTGTAGTTGACGGTTTGGCGATAAATAGTTTGTAGCGGATAGAATAATTGTGGCCGATGGACTCCTTTGGGAAAGTTCGGCGATAGTATTTATATCCCGTCTGGGATCATTGTAAAGCATCAATCAATCATCTACTATTGCGAATATAATTTTGCTGTTCTTGTTCATTGTCTCTATGCGTTCATTTTCTTTACCACTACGGTAAACAATTCCCTCCTCCTTGCCATCTTTTTGTGATTGAATCAGCATTTCGTGGGTTGAATACTCCAACAAATGCTCTTTAGTTCCACAGTTTAGTGCCCCAAGATCAACTTTGGTAACTTCAAAGTGACCAACATTTAAATCAGTGGAACCTTCTTTTGGCTTGTAAAGAGCGACTTTTGCAATGACTCCTCCTGTCTTAGAATCTGTGACCACATGTGTTGCATTCTTCATTTTCTTTGGCTTCGGAGTCTTGGAACTATGCTTACTAACAATGTCCTGAATGGGCACCACTATAGGAACCAAGCTTTGTTTCTTGCCGACTAAACTAGTAAGCCAATTAGGAATTGATGACGATGACTCGGCTTTACCTAAATCTTTCATGGGTTGTTAATTCACTCACCACCTGAGTAGCATTATCCATAGCTGCTTGAACCTACTGATCACTATCCATAGATTCTGTACTCTATTCTTTATCCAAGTTCACTTTAACATCTTCTTGAGTAGCCATCCTGCCCTGTTTATCAGATTTGGTCTTCAACCTGGTTCTTTGCACAATGGGTTGGCTTTCACTAATTAAAGATTGATTGGTTCAAGCCCCTTTATCACCTGCACGATTAATGGAAACAAAAATATTAGCAATTGGGGGAGACTATACACCTTGATTCTATTCTTCTGATTGAATTTGGACCGTTCCCTTTTTTTCTTTTGTTTCAACATGCTTTTGTGCATTCAATAATTGCATTAGTTCTTTGGACTATGTCATCTTCCTCGGTTTGAGACCAATCAAGGGTAGGTAGGACAACTTTTGTTTGGGTCAAGAACTTGGGTTCAATCACCTCTAAACCATCATCTTGAATTCCTTTTATATTTAACTTCAGTTGGAAAGTGGTGATACGTGATACCAATAATCTAGAATGATCTCTTTTAAAAACTTCTCTTTCATTTGCACAATCTTCCCAGTAATCTTCGATATTGGTAACGACACAATCCAGTCTTCCAACTCCAATGCTGTTCTTCCAAACCCTTTGCTATCAAAACCTTTCCTCTCCTTATAGATCTTGAGGTCAAAATTACAAATATCGCAACCAATACTAACACCATGATTTCAAAAGATAGTTTACCAAGTTTAATAGGAAAGGCATTGTTCCACTTATCTTTAGGACGAAATTTCTTAATCACAACAGCCAGCTGTCTACAGACTTCAACAAATATGAAACAATCTAAGGCAAACCTAGGTAGCTTCATGGGTTCATCAAAACCCCCTATCCTGATATAAGCAAAATTAGGAAATTGGATAAACACACTACACTACCATAAGTCTGCACTAACTGTTGAGCTTCAATTGACATTCTTTGTTCAGACATCCCTTCCAGTTCAAAACATAATTTGCCCATGAAAACATCATGAACCTTCCTATAGTTTGCTAAAGTACGATTCTTTTGTAACAGGGGACAATAATTATAGATGGTGATACTATTGTCAAAAGGAGGCAGGGGTGAGAGGTCTTGTGTACAGACCATTCAATACATGAGATACAAGGACATGAAGAAATCCTTTTTAATGGTTTGAGTCGATTTTTGTTGTGATCTCATTGAACTAGCAATCATCTCAGGCCAGTCTAGGCATTGCACACCTTCTAGTATTATCTCTATATAATACAACATCCAATCCTCCCAAAGGTAAGCATCTGATGAACCTCTAACCCTGTGTAATAGAACTACTAGGTCATGTATGCAGGGCTTCATATGATCTTTGTTTAGGCTCATAGAAAAACACAAACCACCCTTATAATTCTTTATGGTCCAATGCCCTGCAATTATGTTGTGTTGTTTATCAGGATCTTCCTTGAATTTAGCAAGAGATTGAGTTGGGGAAAAATCTGAGAATGGTTTATCAGGCATTTAAAAGATAGACATTATATTCTCCTGGGTGACTGCAAGCAAAACCTTCCCATCATCTTTCCTAAAGCACTTAGTCCTAATATCATAATGATTTACGCACTCCTGTATAAGTTCAGGACTTATTGCGGTAGGAGGAAAAGTGGTGGTCATTATCAAACCACTATTAAGAATTTCAGTCACACTGGGCTCATCTAGTTCATCCAATAATCTATTAGGAATGGACTCAACATTTACCCCTCTCAAATCTGTATCCGTAAGTATAGGTCTCTTGCAATTCATACTAGTACTGTTACCAAAGAAATGGAGAGATGATTTCATACTTCCCTAACACCAATGTGATCACAAACACCCAAACTCTACACAATGGAAAGCTTGCAGAGAAAAAGAAACTGAGTGAAATGGCAAAGATTACCTTGAATTGAGAGTAAAAACACCAACAAACTCCTTGAACTTCCTGGACTTCATCTCCGCTGCAAGTACTATAATAAATTTTAAACTTACCCTTTTCAAGAAAAGAATTTTAAATGATGAAGGCGTTTAGAACAAATTTCGAGACATACATTTAGAAAGATTTGCATGTAATAAGTACTGTTCGATTCAACAGTCCACGGTAAGTTTAATTAATAATGTTTTATCAATTTTCACAAACCTTATTACATTATAATGACTTCTGCATGTGACAACCTCTCTTTATACCTTATATTGTCTGCCGCGTACTTTCTTGTGTAACTTCAACATTTAATGATTGTTGTACATGACGTGTTTAGAAAGATTGCCTTTTATTTTGGTGCCACCTCAGCCATACCATACCCCACAACGAAGATCTTACCCTGTCGGAGTCATTATGAATCTTACTTAGCGGACGATAAAATACGTCGTCACATGTCAGTGTTGGGTCTTGCTACCAACTCGATATGGACTGTATGTATTGTTGCACTGGTTTGAGCCAAGATTTAAAGTGGTTTAGAAGTTCATAAAGGTTCGAGAGTTCAACTATTTTGTACTCAAAGGACTTTGACTAACTTGAACCCGACTTAAGACTTAAATTTGACAACACAAATGAACACGACCATGATGACCTCAAAGGGGATAATTAACCGACCAAAGACCCAAGACTTAAGAATTTGGAAATTGAACAAAGTTCAAAGCCGATAGTTCAAGATTGAATTTGAAACACAAACACTAGGTGACTCTGAAAAATACTAGGACTAACAGAGTCATAGAAGTGGAGAAAGCAGTAGAACAAAACTCTCACCTAGCTAAGAGATATAATAGAACAACCAAACTCTTTTCCCACTAAGGCCTTAAATTTCTATAAATAGAGTAAACACCTTTGATTTCTCATTAAGAAAGTACACCCACATTTTTCTACTGAAATCATCAACAAGAAGTAAGAAATACCTACACCTAAGAACAAAAGGAGTATTCATTGGACAACATACATTAGCATGGACGAACTATAGCATCTTAGAGGCTTGCCATGACTCACCATCTTTGAATGACATCCTGTCCTACTTTCTAGTCTGACGAGCTCCACAAACGCACTGATTCTGAGTTTGAATTTCGGGTAGGCCAAGTACTAAGTCATCTCGAACAAGCTGAGCAAGATAGTGAATGTTCAGGTGACCACATTGCTGATGCCAGAGACTGTTGATAGATGTTGATTTTGCTGCAAAAAGATGCTCAAGAGAATCACTTGTATCCACAAGTCTATATAGACCATGATCCTTAATTCTAACACCAACAATAGTGTGTTTCACACGATCAACAATTGAGCACTTGTGTGTACTAAATTCCACATCAAGTTGAGGAGAATGTTGCATGATCTGACTCACTAAGAGTAGGTTAAGTTCCATGCCAGGAGCATAGTATACATTGAGGAAAATGAGATTCCTCCCACCAGGCTGTATTTGTATGTTGCCCTTTCCGACAATAGTATACTCTTCACCTCCTGCAAATATAACTAAATTTGCAAAGGGAGAAAAATCTATAAACCAATCACGCTTGTGAGTGAAATGCTAAGAAGCACAAGAATCTATCAACCAAGCAAAAGATTTCACATGGCCTGCAAGTCTTTTAGCCATGAAGGTGTAAAAGGAAGACTCTTTCTACTTTGTGTTCTCAACAACATTGGCTTTAGGCTGAGACACTCCCTTCTTTCGCTGTTCAAAAGTCAACCAATTGTGATAATCCTTGAGAAAATGTCCATATTTGTGATAGTAGTTACACTGCACCTTCTTCTTTGAACCATCTTGAGACTAATTAGAGTCCTTTTGCGGAGATGACTGAGACTGCTGAGGTTTTCCTTTATCTTTGTGGATGGATTTGGCTAAAAAAGCTTGTTTAGAGGAGGATGAGATGACATTGCTACCAAATTGTTGTTTCCAATGATCCTTCTATAGAAGTTTGGTGCATAACTTAGGAAATTTGAAATCAACATTAGTGGAAGTAATGTTGAGAGTCTCATTAAGTATTCATAAGATTTTGGTAGACTCTTCAAGGTGATTACTACCGAATCTTCTTCCTCCATTTTTTGACCAATGACATCGAGCTAATCTTGAATGTCCTTAATCTTTGCGAGATGCTCCTGTAAGGACATGTGTTCATCCATCATGATGGAGAGCAAGTGGCTCTTTAGAAAGAATGCTCAACTTTTGTTGGATGTCTCATGCAACTCATTTAGATGCTACTAGATGTTTGTTGTAGATTTGCCAGAAGGAATTTGAGGCAACTGGTCATCTATACTTTCCGATTCCGATCATCAAACTTGTTCATATTTGCTTGGGTTGTGGTAGGACGAGCCTTTGTGCCCAAAACAATTGTATCAAGGTGGCAATATTCAAAGATTGTCAACATGCACTGCTTACAGGTGTTAAATTTTTTGTTGTTGAATCTCTGATTGCCCTCCATGAAGATTGTCAATATGCACTGCTTACAGGTGTTAAATTTTATGTTGTTGAATCTCTGATAGCCCTCCAACATTAAGTTGGTCGATGATGCCATTTTGCATGTTTCCCAATGCATGTAAAATGAAAATAAATAAGAGGCAATAGCACAGATTCAAAAATACAAATCCCAATGCAAAAAATAGAAGCAAATGCAATTACAGACTTTAGAAAAATGATGAAATACGACTAACACGGATTTCAAGAAAATCTTCTGGCTGACTTAGAAAGATTCGTCGAAGACCCAGATGAGATCTAAAAAAACTTAGAAAGAATCTAAAATCAAAATAAAATAGCAATGATATGAAATTTGAGGCACGAAAAATGAGACAATTTTTTGATGATGATTTAGTTGAGATCTTGAAAAGCCCACTGAAAATCTATAATCAGATTTTGAATCCAGCATGAAAACCAAGAGTTTCAAGATAAAAACCCTAGTCGGTTGTCTTGAAGAAAATTGGTGGATTGCCAGCAACAAAATCCAAACAATGATGACAGAGATTAAAAAATGACACCAAAGAAGTTTGTTTTTAAGTAGATTGACCATAGAAAAAGAATGGTGGCTGAAGAAGCTCAGAGAACCATGAAAATTGTGTTTACAGAAAAAAGTGGCCATTGGTTTGTGTAGAAATGACCAAAGAATAGGTTGAAAGCTACAAGATCCCATTGAGATAAGACCTAAAATGACAAAAAAGGGGTCGTGGCCAAGAAAAAAGATTCAAACAATTCACATCTAAAGGAAAAAAGACTAGAAAATGGTCAAGAACAGTTGTGCATGATTTGCAAATGAAAAAGAAAAAACTGCAAATAATGAAGCCACAAATAGAGCCCCCAAAAAATGCCCTTATCGGTCGCTAGAAAAAATGGATAATTTTTCTAGCCTGTGATTTGCAGAGATACAACAAAAAATCCTAGTTGAGATTTTTGCAAACCAAATGCCTAACAGGCCCAAATTGAAGAAATTAATTTCAAAAAAATTTAATGCAAATAATTTGATAAAATAAATTATATATTTTTCAAAAAAAGTTAAAGCTCACTCTAATACCATATTACACAAATTCATTGGTAAAATATTTGATGTATTAACAAATGATTGAAGAGATCATTATAAAGAATTTTACAAATGTACAAAATAGGAAGTTTTTAATAGGAAACTTAAGATCTTATCTACAAATAATTAAATATAATACATGATTGACAATTAATGTAATAAAATAATAATACTTTAATAGCCCCAATGCTATTAATTATAATAATTCCTAATATTATGAAATCTAATTAATTGTTCTCCATAATGTTATTAATGAATATTATAAATTCCCTTTAATAAATCACAATGGATGGCGATAACATTTTAAAACTAACTGAAGGATAGGAAATGTGTCACACTCTTTCACAAGGAGGGATATACACTATTAAAATCTCTGATTGGACAAAGAAACAATTAGAATACCATTCAAAGGAAAGAGGGACCAAACAAGTTAAGTAGAAACACAATAAAATAAAATAAAACACTTATATGCATGTGGCAGAAAATAAAAAGAAAGGGAAGTATTTAGGCCTAAAGTAAGATAGCTTATCCCTATTCAAATCTCCCCTTACATATGCTAAAAGTGGAGAGTATAATAAAGTCAAGTAAAGTAGTATAATAAAGTCAAAGGTAACTAATTAAAGGTGGATATAACCGCTCAAGCTATATAAGGTATTTTTTATTTTTTAACTCATTCATATGAAAAATAGATAACATGATTATATATATATAGCATTTGAAATTTATATTCATCCAAAAATAATATTTAAAGGTTTATGTATATTCAAATATGGAAATTCACTTAATGATATTTAATAATTATTGGATTTTATATTTATTAATTAACAAGTAATGAATTAAAATTTATATGGTGCTAGTGTAGGGAGTGCCCCCATTTATATGAATGACTGTGCAATGCAAGTTTGGGGTCATCTTTAGATGAATGGCTAAGATGGGATAAATGGAACTGCATAATGCTAGTGCGGGAGGTTAGTACAATCCCCATATGAATGGCTAATAGTGCTAGTGCATGAGATTAGTATAACCGTATATGAATAGCTAGATGAGATTGTCATAATACTGCCAGAATATTATGATGAAAAAACATATGCATATGTGATAAGGCCTTGGATAGGGAATGTCCCTTCCTAGAAGAAACTTTAGAAAGTGCACTCCAAAGAAGACAATGGAATAATGTAGGGTTAGGAAACCTAATTTGGAGATGTCCTTAAGGTTTGGGGTTAGAATCGGGGTAGAATATTATAGTTAGACTTGTTATTGTTTAATTTTGAAATTTCTTTTTTAGGTGCTACTCCTCCAAAGTTAACACTAATAGTCGGGACATTACAATGGTATTAGAGCATGATCTTGCCATCATGTAGGGAAAAAAATAAATAAATGCAAACCCATTCTAAGGAATCTAAATATATATATATATATATATCACAAATAATGGGTCAATTATATAAATGACCTTGATTATACTCAAATAACCACCATCAGACAATATTGGTCAAAGAATCATTTCTCTAAAGATGAGAAGAAATAGTTCTTGAAGTTCAATTGACCATTTTAAAAGTGATGAGAATAATTTCACATCCATTCCTAATTCTACTTCCTCCTCATTCAAATGAGTCAAGTTATAGGGTCTTAGGAGGAGTTTTCATATGAATCTATTCCCCACCTCGAAATTGGATGCTAGGTATCCTCTTGGCATGACAATAAGACATGGAGACTTTTCCGAGGTGAGATTTGTGTTTTGTGTTCCCAAAAGATAGGTGTTTGGTTCTGTAAACAATGTAATATTTGTTTGTTTGTTTCAAAGTTGCATTCAAATATGGGTTGGAGATATGATGTCTTATAGGTTAAGGACAAAAAAAATTGGGAGAGGATTGTCACAACCCTCTATATAATTGATATTAATAACCAACATGATATTAATTAGTAATATTAAAAGGTCATAGAGACAATGATATAAATCACTATTATAAACAAAACAATATTAATTCAACACTAATAATAATATTCAATATATTATTAGGCAAGAGCCTACAACACAATGGTAACTTGTAAGCTTCTTATCTGGGAGGTCTTGGGTTCAAATCTATTTGAGCTTAACAAATAATAATAATAAATCTAGACTTCGGTCCATTACCTATCAAAAATAAATATTGAATATATTATTTATATTATAAATATAAAAAAAAGAAGGAATTATATTTTACAAATTAAGGGATGCCCTAATGTTATTAATTATAATAATTCATAACATTATAAAATCTAATTAACTGTTCTCCCTAATGTTATTAATTGAACATTATAAAATCCCTTTAATAAATCATAATGGACGACAATAATATTTTAAAAGTAACTGCAGGATAGGAAATGTCCTGCACCCTTTCATGAGGGATATAAAATATTAAAATACCTGATTGGTGTGAAAAACAATTAGATTACCATTCAAAGGAAAGAGGCACCAATCAAGTTAAGAAGAAAAACAATAAAATCAAAAGAATACTTATATGTGCATGGCAGCAAATAAAAAGAAAGGGAAGTATAAAGGCCTAAAGGAAGATAGCCTTATCCCTATTCAAATCTGCCCTTACATTACTAAAAGTAGAGAGTATACTAAAGTCAGGAAAGTAGTATAATAAAGTCAAAGGTAATTCATAAAAGGTGGACATAACTACTCACAAGATAGATAAGGTATTTTTTATTATTTAATTCATTCATATGAAAAATAGATATTATGATTATGAGATATGTGTGACAATATATATATATATATGAAAAATAGATATTATGATTATGAGATATGTGTGACAATACATATATATATATATATATATATATATGTATTGTCAAGCATATCTCATAATCATAATATCTATTTTTCATATGAATGAATTAAATAATAAAAAATACCTTATCTATCTTGTGAGTAGTTATATATATATATAGTATCCACCCTACCATTCACCCCCACCTCAAATAATATAATAGTAGGGTCCTTACCTTATAATAGTGGGGGTAAGGGCAGGGGTGGGCAATGAAACTTTCTATCTATAGTTGTTGGCTTGATTACTATAGCAACACTAGTGGATCGAGTTGTCTCATAATCCAGCAGCTTCTTGCAGAGACAAGCATTAGTTGCAATGGTAGCAACTCTTATGCATCGTTGCATATATAGTTGTTGATCCAGTTCCAACCACAGAGTAAGCACCACTAGCATGAGTATATTCCCCTACTCCACCAAACAAAAAAACCCCTCCATGAGCCTTAGCAATGTTGTTGATTAATTCCATAATCAACATTGTTACTTTCTATTTGCATTAGAAGCATATCACTTGATGGCAGGGCAATGCAGCTCAATTTAACAAGTCTTCCACTTATTTAATGGAATGGTTAAGAGAATATTCTTAGTTAAATTCTTCATTAGTAATTAATGGATACAATCCTTTTGGTATGCATTTGAAATCTATGTTCATTCAAAAACGATTTTTATAAGCTTTTATATATTAAATATGTTAGGATCAAGCAATACTGGTGGGTAGGGTGAATTAGTACCGCAACACTTTTGCACCAATTAGTAACTTCAAAACTTAACCATTAAAATCCACAAATAACACTACAAGAAAGTAAACCATAAAGCAATAAGGAACTCATAACCCCATGATTTGTTTTCGAGGAAACCTTGGCCAATGGAAAAACTTGGTGGGGATGGTACCCACAACAATGTACTAATCTGAAAATACTTTGTTAGGAGTATTTGACCCTATTAGGAGTCATTACATACATTTAGTTCATTAGTCCTTGTTAGAGGACTTGACCTTGTAATAGGCCTCAAACATATTAGGAGTTGCAATACCAAAAATGACTTTACTAACATCACAATGCCTGATTAGTCTACAATGTAGCTCGCATCTGCTTTGATCTATCATCAAGGCTCGCATCTGATCAAAATAGCATCGTAACATCATCACATAACATCAGTGTACATCATACAATGCTTGCGTACGAAATTTAACTTCACTTTATACCTTTCTCAATTGTTATTTCACTTGGCTCATCAATCTGTCTTCACAAAACGTGTGCACAATAACCAAAAATAATTATTAATCAATGCTATCAAAGGGTTAGCATCTAGGATGTCGTCCCTACAATGGCAAGTAATTGAATTGGAAAAACACTTTAATTCCTTAAGCCAAATTGTCCAATCTTCAAAATTGATTCTGAACAACTGCAATCACTGTCAGTTAACACATTTTCAATCCAAAACTTGTGCCAAACACTATCTGGCCATAGGCGAACATATCAGAAACATTTATGAACTTTGTACTATCATTATTCATCATTGTGGCTATTACTGATTACTATGCTATGCTCACTGACAAAAACAATCCGACTGTTCATTGTTTTTCTTCACAATAACACATTTTTCATTTGTAAACAAAATTTTAGCTACAGATAAAACTTCAATGGCACGCAGAACCTCGGTTGAAGCCTTGATGAGGGATAGAGCCTCGAAAACGAGCAACGTCTAAATGGCGACAAACGTAGTTATTGCGACTGATGCAACCACAATGATGGACACACAATGATGATGGAGACAACCATGACATCATTGATGGATACAACTACAGCGACAGATACACACTTGACGACAAATACAGACTTGATGTCGGTGCCAGACACAACGATGTTGACAGACGCAATGACAATGACGAACATGATGATGGACTTGGCAATAGACACGGTTGCAATGACGACAATGGACACAATGAAGATGACATACATGATGACGACAGCAGTGTCGGACATGGCAATGGACAAGGTGGCGGTGATGACAACGGACACAATGACGATGATGGATATGGAAACGGTGACAACGGACACAACGACAATGACAGACACGAACTTGACGATGAACATGGATTAGTGTTGGTGACGGACACGATGGCGATGGATACAAACTCGACGAGGGACACAAACTTGGCGTCGGTGATAAACATGAGTGGTAATGGACACAAACTCGACAATGGAGACAGACATGACGGTGATAGACATGACAACAGTGACAGATGCGAACTCAACGATGGACTCATCGCCAACAATGGACATGAACTTGACGTTGGTGATGGATATGATAGTGATGGACATGACAGTGAAGGGCACAAACTCGACGACGAACATAGACTCGGTGTCAGTGATGGACACGACAGTGACGGACAAGAACTCGACAACAAACATGGACTCGGCATTGGTGACAGGTACAACGGTGACAGATACGATGACGGTGACAAACACGAATTTGACGATAGACTTGTCGTTAGTGATGGACACGAACTTGACATTGGTGATGGACATGACGGCAACAGACACAACGACGGTGATAGACATACAACCTTAGTGACGGACAAGACCACGATGATGGACATAGCTTTGGTGATAGACACAAAGCCTCGACAATAGACTCAGCTTCTATGATGGACACAACTTCGGCAACTAATGGAACTTTCTTAATGGATAGTGCCTTGGTGACAGGCACAACCTCAGGCACAACTTCGGTGATGGGCACAACTTGATCTGTCCATGTCTTCACAAGATCCGTGTAAGCAACCTCTTCATTTTTTTGGTGTTCTCCCTATGTTGGTGTGGTAGAAAGATTTAGCAAATCCTCTTGGAGCGGCCCTGTAATCATGCCTTCATTCTCCTCATGTAAAGCATTGCCCTTATCATTGTCATCCATTTTCTCCCACTTGTGCAAATGAGATATTAGTTTTTCTTCACAACGTTGAAAACATTATTGACCAATCCATATGCTGCTATAGAGGGAATACATTCTAGATTACGAACAACCCATAACATAGATGTGATGGGTTGGGATATCTCATCCATCTCTTCAACGCATGAAATCATAAGACTCTCCATAGCAATTGGAATCTTAGTATCATGATCTTTCTTGATGGTCACCAAGAAGTGATGAAACATATCATGTACCAAATTTTGCAATTCAAGATCTAAGAGATTACTTACTTTGACATTTGCACAATTCTCCATTATTGTAAATCTCCTACCAAAAGGGTCACTACTGAAGTCATCAAGACTTTGAAAGTTGTCAACTATCAATTGCAAGATCTCTATCATGGTGTTATCATTGTATGGTGCTTTAGGAGCCAAAATTCTCAAGACCTCACTGAGACATGCTGCAACTGACAATCTTTTATCCTTGTCATGGTGTCTGAAAAGCTTGGGTTTACTTAAGGTATCCTTAATCGGCGAGAGGATTCTTTGTATAAATCTTGAAGGTAATTGGTCCACCTGACACAAACATACTTCCAATATATCTAATGGAAGATCAACACCCTCGCTGAGCTTTTTGCCAATCTTTTGTAGTGCCTTCAACCACCACTCTCCATCGCTGTTTGGCGCCATAGTGTGATCCAAATACCAAAATCTCTCAATCATCCCAGAAGGCTGGCAAGATCACTAGCTCTGATACCACTGAAAGGTTTCGTTGTAGAGTTTCCTTATGAAGTCTCATAGTATGCTTTAGGTAGTCTTGTTGTGTGCTTCAGGTAGTCTAGTTGTGTGCTTCAGGTAGTTCTTCCTCAGTGCTTCGGGTGGCCAATGCTCCCTCAGTGCTTTAGGTGGCCAGTGCTTCAAGTAATTCTCCCTTAGTGCTTCGGGTGGCTAGTGCTTAAGGTAGTTCTCACTTAGTGCTTCGGGTGGCCAGTGCTTCAGGTAGTTCTCCCTTAGTGCTTTGGGTGGCTAGTGCTTCAGGTTGTATGATATTATCTTGATGGTCATATGATAGAGTGTATGGCCGTACGGTGTAGGCCTGAAGGTGGTACGGTGTTCTCTTGAAGGTTGTATGGTAGTGTAACCAGCCATACGGTGGATGCTTGAAAGCTGTACGGTTCTCCCTTGGAGGCCGTATGGTAGTGTGGTGGTTGTACGGTGGAACACCACTATGGCCGTACAAGATGGAGGTGCAACGGCTGTATGATGTGGGGAGAAGACAAGCCGTACGGTATGATAGCAGTAGTACAGTTATGGAGTTGTCCAAGTCATACGGTTGCAGTACAGACGATGCACTTCGTGATGTGGGGGATGGATGATGTAGGGTAGAGGAGGAATGTTGAGTTATACAACCATAAATTTATAAATTCGAATTCATCAATAAACCAAACAAGAATGGAGATTGAACATGAATATCTTTCAATTAATATTTGCAATAAGATGGTGCTCTGATTTGCTAGATCCGAGCAAAGTATTACATGCAACAGAATAGGGTGAGGGTATCCCATTGAAACCGAACAAGCTAAGTAGGGAAGATCTTTCACTTCTAAAATGGTGAACAACAGGGAATCCCAACGAGAATTTGTAGTACAAAATCAATAATTAGAATGCATATCTACAACTACCTACAAGCCGTGCTTAAATGCCCGTCGGGAAAAACCTTCTTGAGGGTGTACAAAGATAGCCAACGACAACACTTACCAAAAAAAACTAAAATAAAAATAGGTCTGAGATATATTAAATCAATCGGAACCACAAATACAAATATTAACTTGGGCCCCATATTAATTAATTAAAGTAACTAATTAAAGGTCCTTATATTATTTAAATTCTGGGACCGGTTAATAAATTAATTTAATTAAAAAATTACATTAAAATTTGGGGACATGACACATTATCAAGTCTTGTGACTAAATGGATTAATTCCTTGGTGATCTTTACAGTTTTATCTCTAAGTCAAAAGAATTGGTCATGGATACGACTTAGAAGAATCTTAATCCACAAATTCCTCAAAATCTATTACATGAACAATGTCTAGGTTTTCTAGATGCTTGAACTCATCCTCAAATGATCTGTCACTGTTATAAATCTCACCCAAATCTTCCCAAACATCAGAATTTCCTATGACTCATATTTGCAATGAATGTAAGCCATAATATCCTCTACATGTAGGACTCCATTGGGGGTTTGTGAAAATGCACATTGAGGGTCATACTCCATAGACTTAAACAAACGTTTCTTGAATTGATACCTTGGTCTTTCATTGACATCATAAATTTGAGGTATCACCATGATTCATAAACTTAAATCAACTGATAAACACTTCTAAACAAAGCTCGCACAAGGATAAATACCTTTTAGTAGCGTCGATGTAGGGTTTGTTGCTAAATGCTTGGAATCCTTGCTCAAGCTGACAATTCACCTTCTGCACTGTTTTTGTAATCTCTAGCAACTTGAATAGTGAGAAATAAAATGAATTTAGCCATTAAATCATTGCACAAATTGACTGGCATAAATGAGTTAGGTCGCATTTATCATAAAGTTGATATACTTGATAGAACATGCTCAAACTCTTGGCAATCTCTCATACCATCACACAAACAACTGTGTACACAAATACTACATTCTTCAGGTCTAATATGCCTCATGCTAAAGCTCACATAGCTTAACACTACATTCTCGGGATCTCATCATTTTCTAATAAAGTGCTCCTCCTAAGACTATGGTAGCCAATTAGGTTGATGAGGAGGGTTTAGTGCTTGGCATTGATTCTCCCTTTTCTACTGCAACATTCTATTCTTTTTCTTTCCAAACATTGCCATTTCCATTGTTACTTTCCTTCACAAGTTGTGTTTATGTTCTCATAGCTGGTTTAATTAACATTGTTCTTCCTTCTTCCATTGTAATTGTTTGTTTGATATTAGGTGTTCTCATACCGTTCCCAAATCCATTGAATATGTAATATCTAGTTGTGCCCTAGATTATTACACTTATAACATGTAACAACAAAATTTCAATACCTTGGTCCATTTTGATTTATTTGTAGCCTGCAATCTCTAGCAATGTGTCCAAAGTTGTTGCACTTGTAACGTGTAGCACCCTTAGATATACCATTGTTGTTTCCCAAACGTCTTCTTGTATTAGCATTTGATCTTTCATTTTCTATCCCATTTGTTCTTTGATTAGTTCTTGCTACGCCCTTAATATTGGGTTATATAGGGTTATAAATAGTCAACTTGTGGCTATCTTAATCCTTAATTAAATCATGTTATCATTATTATACTATTATTTAGGTAGGTAGGTTGGCCTAAGTGTTATGTAGGGTTGTGTCTATTCAACCTAAGCATAATTAGGTATATATAGGAGGTTGCGAGTCTTATTTCAACATCATATGGTGAAGTGTGTTCTCATTGGAGATATTTGGAGGTTGCCCCCTTGAAGTGGCCTATTCCTCTCAGTTATTATCAAGTAATTATATAATATTTCATATTATTTCTTCTATTGTGCAAGTTATTTCATTACAAGTGATATCAGAGCATGATCTTGGCACCATAGATGCAAGATTTTTTCTCAACATTGGGGCAATTTTGGAAAGAGCATAACTTTCAGATTTTAGCAATTTTTTCAAAGATTTTTAAAGGGTTTTTAAAGACTATATTAAAGAAGTTGTAGTCCAAAATTCAGAGGAATTGGAGCAAATTTGAGCAGATTATTGCAGAATTACTATTTCTACACAATTTATTGAGATCTTCATATCTCTTACATCCTACTGAATTGGAGTATAACTTGTATTGGGTTTTTGAATACATATTAGAAGAGCCTAAATTTCAAATTGTGGAGAAATTGAAGAAAAAATAAGCAAGATATTGCAAAATTAGAAAAATTCTCTCTCAAGGGAGCAAATTTGCTAAAAAAAATTGGATTTTTTTTCCAAGTAAGGGTATCTTGGCCTTGGTAAGTTACAGTAAAAAAAATTTAAAAAAATTAGAGAATTTACATTTTATTTGTGTGATTTATTTCAAAAATATTGGTTTCCATCATTATGGAGCCTTCAACAAAAGGTAAAAAGAATGCTATCACACCGGGGAAATTCTTGGATCAAGATTGGGAAACAATAGAGGATAGTAATCCCATTGAGGAACTAAGTTCAAGGAAGAGGTTAAGAGGGATATGTGTGACCTACGAGGAGACATATCAGATATACGAGACATGTTAAGCACCTATATGAATGAAACAAGGAAGGAGCTCTAGAGCAATCAAGGTGAAACCTTTAAGTCGACTAATAATGACACAAATTTTATTAAACCTATGAGATCTAGTAATTTTTTTCCAAAGGTGGATATGCGCAAATTCGATGGCAAGGATCCTCTAACATGGATAAATCAAATGGAGAATTTTTTTGAAGTACATCAAATTCCATATGGACAAAAGGTCACGATGGCTTCCTTGTATCTAGAACTAGATCAATTCATTTGGTATTGTTGGCTTTGTATTCATAGGAGGAAAAAGGGTCTCACTGTATCATGGTCAATTTTTACAGAAGAACTCCAAGTAGAATATAGCAATAGTGCGATAGAAAACTTCTTTAACCAACTTCCTAAGCTTCAACAAACATGATCAGTTAAGGATTATATTCAAAAATTCCAAAATCTATCCTTAAAAGTGGATACAATTATAGAGGAGAACTTGAATGATTTATTCTTGGGTGGTCTCAAGGATCACATTCAACATGAGGTACACATGTTTTTCCCCAACTTAGTAAATGAGTCTTTTATATTGGCATGCAGGGTAGAGAAGTTCTTGATTCCTAAAAAGCAAGGGACTAATGTGACGAGAAAAAGGATATTCAATAGCTTCTCTTCCTCAACCTACTAGGTTGACTCCACAACAAATTGAGGAGAAAAGAGCAAAAGGGTTGTGTTTCAATTGTGATAGCAAATATAGTCGAGGACATAAATGTAGTGAAAAGAAATTGTTCTATATTGAAGGTCCAAGTGAGGAAGAATAAGATGAGCCCATATCAGATGAGGATAGGGAGTCAGGTGAGGAATCACATGATTCTTAACCAATCATTTCTTGTCATGCACTTTCAAGTTTCAGTGCACCACAAACCCTCAAGGTAGTGGGTTTCTTAAAGAAGTAGAAAGTAACAGTGTTGATCGATTTAGGTAGTACTCATAATTTCATCAACAAAAAGTTGGCAACTCTTCTAAATTGTTTTATATATCCAGCCCCAGAGTTTCAAGTCTTGATTGTAGACGGGGGTACAGTTAGTTGTTCAGGGAAGTGTCATAGCATCAAATTATCCATGGGAGATTATCAACTTGATACCACAATATATGCAATATCCATGGGTGCAGCAAATATTGTTTTGGGAGTACAACGACTTACTACATTGGGAACAATTGAGATGAACTTCCAAGAACTATTCATGCAATTTCAATCAAAAGGAAAGGTAGTGGAGCTAAGGGGATTGAAAGCAAAATCCCCACATATGGTAAGCTCTCCTCAAATGCAAAAGCTTCTTAAGAAAGGTGTGGATGGATTTGTGGCCTAGCTATGTTTATTAGAAGCTCTCAATCTAATGCTCTTACTCATCCAGATTAACAAGTAATAATTGATTGACACTCGGTGATTCTTGGAGATACGCCTAAAGGACTTCCTCCCAAGAGGGATCATGACCATGCCATACAACTAGTTCCAGGGAGTCGGCCACCAAACATCAGGCCTTATAGGTACCCACACATACAAAAAAGTGAGATAGAAAAATTGTTGAGGAAATGCTAGTGGCAGGAATTATTAGGCATAGCCAAAGTGCCTACTCCTCACCTGTTGTGTTGGTGCGTAAGGAGGAAACTTGGCGCATGTGTCCAGATCATAGAGTGCTCAACAAGTACACCATTAAAGATAAGTTTCCTATTCCAGTCATTGATGATCTTCTAGATGAATTAAATGAAGCTATGTATTTTACCAAGTTAGATCTTAGATCGGGTTATCACCAAATTCGGATTAAGGAGGAAGATATTTGTAAGACAACATTTTGAACTCATGAGGATCATTATGAATTTTTGGTGACGCCATTCAGTCTTACCAATGCACCGTCTACATTCCAAAGTTTGATGAATTCTATTTTTAAGAAGTTCTTGAGAAAGTTTGTGTTAGCATTTTTTGATGATATATTAATTTATAGCAAGACTTGGGAAGAACATTTGCAGCATGTAGATCAAGGAATACAATTACTCGAAGATCATCAACTCTATGCTAAGCCAGCCAAGTGTACTTTTGGTCTTGAGGAGGTGGAGTATTTGGAACACATAGTTTCACATGAAGGAGTAAAGGTGGACCCTAACAAAATTAAGGCTATCATGGAATGGCCTATTCCAAAAACTATTAAGAAGTTGAGGGGTTTCTTGGGATTGATAGGATACTATAGAAGATTTGTGAAGAATTATGGTCGTATAGCAGCAACCCTTACCACTCTATTGAAGAAGGATTCTTTTCATTGGAATGAATTTGCTAATGTATCATTTGAGCAATTGAAGAAGGCTATGTGTACAACTCCAGTGCTTGCCACTCAGACTTCACCAAGGAATTCATTGCGGAATGTGATGCTTCTAGAAATGGGATAGGAGCAGTTCTCATGCAAGAAGGTCGACCAATTGCTTTTGAGAGTTATCAATTAAAAGGTAAAAATCAACTCAAACCTATTTACGAGAAGGAAATGCTAGCAATTCTTCATGCAATTAAAAAATGGAGGCCTTATTTAATGGGTTGACACTTCAAGGTTAAGATAGATCATGATAGCCTAAAATATTTTTTGGAACAAAGATTATTGTTAGAAGAGCAACAAAAAATGGGTCACTAAGATGTTGGGATATGACTTTGAAATTGTATACAAGAAAGGGAAGAAAAATACTGTGGCTGATGCACTTTCCAGGAAGGATGAAAAAGATGAAGCCTTATTGTGTGCCCTTTCAATATTAGAAGAAAATTGGGTGGTAGAAGCCAAAGAAGAGTGGCAAAATGATGTTGCAACAAGTAATCTCATCTAGCAAATAAAAAGTGGCCCTAGTAGTTCAAATAAGTTTTGTTTAAAAGGGGATATTCTTTGGTATAAAGAGATCTTGTATCACTGCAAGAATTCCCACTCTTAAACACAAGATTCTCAAAGAACTACATGAGTCCCCAATTGGTGGTCATTCAAGATTTTTGAAGACATATCATCGGGTCAAGAAAGATTTTTTTTGGGAAGGGCTAAAAGGTGATTTTCAAAAATTTGTAGCTAAATGTTTGGTTTGTCAAAGAAATAAGGGGAAAACAATTAAGACAGTAGCTGTGCCCTAGATTATTACACGTATAACATGTAACAACAAAATTTCCATACCTTGGTCCATTCTGATTTATTTGTAGCCTGCAATCTCTAGCAATGTGTCCAAAGTTGTTGCACTTGTAACGTGTAGCACCCTTAGATATACCATTGTTGTTTCCCAAACGTCTTCTTGTATTAGCATTTGATCTTTCATTTTCTATCCCATTTGTTCTTTGAATAGATCTTGCTACGCCCTTAACATTGGATTATATAGGGTCATGAATAGTCAACTTGTGGCTATCTTAATCCTTAATTAAGTCATGTTATCATTATTATATCATTATTTAGGTAGGTAGGTCGGACTAGGTGTTATGTAGGGTTGTGTCTATTCAACCTAAGCATAATTAGGTATATATAGGAGGTTGTGAGTCTTATTTCAACATCATATGGTGAAGTGTGTTCTCATTGGAAATATTTGGAGGTTGCCCCCTCGAAGTGGCCTATTGCTCTCAGTTATTATCAAGTAATTATATAATATTTCATATTATTTCTTCTATTGTGTAAGTTATTTCATTACAGATCTAGCTTTGCATTCATTTGATTTATGTCCATGAAGCAAGCAATTGAAAAAATACCCAGTAAAAGGTTTAGCATTAGTGTTACCTACGCAATCTTTCTTCATGTGTCCATGTTTGTTGCATGCAAAACATCTTCCCTTGGCCTGCTCTTTTTGCTCTTTAGGTTCTTCATTTTGAGTTGTCTGATTAGGATCTTGCATAGACTTTTCTTCTATCTCTTTAGAACATTCATCATTATGATAGCCAATACCTCTCATATCTCCTTTAGGATTTTGTTGCACCAATTGCTCATCAAGTTTATCACTACATGAATATAGCTTCTCAAGATGTAATTTTGATTCGATAAGCCCATCCTTGACAATATTAGTATACTTCTCAAGTTATTGCTATTTTGTCTTTGAATCTTCTAGTTCAAATTTACCTTACCAAGCTGAGTGTTCAAACCTTTGCATTCACCTCTCTTGCTTTTGAGAACTGCTTCAAGTTTCTCTCTCAGTGATTCTTCAATCTCTTTGGTCATTTGAAGTGATGTGATCTCAAACTCATGCTTAAGTGTCTGATTCTCTTTTTTTAAGTTTTGTAATTAAATTTTATTCACCATTTGATTTAGGTTCCTTGATATGTTCAACAAGTTCTTTCCTCTTTATCCTTCAAATATCGATATGATCTTTTAGTTTCTTGATGTAATCTTGTGCATCCTTAAGCTTCAGTTTTGATCTTTCCTTCTCTTCATTTGCTCTATCCAAATCTTCAAGTTCTGCCTCAAAATTGCTTTGAAAACTACTTGTATCCATTAGGACTCTCCTCAAGCTGCAAGAATTCCTCTAAGGAACTAGGCTTCGAGACCAATTGTTAGGATGCAACAATACTGAGAGGTGGGGGGGAGGGGTTGAATCAGTATTGCAACACTTTTGCACCAATTAATAACTTCAAAACTTAACCACAAAAATCCACAAATAGCAATACAAGAGAGTAAGCCATAAAGCAATAAGAAACTCATAAACCCATGATTTGTTTTCGAGAAAATCCTAGCCAAGGGAAAACCCCAGTCTGGATGGTACCCACAACAATGTACTAATCTGAAAATACTTTAATAGGAGTTTTTGACCCTATTTTGAATCTACACCACTCTACTAGGTGGGTGTGGAATGATCCTAGAATACAAACGGGTCCCTTTTAGAATTTAATCTTGGTCAAATTAATCATATTTAATGGAGTCTTTGTCCCTAAGATGTAAGAATCATCACTTAATACGATTAGTAATTTCAGATAAGGTCAATAATTCTCTTCCATGTATCCAATCCTGTAGTGGATGGTAGATTTACTGCTGCTCGAGTTTGGCAATGATAAACATGGAACTCCCTCATATTTTCATCTATATTGGGATTCTCTTGCCCCAAAGCGATCAAATTATAAATATTTGGATTTGTCTGACCCCCTCAACATCTTTCGCACCATAACCCCTCTAAAGGCTCCAAAGTCTGGAATTTCATGCTAAATTGCAAAAATATTGTCTCTAGCAAGCTTTCTTGGGATATTGGTCAAGGCAACAAGGCCCCATTTTGGGATGATTCATGGGGGTGTTATTCTCCTCATGCCGAATCCATCTCTCCATATCAGAGAGACCCTCATAAACCTTTGGGGTCCCACCCTAACAATTACATGACGTTCCCTTCCAACAATCCTTGTTTTGAATGGGAGTGGAGGTCTTTGGAGTTTGGACAATACTCCTCTCCCCTTCTGAGAAAGAACTCCTCTCTGCCTTCGCATCTAGAACTATTACTCCCAAACTTTCTTGTGACCAACTAGTTTGGCTAGGCTTCAAATCTGGCTCTTACTCAGTTAAAATGGCTATGAAACTTTGGTTGCAAATCAGCATTGGCCATGTTCAGATCTTCCACTTCACCTTTGTTGGGACAAATTGTGTCCCAAAAGCAGGTACGTTCACCTGGGCTGCTCTCCAGAAATGTATTATCATGGTTGAATTGTTTAACTAATTAGGTTTCAAAGGTACCTCTCGTTGTGCCTTATGCGAATCCAACACCGAATCAGGAGACCATATTCTCCTACAGCGCCCCTTTGTGCAAAAAAGTTGGTTTTGGCTACTTCAAAAACTCCACCTTCAACTTGCACTTCCCGACAACCTTCTAGATTTCTTCAAAAGATGGCCTTTATTTGGCAAAAAAATTACCTTTTACCTTCTTTGTATCACCGCCCTTTCCATTATGATCTACGAAATATGAAAGGAAAGAAATCAAATTTCAAAATCCTAAAATGTATGAAGCCAAATTAATCAATAAAATCAAAGCTAGCCTCATTGAGGTCACGAATAATAGGTTAAGAATTCTTAACTGTAGCAACTTAATATTTTCCCTTTGGGATAATGAGATTAGTAACAAATGGCCCAACCTCATTCTCGTCCCTCTTTTCGGTAAAGGAGGGAAAGATACTTCCCTTATCTAGACTAGCTTGCAAATGGACCCCTCCCCCTATTCAATGGTAGAAGCTTAACTTTGATGGGGTTTATCGGGAAAACCCAACTACAGTTGGCATCAGATGCATCATTAGAGACTGGAACAACAATACCTGTGACAAACTAGCTAAGCCCATTGGCTCGACCATAATAATATCGTAGAATTCAAAGCTTTATGTGAGGGTCTCCTTCTAGGCATCTCATTAGGCCTCAAACCCTTGATATAGAAGGAGACTTTCAAATTGTCATTAATGCTCTCAAAATTGGATCTACTCCGAATTGGCTCCTAAATTTTAAATTGCAAAGAGCAATCGGCCTTAATATATTTTTTGAGAAAATCAACTTCTCTCACATCTATCGAGAAGGTAACAAGGAGTGGATAGTTTAGCCAACTTTGGAGCAGACAACAATGTTATTTATCCCTCTTACCTCTCAATAATAATTCTCATCATTACCCTTTATCTATACATTAAGTTATATTGTAAATTTCTTCACCTCCTAACTAAGCCTGCTAATGATTGTAGTGGAACCTTAGCCCATAGTGATTTTATCTATCTCAGTTCCCCCCAAACTCAACTTATAAAACTAATTAACTAACTTATATGGCGAGATCTTTTTACTTAGGATGCATTTACCCATACGTTAGTATAAAGCCTTGGATTATAATATGTATAATTGTGGTCGTCAGCATATGCAACAACAAAATTCTGAAAATGTTTGTTGCTACAGGCATGCATAATATTGTCTATTTTCTTTATATTTGCCTATAGATAGATGTATCGGAAGTAAAGATACTTATATTCTCTTGTTATTTTCACCCAAAAACTCCTTGTCTCTGTTTATATCAATTAATAACAAACTTATGTATTAAACAACATATTTTTCCCATGAATATTACTTTTGAAGAAATGACAATCAACCCCTTCATTTCCTATTTACCCAGGAGGCATCTATCCCCATGCTGATATATAGCTATGAGTAATAGGATAGATATCTATGGACACACACGTACACAGCAGCAAGTCAAGATCAAATTTTCTCTGCTTATGTTTGTTGCTATAGAGATGTATAATACTACTCATATGCTCTATACCAGCTTATGGAGAGGTGTTCCCTAAGTAAAACCTTTTCCCTCTCCTTATTTCTCTTTTGGTTTTCGTTTGCAGTTTTTATCTTGCTCTTTAACTCTTGCTTTTATGTTGCCTTATGTTAGCTTGATTCTTGCATTTTTTTTATTGTATCCCTGTGTTTGCTTTTTCCCCCATTTCCTTTTCGTGTTTTTCCTTTCTTCGCCCCTCCTTCCTTTTTCTCTCACCACTCATTGGTTGAGGATCTTCTTCATCTCTTCTGCTTATTATTGTTTTGCCCCTCCCTTTTCCACCCTCTTCTATCATTTCTTTACCCTTCAGTTTAATCATTTCCATATTCGACTTTCCTTTAGTTATGCGTAGCTTAATCACTAGGTATGGCTTCTCTCACTCATTGGTAGTTAATCATTGCTCTTTCACCGTAAACTAGACCAGCCTTTGCATGATTTACGTTTGCTGTTCTAGAATTTTCTTTAGACTATATTTCTATCCTAATTTACAGGAAGCTTAACTAAAGCCATGGAGTTGAATATCAAAGTTTTTATTTCCAAGCTGTCTAGAGAAATGTCATATTGAGGTAGGGTCACTCCCGAGAGGTGGAATTGGCTATTGAAGTCAAAAGATGTCTTGGTAAGAAGGAGGTCATTAATGGTATGGGTGAAAAGCATTTCAACTATTAATTTACTCTCCGCACCAATGGAGATATTATCGGTATCCTCATTCCCTGTATGAGAATTGTAGGGCTTAACAAAGACAAAATCATTTTGTCATGAAGGAAATATTTGTCAACAAATATCTCAAAGGTTTAGAAAAAGCGGTCCATAGCATCGATCATATGAACCTCATCCCATGGCCAAAAGTATATATGAATATGGTTGTCGAGGAAATAGATGATTATAATGGGATAGCTTGTGGGCCCATCCTTATTGTCAAAGATTAGAATGTCTTTGACCTCCACTAGTTGGAGATCTAAAGGAGCTTTATTTTCCTTTCCGACTAGCTCAATCCTATTCCCACTGAGAAAACAGAGTGGTCTTTCGATTACTGTTCCCGTTTCTTTCAAAAATCTGGATATTGACGGGCTTCAAATCAAGATCCGAAACTCTTTCAAGAGGAAGAGTTCTGGGAAAAAGAATAGTACGTCTCCTACTCATATCTTCTTGTCTGACTCCAACGATAGTTCCAAAGAGGAACTTGTGCTTATCAGGCATATATAGGTCTTCATAGTATCTTAAATGATATTTTTAATGGCTTCGTGTATACAAGGGTATCCAGGTATAGTTGCCCTGTTTTATAGATGGATAAATGTCTTTCTCTAGTCTTAGTCTCTCGGTCTTATAGATAACCATGTCAATGTTTTTTTTTGTATAATTATGTATATATTAACCAAAGTAATGAGAATCGAAATCAAATAGGAATCGGCAAGGCTGAATCAAATCGCGAATCGACCATGAATCAGAATTGAATCGGCTACAAATCGGCAAATTTGAAAAACCATTAATATTTAGAGATTTTAACAATTTAAAACTTATTTCATACACCCTTTATTGAATGACTTAAACACACTATAACATCATGAAATAGAAGCTAACATACATAAAAATGGAACATAAATGATAAATCCATCACATAAGTAACTACGTTACACGTAAAATGTAAATTGTAGCTGAAGTAAAAATAGAATTCATTAGATCATAACAAGTCAAATCATAGAATGTATGTAAGATGAAGATCCATAAGACATCAAATCATAAATGCATGTAAGATGAAGAATTAAGAGTATTTGTAAATGTATGTCTATGAGTATTTGTAAATGTATGTCTATTAGTATATGTAAACGTATCCTTTTTTGGTGCTCTTCCTTCTTGTTGGTTGCAAACCTATGGTTTTTCTTTTCTCTTCTTCTCTCTCATTTTTCCCCTCTTCTACTCATGCTAAACAAATAGAAGGCCATTTAGGGTTAAAACAAAGAGGAAAGGCAAAAAAATAAAAAAATGTGTTTTTATTAAAATTTGACTTGACTTTTTCCCTACCTACATAGCTGATTTTTCGCGATTCACAGAGGGGATGTAATGTCCTATTCCCCTACGTGAGGATTTGATCAATTTGCAATTCAGTTTTCAGACCAAGGGAAGCAAAAATTGAAATGTTCGTACATTGCAGGAAGGTCTCTACATGTGCCACGCCAAGTTGGCAGGAAAGAGATAGAGGTCGTATGGTGTTTGGGAAGTCTGTAAGTTGAGCTCCAAAGGCCGTACAAAATGCAGCTGGGTGATGGTCATACGATGAGTGCTAAGGGAGTGTGAGCTGTATAGTAGAGGGGGTGTGGGTTGGACGTATGGTACAGGGCCGTACAGTAGGAAGGAGTGGGCCGCACGGTTGCTAGAGATGGTCGTACGGTTACGGGGGGTGAGCAGAATGGCTGCTGTACGATGAAGACAAGATGTAACAACCTACCTTGTTCTGTTATTTTTAATGTTTATTTCTTCCTGTAATTTTGTCAAACAATTGTCTTGCAACTAAATTTCTTATAGTTTTCAGCTTGATGTTGATCAATGGTTTCTCAAGATTGTTTGTGTTTCATATGAGATGCAAATAGGAGGCAACATAGAACCATATGCAACTAATAACAATGACCATTCATTTATTTCTTGTTTCAGATTATCAAGAAATTACAACTACCATAACAATCATATCTTCTCATTTACACTCAATACATTATATCAACTAAAAAGTTCAATGATGGTCCATACCCATTGCAATTACAACAGTGTTAATAGTTCTGAAATTGCTACAGTAACTTGCAGCTATAGTGATCCGGACTGTGACAGTAACTTGCTGCTACAGTAATTCGTTGCTACAGTACTGCGCTATAGTGATTCGAGTTGCTACAGTAACTTGCTGCTATAGTACCGCACTACAATGATTCGGGCTGCTACAGTAACTCGCTGCTACAGTGATTCAGACTGCTCCAGTAACTCACTGCTATAGTGATTCTGATTGTTACAGTAACTCGCTGCTACAGTGATTCCGACTGCTACAGTAACTTGCTGCTACAATGATTCCGACTGCTACAGTAACTCATTGCTACAGTACCCCGCGACAAGAACTTGCTGTTACCATGTTGAATCTCAAGACCATATCTTTCAATGGCGTCAAGATTTCCAGCTTGAAGGGACTTCGTCCTTCAAACTATTGAGATATAATCTCCAGAATATTACCCAACTTCTTTTGGTATTTCCAAACATGCTTAAAAGAAGCTCTTCCATTTCTTTTATAGTGTTCTCACAAGAGCTCCATCCTTCGTTTTCTCAATGTGGGATAAAACATAACTTCCTTTATGTAACTTATGTCTCCAATGTGTTATAAAACAAAGGGGACTCTTTTAATTTAAATATTTCCCACAAACTATAGTCTATGCATTAATAAAGTTAAATATTTAAATTTAACTTTATAAAATAGCTTTATCAATGCATAACAAATCTTATCAATGATAAACAAGTCTTCTTGTCGATTTTAAACAATTACCATCGATATACCATTGCCACTGGATGTCCGACCATGTTCAAGATGACTTACTATAAATAGTAAGTATGCCCAAAGTTGCCTCAGAACCCCTTAGAAAGACTTGCAACTGAAACTATCTAGGCCAAATGGCCTCTAAGCCCCTTTAATGTCCTAGTTAGCCTACGGGACCGTGGGGAAATAGGCTAACAACAACATCATGCTATGAATGCTAAAAAGGGGACATTACAGAAGATGGCTGTACAGAATGGTGAAAGGGTCAATGTACGATGATTTGTGCTAAGCCATGATGACGGATGGCGTGCAGATTGGAGGAAAAGAACTAAGTCCTGTAACCAAAACTTATAGATCCCAATTTATGAAATAAATCCAAACAATAATGGATATTTGAACACGGACAACCTTTAATTAATGTATGCCGAGAGATGATGCTCTGATTTGCCAGATCTGAGCGAAGTAATACAGGTGACAGAATAAGGTGAGGGTTGAATCCCATCGAAACCGAAAATAACCAAGTAGGGAAGATCTTTCACTTCTGAAATGGCAAACAACAGAGAATCCCCAACACAAATTCGCAATACAGAGAAAATAATCCAAGTTGCATACCCAAAGACTACCTACAAGTCGTGTTTAAATACTTGTCGGGGATAAATTTCCGAGGGTGTACAAAGATAGCCGACGGCAACACAAACTACAGAAACAAAACAAAAATGGGTCCGAGAAATATTAAATCAATTGGCCCATTAACAAAAGTTTTGATTAATAATTTATTTTATAACGGGAACATTACAGTCCTCTTGTACCAAATTTTGCTTGTCCTCAAGCAAATGCAATGCCGGGTGCTAAAGAATGTGCTCGCCCTCCCAAGTTGCGTTGTCCAACGGCAAGTGTTTCCAATGCACCAAATATTCCTTCACTGTGCGGTTTTGAAGAGTCTTCTCAAGTACTTCGATGATATCGACTGGTTCCAGAATGAGCTTTCCTTCTTCATTGTGCAGCAGAAGGTCTGTGGCTATCGTGACATCTTGCTCTACAACCTTCTTCAGGCATGAAACATGAAAGACATTATGGATACGGCTCCCCTCCGAAAGTTCCAGCTCGTAGGCGACTTTACCAATGTGACGAATTATGTGATAAGGGCCATAAAATCGTGGCTTCAATTTTTCTTTTCCCTTTTTCTTTAATGAGGATTGTTGATATGGCTGGAGCCTGAGATAAATCAAGTCTCCTACTTCGAAGCTCCTCTCCATTTTGTGTTTGTCGATGTACATCTTTTGTTGATTTTGTGCTTGTTGTAAGTTTTCCTTTAGGTATTTGAGGATGTCCTGTCCCTCTTGAAGCCAGTCCTTCGCCCTAGGTGCGCGATTGTCACCAAGAATTGTGTCAATGAAGGAAAGGGGTTCATACCCGTATAGAGCTTTGAATGGTGCCATTCCGATGGACATGTGCTATGTGGTATTGTAATAATATTCCCCTAGGTGTATCCATTTGACCCATGCCCGTTGTTGTGCCGAAACGTAGTTCCGAAGGCAACCTTTGAGCCACTTGTTCACAATCTCCATTTGTTCATCTATCTGAGGGTGGTAACTAGTACTTGGTGACAATTTTGTCCCTACCAATTGAAACAATTCTGTCCAGAAAACACTGATGAATTGCCTATTCCGATCACTGACAATGTTTTGGGGTAACCAGTGCAGACGAAAAACTTCTCTAAAGAATAGATGGACAACTTGTGCAGCTTGAAAATTTGAGGGGATAGCGAAGAAATGTGTGTACTTTGTCAATCTGTCAACCACCACAAAGATACAATCTTTTCCATTCAACTTGGGAAGTCCAATTATGAAATCCATCGAGATACTTTCCCATTAATGTTTTAGAATTGACAGAGGTTGCAGTAACCCGACAAGTAGAGTATGTTTGGATTTGTTCTGCTGGCAAACCGCACACTCTCTTACATATTGCAATATGTCTCTTTTAAGTCCTTTCCATGAAAACCTCTCCCTGAGACTTCTGTAAGTTTTGAGGAAGCCCGAGTGTCCTGGCAAGGGTGAGTAGTGTACTTCCTTCAAGATTTTCTGCTTCAACTTGGACTCTGGCACTAAAAATATTCGACTTTGATAGTAAATGATGTCATCCACCACTTTGTATCGATCATCCTGGGTGTTGCCATCCATTAGATCATAGGCAAATGTGTTTTTGGAACACTCTACCAACAAATGTGCCTTCCAGTCAGCTGAAATCTGGTTTAGTGAGTAGATGGTGGGTTTCCTAGACAAGGCATCTGTAACCACATTGTTCTTTCCTTTCACATATTCAATGTCAAAATCAAAAGCCTGAACCTTGCTTACCCATTTTTGTTGACTTTTGATCAAGTCTCGTTGCTCCAGAAAATATCTCAAACTATTGTGATCCGTACGAATGACAAATTTGGCACCCACCAGATGCTACTGAAACTTGGTTAGTGCATGTACGATGGCCAACATGTCTTTGTCGTAGATGGAATATAAGCGTTCTATTTACTTATGCTTCTTGCTCTCATAAGCTATGGGGTGTCTATCTTGCATCAGTACCACACCAATGCCTTCTCCGGATGTGTCATACTCCAAAATGAATGGAGTGAAATCAGGTAATGCAAGTATGACACAAGTGCTCATTGCCTCTTTTAGCTTATCAAAAGCGAGTTGTGCCTTTTCATTCCACTGAAAAAACACCTTCCTTGTCAGATCCATTAAGGGTGTGCTGAATTGAGAAATCCCTTTAACGAACCTCCGGTAATAACTACACAGTCCGACAAACCCTCGCAAATCCATGAGTGATTTTGGGGGAGGCCAATCGAGGATAGCCCGAATCTTCTCCTGATGACCTTGAACTCCATATTTACTGACAACATGCCCTAGGTACAATATTTTTATCATACCATATTCACACTTGGATTGCTTGGCGAACAAAGACCACTCCTTCATGATCCTTAGGACTTCATCTAGATGCTTCAGGTGCTCCTCCCATGTCCTGCTATAAATAAGATCATCAAAAAATACCGATAAGTACTTACGTAATTGTTTGTTGAAGATGCGATTTATGCATGATTGGAATGTAGTAGGTGCATTTGTTAATTCGAATGGCATGACCGAGAACTCATAATGCCCGTAGAGACAATGAAAGGCCGTCTTTTCCACGTCTTCCTCCCTCATGTGGATCTGATGGTATCCAGAATAGAGAGTCTATTTTCGAAAAGTAGATTGCGCCATGCAATTCATCCAACAACTCATCTATCCTTGGAATGGGATATCTATTCATTATTGTTTTTTTGTTCAACGCACAGTAGTCCACACACATGCACATCGTCTCATCTTTTTTGACCAATACCACTGATGATGCGAAAGGGCTAGAATTGGGACGGATCCATCTTTCTTTAGCAATTCCTAAATCGTCTTTTCGATCTCATCTTTGAATTTCTTGGGATGCCGGTATGGTGTGGTTATGACCGACTTGGCTCCTGCTTCCAACTAGATAGTATGTTTAAACCCTCAATGAGGTGGTATGCTAGGAGGAATGTCTATAAAGACTTTATCATGTTTGCTCAAAATATTCTGGAGATCATCCTCTTGGGGACATGTCCGTTGCCCTTTTATAGGTTCTGTGGAGATAAAACAATGCAGCCCAAGCAATGTCATTACGCCGAAAAATTGCCTCCATCCGATGCGCAAAAACTTCCTTTGGACCCTCATTTGCCATTCTGTGGAGAACAACCTTTTTCCCATTGACAACAAAAGTGAAATCCATCAGTTTGAAGCTCTGAGTGTATTAATCAAGTGTCTCCATCCACAGTATGCCCTAAATAACCTCCATGTCATCAAGGTCCACTATGAAGAAATCCTTGGCCACTGTGTGATTTGCCATTGTGATACTTAGTTGAGGAACAAGGTGTATACAGGGTAGAAGAGTCCCTCCGGCAACCTTGACCTAAAATCTTGCATGCGTCTCTGTATAGACCTCTTCGTTTCACTAGGAAATGAGTTTATAAAGTTCAAAGTGGCTCTGCTATCGAACATCACCATAACCCTTTGCCTTTGAAGGGTTCCCTGTACACGAAACACCGTACACCTCGGGCTACCGGCTAGGGCGATAGTTCCTCCGCGTTGTACCGATGCTGCAATTCTTTCTGTATGGTTCAAACTAGCCATGTTGGTATCGTCGTGATGTTGGTTGTCTTCAGAGGGTGTTTCTTCCTGTTCGTCCTCATCATTGGACACAACCTCAATGTAGTGGATCTTTCTTTTTCTGAGGCATTTGTGCCCGTGCTCCCATGGTCCTTTGTAGTTGAAACATAGTTTCTTCCTTTGGAACTCCTGTTTGGTAGTTTCGTTCAATGACGACTTCTTGGGTGGAGGTTTATTATCTTTGTCCCTCGAAAACACCAGCGGTTTGGAATGTAACTTCGCGAGGATGATGCCGATGATGTTGCCATGCTCCGTGCCTTCTTAATGGCCTTCGACATGGTGGCAAGATTGAACCCCTTTACCCAACCTTTCATTGGTTCTGTCAGTCCGTCCATGAAGAGCACTATCCGCCTTCTTTCAAAAATGTCTGTGACCAAAACAAAAATGTTTCTGAAATCCTGCAATGTATTGGTTGACCAATCCAGTTTGCCTCTACTATGCCAAATCTTTGAAATTGGGTTCCGGATCTTTACCATCAAATCGATCTATCAATCTCTCGGTGAATTCCGCATAAGTATTTATTTGATCATGCCCTAGTGTAATGGTGCCACGATGCCGCCATTCATGCGCTACTCCCTCCAAATGCAATGCCGCAAATTTAATTGCTTCTTCTTCTAACATGGAATTAAGCTGGAAGTAAGTATCGGCCTTCATTACCCACGCCTATGCAGATATGGATCCGGATCTGTCAAATGGAGGCAAATTTACCTTACTCAACTTCCTCCTGAGATCATCATTGAAATACTTTGTGTTTCCACCTCCTGAGTATCTCATTCTCAAATCTGCGTAATCTTTGTAGGATATATCTTCCTCAAAATTCACATTCTTCCAATCTTCCCTCAGCTGTTCTTGCATTTCTTCAAAGGTTAGTTGTTTCCCTCTGTGTGGTGGAAAAGATGGCATGGAAGGTCGAGAGCGTGCTGGATGAGGGTTTGCTTTACCTGATACTAAGTCTGCGTTGTGTCCATTTTGTTCACCAGATATTTTATTGTCTGCCAACTTCTTGAGAGTTTCTTCCATGAGTCGTTGAGTATCATTGATCTATGCCTGACTCCTCGCAAGCTCCCTCAGTAGTGCCACGAGTTCGACGACTGTGGGTTCCGGTTTAGTAGCCATTCTATCAATGGAACATGTTCTTCTCTTCCAGCTATAAACTGTCATTCACTGTGCACAAGCTGACAAGATTGAAGCTGTGATACCGCTGTAATGTCCCATCCCCTACGTGAAGATTTGATCAATTCGCAATTTAGTTTTCAGATCGAGGGAAGCAAAAATTGAAATGTTTGTACACTATAGGAAGGTCTGTACATGTGCCACGCCAAGTTGGGAGGGGAGAGACAGAGGTCGTACAGAGTTTGGGAAGTCCATACGTTGAGCTCTAGAGGCTGTACAAAATGTAGTTGGGTGATGGTTGTATGGTGAGTGCCAAGGGAGTGTGAGCCGTACGCTAGAGAGGGTGTGGGCTAGACATACGGTACAGGGCCGTACGATAGGAAGTAGTAGGTTGTACGATGGATAGAGAGGGTCGTACAGTTGCTAGAGAGGGTCATATGGTTACAGGGGGTGAGCAGAATGACTGCTGTATGGTGAAGACAAGAAGATGGCCGTACAGAATGGTGAAAGGGCCCATGTATGATGATTTGTGCTAAGCCATGGTGACAGATGGTGTACGGATTAGAGGAAAAGTACTAAGTCCTGTAACCAAAACTTATAGATCCCAATTTATGAGGTAAATCCAAACAATAATGGAAATTTGAATGCAAACAACCTTTAATTAATGTATGCCGAAAGATGCTGGTCTGATTTGCCAGATCCGAGCGAAGTAATACAGGCGACAGAATAGGGTGAGGGTTGAATCCCACCGAAACCGGAAATAACCAAGTAGGGAAGATCTTTCACTTCCGAAATGGCGAACAGTAGAGAATCCCCAACAGGAATTCGCAGTATAGAGAAAATAATCCAAGTTGTATACCCAAAGACTACCTACAAGCCGTGCTTAAATACCCATCAGGGAAAACTTTCCGAGGGTGTACAAAGATAGCCGACAGTGACACAAACTACGGAAACAAAACAAAAATGGGTCCGAGATATATTAAACCAATCGGCCCATTAACAAAATTTTTGATTAATGATTTATTTTATAACGGGAACATTACAGGGGATTCATGCAATTTTTTGCATCAAAATGCCATGAAATCGCTGAACTGGTTCACTAGTTCCCAAAAAATTGGGAACCATGGATCGAATCACCAAACCGGCGATTTCATGGTGATTCTCATTACTATGATATTAACAAACTCCCCTTCGCCTGTCGTCTCAAGTATTTAGAATTCCAAGACACTAATTTTCTCTATTGATACTTTAGACAATTTTATTGTTAATATACATATATGGTTATTATATGCACTGGACTACTAACTTGTTTAGATTCATTTCTTACCATTTTATGAGGAGACACTATACTTCTATTTCCTTTCTCTTCTTTCAAAGCACATGGGAATCATATCTTTATTTGATTATTTTTAGTTTCACTTCCTACTGATTATAAGTTGGTTAACAATCTTCTTCAAACCTAAATTTTTATAACTTCAACCTACATTACTATCTTGGCATGGTTGAATGTTTTTAGCTTATCGTATTATATTGTTAGATTTTTTGTTACTAAAAGCAATGATATGGCCCAACTATCGATTTAGCAAAGGGAACAGAAACATGAAGGACTAGTTATGCACCCAATGATAAGAAACATCTGCGAGGCCAGGTACAAACAAGCTTTGTTAAATTTAAGCTCTCTATCATTTAATTAGAATATTATTTCTTTGATTCTTACAAACATTAAAATTATAAGCATTACTTATTGCAAAGAGAACTCATCTTAAAATAAAAAGTCGCCCCAGTCTAGATAACACATAGGTATTATTTTATAATTTTTGCCCAACCAGCATTTTTCCTATTGAGAACTACTGGTTTTGGTACTTCTAGCTCGTCGCAGGATTTAGCATCTCTATTCTTGCAGGCAAAGAATGAGAGCACTTATTATTTCTTCATCCACCATTTGGCTATCCTTCTTCCAAATTTCAGTCTACCTACTTACTGTTCAGATCAATCCTTGCACACCATAGCAGCATCAAGGGATATCCCTTGCATTGTACTAAGTTGTATTTTGTAAATTAACAAAACTCAAACGCATGGTCCTACCATGCAATTAATCTTTGTATCACAAGGTATGCCCTTGTTTTTCTATCTACTCTTAGTTTAGGATCTTGGAGCTAGCACCGAAGGTTTTCTTCTCCTGGTTCTTTTCTGCCAGTATGCTCCCCTGAACCAGGAAATATGTAAACTTCATTATTATTAATACAGACTCGAGGCTTTATGCCGTTTGCTGATTATTTTTTTTTATCAACTATAAGAAATATTAATTATTTGATTGGTCAATTATATATTGATTGGTTGTGTTGATTATGTAATGTCCCAAGTCAGTTCCTAGAGGATCCAGGACTGATTTCTTCAATACTCAATGGCACAAATCTTCTTTCTATCAAACTTAGACCAAAACAAGCTGTAATAGTGGTGAACACAACATTAAGTATCTCTATAATTTGTTTCTTTTAAGGTCTTCCAATATGTATTCATATCTTCTTTCTTTGAATGTCTTATTTTGTTATTTATATGGTATAAATTTGAATTCCATTCTACTCTCTTCTTCTTGTTAAATTCATTCTATTCTTTCATATCCTCCTCTTTGATCCTCTTTATCACTTATTTAGATCTCAATATTCTTATCAATACTGAGTATTTTAAATATTACATATTCCCTTCCTTGCTGGTAAATGGATTATCTATATATTTAGATAATGTTATTAACTTCGATAACATCTTAATGTTAACATTCCTATCAATCAAGTTACTTGATTCTGTATGGTGCTGTAAGGATAATGTTTGAGTAGCAAATCGATTATGAAGTTTCTACCATCTTCAATTTCCTTGTAGTGGTATGCGGAAATCTATTTCATTTCTTTTTTCTCAATCCTTAGAAGCGTTAATTCTCTAATATTATATTACTAATACAACTGCATTACATCTAAGGTAGTTGATTCTTTCATGGGACACATTCCAAACTATATTGGCATGGTGATCTTCTATCACTATGATAACCATATGATTGTTGTGCTTGATGTCCCCTTCATAATTGCACTTGTCTCAATGCCAAATAAAGGTAAGAGTCCTTTTATCTGTTTGGTATTCCTTGTCTTTGATTCTCATATCCTTGATGTGACTTGGGCCCACCTATAAATAGGCTGACGTGACCCTTCTTAAATGTCCCGCCCCTCCATTCACGTGGCGTTTCCTTATGATGCCTATCGGTTGGGAAAATGCATAGTCTTTGTTTATAGTTAAACATATTTGGTGTTGAAATTATCAACCATAGAAAATGTTATTTATTTGATTATTGGAACCTTTTTAAGCCATAGTATTAATATTATTGACTATAGAAAATATTAATTATTTGATTAGTCAATTATATATTAATTGGTTATGTGTAGATTATTAATAATTTCGTTGTTAATCTTTTTATCTTATATTACAATATTGATTAATTTTCATAATTAACGATAATAGCACTATATTATTGCATGTATAAAATTTTGTATGCTTCTATGAACTCTGCCCAAATTTTCTAATAATGAAATATTCCCCATAAGGTGCCATGGTTTGCTTCAATCCAAGAAAGGAATGCCTATATTTTAAAATTCAAAAAAGATGTGTTATTTCAAATTCACTTGAAAATCATGTGAAGCACAAACAAAGGTTCAGCTGCTACCTGATTGCGATATGTGATGTAACCAAGGAAAAAATATACAAGCAAGAAAGGTAGGATCAATGGTGCTAGCAAGGAATATGTGAAGCCTAGAAGCCCAAAAAGGAGCACTTTTGGGACATCACGATGGTAGGGGAATGCTGGTGCGCAATCATCTTGTTCTGTACCACTGGAAAAATGCCTTTTGAAAAAGTCTACAATAAGTGGGAACAGCCGAGCAATTTCCAATGATAGACCAGTCCATCCAGAAGTTAAAACATAAGTGATGAAAAATGATGCCTGCATCAAAAAACAACACAAATCATTATGATAATCTCTCTTTCAGCTTCCCTGCATATCCAAGAACATTACAACTAACCACTAGGTTATACGATGCATTATATAGTACTACTATTAGTTGTCAAATGTCTAGAAAACCACAATGAAATAAATATCCCACAAAAGCATAATGAGTAAAACCTTAGAATGATCATGGCAATGATATATGTTCTGATACAAAGGCTGATGTGACATGAGGTAACATTAAAATTGGGAACTAGAAACCAGAAAGAACAGCCTAATAATTGCACAAAAAAAGAATGGAGAGACAAAATATCATCACAGCAGGCCAAAATGTTACATCGCAATGATATCAGGGTTTTAAAAGATTAACTGAAATTTGGTAAGTTAGAATGATATAAACAACCTCCAGAACCTTTAACTTCTATCCATATGTTCACAATATTCTTAACAAAAAGGCTTGTACAGTGCATTTAATAATTCATTATTCAATTCTACAACAACAAATGCCCTACAAGCTAACTGATATAACATTTGGTGCACAGTTTGTTATTTTTAGGCCTCTATACAATCACTAAGGCATCTTATGGTTATGGTTGATGGAATATATCAACTAAAGTTTTAGAGGATGAGTCCAGTCTTTAGCCCTAAAGTTAGACATAATGCACTTAAAATTTAATAACATGTCTATGGAGTAACATAGCTAGCTAATATCATGTATGAAAGGTAGTTAATGCTTTTAAGTGGTCTGATCTAAAGCTTTTGATCATTCTGACACTTAAATCATAAATCACAATCAAATTTTTTCTTCCTCCTATTTGATCAAATCTTCAAATCTTCATAGTTGTAATGGCCATTGTATGGAAAGGAAGCTGTTGCAATCAGATATGATCTTCACTAATAAATAATCCAGTTATTGAGACCACAAATAATCTCCACTAGCCCACTTGCACATTAGATTTGATTGTGAGATGCAGAGAAATTCCACGCTGTCCTCTTGATGGAAGCAATATTTTCAGCTATGGAGGGATGTGATTGCTTTTCTCAAGTGAAGCAAGTTGTCAGTCTACTGCATGAGAAGATGGCCTTCACCATTTTGCGATTTTCTAAAACCTACAATGTGGGTCAAGATACTTTAAGTAAATCTGACCTAGACACAGAAAGGGGAAAATCCTTCAAAATTCTCAAGAATCTAGATCAAAGTTAAGGAGATGTTTTCTGTTTAACAGAGCTGTACAAGAATCTACAGCTTGTTCTCATCTTTAAAATCTTTTCTTTTATGAATAATTTATCTCCTGTTATCTCAATCTGCCTTGAAAAGGTTCTTTTGAAATTGTATGAGAGGATTAATAGAGAAAGAATTGAATTATTTTGTTCATTCAATGCACTTCTTCTCTCGTTTGTCAAAGCAAATCATGAAATTTTCATTTTTTAGCATTTCATAAGAGATTTAACAGCTAGTTTCTTTACTTCTGGGTTTCATTTTGCGGTTCAGGGGATACTTTTGTCAATCAGAGAAACATGTGTTTAGGGAGCATTTGTGAGTTCGGATTTGAAAACTTATGAGTTGAAATAAACTAAAGAAGTATGCATATATAGTGGTGCAGATTTTTAAGAGTTCCCAATTTTATATTTTGCATTTGCATGCAAAAGTTTTGGTTCCTAATCCAGCAATCAAGGCCAGTGTGACTCAAAACAAGTGTAAGTGTTTTTATTTCTGTTAAAAACAATACAAATGGAATAGCGCATATGGTAGAGCCATTTTCAAATTGTAAGGGGAGACTCCAAGAAACCTAATTAAAACTAGAGTAATATTATAGAATGTCCACAAGCATGCACATTGCATATCTATACATGATATCAATGACAAATTTGCAGAAAAGTACAGTACTAATTAACTATGTTTATTTCCCAAATGCATGTGCTAGCTGTTAACATTCAAACCTAATTTTTTGACATAATAGGGAGTAAATCATCATGCATGAATGATAAACTCAACTTGGCTAACACAGTGACATTATTTGGATTTTGTAAAGAACCTCAACCAGTTTGAACTCCAACAAACAAGAAATAAATTCACTTTTGGGTGTTTGACATTTTGTTAAACACCTGGCATGAAACCTCTGATGTTAAAGTATAGTTCAGTCGGATAATATACTGAAAATACTTCAATGAACATATTTTCATTTATTATTTATTATTATTACACATCGGAAATATATTGCACAATAAAATATTGAAGATATATTGATTGGTATTATATCTATAATATTATAATTAATAATAAATATAATTTGACCAACTAATGTTGACCGACTGCCTTGCACATTAAATTGTCGTTGTGTGAAAGGCATCTTGTTGCCGACGTGGATCTACATTCATGACGAGTTGCATCCCTTCACAACGCAGCGAACGAATGTGACTCAGTCACGTCGTGTCTACTCTGACTTAGATATAAATGCACACTCGAACCTGCATTTAGGATATTCAAACACATCAATCAATCATATTTATATTCTTTGGCATTTAACCTGCTGCACACCGTTCTCTGAATCAACCGATCTGAGTTTGGTCTATTTCATCACCCACATCAAACGTAATACCCAACATGCAAGTGGCACATCTGCAACGTGCAACAGTATACGCATGTCTGCAAGAGACTGGTAAACACAATCTATACGAGTTCTGCTACATAGTGTTCAAGACTAACAATCGGTGATAATGTTTCATCTGCCACATTGTAAAAGGTTGAAAAATATATTCATAATATCTTGAATGCAAGATTATTTCAAAGGTTATAACTACATAGCTCGTATATATATTCATTATATAATCCAGTCCTAAACAAATAAGAACCTCTACAGACATTTATTGTATGATTCAGTACATTAATATTTGAATTTAAATCTGATCACAAAATCAACATGGTATCAGACTGGGTCTAAGAGACGATCCTGATCAGATTTATTTATCCAGTGCACTCAAAGATTCCTAAAACCCTACATCTGCCAAATTGGTAAACAGTATGAGACTAGAGGACAGATTCAAAGGTGACTCAAATTTTGCGGGATGGAAATTGCAAATGAGGTTAACTTCGAAGGAGAACGGTCTCAAACAATTCATTGAAAAATCTGACCAGCTACACAAAGGGAGTAATGAATTGGATAAATGGGAAAATGATAACACTAGAGCCATGAAATTAATCGTGGACGGTGTTAAGGATCATCTATTTCCCATCATCACATAGCTTGACACAGCGGATGAAATGTTCAAAGTTCTTGAAGAGGTGTTTGAGATTAACAATCCACCAAAATTATCACATTAAGAGATAAATTCTCCAACATCAAGATGAATAACAGAGAAACCATCGCTTCATATTTCATGAGGATAACAGAACTAAAGAACCAACTCTCTACAATTGGTCACATCTATGATGACAGAGAATTAACCATGATAGCACTAAAAGGACTGCCACCATCATGGAAAACTTTTAGATAAGGAGTATGGTCTCGATCCAAGCTTCCTAAACTTGCCCAACTAAAGCTTGACTGCTTACAAGAGGAGTGCTTACAAGAGGAGTGTATGTTAATGTCTCAAGATGACACTTCTAATCAAGGTGATATTCAAATTCTCACAACTCAAGTTGATAGAGGAAGAAACCTAAATTCAAAGGGAAAAGGAAACATATAGATTACTCTAAAATGAAGTGCTTTAGATGTGACAACTATGGTTTCTCAGGATTTCAATTCCCTGATAGACTGAAACATCAAGCATCCTTTGCCAAAGTCAGCAATTCAGATATAGATTCAAAGAGATATCCATTCTAAATAACTTCAAAATATCCATAACACGTGTGAAATATTGGATTAAGAGGGAGTTTTCTGTTTCCTTATCATCTTCATCAAACTGTAAAATAAATGTGAAACGCTTTCAACGTGAACTTGGCATGATTACAATTTCTGAGATGGAAAGCACATGAGGGGTATATTTGGGATGCACTATCACAATCCTTGAGTCAACAAATGAAGGATTTTTGCCATCTCAACAATTAGTTCGTAGTAAGAGCATTCACTCAAGTGGCTATGTTTGGGACAGATTAGCCCCAATATAGGGGCCTCCCAGCTTGCAAAAGTTATGTTCTGCAAGTTTTATCATACCACACAAGTACAGTGGAAGATCTTCCTGATATAGCGTAATCAAAACATCTTGATTGTGACTTCAATTGCAACCATGTTTTATATAGCATTTGAAAGTACTTGTCTTTAGCTGTTACTGCTTTGGGTCATTCCCTCACACTAGTGCTAGTCACACAGGAGGCAGGTCCTCTAAAAAACGAGAAATCGAGTATTGATGAAGCTCTTCTCTTGCACCCAATACCACTAATGCAAGGGGAGAAGATAGTGTGCATTATATGTGGGATCACTCCACATGCAAGCACACCAAACACGTAAGACAATGATTGTTCTTTTTTAAACCCAAATGAGAGATTTCTACGTTAAAAAAGACGCACGAAAGGGAAATGTTTGTGTTTTATTTAGCTTTTTTGACAAGTGATACACTTTTAGATGGTCTAGGAATCACGTGTTATGTCTGTGGGGTCTTTAGCAAGTGAAAGTGGCCTTCTTATGCAATGAGGTCATGCACAAACACAAAATTTTAGAGGATTAGCTCAAAAAACATCATATATGATTTTGTAAAATATATGTAAAGGCTTGTCTACTAAAGAACATATCAGATCCACCAAACAGAGGCATATCTAGTAAAAACCATAGAAAATCTGCCAAAACAAGGCGTATCTTCAGGATTATAGGGTGTATCTACAGAATTATATGGTGTATCTACCAAACTAGGTGGTGAATCTTAAAAATAAATAAATCCGCTAAAGTATGAAAACTTGCAGAAAACTCAAAAATTTCCTCCACAGATCTTAATGAGAAATAGTGGATGCGTTATGTCATATTCATCAAAATGGGAAGGCAAATCTTCCACTTAGCAAGATCTTTTTAGGTTTTTCTAGTCAATTCAAGGCACATATCCGCTAAAAGTCATGGAGTATCTGTTGAATTCATCAAACAACAAAGCGTATCTGCCAAACAACAGAGCTTATCTGCCAAACTGAAAAGCATATTCGCAAAATAGTAGATGAGTTTGATCTAGTTTTTTGGTGAATCCACTAAAGCAAATGAGTTTCCCAAGACGTATCCACAAATTGACATGCAAATCACTTTGAAATCTTCAAACTTAGAAAACACCAAATATTGTTAGTTTTGAACCGAGTATGCCAGAATGTGCATGATGAAAAGTGACTCAAAGGAATGCAAATAAGAAAAGAACTCAAATCAAGAATAACACTCAAGATTGGACAAAAGGGACTAAAAACACAAGAAGAAATGCAAACCCAAATAGAAAATCAATAGCCTCCTTGTTGCAACAAAATGTCCATGGTTGTCTGGTTGGATGTGTTCTCACTCAAGACTTCGATAGAATAACATCGCTTCAAGTGGAAAATGGGTGAGAGAGATTACAATAGAGAAGGGTTGAATTTATAGGGTTTGAGTGAGATGAATGAATGGTTGAGATTGATAGAAAAGATCAATGGTGGAAATGCTTTGAGAGGAATGAAAGGAATTAAAAATTCCTTAGGGGAACATGAAGAGACAAGCCCATGTGACCAAGTACATGGGTCCCTGTGCATGATGTGATGGAAGAGTTGACTTTGGGCTCCTAATCTTCGGGATTAGTAATGTGCAAATGATTACGGGGGTGATTAGAGAAAGTGGGAAAAGTAGGAGGATATGATGGCAGGAGAGAGAATGAGTAATTAAAAATTCTTAATTGCAAGTGGGAGGAAAGGAATTGATTAAGTAAATAATGCCATTTATTCTATCAAATGGAGGATTAAATGATGCAAGTGCATGAATTAGAAATATGCAAGTGGATGAAGGATGTTTGGCTTTTTGAAATTCAAAATAAAGGAAAGATGATTTAGATAAGCACATGAATGTATTAATTAAATTAAAGTGGGTGACACTATAGGTATATTAAGTAATTCACTTAGGACTATAGACGAAAGGAGAGATTTATTAAATAGATGAATTACTAAATAAATATGTTGCCTTTACAAGAAGGGTTATTATGATTCAATTTGATCAACTATTAATAATAGGGTTTAGGTGTCTACAAAGGGAAAAAGAAGAAAGCTCAGAGACAGGCAGTGACATGGACGGAGAACTTGTAGAACTCATTAAAAAATTCAAAAAGGGTTTTGGAAAATACAAAGGGAAGCTACCCTTCAAATGCTTCAACTACAAGAAGATTGGGCACTTAAAAGAAGAATAAAGTATAGTCTTCACACAAACAGCGAAGCTTCTCAAATAAGAAGAAAAGTTTGTGCATTAAAAGAAGAGAATTCAAAATCAGAAGACAGTAGTGAATCTGACAGTGAGGTATTATTCATAACAATTGGTTAAACTAATCTAAGTGATGAAGATGATGTTGAAGAAGGTGACATAAATCTTGACGGAGAACTATTGTGCACTTCACAAAAAATCAAAAGGTTGATGAAAGAAAACACATTAACTATAAACGAAACTGATCCCCTGAAAGTGCTATTTGAAGAAAGATACTTGATGATCATCAGTCTAAAGATTGAGATTGAAGAAGGAAAAAAACAAGCTAAGACATTTAATTGTGAACTTCTTTTAAGATCAGAAATTTGCCTAAACTTAGAAAGTGATAGTTAATCTGTGAAATGAACTTAAATAATAAAAAATGGTTTATTAAAATAAATTAAGTTTAAGAAAATAAATTAAGTTTAAGAAGAGTTCAGATCTGCTTGATGAGATGTTGGCCAAACATAGGTTAGGTAATGGTAAATCTGGTTTGGGCATTGACAAAGGTCAAAATTCTGGTAATGTTTTCAGTTGTTCAGAGACAAAGGGGATTCACAATGGCATCCTCCCACAAGCAGAATGATGGTAAATAGGCTTTATTCTTTCTATGATATTGTTATCTATGTAATTGTTTTGGTCATAAGGCAATAGATTGTAGGGCTGTACCAAGAAGGATCATCAGTTTTGTCAGTCATTTTTTAATTTCTTGAAGGATTTTGGTATGATATGTTTTAATTGACCGAATGCCGGCCATATGCAAGGAATTGTCATTTGAGGCTTGCAAGAAAGAAAAGGTCTAAGAACAGATTCTTCAAAAAAGAGACAGAAAGTTCGGAAGAAGAAAGATGGAAAGAAGTCAAAAAAGTCCATGATTGCTCAGATTGCTCCTAATGCGAATAGAGAGGACCTTCGGATCATATGCAGTGGTTGCTCAAATCATATGACAGGTGATAAGAGTAAGTTCACTACCTTTTACTGATTGGAACAGTGGTATAGTGAAATTTCACTTCATATTGTGATGATTCTTTTTTTCTCCCACTTCATATTTTAGGTTTGCTCCAAGGAATAAGTCTTCATGTGTGCAAAAAGAGTCAACTTAACAAAAAATTAAAAATAATAACCTTGCCATTTGTACCCCTTATTGAAAAATCATTCTCCAAGCTTAACAAAAATCAACATAATCAGTATTTTTTGGGGATGCAAGATTGCTTACAACCTGGAAGCTCCAACATCACAAACAAAAATTAGCCTGTATAGATGGAAACTGAGAGTCTGCAATTTTGATATCCAGTGAAAATTTTACCCTCCAAGCAAATGCTCTCTCAAGAATTAACATATTTTCTGTATTTTGAGTAATGAAACAGACAGTAAGAGTGTTATATTTCTTGATGTTAATGGCATCATATCAGAGTCAAAGGCAAAAAATGTAGATTAGAATGAAAAAATTGCAATAAAAGGTGGCAACAGATTAAAGCCAATATTTAAATATCTTGTTTGTTTTTTGCGAATTATGCTAATTTATGTGTCATATCAATAATAACAAAAACAAATAAATTTGAAAATTTCTTTAAAATGAATGCAAATACAAATGTCTCTCATCAAATTCAACAAGTTGCAAATATAATACTATTAACATAATATTTTAATCCAACTTTGATGCATGTATGTATAATGAGATTAGAAAATAATAAGAAAAGAATGTCTGTGGATAAAAATGTCTTTCTTCCAGAAAACGTGTAAAACTATAGTTTAATTTATCTTATGGAGTTTTAAAACCGATTCTTTATCCTCACTCGGGTAGCAGCAGAAGGATATTATAGCATTAGACCTACTCGATGTCAGTTCACTCTCCTGTGTCAGTATAACCGAAGTTTAGATATGGTTATGCTGCGAACTTTTAATGATAATTGAAATGTAGGTTTAGTGTTATAGGTCTACTAAGACTATTTTCAATAATTCTGAACATCGATACTTAATTTAAGGACATTTCCAATATAATTCTGAACATCATGTCATTTGGCTCTTGGCCTCTTTGCATTACCTTAGATTCAAGTATTATCTGTATCAAACATGAGATAAGTTTGGCAGGGGATGATAAGTCTCGCCTTCTTTTAATACTGATTGCAGATTTATTATAAAATATGAGCTAAAATACAATAAAATATGTGGCAACTTAATGACTATCATTCAAAGTACATACTTAAACCAGTTGAGAACAACATCAGTAACTTTCTAAATTTAAGAAATACCAATGAATTTAGATGCCTACTCTGTATTGACTCTTGGTACCAACTTTGTATTCTCTCTTTCTCAATCAAGGTTGTAATTTTTGACATTTGTTTTGATTTTTCCTCCTCCTGTTTCTGGATTAACAATTAATATCGTTTTGTGGTTAGTTTGTGGCATTTTTCTGTATGAAACAGGACTCTTTCTCTCCAACTCAAGTCTGCATTCCTCAGAGATTGGAAGGGTCTCTTTCATAATTCAATCAGATTTATTAAGTACACAGGAAATTATGTAACTCTGATCAGATTCTCACTGGGGTATGCCCTTTTTATTTTTGTATAATACAGGACTTCGGTCCCAGGCTAGACTGGAGGTTTTCTTCTCCGTTCTTTCCTATCAGTGCCCGTCAAAATGGAGATTCTTGTAAAAACTTATTTTTTTCATTAATATAATACAAGGCTTCGGCTGTTTACCGATTAAAAAAAAAAAAAAAACTATAGTTTAATTTAAAGCAAACTCTCCATCCAAGCAATCTTTAATCAATTCTATGTTATAACAAGGTCAAACAAACAATTCTTGAACTGAAACAAACTCGGTCACTTCCATCTCTAAATTCCCTCTGATGAATATTTGATGGCTAATGGAATTTATGGATTGAACAAGTTATCACAATTAAAATGTACCAAGTTTCTTACCTGTCCAGGAACAACAATTGCAAGTTGCCGAGGTATATCTTTTGGATTGGACAAGAAATTATCAATTTGGCTGATAGCTGATCCTGATAATACTGTTGCGAAGAAGACATTCCATATTGTGAAGTACAATACATTCATGCATGCACTCTTCATCATGCCACTATTAGATACAGATCCTTCAATGGCTGCGAATAATATCATTGTTGGAGGAACAAAGAACATAAACAGTTGTAAAATCAAACTTGGAAGATAACCTGTTATAACTTGACTAACAATTTTTCTGCACAGAGAAAAAATGAACAAATGGTAAACGGTCAGTGCAACCTAGAAAACAATTTTTGTTACTAAAATCATCTTCTTACAAGACATTAGATGTATGGCAATACTTATAAAAATTCAACTATTGGGCTTAACCAAAATTGGTAATTGACACCTTCCTTGAAAAAAAGGATAAAAATTCTTAAGGAGACTGAAAATTTTAATGGATTTATATCCTATAACAGGTAAGCCTGTATGCAAATGCAGAAAAGATAGAAAATTGCAACCATAAAAGGATTCAATGAAATAATTAACACCAAAGAAATGAACTAAAATATAACTGTTAACATTTATCTCTGCATCTCTCAATGCAAAAAAAATTAGACCCCCCATGCAGTACATGTAATGTACCCATTCTTAAATAAGATTTAATAATAAATAATAAAGATAATCAAATAAATAATAATAAATTAACAATAAATAATATGTATTCTAATCATTACAATATAATTAAGTGATATTATAAATAAATTTAAATATTCATATTCTAAAACTGAAATAGGCAAATAAGTAATATCTAATTAAAGTTTAAACTTAGAAAGGAATTTATATATGACAGAATAGCTAATGCACAAACGATCATGAGGAGTTGACCATTCAAAAACAATGCAGAACCTCAAAGACATAAAAAACTATGATATCATCGCTTACATAATAATCCAAGAAAGTCTTGACGGGTGAATATGGTCAATGTGGGAATTTCTACTTATCACTTGACCCAAATCACGATTTCTTATCAGAAAATGAAATCGCATTCCATAGGCAAGCTTGGGAGAGTATTATCAGGAGCAACCCTTTAATCTATAGCTATTTAAGAAACTACGTTGCCTGCAAGCATATTGAACGGGTCACTTCCATTCATTACACAAAGGAGTCGTATCGGGTCATATTCTTCAGATCAACGACTCATGCATGACAGCTCCCATATCAATCAATATACAAACGAAAGACTAATATATTGGTCAAGATATAAATTCAATTGTAAATAACTTACTCAGTGATTTAATAGAACAAAGGGGTGATTCAAAAATAAAATAAAATTAATGAACCAAAATAGGGATAATCGAAGTCACAATCTCTTACCGAGAGGATCGAACTTTGGGGACACACCCATTTGGTATAAGGAATTTAAATAGACAATTCTTCTTTTAGAGGTATCGGAAAGATTATTGAAGAATTGTCTCTTGTCAAATCAATGACATATAATAGAAAGACTGAAAATCAGATATGCCATCCTTCATTGAAATACAAGACTGCGAGTATAAATCAGAAACAGTAGTCTCTTGCTGTTAAAGCAATATATACATATATAGCATATTCAGAAGCCTTAAGTTTCATTTTCCACAATGCCTAAAAAGAATGATGCTCAGATCTATACTGAATTATTTCCTAGAATAATAAAATATAAACAAAATGTCACTTTTGCAAAGAAATAAACTCAGGTGGCATCTATAGATTCAAATATCATATTGCAGCCATACTTGGACATGATATTACCCCGTGCACTAAACAAACTGTTGAGGCAAAACGAAAAATGTTATATGGCATTAGAGGCATTAAAACAAGATAAATAGGAAAAGACAACTTGAACAGTTAGGTGCTATAAGCTCCCATGATCCCGCATTCACATCCGTAGGTTGTGTTGGAGAGGGTTCTTCTAGGCCTCCCTTTTGTCCTAGTGCTAGTCATTCTTAAACTGAGCCCAGGCCTATTTTATTTTAGCTTAGAGTGTGGAAGCCCAAATTGGATAGTTACTTTGTGCCACGCACCACTCCTGCCTCACAAACCTCGATTGAGAGCATGGGTAGTTTGAACAAGGAGATTCATGATGCTGCCAGAAAATAAATTTGCAAGTTTTGGTACTTTTGCAACGTTCCATTTATTGCAGCAAGGTTGTTTACCGCATAGATGAATTAAGAAATGTACACAGATAATGAACACGAACAGCAACAACAGTACTCCTTCATTCGCATATGCCACCAGATTACATACAGAGCCTAAGATAGATAAGATCCGATCAGATAAGATGATTTACAATGATCCCAGACGGGGTATAACTACTTTTCACCGAACCTTCCTGACGAGGTCCGTTGGCTACAAAATAATCCTAATCTACCCGTCGGCTACCAAATACACAATCTCCGATGGCATAACCCAGTCGGCTACAAAATACAAAATCTGCTGACGACATCATCCCCCCCAAAAAGAAGTCGTCTCTTGACGACTAACAAAATAGGAGACAACCCATATACAACAAAAAATACTAGAGAGAAGGTGGTGCCCCTGAAGAATGCTACTGACGACGCAACTCATAGACCTGCTCTATCCGAATGCTCAAATCCTTCTGAATCCGTGTGTTAACCTCTACGGCCTCCTTCAGAAGAAGTGCTGCATCCATAGCATGTGTCTTTGCCAACTGTAATTCCTGTTCTGCTGCATCGTTATCTCACATAGCCGCTTCCTTATCCCTTAACAAAGCTGCCCTCTCAGCTGCCCATGCTGCCTTCTGAATGGCCAAATCCGCCGCTAACTTCTCTCTAGCCTCCCTCTCAACCGCCAGAGATCTCTCGGCCACAATAATGTCTGCTGCCCTGTCCGCCTTCGCACGCTTGCGAGCATAATAAATCTCCTTATACAGTCCCACAATCTCATGCGCCAGCTTCTCCAACGGAGTGTTGTGTGGCCCCAACTCTAGCTTACTGACCCAATCTGCCAACATATCCAGTGTCTCAACTGCTGGCCAACCTCTCTCCTCAAAACATGAATAGAACCGCTACGAACAGATCCCCCTGATGTGATTGACTGTGATGCAGTCATCACTGTTTCGTCTTCCTTGTTAGCAACCGCCGAGCTAGTACAAGCAATCCAATCAACCCAGCTAGCACAGCAGGAGGAGAGCATGGAGCCCGCACAGTCAGAGCAGCCGGAGGTGATGGATAGAGCCAGTGCTTTCTTGAGACAGTAGTTCCGACTCATCCCTGCCGAGGCTGGTCCATCCATCCAGTCCCCCGAGCACCTAGGAGTATCAATTATAGTACCAGAGCCTCAGGAGGTGGGGGTGCCACAGGCCGAGGTTGCGCCGAGAGCAAAGGAGGCCGCACTGGATGTGGGTACGGTCCCCGCAGATGAGGAAGAGAATAGTGGTGTCAAGTGGACGATGGAAGGTTTTGCAAAGGAGGATTATGGGTCGAATGAGGACAAGTGCAGGGACTACCTCAAGGCTATGAAGGTTGCGCTAAAGAAGGAATACGATGTGGCATTGCAGGCTATGACTCGGCGGAGGGAGTGGCATTTGGTTTGAGCTTACATCAGGGGGATTTGTCCGCAACAGTTTCGTTCATGTTTTGAGGAGAGAGGTTGGCCAGCAATTGAGACACTGGAGATGTTGACAGATTGGGCTAGTGAGCCAGAGTTGAGGCCGCGCAACACTCCACTGGAGAAGCTGGCGCATGAGATTGTGGGACTGTATAAGGAGATTTATTATGCTCGTAGGCGCGCGGAGGCGGACAAGGCAGTAGACAGGATTGCAGCTGAGAGATCTCTGGCGGTTGAGAGGGAGGCTAGAGAGAAGTTAGCGACGGATTTGGCCAGTTAGCAAGCAGCATGGGCAGCTGAGAGGGCAGCTTTGTTGAGGGATAAGGAAGCGGCTATGTGGGATAAGGATGCAGCAGAATAGGAATTACGGTTGGCAAAGACACAGGCTATGGATGTAGCGCTTCTTCTGAAGGAGGCCGTAGAGGTTAACATACGGATTCAAAAGGATTTGAGCATCCGGATAGAGCAGGTCTATGAGTTGCGTCGTCAGCAGCATTCTTCAGGGGCACCACCTTCTCTCTAGTATTTTTTGTTGTATATGGGTTGTCTCCTATTTTGTTAGTCGTCAGGAGACGACTTTTCATTTTGGGGGGGATGATGTCATCGGCAGATTTTGTATTCTGTAGCCGACTGGGTTATGCCGTCGGCGATTGTGTATTTGGTAGCCGACGGGTAGATTAGGATTATTTTGTAGCTGATGGACCCCTGCGGGAAGGTTCGGCGGAAAGTATTTATACCCCGTCTGGGATCATTGTAAATCTTCTTATCTGATCGGATCTTATCTTATCTTAGGCTCTGTATGTAATCTGGTGGCATATGCGAATGAAGGAGTACTGTTGTTGCTGTTCATGTTCATTATTTGTGTGCATTTCTTAATTCATCTATGCGGTAAACAAAGGTAATTAACTCTTTTTAATTTGTTCTCTTTTTAAATTATTTCTACTTGTGTAAAGATGTAAATTGTAATCATAGATTCATATTTGATTTGACATAATGATTTGTCATCTAAATTTTTAATCATAATCTATTTGTGACAGGACTCCTTATTGGCAAAGCATGATAAATGTCGTAACTATTTGTGGTCTGGGCTTTATAGCCCCTACTGAGGCTGAGTTGAGTGGCTACCTCTTAGTTGAGATGGTAGAGGACATGAAGTTTGAGTTAGCGGACCACCAAAAGGAATGAACCATAAAGGGTTGCACCATCATGACTGATGGTTAGACAAATAGGAGGAGAAGAACACCTTAATTTTCTTGTTTCTTGTGGAGATGATTGATCATTCTACTTTCCTACATGCTAATTTAAATTTTGATTTGTTGATTGCTACTTTGTTGATGGGCCATGATTAATAAATGTTTCACTCTATTTAAATTTTGTAGGATCCACCATGTCCATCAAATCTATTGATGCTTCCTCTCATGTCAAAATGCCACATACTTGTGTGAGGTTATTGAGTAAGTCATAGAAGAGGTAGGGTAAGAACATGTGGTGCAGGTGGTGACAGATAATGCAACAAGTTATGTTGTTGCAAGTACACTTTAAAGTTTAACTTATCAAATTTTGAACTTTTCTAATTTTAAGTTTCTTAACATGTGTAAAATTCTAATTAATTTTAAAACTGTTATAGGTAAACTATTGATGGAGAGACACCTCACAATATTTTGGACTCCTTGTGCCACACATTGCCTTGACCTCATGTTGGAGGACATTGGTAAGATTGAGTGAATCAAATCATGTGTAGAAAAGGCAAAAAATGTATGCAAGTTTATATACAATCATGCATTTGCCCTTTCCACAATGAGAGAATACACAAGAAATAGGGAGTTAGCTCGTCCAGTGATCACAAGGTTTGCCTCGAATTTCATCACACTGAAGTCCTTGATGACATCAAAGGAAGAATTGAGGCGCATGATTGTTGGGGAGGAGTTTGTTTCCTCTTCCTATGCTACGACTATTGTGGGGATAGATGTGGGGAATATCTCTTTGATGAGGATGATTTTTGGGCACCTACTCAAGAAATAACAAAGGTAAGCTTTTTACAAGTTAAAAACTAGTATTATTATTTATTATTTAATTGTTTAATGATTTAGTTTTTGTTTTATAAATTAGTATTAAGTTTTGACTCAAATATTTTTTTTACATTATATGCAAATCAATGAGCCCCTTGTATCTCTCCTATGAACTGTTGATGGGGAGAAGCCCTCTATGGGCTACATATATGATGGCATGGATAGGGCCAAAGAGGCCATTAAAGCCAAGTATGTAGGAGTGTCGGAGAAGTGTCACCTCATATGGGACATTATTGATAGGAGATGGTAGAGTCAGCAACATAGGCCCATCCATGTAGCTACCTATTACCTTAATCCAACATATCGTTTCCTTCCTGACTTCAAGGTGGATGAGGAGGTTCTTACCGGCCTATACATAGTCATGCAAAGGTTGAGTCCTGATGGTAGTGTCATAGCTGCATCCTTTGTGCTGGACAAATTCAATAATGAGGGGCCACTTTTCTCTACATCTAAGTAAAAACAAATATATTCTTAAAGTTCATTGTTTTTTATTTTGTAATTTAGCTTTTGTGCTTGTAAATGAGACTAATTGTTTTTCTTTTCCCTCATTTTAGATAGATGGTGGCAAATGTTTGGGCAATCAACTCCAAATCTTTAGAAGATTGCCATCCGTATTTTGAATCATCCTAGCAGCGCTTTTGTATGTGAGCGCAGTTGGTCCATGTTCGAGCATATCCACTCAAAGAGGTGAAATAGGTTGTTTGTGTAGATGTTGAATGATCTTGTATTTATTCATTACATCGTCGTCTTAGGATTAGACAGATTTTAGTCACTGACTCTTCTCCGATCATTCTAGAGGAGATTGATCTAGAGTTAGAGTGGCTCACTGAGGCTACAGATGCAACAATCTTCATTGAGGAAGACCATGAGTGGGTTGACTAGGTAGATAGAGAGGCTAAGGCTGTGGCCATGGTAGAGGAGGAGGCTACAACACGTTCAGGCACTAGCAGATGCACATGTGCACGTACAGAGCACGCAACAAACACAGGCCCTAGTGATGTTCATGCAACCATCTCACATGCAAGGGCTATGGCTCATCAGTCCTCGAGGACCTACCTTAGACGCCTTTGTAGAAGGCATTCAGAGGCTAAGTCTGAGGTTGCAGCTGAGCTTGAGCATGATGATCAGGCTTGAGCTAGAGCCTTGTTTTTTCATTTTGTTTATACTTTGACTTTACAGATAGACATGTGTTTCATCATCATGGATCTTCATCTTACATACATTATGATTTGATTTTATCATTTTGGATCTTTATCTTACACACATTTATGATTTGATAACATTTATAATTCTATATATCTATGTCATGACTCATTATGATCCTATGATTTCTATTTACTTAAGCTACAATTTACATTTTACATATGTGATGGATTTATCAATTAGGTTTCTTGTTTATGTATGAACTTCTATTTGATGGTGTTATAGTGTTTTTTTAGTTATATTCAATAAAGGGTGCATGAAACAAGTTTTAAATCGTTAAAATCTTTAAATTTCAAAGGTCTTTTTCACTTTGCCGATTCATAGGCGATTCATAGGTGATTCATGATTCGAGAAAGCCTTGCCGATTCCGATCTCATTAAGATTTTTGGTTCTTTGATTAATAATTACATTATGCATTCAATACTTGCATCAGAGATCAAAAAGTGGGATTGGATAATTAGCATGTGCCTTGGGAGAAACTTGACATCAGAAATGTATTTTATAGAGACCTACAAAATTCTTATATTTATACCATTTAAAATATGAGTCACTAATGTGAAGAACCACAATCCAGTATTTTAAACACCTTAGTTCTAGCAACTTGATAATGTTATCAGCCAATGAAGAATACATACGCCTCTTTTTTTTCATATGCTTGATGGTTCCTATGTATGCAATTAAGGAAATTTATGACAAAAGTTGAATATAAATTACAGTGAAAATACTGCAAGGGATAGACAAAAATATTGGGATATAAATATAGCTCAATAAGAATGTAGTTATGTTAATAACATGCCTACAAAAATAAATATTGAAGATTTACTGCATCTAATAATATAAACAAAACAATTGACGAGTTCTATTAACAATCTCACAATTGGCAAAACAGTAATAATTTAATGCTATAGGTATTAACTACTTACAATGTAAGAACTTTTTTTAAGAATGGAAAAAACGTTTCTAGCTCATCTAGCTGCGCAAGACCCTGTACAAATGCAACCGGTACCAGGAACAGGATGGTTAGGAAAAACACAGCAACCATGACCACAAATTTACTGATCCATCGCTGGAGAAAAGGTGCAGAAATAAATTGCCAATATATATCACGGGGTTCAGGAGCTGGTTCTGTGACCCACAAAAGTGGATTGGTTGATTGTGGAATCTTTGATGCTACTGCAGCGCCATGACGACAATTAAAAGAGACAAATGCTGCGGAAACCTCCTGTAAACAGTACATTGGCATGTGAGATACAAATCTTAAACATTGAAAGCAGACCATCATAATTGGCTGGTTTGTAGAAAACTCCAACTACTCCACAAAGGTAGAAACTAAGAAAATCATGTGCAACATTTTGAACATAAAAACAACACACGACACATAGAAGGAAAGCATATTTTCCCTCTTAAATTTTATGAGCACATATAGGCTCAAATATCAGTATGATTTTGCATTTAGTCATTCAGAACAATCCCAGTGCCTCGACTTCTGGCTCCAAACTTGATCGACCTCTGCTTGCCCTCCAATTTTTATAAACCAGTGCGTAACATGAGCAGAAACACTTTATTATATTACTATTATCAGAGATTAATTTTGTTGGAAGAATTTGTTTTACCAATCTCTCTCACACCTGGTTAATCCATTGGAAAATTTGAACAAAATACTTCTCTTAATTCTCTGTATATTTAATTTATAAATGCAAATGTAAGTAACTTTTTTGTACATAAAACATAACTAACATCTGTAATTTTAGTATTCACAAACACAGAAACAGTGTTTTATCATTAAAATGGACTCTCACATACCTTTCCTTTCTGGTACAGTTCTGACTGACCCAGCCTGACATTTTCTTCAACATTATCCAGTTTCTTTGAATAGAGGTCAACAGGATCCACCTTTGCACCAAAGAGACCTAGAAAGCCTTCCCTCTGGCGTGTCCTTTGAAGCTGAGGCTTTGACTTGAGGCCCATAACCTTTTTATACAATTCTTGTGCTTCTTTCTGGCATAGAAATATGAGAACAATGAATAAAACAATTAAGCATGCTTCTTGTAATCACTTGGAGAAACAGACAAATTTCCCTTACTCTGATGATATGTAGTTCAACCTACTGGCATTATAATCAGGCGTAAACATTTGTGTAAATAACTTCCATTTCTCATTTGAAGAAATGTATATTTGCCTTTGGCTTTATTGAAATTCAAACATAAAATATCACAAACACAATTATTAAAATGACTTGGGAGAAATATGACCTAACCAGAACCCTTGTTCTAATAGAAAATATTGTATTTCTTATTTGAGATAAAAGGTAAAACACAATTAACAAAAAACACGTTATATTCCTTCCTCGCATCTGTAAGTGAACAATGCATTGCAAGTCCTTTCAAATTTTCAAAAAAGAGTCTTCAGGCTATTACAATTTTTCGGTGAGAGTGCCCTTGTATATTCCTGTAGAGTAGCTTATCTACAACCTAATTGCTCCCTCTTCAGAGAGAATCTTTATAAAAATAAATTTTATGTAAGTTTGAACTTGAAGGCCATGTTACAGGATGATGTATATAAAATTGCCTATTATAGATAACCAAAACAACACAATACTAATCACTACCTTAGCATCCTCTCTCCCCTCATTTTCTTCAGTTTGATTGCTTACCCAAGTTGTGCTTTGAAATGCATCACAATAATGTCATAGCCAACTTATGTACAAAGTAGAAAAACAACAATGTATCACAAATAGGCTAATTTTATTTTAGTCTGAAATTAAAGCCATGCTACAAGTGTAACATCCCCCTTTTCCGTATTCATGAGCATATTAAAGCAGTTGTAACAGCTGTTTAACATATTCATATGGAAGAGATTAACAGTTATAATCATTTTAACTGCTATATCTTAATTAACAAGTGAAAGAGTATTCAATCAACAAATATGATGAATATATTTGTCATCATAACAGTTACTTAATGTAAGAGAGATCTTTTCCTACTAAGTTCAACTGATCAATACTGAAGAAAATATCTGCATCCGTCACATGATAATTTCATAATTAATTGAACTTGAATAACATATAAGGAAATAATATGTCATGTCCCCTTCTCCGCACTAGTGTTATGGCACCGAGTTAATCTATCTCCACATCCGGATAGATTAACGGCATCAATAGACAGGATGCTTACCAGTCACACAGGGGATTTATCTTAAGTGCATCATTTATTAAATTAAAAAGTTCTTTGATAAAGTTACTTTATGTTTATAATGTCATTTACTTTATAAAGTGACTTAAGTGACTATAAGACGAAATTGTTGTTTTATCCCACATCTCTTATCCCAATGCTTTTTCCCACACTTGGAGGTTATAAATAAGAGATTTAGCCTTGGGATTTGAACACACAAGAATTTATGAACAAAATATATTAAGGGCCCATTTGGCAACGGGAATACAAGCAGAATAGGTGTATGTAAATTCTTAAAATTTTGAATTCCTTGTTTGGATGCACCAAATCAGAATTGGAATACGATGTAAAATAGGAATACGTATTCCAATTTTGGCCCAAAAATGAGGTTTTGCAATTCCACCCAAATAGGTGGAATTGGAATACATATTCCTATTTCAATTTTATTTATTTTAGAAAATGTAAATTTTTGGGTCCGCGAATTCCCCATCAAATTCTGATTGCACCACACAAAGAATAGGAATACGTAGCCCCATTTTCTATTCCAGAATAGCTATTCCTATTCCCCTATTCCTATTTCCGCAGCCAAAAGAGCCCTAAAAGTTCCGGTTGCTTTAATGTGACTGGTTCTTTTTTAAAAAGACGACAAACCTTTTGGGAATGAGTGAAGCTAGACAAAAACCTAGTGTTCACATGATTGGTTCAACTACTATGGTTGGGTGAAATCAAAATACCTAGAAATTTGAAGTGACTCAGCCAACAGCAAACTCACTACCAAGTTCACCAAGTTCAATTGGATGATATAGCACATTTTGGGTCTTAGCAAAGTTAGACTTAGTGACAGATGTGTTAGCCGGCACTTGTACATGAGTAAGGGAATCCATTGCAGTTGGGAAGGATATAGTTGTGCAGCAGCAAAGTAGGACTCCTTGGTTTGCCAATCGCCGTAAGACCACATAGAGTCATGGGTTGCATCTTGTGTGAAGAATGACTCCCAGCATCCAACAAGGCATTGACAGTATAGGGAAGTTTGGAAAGGTCTTTGAAGCTCTATTTAATACAGCCGAGGCAAGGAAGGAACTCACAGAACACCGATGACAGTCAACTCAAGTTTGGGGTGAAGATAAGCTACCGCCGTTCAGTAGAATCAAGTCTCTCTACCAGTGGGTGATACACAAGGATCACGGGTCTGTCACCATTCCCTTACTATCATATTTGTTTGTTTTACACATGTTTAACGTGAACAATTGCCTGTGATGTACCACCAGTTTAGTAACTTATATGAAAGCTAGGTAATCATTGATAAATCCATAGCATGGTTTTGTGCATAATCAGCATTCTGAGTTATTGTTTCTTTCTCAAGTATATTTCAACACAATAGTAAATTGGAGATAATCATCTTCTGTACTCAAGGCATTTAATGATACGCCAACTGTTTCACAAAATGCACTAAGCATAAAAAAGGGGAATAATGATCATAATTATACGAGATATCTGAACCTAGTTTAACGCTGAGCGCCAACTGTTTGTTAAATTGTCATCAGTCATTCTAGAATTTTCCTTTCAGCTAAGAGTGAGATTATTACAGTGGTATCAAAGCCACAAGACCTGCCATCTTGTGGGAAAAAACAGAACAATTGCAGACTAATTTAATCCAAAAAATGATGGCTGGGAATGAGTAAAAGACAGTATAAATTCAATCATCTACAGCTGGAACAAGTAGATTCTTCAGAACATATTGAGATTGAAGACAGTTATACAATGGATGAGGAATTAATTTCTGGAACAAGTGAACAAGTTGAAAAAATTACTCAGATTGCAAAAGAAAACAACATTCAAATGGCACGTAATGAGACGGAATAGGAACGTAAAGTAAGGGAAACATTGCGGGCTATCAGAGATGGACAGAACAACATTGCTAATGCTCTGCAACAACTAGCAAGTACTATGCAACAGTTGGCCTCGGTCCATAGAAGAGCCCCAAGTCATCACAATGGAGGTGGTAGTGTAGCTGGATCTCCCTGAGCTGTTAGAGATCCCACACATAACACTGGCAGGCCTTTAATGCCAGTGTTTAATGCAGAAGAAGAAGCAGTACCACCAGTAGCACCAAATTTACTATCGCACAATGTTATAGCAATGTTTGATGAATGAGATTTGTTTCCCAACCCTATTAAACAAAATCTAACCTTTGTTAGTACCTAAATCAGAAAAAGGAGGCTGATAGACAGCAGGAGGATAGGAGACTGAGAGCACCAAATAGGGACCTAAAACATGCTATGAACAAGTTAACTCTCCCTAACTTTGGTGGTAATAGTCAGACTTCCATTAGAGCTTGGATTCACAAGCTTGATACCTATTTGACACTTAAACCCATGGCAGAAGCGGAAGCCATCAGATTTGCCACAATGCACCTTGAGAGAGCAGCGTATGATTGGTGGCATCATGATTTAGTCACCCAGGATCATGGTCTCATAACTTCATACGAGATTTTCAGCTCCAAACTGATTACTCGTTTTGACAAGAAAGATATTGAAGTCTATTACAGGGATTTGGCTCAGTTACGAGTGGGTCTTTGGATAACTTTATTGATGAGTTTCAGCGTATATCAGTGATGGTGCCAGATATGACAGAGTAGCACAAGGTGATGTACACAGAGGGGTTACAAGACAAATTTAGGGGTTTGGTTAAGGTCCTTAAACCAAACACCTTGGATGATGCGATTAAGATCGCCCATGATTTGGATTCACCTTCTTCAATATTGCAGCCTTTGAAGAAACCCTATAGAGGGTCTACATTGTCCCAAGGGAACAAAAACCAGCAAAAACCAAATCCTCCTAGATTGGACTTTGAGACACGTAATGAACTCACGAGGAAAAAATTGTGCTTCACTTGTAGGGAAGCTTGGACCCTCGATCAAAGATGCCTTGGTAAAGGCAAGATTCAATATGTTGAAGTTCTTTCCGAGGATGAAGGAGAGCAACAGGAAGGTAATGAGGTTGAGGACAAGGAGGAGGAAGAAGTTGAAGAGCAGCCCTTTAAAGATAAAAAGAAGAAGGCCACTACGGAGCAGCCTCCTGTTATAGCCACTCTTTCTAGTGATCCAACATGTGCAGTGCATTGTTTGTCTTTTGGATACAAGAGCATCCCATAATTTCATCAGCACACGGATGGTATCTAAGAGAGGATTGCAGACAGTCAGCATCTTTGAATTCGAAGTGAAGGTAGCAGGTGGTGAGATTTTGAGTTGCACTAAGAAAGTATCTAGTCTTCAGATATAGTTTGATGATTATCTTTTAGAGACTAATTTCTATATTGTTGATTTGGATGGGTTGGACGCCATTCTGGGTAGAAAGTGGTTAAGGACTCTCCACAAGTACACATTTGATCACGAGACCATGTCGTTGAAATTCTCACAGGGTGATCGGTTGATAGTCCTAAAAGCCATACCAGATAGTGGACCCAGGTTGACAACAACTCACAGGATGGAAGCCATTTTGAGGCACGATGATATCGAATGGGCAACACAGTGTTTCATCTCTTCTAAGGAGACACAAGATACAGGACAGTAGTACCATTGTGACATCTAGACGGTGCTAGATAAGCATAGGAGGGTATTTGAGGATTTACCCCTAGGTATTTCACTAGATAGAGGGTTTGAGCATATCATTGAGCTAAAGGAGGGCGCCAAAGCTGTCATTACCACTCCTTATCGTCACCCTAGGCATTACAAGCAAGAAATAGAGAAGACGATTAAGGAACTTCTAGATATGGGACATATCAGGCCCAGTTCCAACCCTTTTGCCTCTTTAGTGGTGTCGGTTAAGGAGGATGGCACCCTTCGGATGTGTATTGATTACCATGCCCTAAATAAGAGAACCATTAAAAATAGGTATCCGATTCCTCGCATTGATGAGTTACTGGATGAGCTTTATGGAGATGTTTATTTCTCGAAGATAGATCTTCGATCGGGATACCATCAGATACGAGTCCGAGAGGAGGATGTGCATAAGACAACTTTCAGATGCCACTACGGACACTACGAGTTTTTGGTGATGCCATTTAGGCTCACTAACGCACCAGCCACTTTTCAATCATGCATGAACCATATCTTCAAAAAACAACTATGAAAGAGTGTGTTGGTTTTTTTTAATGACATATTAATCTTTAGCAAGACTTAAGAAGAACATTTGCAGCACCTACATGAGATCCTTAGCCTCATGGAAGAACACTTTTTATTCGTGAAGGAGTCTAAGTGCGAATTTGGGTTAACTGACATTCTCTATTTGGGTCACGTGATTGGTGCAGAGGGAGTTAAGGTACATCAAGAGAAGATACAGGCAATCCTAGATTGGCCACAACCAAGAGATGCGTTTGAATTGTGGGGCTTCCTTGGCCTTTGTTCTTATTATAGGCGATTCGCCAAAGGTTTTTGCCAGGTAGCAACACCCCTTACCGATCTGACATAGAAAGAGGCATTTAGATGGACAAAGGATTCAGAGGCAATCTTTGATAGACTAAAATAGGTGATGAGCACATGTCCAATACTAGCACTTCCTGATTTTTCTAGACCCTTTGTTTTGGAATGTGTTGCTTTGAGAAGCAGAATCAGGGTAGTTTTGATGCAGGACCGTCACCCCATAGCTTTTGAAAGCAGAAAACTTAGGGGTAGTGAGTTATTATATTCTACATATGATAAGAAGATGCTGGCCATAATGCATGCCTTAGCCAAGTTTAGACAATACTTGGTCGGAAGTAAATATACAGTGAAAACTAATCACAACAGTTTACGTTACTTCCTATAACAGAAGGAGCTGAACGAAAGACAACAAAAATGGGTCAACAAGGTCCAAGCATACGATTTTGACATTGAATATGTCAAAGGGAAAAATAATATAGTTGCTGATGCACTTTCCCGAAGACCCCTAGTGATAGAGTGTTGTGCCATTTCCGAGATTTCAGCAGATTGGAGATCCTAGTTGTTAGTGGAGCATTCTAAAAATACTCACGCATGTCAAATTATGGATGGCATACTTCAGGATGACCAGTACAAGATAATAAATGATATTATATATTATAAAAATAGAATCTACCTAGTACCGAAATCTAAATTTAAAAGGGACATTTTGCACAGTATACATGATGCACCTTCAACAAGGCACCCAGGTTTTTTCAAAAGCTACAGGCAAATTACAGAGGGATTAAATGACGATGTATTGCAGCATGTTAGAGAGTGCCAGACTTGTTAGCAAGACAAGTCAGAACAGGGCTTTCCTACAGGTTTACATCAGCCTCTCCCTATTCCAGCTCAAAGGTGGAAGAATATCTCCACGGATTTTATAACAGGGTTGCCCAGGGTCCAGGGCACAGATTGCATTTTTGTGGTGGTAGACAGATTGACTAAGTTCACACACTTCTTTGCTATTGCTACGGAGTGTTCAGCCTCTCAGGTGGCTGAGTTGTTCTTTCAAGAGGTTTTTCGTCTCCATGGATTACCTAGGACTATTGTGAGTGATAGAGACAACATGTTTCTCAGCACCTTTTGGCAAGAGATTTTCAGATTGACAGGTATAGAGTTAACTCCCAGTATTAGCTATCACCTGCAGACAGATGGTCAAACCGAAATAGTGAATAAATGAGTGGAGGGGTATTTGAGAAATTACATTGCACTTCAACAAAGAGCATGGGTTAAGTGGTTGTATTTGAGGGAGTATTGCTATAACTCCATATATCACATGTCTATTCGGATGAGTCCTTTTTGCGCTCCTTATGGTTACGAACCTCTCTCTTTCATTGATTTGGCTTTACAGGACAGCAGGGTGCCCTTAACCAAAGATTGGATTTTGGATCAGTAGGATATCCTCAGAGCCCTCAGAGATAATATTGAACAGGCACAGAACCAGCAGAAGTTATATGCTGATCAGCATTGTATTGAGCGGAGTTTCGAGTTGGGTGACATGGTTTATCTTCATCTACAACCATATAGACAGAGCTCCTTGAAGAGAAGTGGGTCAGAAAAACTTAAACCCAGATTTTACGGACCTTGTTGCATCACCAAGAGGATTGGGGAGTTTGCTTATGAGTTGGCTTTACCAGGTGACAGTCGAATCCACAACGTATTTCATGTCTCATGCCTCAAGAAGGCCATTGGTTAGCAAATTATTCCTTTAGAGGCTTTGCCTCCACTTGATGAGGAGGGTAAACTTATTTTGGAGCCGGCTAAGGTGATTGAGACTAGGGAAAGGAAGCTGCGAAACAAGTCTGTCAGAGAGTATCTAGTTCATTGGAAAGACTTACCGTATGAGGACGCCACTTGGGAAGGTGAGTCTATTTTGTAGCACCCAGCATTGAAATTGCTTGAAGGCAAGCAATCTCGGGAAGGGAGGACTGTCATGTCCCCTTCTCCACACTTGTGTTATGGTGCCGGGTTAATCTATCTCCACATTCGGATAGATTAACGACATCAACAGATAGGATACTTACCAATCACACGTGAGATTTATCTTAAGTGCATCATTTATTAAATTAAAAAGCTCTTTGATAAAGTTACTTTATGTTTATAAAGTCATTTACTTTATAAAGTAACTTGAGTGACTATAGGACGAAATTGTTGTTTTATCCCACATCTCTTATCCCAATGCTTTTTCCCACACTTGGAGGTTATAAATAAGAGATTTAGCCTTGGGATTTGAGCACAAGAATTTATTAACAGAATATATTAAAAGTTCTAGTTGCTTTAATGTGATTGGTTTTTTCCAAAAGACGACAAACCTTTTGGGAATGAGTGAAGCTAGACAAAAACCTAGTGTTCACATGATTGGTTCAGCTACTATGGTTGGGTGAAATCGAAATACCTAGAAATTTGAAGTGACTCAGCCAGCAACAAACTCAGTACCAAGTTCGATTGGATGATATAGCACATTTTGGGTCTTAGCAAAGTTAGACTTAGTGACAAAAGTGTTAGCTGACACTTGTACATGCGTAAGGGAATGCCAGTTGTATATGTTCCATTGTAGTCGAGAAGGATATAGTTGTATCAGCAGTGAAGTAGGACTCCTTGGTTTACCAATTGCCGTAAGACCATAGAGAGTCACGGGTTGCATCTTGCGTGAAGAACGACTTCGAACATCTAGCAAGGCATCGACAGTATAGGGAAGTCTGGAAAGGTCTTTGAAGCCGTGTTTAATACAGCCGAGGCAAGGAACTCACAGAACACCAATGACAGTCAGCTCAAGTTTGGGGTGAAGATAAGCTGATGTTGTTCGGTAGAATCGGGTCTCTCTGCCAACAGGTGTGATACACAAGGATCACGGGTCTGTCACCATTCCCTCACTCTCGTATTTGTTTGTTTTACACATGTTTAACGTGAACGATTGCTTGTGATGTACCACCAGTTTAGTAACTTATATGAAAGTTGGGTAATCATTGATAAATCCATAGTGTGGTTTTGTGCATAACTGGCATTCTGAGTTATTGTTTCTTTCTCAAGTATATTTCAATACAATAGTAAATTGGAGATAATCATCTTTTGTACTCAAGGCATGTAATGATACGCCAACTGTTTCACAAAATCCACTAAGCATAAAAAAGGGGAATAGTGATCATAATTATACGAGATATCTGAACATGGTTTAATATTAAGCACCAACTGTTTGTTAAATTATTATCAGTCATTCTGGAATTTTCCTTGTCAGCTAAAAGTGAGATTATTACATAATACCATTATTCATGACGACTTAAAATGTAGATCTTGACACCCCCCTTGGCCCCTTGTAATAAGCTATTTTCCCATTCCTCTTGAATCGATTAAATATAATCAAATTACCTTTCCTGTTTACTCCAAAAATAGTTATAACACCTACTATACATATTCAAATGAAAGGGATCAACAGTTATAACAGATTAGTTGAATCCTAGTCAATTGAAAAGAGTGTAACTGATGAAATGATTATTAACAATCTAAACATAACTTCAACTGAAATTGCAAGTACATAAAAGAGAAAAAGACCAGTTAAAAGATGTCTGAAAGCGGATCATATCTTTGTTTTGTGTAAGTCTTGCAATTTGGTGGAGAGGAGAAGCATTTTTAAGAGCTTAACCTCCCAACTAAGGATCATTAGTATCCCCACACAATCACAACTGAGAAAGGCTCTCCCTACTTGGGTATAGGAGTGGGACACCTTGTCCTGCCACTGAGCATCCTAATGTTTTACTTTCAACCCACCACTCGACTAGACAACAAGACCTATACAATGGACTACCATGAGCTAACTCAGTTTTAAAACACTTTTATTACTTGCTTATGTTACTGATTGTTCTTTCCTTTATCATGCAAAAATAAACCGTAGTTCGATGATTGTCATTTCACACCCTTCATCTCGACCATGTTGGGCTTCCTTGATGAATCAATGGGGTGAATGTATAAGCATTTTATAATCACAGCCATTGCATCTGTCCGACCTGAGCATGGCAATACCAAAGATAAATAATTCTTGAAATTTATTCTTGACTTCATAATGGTGCAATCTCTTATCTCAAAGAGTATATTGCAGATACCTCTGTATAAGCTTGCACCTTTGGATATTACTTCAGTTGACTATGATTCTAGAAAGAAAATGTTTATATGTAAAGTGCCAAAGTCTTGCTCAATTTGGAGCAAATTTATTATTCTTATACAATGAGAGAAATATTAGATCATCAAAGGCTCTAACAACACTAATATTGCTTTCCAATTCTAGGCTACAACTTCGACACCATTATATCAAATTAAAAGAACATAATTCAGCGGAGGTATTTTCATTACCTGACTGTAAGTCGCCTCTTTAAGTGCTCAATAGTCTTTGAGCAAGGTTGGTAACATAGGTCTAAGGTTGCTTTGTGAAATGCAAAAACTATTGCAATTGTTTAGTGGTGCCTGGTGCAAGAAGCTCGACACCGTAAAACAAATATGAACGAACGACGCCTAATTAAGGCAGAAGAACTATCTATGGAAATATGGAGATATGAGCTAGTATGTGTCTACAGAAATATGTGAAGGATTCGAAGAGAAGAGAATGTGAAGCAAAATGAAAAGAAAATATTGTAGGCAATATGAGATGGTAATCACTTTGTTGATGATGTGAATGTTGTTCAATAAGAACCACCGCACAAGAATGCTTTGCCCTCTTGGTTGCATGCACGGTTACGAGAAAGAAATATGAAGGTGGCAGGAAATCACAATAAAAAACCATCGGCACAAGTGTAGCAATATTATTAAAACGGCCACCAAACATTATAAGGCTTGATGAAATAATATAGAAATATGGCCGCCCAAATATAAAGACCGATGACATGAAATAATATTAAAACCATTGCCATGAATGGAAATAATAATAAAACATTGACTTAGGGTGGAATATCAATTTTACTCCATATGTTTTATTACAATGATAGTTTACTTACCAACGTAAATTACAATTGTTCTTAGTTCATTCACACTGAAGTGAATACTTTTAAAGTCTTATTAAATGTGTTGACCTGGTTAGCTCATGCTAGTCCCTTGGCATACCCCTACATTCCTAGCCGTTTTCCCCTTAGCCATGGTCATCAAGGCTTATACATGTTGGCTCAATGGTAGGTGGTTCCCCTGTGGCCAACTCCTCTGACAATGCTTCTATAAAATCCCTAGCTGGATATGACTTTAACAAACCCCAATTATCTCTTATAATTTATTTGCCTGACATTTCTCATTCAAACAGGAAACACATTCTGAAATGAAATAGTAACTTGCTTCACAATTCAATTCAACTAGTTGCAATTTATTTATTTCCAACTATGATGTTCATTACAACAATGTAAACATAACCTGGCAAATTTTGGAGCTGATTTAATTAACAATAGATAGACATTCTTAAAACATGACCCCAGCCTCTCTTGATATCACTAAAGGCAAAGCTTATAAATTGTTCAGCCCCTCCCAATTGCAAATTCCAGCCCACCAATTATCACAGATAGTTTCAGAATTCAGAATGGCAATGCTAGAAGTGATCGCAGCCTGTGGTAATAAATTTCCAGCCTCACAAATAATTAATGCAGCACCCTCTAGATCAGACGTAGCTTTGCAAAATTGATCACCAATTCCCTTCTAGACCAAACAATAAATTCTCCACAGTAGCAAATAGATCAAGAGATTACCCAAAGCAAAACGTAAACCTCCAAACTCGAAATAGCTATCCTCCAAGAAACAGAAATACAGTACTGGAAGACACTAAAATATTTCTCAGAACTCATAATACCAGAATTCAAACCCTCACCCAAATTTCGAGATAATAATAAAATAACACAAATGATATCTCCTAGCCATAGATAAATACAGTAAGGAGATCCAACCAATGATCAAATTAATTTACCTTAGCAGTGATTTCAGATAATTTTCAAGAAAGGAATTCACAATACCTCAGCTGTAAATTACCCAAGACTTCTCAGCATCAAAACCCCTATACTTTAGCAACGGCGTGGAAAATCAGAACTCAAAAAAAACCACAAAGGCACAAAAATCAAATATATATTCGAGCATGCTTTTCTCAACAAATGGGCTTGTATTTATAACCTCCAAATTCCCTTTTGTTGACAAAATGTAACTTCACTTAAGAAGCTTCACCACACAACATTAATTAGGAGCTTCCTTTAGATTCTCTCACTTGACTTGGCTTAACTAATTAATAAATGACACTTTAAAATGATAACTCAATTCTCAACTTCGCGAAATTAAATTACATCCCAAAACTTTGTCTTAATTTTAAACTTGTTCATGAATGTAACAAATTATTATTTCATGATCATGTGAAATAGGTAGTTAATTATATACGATATATAAACTGTTAATGAAGATGGTTGTTAACCATTAACTGTTTTTAGATGATTAGCAGTTGCTTGATTTAAAATAATCATTAATATATTTATATGAAATTATTATAGAATTGTTATTATGGCGAAAGTGTTTTTCATGGGTGATAGCAGGAGAAGTTGAAGAGGGGGGAAGCATTGCTAAATGGGATCATCGGAATGGGATGTTCGCTTAGTTTAGTCATCAGGATTGGCAGGAATGACCTTAAACTTCTTTGGAAAGGATGGGACGACTTGATCACATGATACATTTATGGGACCTGAATGAGCTATTAAGAAAATAATCTAGGAAAAACTTAAAATTATCTAATTACAATATAAAACATACCACAAGGGATTTTTTTGATCTTTATCATATATTATAATAAATATTTACATACGCACATATAAATATAAAAATGAAATGGCACCAATAAATTATAATAACATAATTTAATGATGTCACCCCATTGATATACTTACATGAACGTATATAAGTATATATTATAATAATAATTTAAACTGTAGTCTTTCCAACTCTTCCTTCCAACCTTTTATTTTTATTTTTTCCCTCTCTTTTCTTTATCGATTTAAACCTATGCTCCACAAGGACACGTCCCCTGCCTCTGTACCCTAGTACAGATTTTGGCTGTACCCTGCGACGTCCCTTTTTGAGGGAAAAGGGAACGGTCTCCGAAATGCCAAAAAAAGTTTCATAGGAAACTCGGGTACGGATTTCCGTACCAGGGACGGCGTTCCTGTCCCTCGCTCGTACCCTTTTGCCCACGCCATCCCCTATTTTCCAGCCGACTGCGGGTGAGTTAAAAAGTTAAAAAAAATGTTTTTAAAAAAAAAAATTTAGTCTTTTCTATTTCGCCCAGGGCCCACATGGATGTTAACCCTAATGTGTCTTCTTAAATAGTTAAAGTTGGAGTTCATTGCTCATTTGGAGTTGTTTGCAAGTTGGGAAGAGGAAGAGGAAAACATTCAACAACAACAAAAGAGGAGTGTGTTTTGGAGGTGGAAGAGGAGGTTTTGCCTTCATTTCTACTTTATTCCAAGTATGTTTTTTATTTTCTTTTTGTTTGATTCAAACTTCATTGTTGTTTGTTGTCATTTTTCATTTTTTTCAATGACATAGAGAGGGCATGTTAATGGAACATTGAAATTTTTTTTTCTATAACTTGCAGCAATATACTATAAATCATTGTAAAATCCAAAGGCAAAAACATGAGCAGTAGTGAGAGTGAGGGAAGTAGTGAGCATGGAAGTTGCCATGCAAGAAACTCAAGTGTCACAATTACAAAGACCAAGAAAAAGACCTAGGGCAGCCATTGATGAGCCTAATGTAGATGTCCCTATGGAAGATGCAATGCCTAATCCATTTGAGTGCCCTTCCAAAGCCCTAAAACAATATGCCAAAGGCCCATTCAACCCTAAGAAACCTCTCCTACAATTTGCCACAAAAGTAGACAAGAATAAGAAGAAAAATTCGGGGGGTAGTAGGGAATGGGAGTGTTATATATGTAAGAAGCATTATTTTGGGAGCTACACAAGAGTGTATTGCCATCTTTTATGGATAGGTGGGCAAGGGGTGAAAGGTTGCAAAAAAATTACGAAGGAAGAAAAACTTGAGGCCAATAGGTTGTATGTGGAGGGGGAGTTATTGAAATCCGGGGGTCCTACGAGTAGCACACCCACACCCTCATTGACTCCCACTAGCGCTGTTAGTAAAGGGAAGGGAAAGGCCAAGACTAAGAGAGATAACAATGTGGCTGATTTATTTAACATACAAGCAAATGAGAGAGCTGAAGAGTCCATTGGTAGATTTCTTATTGCTCATGGCATACCATACCATGTTTCTCGTTCCTCATTTTATAAACAAATGTGCAAAGATATTTATGCTGCTGGTCCCTCATTTGTACCACCAGGAGAGACTAAATTACGCACCACTATCCTTGACAAAGAGTACTCAAAAGTAAACATTTTGATGGAGGATATGAGGCAAACATGGATGAGTGATGGATGTTCTATTATCATGGATGGTTGGACCGATATCAAACATCGGCCACTCATCAATCTTATTGTCACTAGTACAGTAGGGGCCTATTTTCTTAGAGCCATTGATTGTTTGGGAAAAAAAGAAGGATGCATCCTTCCAATTTCAGTTTTTGAAGAATGCTATAGAAGAGGTAGGGGCTTCAAATGTTGTGCAAGTAGTCACTGATTCAGCCCGGGTGTGTAAATCAGCTGGATTGATAGTAGAGAGCACCTACAGACACATTTTTTGGACCCCATGTTGTGTACATGCATTGAATAACACCTTGAAGGACTTTGAAAAAATTGATTGGATAAAGACTATGGTGTTTGAGGCTAGAGACGTGCAAATGTTTATTTGCAATCATCACACATCTCTTGCATAATTTAGGACATTTTCCAAAAAAGAATTCCTCAAGCTTGTGGAGACTCGATATGCTACCTACTTCATTTTGTTGGAAAGGATGCTTGAGGTCCAAGAGGCCTTACAATCCATGGTAATCAATGCAGAGTAGAATAGATGGCATGAATCAAGCACCCCAGATGGAAGACTTGTCAAACGAAGAATCCTGGATGAAAATTGGTGGACCACAATGAGGTAAGAAACTTAAGAATTGGTGGACATCATAATTGTTATTATTGGTGATTTAATAAAAAAAAATTATGATTTAAGCACTTGCTGATTTTTTTAACATGTTATGTTTCTCACTTGCAATTTTCTTTCATTTGCAAATACATTTGCTCCTTCATTGACCCTATTGTGCAGGTCATTAGATATGTTGATACTGACTCTCCTAGCCTTGGAGAGATTTATGAGACCTTTGATAGCATGCTTGGGCAGATCAAGCAAGCTGTTAAAGATAAGGAACCTACTTTGGAGTTCTATGAGGAGCATCTTAAGCCCATTGTAATGAAAAGGTGAAACACTATGAACACCCCACTTCATATGGCAGCCTATGCAGTCAATCCAAAATGGTATGCACCAAGGCCTGGGAGAGTGCCTCCATCTAATGATGAGGAGGTGAGTTTAATTTATTAAAGAATTCTGATTTTATAATACATTTAAAAAAAATTTATTTTATTTGTAAAGTTTATAAACTCTAAGTTCTCACTTCTTAATTTTTGTTTGTTCAATATAGGTGAAGGAGGGCTTCTTCAAGGCCCTTTCAAAAATGTATAGTGCAGAGGATGTTGCAAAAATTCGAGGGCAATGGCTTGACTTTGCCAATCTTCGTGGTCCAACATTTGGTAGACCAGAGGCGAGGATTGATAGAGCTACATTAGCTCAAAAGGACCCGATTGGATGATGGACATGGCATGGTAGACATGCACCTGAGCTGAAAGCCCTTGCCACCCGTCTTCTCTCACAGGTTGCGAGTTCCTTTGCTGCAGAGAGAAATTGGTCTACATATAGCTTCATTCAATCGGTCAAGAGGAACAACCTTACCTCTAGATGATGGGAGAAGCTTGTGGCTGTTCATAGTGTATTGTGACTACAGAAGCGACAAAGTCTTGAGTATCGACAGACTCCAGCACTACGTTAGGATGTTAATCCTGAGGATGCATTGCAGATTGATGAGGATAACACACCCCCAGGGCTGCTTGGTGTTCCATTGGATGAGGACCCTCTGCCTACCCCTGCCAATGATTTAGAGGATGAGATTGATGATGATCTTGATTTAGATAGAGATTTAGATTCCTAGAGGACAGCCATATATTTGGCTTTCTTCTTTTCAGATACTCAGATACATTATTGCTTTTGATTATTATGGAGTTGGACATCTCATTTACACTTCTAGTATTTACTTTCATTATGTCATTTTGATTTTCATTTCATGCATGATGATGACAGATTGATACTTGGAGCCTTTGGGCATTTTTGCTAATTGTATGCGATATTCGGATAAATCATCATATCATATTCTCATTTTGATTCTAATCTTAATAGTTTCCAATTTCCATGTATTCTATGGTGAATGGTTTATCAATGTTATGATTTATCATTGTTATGGTATGCATATTAGAAATATATCTCTAAAGAAGTCTAATTCTCCATATATAAAAAATTTAAAATCCCCTATATTTTATAGCCATCCCCTGAGGTCCCGTCCCCTAAATTTTGGCTTCGACCCGTACCTATATCAGAAACACGTTCCCGTCCCCATCCCGAAAGCTTCGTGGAGCATAGATTTAAACACTTGGTAATTTGATATGACAAATGTTCTATAATCGGCCGAAGCCAAGAAGGCATGGATCTCCTTTAAACTGAAGTCATGTATGAAGTCCAACACCTTTTATAAATGCTCGTCTACCTTGCCGTATAAGCATATTCAATATTTGCATCCACATACCATCAACCTTCCATTATTACTGCGTTCTTTGTTCTTTTTGACATCTCCAGCACTCGAATCCATATAATCCCGTGAGCCGAAGTTTCATTTTATTTACTTCCAGTCTATGCATCCATTATAATAGTAATTCTACCGTAAGAACTCGTCCCTTGAAGTAAATCTGCATTGATACGTCTACAACAAATGAAGAGTAGATTCCAATTCAGATTGTAGGGATTCAAGCATATCCAGTGTATACATCAAGTCATGTTATGATATTTCAATATTATTTTATTACTTTCCAAAGCAGACAGTTAGGCATCTAAGATTTTATCTTTTCAGATTTATTTTTCAAGATTCAATATGAGTTGCTACTTACTCAATGTCCTTATTATTAGTCCTTTTCCTTAAACTACCATAAGTCAATTGGATACAACCCATATGTAAGTGTCTTAAAGAACATTAAAATCTGAAATGGAAATACTATCCAATGAGTAATGTTGATCTCAAGAATATGTTCTATGTTGTCGCAAATTGTGATAAAAGATATTAAGAGCAGAATGCTCATAACTTTTCCAAAACACTTGGGATTCACTAGCAATGAAGCCATGAAATAGTGACGAGATGTAAGAAGCGCAAAGTGCTCATAATCTTTCAAGTACCTGGAAATCACCGGCTATGAAGCCACGTATAGTGAAGAAGTGGAATGAACTTGCAATTAAACAGAAAAGAAATCAAACATGAATAACTTAAATAATGAAATACTTAATAACTCATGCTTATCCCTGTTATGAAACCTGTTGTCAAGTGGCGGTGAACGGGTCGATGAACCCATCGAAAATCCTTGGCCAAGGTAGTTTATAGGCATGTTTGCCATCTAATAATCACTTAATGTCAATAGCGCCAATTATGTAAGCATGTTCGTTTCATAATTGAGTAGACATTCAAAACACAAGGATGCTTAGGTGGTTGGACTAAAGAACATCCCAGGCCCAATCCTGAGGTAGGAAGGGCCATTCTAATTTAATAGGATGTGTGGGGATAAGTATGGTCCGAGGTTTGGAGGTTAAGCCTATGTCAATGCTTCTCCTTTCGCCAAAGTCGAGACTTTGTAATGTACCCTTTTTCTAGGATATTATAATTCTGTGTAGCCAGCTCACTTCGCCTAGGTTTCAGGGGCGAAAAGGTTCTTTACAGGGTTCTATTGGAGATTTGACCTAGACATTTCCAGTTTCAGACCCATCAGAGCAGTTTCGGCAGGTTGTCCGAATGCTTACTATTTTTAGTAAGTAAACAGAGCTCAGTATTCTTGATATCTTAGTGTTGGTTTGGAAGCGTCTCACTGAGAGCTTTCCAATGAGCTATTGCACATTCTTATCTGAGTTCGTTTGGTTAGTTATTTTAATGCCTGACGATTATATGGTTTACTGGCTAAGTGACTTTTAAAGTTATTTAACTTGTCACTTTATTTTAAAAAGGTACTATGTTAACTTAAGTGACTAAAAGACAAAAAAGTGATTTATCCCACATTGCTTGAAAGAACGTGCATCACATTGGGAAAGGTGATAAAGATACAACAAGCTCCACATGGAAAGACATGAAGATTATATTATTTAAAACGAATATTAATCTGGGAGCTAGAAACAGTTGTTGGTTATTTCTTTGAGGACGCAAACCCTTGAAGAAGCATTTGAAGGTTGGATGCAAACCTAGCCTTCTTACAGGTTTTATCTACATTTGCCAATCTGACTGTTTTACTGTTTATAAGATTGGAACATTTGGATAGTGCATGTTATTGTATTGCTGTTGTATAATACAATAAGCAAGTTGGTGGTTAATTGTGTTAATTTTTGGTTTATATATATACTTTCTGATTATTGGAGGAATAAACAAGCTTTTTTCTGGGTCTTCTCATATGCACATTTGCTGGTTACAAGTGGATTTAAGTTCTGGAATTTATATCAAATATTGGTTTACTATTCAGTTTAAAATTTGTAAGTTTATACCAAGGGTTCTAGTAAATATCCGGAAAAGGGATATTACAGTGGTATCAGAGCCAAGAATCCTGCCATCCTGTGGAATCACACAACACACAAGAATTTATAAAAAGAAAGAGTTCCAAGTTTTAGTTGCTTTGATGTGACTGGTTTAAGACTGTGAGGACGAAACCCCTCAAGTCTAGAAAAATTCGAAGGAGTTGGATGTTACCCCATCTTCCTTCATTCAAATATTGAAGAGCATTGGGCAGGAAAATCAGCAAATAGGAAGGGTCTTTACGAACCTAAATGTATGGAGGTAAACCACATTGAACTATCTAAAAATCGCAGAGGTATTTGCATTCAATCTCAGAGGTATTTTTGCAAAGGGTATTTGCATTAAATTGCAGAGGCATTGCATACAGGAATTGGTATATGTTTTCACATTAGTGTAGAACACCACAAAGGTGATGATGTTGTTATACGGTGCCTAAGTCTCATTTAGACAACAGATGATCTCGTGGTAACTTCAACGCACGTTGGCCTTCATTCTCGTTGGAAGTCTCAGAAGGAACTGCGTCACGGGTCCTAGGTTTTCCGCAATCCGCCAGATCAGAAGAGAGAGTTTTCCGGGAGCAACCACGGTGTCCGGTGTGCCGAGACGTGACTGGAAGTTCGGCCCTTTCATCCATAGCAAGTAACCTAGTCTGAGCTAACAGGAAAAATAACGTCCACGTGCGAATGTGTGGCCAGAGTCATTGCTACTCGTAGGTATCCCCAGTTGGGACGTTTTTACTCATATCTATATTGCAGATAACCCCAGCCGCAGGAAGTATTTCAAGTGTGAAATCTCAGCATTGGGAGTGAGAAGCAAATATATTAGGAAATATTATAGTTGGCAATCTCGGCGCTGGGCTTGAGAAACAATGCACTTGTTTGTTACTAACTTCGAAGTTGGACGGCCACGGTAGTAATAGGTAGTCAGCGGCATAGGAGAGATTCCCAGTCAGGTCAAGGAGCAGCATGGTCAAGTTTGAGTGGATTGCGTGCAACGGTTCCACTTGGGGTTGGCTGGCAGAACTCGGGTTTTTTCTTTTCATCTTCAAACCAGTTACTCGCACGTGGAAGGGGAAGATAGCAGGCCGTCCGGCCTATGATGAGCAGTAACGTCAATGTTGGGCATTGTCAATGAATGTTGAGAACAACATGGATGAAGAAATGACCACGTTGTTGGGATTAGCAAGGCCTCAACTCGGCATCCGATTAGACATAAGAAGGATTTCCAATTAGTCGGGTCTATTACTCTTTTTCTCTTGCATTTATATGGTTGTTTATTCTGCAATAAATACTGTCATATTCAGGATCCAGCAAGGTGCATTGTTCATTGTTATTTGTTGTTCATTGATTAAAAGTCTTGATTATCTAAACTCGGCTTGGGCCTTCATACTGGAATTATACAATAATTATTGCTCAGTCTCAAACGTCCAGTGCAAAAATTTCAACAGTAGATTAATTCTATATAGAACCTTGGTGAAAGAGGCAGTTAATGATGGTAAGACAACTGTTTGACAAAAATTTCCTAGACCAGTTTCAGTATTCTGCTGTAGAGTATTAACCAAGATTATTACAGTGGTATTGTCTACTTTTGCTGAGGATGAAGTGTATTCAGTGATGTTAATCTGCAGCAGTGTGTTATTCTGATGGTTGTTTCAGTGCATAAGGAAATATTAATTGTTTATACCTAGCACCAATCAGGAGTTCGGAGAAAGGAGCCCATTCTTCTGCAATTCAGACCAAAGTCTCAAGCAGTTGCATACAATGAACTTGATTCCTGGGTGTTATGCACTATAGTAAGAGAACCGTTGGTGATGGAGAACCATAGTTGGAAATATCTTTTAAGGACTTTGTAGCCCCTCAATGGTTAATTGTTTTGACACAACAATAGAGAACGTGGCCATGGGACTAGCAGGGACGGTGGATTTGGTTCAATAGAGATAACAGAAAAAGAGCTTGGAAGTTGTTATGGAATTGCACCAGTCACACATTTGAAATGGATTACAGCTAAGAGGGACTGTATGTTAATTCAAAACTCATCCTTAAATCATTCGCTATTACATGTACATATTAATAAGCAATTTATTCAAGGATTGGGTTTCCTGTCAATTGTTTGACGAAATTACTATAAGTCCAAAACTAGTATTTCTATTATTATTTTCATTCCAGCAGAGAATATTGCAATATCAATAAAAAACATTGCACATCCCAGAAAATACAGTACACACAGCAAGGATCAGTATAGTGGTTTCAACCAAGCAGGAGAGAGCAAATTTCCATGTGTGTTAATCTGAATCTAGTTATGCATTCAACATTGTAAGGGTGTGAGGTATGAGGGGTTAGTCTATGTCTTTCCAACATTTAAAGACATACATATATTTTGTTTTAATTAACAGAGACAATTTAAATTGAGATTTGAATGAGGCTAATAAATATTCAGTCAACATTGTGCTCAGAACAGTATAGCTATGAAACATTACCAGTACATGAGATCATGGCAGAATTTTGGCATTTTTAGAAACTAAAATATCAGATTATTAGTTGAGAGTGAATTGCATCAGTCAATTGCAAACAAACTGTCGATCAGATTCCTATTACAGAGGCAAGTAGTCTAGATAGGGAAGAATCTCGATAGATATTATGAAGCCTCAAGAGCAGTTTGCCCAAAATTTCCAGTCCAATATGAGGACTGAAATAATGAGCATATATGATGAGTACAACAAATTCCCTCCACAGATTCAGAAAGAATTTCCCTTCATGGAATATGTGAACTTTCAGCTAGAGCTGCAAAACAAGACAGACGTGATAAAAAACAAATACTATGATTTGGCTCGAGATCTCCTTGCAGAGGATAGTTACAGAAATTTGCATAGGGCTGATATCAATCAACTAGATAGTAGCACTAGTAATGGCTTAGGTATACTAACAGGTAATGGGGAGACAAAAATATCTTATGGAGTTGTTTACACTAGTCCTTCTAATGAGCATGTTGATGGCCCACATAGAAGATTTGATCAACTAGCCAACGTTGGCAACTCCCCATCCTATTTAGACATGGAAAACTCCAGCATCTTATTTGGCAACATGGAAATTAGCTTGGATAAATTTTATGGTGATAATAGGCTAGATATTATGTCAGCTTTTGAGGAGCAAATGGACCGCGATGTTGGCAGGATGGATGATATGGCATGCGCTGAGTTAGAGGACACATCTGAAAATGTTGTTCCCCTAGGTGATGAAAAAGAAAAAAATTCTATGAAAGCAGGCAACTTGTGTTTGAAGGAGATGGTCAAAAACCATTATCGCTCCTTGACTTAATGGATATGCTTTTGGTCAAAGAGGACAAGATTGTCCAAGTGTTAACAAGAATGGATGATTCTTCCAAATTGGTTGAAGATCTCATGTGGAAGGTTGTGATAGAAGAGAGACATTTGAGACCAAGTATCGACCCAGTCAAACATGAAACGATGAGGATGCCTGAGCATAGAGACGTGGAAACAAGGGATCTATAGCCCACGGCAAGAGAGGAACCATCAATATTTACACTCTAATGATAGTATTAGGAGTTTTCCGACATTGAAAACCATCTGAAGATATTTTACCTTTTCCATCTGGTAGATTGTCGACATATAGCATAACGGGATTGGCATATGGACGGCTTATTGAAAACCTATACAAACCAATACACAGGAGGATGAGACATCAATAAGAAATGATATGTTCATATTTGTGAACTCACGGGAAAAGATATATTGAAGAAGTGATCTATTACTAATAGAAAGGAATATAAAACACTAACATAAATAAGGCCCGATAAAGGAGTGTGCTCAGGAAATTTTATATACGGCGGATAATAATTCTTTTGTAATTGTCGATGCCCAATTTATGCTTAGCAAATCCCCAACACTCGAGGATGGGACAAAGTTGCACAGGATGAAACTTCAAACTTGTCTTATTAGTAAAAGGTAAGGCTAGACTGATTACAAAGCTCGTGGGAGGTATAACCTGGAGACGTATGGATTACACATGCCTAGCCAAATGAAAAGTTAAGACATGCTTGCAATATCAAATCGATTACATACAAGAAGAGACAAGATCGTTGTCGGGAATTAATCAATATAGAAAGATTCATTAAATTAAATATAAGATAGCAATATCATTATTAATTGGCAGATTAAGATTAAAATGATAAGGAAGCACATCCGGTTACAAATAATGCAACTAAATAATGATTTGTTAGATTCAAAGAGGTATGATATATTTTTAGAGATATGACTTTTCATTTTGAAAAGTCACATCTTGAAATGAGTCAAATATAAATATAGGCTGAATTATAAGAAACAAGACATATCAAATATTCAAACATTCATATTCTGAAGAAGTATTTAATATCTCCTTGTATGGAGGAATAAGGCTTCAATATGAGTTTGTAATGTTAATTCAATTATTTTATTTTTTTTAATAATAAAATAAAAGGTTCTTTATTTATTTTAAATGGCATGGAGATTTAAACTGTAGATGAATCGTCCTTTGTAATTTTTTTTGGAACTCTATAAGCAATTTTAATGTCGGATAAGTGGACATGGTCATTTAGCATCTTAAATTCGATCATCACAGATATTGTGAAATATTAAACTATTTTTGTATTTGTGTCCAGTTTGTCTCCCTACCAGAGGAGTTAAAATTCAATCTGGACTAATTTAAGATTGCATAATATTTGGTCTATCACATCTTGATTATTTAATTGTTGGCAATATAAGTGCATAGAACATTATAAAGTTGTACATGAAAATTCACCGAAGTTGACTCGATTGCCCAGATGAGCAGAGGCACTGGTCTTTCTATTATTGAAGTCAGAAAATCTATATATTCCTTCCTACAAGCATCAAATCCATTATTAAAAAACCTTATACAAAACATTCAATTATTTCAAGTACTCAACATTCAGTTTCAATTTCATTGAGTTCAAGGACCTTGCCAGCCAAAGAACTCCAAAGCTTAAATTTGCTTAAGAAAAACTCTGAACCAAGGGATCAGATTCGAGGAGAAGGTCTACCCACTTAGGTGTAGCGGAGCCTAAAGTGCAAGGGAATCGAGAAGTATTCTAGTTTGTTGGTTAGAACTGAATGCGAAATCCTATTGGAGAAGTGGCAAGCTCTTGGATTTCCAATTTGTGGTTTTGGGAACCAACAAGGTGCACAGGAATCAAGAAAAAAGAGCAAAAAAATAAAATTAAAGCAAATGCAAAAACTACCATATGCCAAAAAGGAAACAAGAGCAAGGAAATAAGCAAGAAAAAGAATAAATAATAAATGAAAAAGGATATGATGGAAGTAATCATCTATACAAATAACCAAACATGTACATAAATATATACATATATATATTTATGTATTTATATGTGTGTATATAGATATATACTCATATATATATACATACATACATACACACACACACACACATAAATGTACGTAAGAATGTGCAAATATACAAAGACACCAATAAATATGTTTATACATCAAGACACATCCACAAACCCACACAACAACAGAAATAAAAGGATAGAATATTAAAGAAAAAAGAAAGAACAAACCGACTAAAGTGAAGAAAATGCATATGTATATATGTATGTACATATAAGATTAAATATATAAAAGAATAAATATAAAAATAAGAAATTAAATAAAATTACATAAATATGTTTACAAATATACATCTATGCATGTGTGTGTGCAAATGTATGAAAAGAATTAAAAGGCATGCCACACAATATATATATGTATGTATGTATGAAAAAGAAGTAAATGTGTATGCTACAATCCATATGAGCATGCGGCTGTATGTGTGTGTGTGTGTGTGTGTGTGTGTGTGTGTGTGTAGTTGCATGTACATATATGAAAAAGAAATAAATGTGTATGCTACAATCCATATGAGCATGCATCTGTATATGTGTGTGTGTCTAAATATATATAGTTGCATGCTCCTACAGATTGTAACCTACACAAAGAAACACGAACACACCCATTAAAATAATTAAACAAAACAAACAAAAATAGTACAGAGAAAAAAGCAAAACCAGAAAGGAAGAAGGAAACAAGAGAGGAGCTAAGCCACATTGGCAAGGAACTATGAGAAGAAAGGAGAAACTAAGGTACCAAGAGGAGACAAGAGAAGGATGACAGATGAAGGGGGTGGCAAGTGCCAGGGCACACACAAGAAAGGGAAGCAAGAGATGATGAGAGGGAAAGAGGGAGAGAGAGGGGCAGAAGAGCAGGACAAGAGGCATGAGAGGAGAGGAAGCGGGGGAGTCAAGAGGAGGGGAGAAAGACATCAAGGAGGAGGGCAATCGATGATTTAAAAATAAAAGAAGAGGCTGCCGAGAGAGGCTCAAGCTCCACCCCTCATTACGGTTGAGATTGGTGGGATGGTGGTAAATTTCAATCGCCTCCTTAAAATGTACAAAAAATCAAAATCTCTTAAAAAAACATACTTTTTCTTGTTAAATTCAATTACAAAAATGTACTGTAATCTAAAAATTGACATCTTGAAAGACAAAATGCAAGGTTTTATAGCAAAAACAAAATGTGAAAAACATGTTTCAACCAGCATTTTACTTGTGTCCACATTTTTACCCATGTTTGTTTCCATCTATGAAAATGCAACAGTTAAACTTGTGAAAACTCACCCAGCCAAAAAAAAAATATAGAGCTCAGCAACTTGGAAAGATTGCAAATTATGATAGATTATACCACTGTCGAAACATATGACGATGGAAGAGATGATGTAAAACAAACACACAGGAAGGGAAACACATCTCATTCATTAAATCCCAAGAATAAAGACACCAAAAATAGAGAACTGTAATTAGCATATAGGACTATTGAATCAGGACTCTACATCAGATAAGAAGCTTAATGTCTCGATATTAAAAAAGTAGTATAAAATATACAGTTGCATCTGACATATAAAACTCGAAGTAATCATCCATAGTGTAGTTGTCATCACCAAAGTCCAAGCTTGATATGCATGCATGCAGTAAAGTAAAAATGTCACTAGCAATTCTCTTACTCTACCTTGTAGCTTCTTGTCCCTTTAGGACAAATTTGCAAATTCCTGGCTATGAGTGGACATTAATATTATTTCTTGATAGTTATTATCCTCAAAACTGTTATAATTCTATCCTTACTAACAATAAAATCAACACTCTTAGTTGACTTAATTTTATATAAAAATAGCCACAAGAGAGCATCAGAAATATAACGAATACTCTTGAAATGGAAGAGGATAAGAAGAATATGTTTTCTGTTTTTACAATTTACAAAAAAAATATAGGCCCCATTCGTGAGTGATTTTAAACCAAAATAAAAATGTCATTTGCATATCACATGCATATGTATTCAAATGGAGAAAATATTTATAATTTAATATCAAGGAAAAACATGTTATAAACATTTTGTTTCAAACTGACCATGTTCTGCAACAGAAAATCTATTTTTTAAAACAAAAAAGTATTTACTATTTAGATGATTGTCACAAAAACACAATTTGGAGAAGATCATCACCATGAGTTTATGTACTTTTCTTGTGTGGTAAACCATTTGATGTGAAACATAAGTTGAAGGATAGTACTCAGTGAAAAATTCCGCCACTGTGTCACTCAGACTAAGCTGATCAGATTTGGGTATGCCACGGACAAGAATAGTAAAGTGATTTGCTTGAGGAGGAGTTGAATAAAAATAAGCAAACCGTTTTTCTGCAATACCCTTGTATTCCTGTGAACAACCATGTTATTAGAATCAGTGACTCAAGTAACCAAGTCTAATTATAAGCTTACACCTCCATTCTATAATGACAATCTTACAATGTCCACATTACAATGTTTAGATTAACATTTTCAGATTTAAGAGGCACTTTATTGTGCATAATGGACCTTCCTATCAGCAACACTAAATTCATCTCCTAGACTTCTTTTATCTTCCATTATTTCTTCATCAATATCTTGCAACTCTTACAGAAAGTTTTATGCAATTGAATTTCCCTACCGTGACATGGATGTTACTCATTGATAATTTACGAAGCAAAACAAACTGTTTCATATATGCATAAAAAAAAAGTCACCTAAATGTTCCAGAAACAACATTTAACACTCTAAACCATTATGTTGGAAGTGGCTGCCCAATGCACTGTATATACAATTTGAAAGTGCTCTGCATGAGTATCAAAAAAACTTACAAAATAAAGAAGAGAACAAGCGGCTCCTGAAATAAGATAAACAGCACAAAAGTGAACCCACAACCTGCATGCAAAATTCCCATGTGTCAAACTAAAATGAAAAAGAGTCTTCTACAATATTGAGAATGAGGACAATAGATTTACACGAATAAAACCACCTCTCTGGAGACAAAAAATGATAACCAAATCCTACAGTCTATCAACAAACATGGCTAGAATTTCAAAGGGGCAAAAAGTTTTCTTAATATCTTAACTTTCCTGGTTGTTCAACAGTTTTTTAAATATCAGAAAACATAGATAAGAAAGTGCACAATACAGTGATTTGTTTCCAATCCTGGTTTCTTTCAGAAGTTGCCTATAAAAAAACCGACTTCAATTTTGACCATATTTTCCCATTGTTGATTCTTCAGGGTACACAAAACTGCAACTACCACCATTTCCTATATCATCCAGCTGCTCCACTGCCTTATGCCTCCAACCTACTTTGAGAAAAACTTGAATCTTAGATATTTTTTCTGCAAACTGCATGACCGGGGTATTTTATTTAAATGTTTGTTAAAGAACCTGATTTCTCTCACAGTGCTACACCTCCACTTATCCAGTCAGCACCTTCTGCTTCCAGCACCAACCAGCAGCAGCAGAGGAAACCAACTGTATTCAGGACAGGGTACGAAAAATGGTAAAAGAATAATAAGAGCCTGCAAGATACATTTGATATAATTGTTTTTCTTTACAAATTTCTTTTATAAAAGAGGTAGATCATCCCATAAATGTTGAGGGAACAGCTTATATATGTATCTATTGCTTAGAAACCACTCTGAGACCTCGTAGATTTCCACAAACAGCTAAGAAATTCAGCCAATTTCGATGCATTTTTGTCTTTTAAGTTTCAACTTGATAATGATGAAGACCTTGGCAAATAAAAAATATAGAATGTTGAAAGATAATAAAAACATAAAACAAAAACTGGAATTTGTCTACATACTCCAATGACTGTTAAAGCAGAAAAAATCCCGGTTTCTTTTAGAAGTAGCAATCTTAAAGGCAAAAGCATGTGCTTTTGTGTTGAGAAAGCACATCATTAGTCACAACAAAGGCATTTTTTACCAAATCCTCATATGGGTGGCAAATTTAGAGGCAAAAGTGTTTACTGTATAGGATAAACTAATAGTTATTGCATTCAAAGACTAGAATATAACACAGAATGTGATAGCACTTTATTCATATAAGCATAGTATATAATCATGAGTACAATGATGATTCATAGTTCCATTCAAACGATGTACATATATCTCCCGAAGGGGAGACTCAACCGTCATGCAACCTTTCAGACATTAACTGATCTCATTGGCTGTAGTATACCGACAACATCATCCCCCCCAAAAAGAAAAGTCGTCTCGGGATGACAAAATAGAGACAACTAAACCACTAAGTACATCAAGACAAAATTAAGAAGAAGATGTAATGTTCCTGACCTCCGTGTGGTGGTAACTAGTCTGACCTCATGCTACACAAGATTGTACAACATGCAAATACAATGAGTTTGTATGGTGATGAATAATTGGGAGCCGTACGGTAGTGCAGGCAAGACCCGTACGCAGTTGATAAACTCTATTCAGCGGAGCAATGATATTGTGTCGTACAGTGTCAAAAAGGGATACCGTACACAAGATTGAAGGCCGTACGAGGAGCTTGAGGGAGTGTATGGTGGATTGGAAACAAGGTCGTACGTAATGTAAAGTAGCCGTACGGTGGGATGACTATGAACGCCATACGGTATTAATGAAGACCGCAGGGAAGGTTTGTTATGGAGGTCATACTGAGTAACGGACAGAGCTAGGGTGAACAAAAGTGCAAACAACAGAATGTACGGAATATGCAAAGTAAAACACAAATGTTTTGCCAAGGAATTTATTCATTCACACAAAGAGAGCTTGATCAAATTAAACATAATGACTTCTCCAATTCGCAATATGATGGTGCCTCGATATGCTAGATCCGAGCGAAGTATTACAAGTGAAACCGAAAAGACCAAATAGGGAAGATCTTTCACTTCCAAAATGCAAAACAACAGAGAATCCCATCAGGAATTCACAGTGTAGAGAAAATAATCCAAATTGCATACCTACAACTACCTACAAGTTGCGCTTAAATACCCATTGGGAAAACTTTCCAAGGGTGTACAAAGATAGCCGACGGCTACACTTACCTACGGAAACAAAACTAAAATGGGTCCGAGATATTTTAAATCAAATGGCCTATTAACAAAGATTTGATTAATAAACTATTTAATGATAGGGATATTACAATCCTCCCATCCCAAATTTTGCTTGTCCTCAAACAAATGCAATGTCGGATGTTGTAGAATGTGTTCGCCTTCTCAGGTTGTGTCGTCCAACGACAAGTGTTTCCAGCGTACCAAAAATTCCTTCACTATTCGATTCCACAAAATCTTCTCACATACTTCAATAATCTTGGTTGGTTCCAATATGACCTTTCTTTCCTCATTGAGGTGGTAGGTTTGTAGCTACCGTGACGTTCTGTCCCACAGCTTTCTTCAGGCAGGAAACATGAAAAATATTATGAACACGGCTCCCCTTTGGAAGTTCCAGCTCGTAGGCGACTTCACTGATGCGGCGAACTACACGATAAGGACCATAAAATCGTGGCTTTAGTTTTTCTTTTCCCTTTTCTTTTAATGAGGATTGTTAGTATGGTTGGAGCCTAAGGTAGACCAACTCTCCTACTTTGAAACTCCTCTCTATTCGATGTCTGTCGACGTACATCTTTTGTTGATTCTGTATGCGTTGTAAGTTTTCCTTTAGGTATCTTAGAATGTCCTGTTCCTCCTGAAGCCAGTCCCTCGCCCTTGATGCGCGACTGTCTTCCAAAATAGTGTAGATGAAGGAGAGGGGTCCGTACTCATATATAACTTTGAATAGTGTCATCCCAATGGACATGTGTTACGTGGTATTGTAACACTATTCCCCTAAGTGTATCCATTTGACCCGCCCATTGTTGTGCCAAAACGTAGTTCCGAAGGTAATTGTTGAGCCACTTGTTCACAATCTTCGTTTGTTAGTCAGTCAGAGGGTGGTAACTTGTACTTGGTGACAATTTTGTCCTTGCCAACTGAAACAGTTTTGTCTAGAAGATATTGATGAATTGGGGTAACCTGTAAAGACGAAAGACTTCTCTAAAAAATAGATTGGCAACTTGTTCGGCTTGAAAATCTTAGGGGATGGCAAAGAAATTAGCGTACTTTATCGATCTGTCAACCACCACAAAGATACAATCCTTTCCATGCACCTTGGGAAGTCCAATTATGAAATCCATCGAGATACTTTTTCACTTATGTTCTGGAATTGGAAGAGGTTGCAGTAACCCGAAAGGTACAGTATGTTCGGATTTGTTCTATTAGCAGACCATACACTCTCTTACATACTACAATACGTCTTCTTTAAGTCATTTCCATGAAAACCTCTCCCTAAGACGTATGTACGTTTTGAGAAAAACCTAGGTATTTTGCCAAGGGTGACTCGTGTACCTCCTTCAAGATTTTCTACTTCAATTTGGATTCCGACACTAAAAATATCCAATTCTTATAGTAAATGATGTCATCCACCACTTCGTACCGGTCAACCTGGGTGTTGCCATCCATTAGCTCACAAGAAAATGTGTTTTTGGAATATTCTACCAACAAATGTGCTTTCCAGTCGGCTGAAATCTGGGTTAGTAAGCAGATGTGGGGTTTCCTGGACAAAGCATCTGCAACCACATTGTTCTTTCCTTTCACATATTCAATGTCAAAATCAAAATCCTGAACCTTGCTTACCCATTTTTGTTGTCTCTCATTCAAGTCCCATTGCTCCAGAAAATATCTCAAACTATTGTAATCCGTACGAACAACAAACTTGACACCCACCAGATACTATCGGAACTTGGTTAGTGCATGTGCGATGGCCAACATCTCTTTGTCATAGATGAAATATAAGTGTTTTGTTTGCGTAAGCTTCCTGCTTTCTTAGGCTATGGGGTGTCTATCTTGCATCAGTACTGCGCCAATGCCTTCTCCGGATGCGTCGCACTCCATAATGAATGGTCAAGTGAAATCAGGTAAAGTAAGCACGGGACAAGTGCTCATTGCTTCCTTTAGCTTATCAAAAGTGAGTTGTGCCTTTTCATTTCACTGGAAGGATCCCTTTCTTGTCAAATTTGTTAGTGGTGCACTGAGCTGAGAGAACCCCTTTACAAACCTTTGGTAATAACTACACAATCCAAAAAATCCTCACAACTCAGTGAGTGATTTTGGGGGAGGCCAATCAAGGATAGCCTGAATCTTCTCCTGATGAACTTGAACGCCATATTTACTGACAACATGTCCCAAGTAGAATATTTTTGTCATACCGAATTCACACATGGATTGCTTGGCTAACAAAGACTAATCCTTCATGATTCTTACGGCTCCATCCAGATGCTTCAGGTGCTCTTCTCATGTCTAGCTATAAATAAGAATATCATCAAAAAATACCAATAAGTACTTACGCAATTGTTTGTTGAAGTTGCGATTCATGCATGATTGGAATGTAGCAAGTGCATTTGTTAATCTGAATGGCATGACCAAGAACTCATAATGCCCGTAGTGACAATGAAAGGTCGTCTTTTCTATGTCTTCTTCCCTCATGCGGATCTAGTGGTATCTGAAATGGAGATATGTAATTCATCCAGCAACTCATCTATCTTTGGAATGGGATATCTATTTATTTTATTTTTTTGTTTAGCGCATAATAGGACACACACATGCGCATTGTCTCGTCCTTCTTTTTGACCAATGCTATTGATGACACAAAAGGACTAGAACTGGGACGGATCCATCCTTTCTCCAGCAGTTCCTGAATCGTCCTTTCTATCTCATCTTTGAATTTCTTAGGATGGCGGTAGGGTGTGGTTATGACTGGCTTGGCTCCTACTTCCAACTTGATAGTGTGTTCAAACCCTTGATGAGACAGTATGTTAGGAGGAATGTCTATAAGTATTCTGTCATGATCACTCAAAATATTCTGGATATTGTCCTGGGGAGGTGTCTGTTGCCCTTTTATAGGTTCTACTGAGACAAAACAATGTGCTCCCCAAGCAACGTCATCATGCTGAAAAATTGCCTCCATCCGATGTGCAGAAACTTCTATTATGAGGTTTTGACACCATCGCCCCAAAAATTTTGGGCACCCCCTTTTTTCGGTCTCCTTAGCAAATTTTTTGGAGTGGTCTAGAGGTTTTCGATTTGAATATTTTACACCTTGGACACCTTCAAGCCAGGAGGGATTTGATTTGGTTTATTTTTCACCTGATGTGAAACTTGATTTTTTGGAACATGTAATTTTATCCTTAGGCCAAACAAAATTCAAAAACAACATTTTTTCGATGGTTAAAACGAATACTTGGAAGGATAAAATTGCAAATTTTTGGACTAAGATGAATTTTTGAAAATTTGAAATAATTGTATAAACTTGAGCATTTTCAAAATGAATTTGTTAAATTTAGTCATTTGGAAAAATCTTGAATTTTTTGGTGAAAAAGGAAATTTTTGACAGTGAAATTGAAATTGGAGTTTGAATTTTTACTACTAGGAAAAGGATTTATTTTGTTAAAAAAATTGAAAATGTATTGCAAAATTTGAAATTGGATTAAATTGCAAAATCTCATTAATGTGGTTGAAATTTTGCCTAGAGGATTTTACAAATGTTAAAGGAAGCTGGTAATTTGGAATTGAAAATTTATTTTGGCTTGTTAAATTTGATTTTAATGATATTTTAATTGCCAAAACATTATTAAATGAAAATTTTGACATCTCCTAGGCTTACCTTATTTCTATTTTGCAATTTCTGATCAAAACTAGCAATTAAATGGTCAATTTCACTATAGGGCTAAGTAATTTTAATGTTGCATTTAAATCTAGGCCATTAATTAAGGAACTAATTTAATTTTGTTTTCCCTCCAGGCAGGTCGGCCCACTTGAGGAGGCAAAAAATTTTGGTATAAGAGGGGCTTCCCCCCCCTCTTATTTCCTCCTCCTTGGATGTGTGATTTTCTTCTAACGAAGGCAAATTTCCAGCTTGAGCGATTTTTGGGGCAGATTTTCCATTTCATGGCAGCATTTTTCTCTTTCTTGTTTGGGCAAATTTCTGCCCTAGGACAATTTTTGGAGTAGATCAGTTTTTTTCCAGCTTGGGCGATTTTTTCTTAAGTATGATTTCTCCATCGTTGGCAGCGATTTCTCCTCTAGAATTGACCGATTTTTTTTTTTGGTGAAGAAGCAATGTGATTTAAGTTCTGATTTTTGACAAGTGTGAGCGATTTCAAGGAAGTCGAAATTCTAATTTTTGCTAGGGCATCATTATTTGCAAGGAGGATTAAAATTTCTAAAATCTGATCCAAACTTGAAGAGGACTCGGTTATTGGTAAAGGCAGATTTAAAGTAAAATTCTATTCATTTTTAGAGGTGAAAATTGGTTTTATAGGCGGATTCTATTCCTTGTTCTTGCTTGGTTCATTTTCCCTTATCTTCTTCTTGCACTCATCATCCACCACTTCATCGTTCCATTGATAGGCTGAAGTTGGGAGATATAAGTGTAGATTTCATGATAAAACACTTGGAGAGGCAAAAATAAGCTAGACCACCCTAGGTTTGAAATTGGGAGATATAAGTGTAGTCTATCCTAAGGTAACAAAGAGGTAGAAATAAGTGGTAGTCCCACCCCTAGGATTGAAGGTTGGAGACTGATAATTGTAGAGATAGGACTTGGAGAGGCAGAAATAAGCTAGATTCCATCGATAGAAAGAAGGTTGGAGATTGATAAGTGTAGTCCATATCATTTAGAACAAAGGGGCAGAAATAAGTGTTTAGGATGGTAGATGTTAGTGCAAGCAAAAACCCAAAGGCAACAAATACCAAAAAAGACAAGGAAGACATGATACCTAAAACCACCTTCTTCTTGAAAGTGAGGCAAATAAGTGATACCAATATTGGCACGGTGATCATGGTACAGTTGAAGGATAGATTGAAGGAAGGACAATTCCCCATGGCAAAGAAGATCTACAGGAGCGAAATTGTACATGCGGCAACTTTCCCTCCTACCTTAACTTGTTCGGAATTAGTAATAGAGTGCGCATCCCAGTTTGATATTATTACCAAGTCCATTTTTTATGATGGGAAGAAAGTGTTGGCTAACATCAACGGACAAGTGGTCAAAGAAGTATTCACTATTCCCCAATATAAAGGCATGAGAGTGGTAATGATGGACCAGGAAGTTAAGTTATTTTAGGATAACCAGGAGGCTTACTTCATTCATCTACAACAGAATTGGTTACACAAAGGCAAGAAGGGAGTTATCAAGTCGTAAAAGCTCACTAAGTCAGATTTCAAACCAGAATACGGCGATCTTATTGTGCTTCTCAATCAAATCATGGGTGTGGCTCAAGGTATGCAATACGAGAACTAGATGTACTACTTTATTGATAAAATTGAAAATGGAAGGAGAAAATTTGATTGGGCTAGAATAATAAGTGAAAATCTAGAGTTGCAACTTAGGACAGTGCAAAATCAAAAGCAATTCTATATGGAATCGTATATTTTCTATCTGATTGCGAGACTATATGAAAATCCTGCACTTAAGGCCTTAGGAGTGATTGGCAATGGGCCGGGGCAATGTTTGGTGCATGAGTGTTATCCATAGCTTCATTTGCACAACACCAAAGATTATAAGATGTTTTATGACGCCTTTAACATGAAGACGAGAAGGATATTACAAAGGACACCTGCTAGAAGGCTCTCAACAGAAGCGGAAGTAAAAGTTAAGTATGGGAGTTGGTTTATCCAATTTCCGCAATTTACATAAATTAGAGTCGCTGGAAGTACAATTTGTCCCAAGAGACTTCCAAGGTACCCACCCGACAAGATAGTTTTGATGGAGTTGGCTAGGCAACTTGAGCATTATGACAAGATGATGAAACTAAAAGATGAGACAGGGATTACCTTCTCATTTGGAATAAGCAATGATACTTGCCCCAATCCTGTCGCCTTTGCAGCTGCAGAGAAAGAGTTAGAATGGTATCATCTAGGATGGTATAGAGCAAGACAAGGATTCAATCCTAATGGTCTTATCAAGGCATCTCACAAAAACACATTCAAACATATTCCTACTATAGAAGATTTTTGGGCCAATGCACACGATAACTTTCATGTGAGAAAGCTAGCTTTCTCAAGATTGTCAGTGGGCATAATGAGGGCAGTTAGATGGAAAGGCCTTGATATTCCCAATCAACTGGAAGAGGATGAAAATGTGCTAAGGGAAGATTATGCTATAGTGGATGGAATAGAATTGGGTCCAGCGGATTGGGATGATCATCAGGATCCTTCCTTAGAGGCAGTTACAAGGACAAATGATCTACACACTAAGTCATGGTACAATGAGAAGTTAAGGCAATTACAAAGCTGGCAGGTACGCCTTATTTATGAGAAGATGAAACCGGAGGAAGAAGGTCCAACGGAGTTAGTTGGACAAAAAGGTGAGGGCAATAGCCAGCAACAAATAGCAGTTAGGAGTAGGAAGAGAAATTTAGAGGTTGAGAAAAGTAAAGAACATCAGGAACCCCCAACAAAGAAATGAAATGCAACACCATCAAGGCAGAGCATAATTGAGGCTAGAGGCCAAGAGGATAATGCAAGTGGAAAAAGGGTTGCGGTAGAGGTGAGCTCTGATTCGGAATCAAGCAGTTACAGTGATAGTACCAAGTACTCTCCTCTCTCAAAGAACCAACATGGAGATAATGTGACAGTCACTTGTGAAGAAGAGGATAGGCCAATTGATATTGAGGAAGTAAGTCAGGCACCTGAGGCCATTGGTGATGCTTTGTTAGTCGAACCAAATCCAGATTTGGGGAGATCCACTACACCGCTATCCGCTATGGTTAAGGAAAATGCTTATGCCAAGAGGCAAGGTGGTGACTGTCCAAACAGCTGAAGATATTCAAGGGTTAGTAGAAAAGGAAGATAGTGAGAAACAGGGACAAATTGCAAAAACGGTGGCAAAAGTAATCAGAAGTGATGATGAGGGTCACCGAAAAGTTCAAATTGCTATACCAAAGGTTAACAAGGCATTGGATGAGATTGTAGATCAGGAGTATGAAATAGTAGAGCATAACTTGGGAAGGATTATGGAGACATGGAATGTGAGGAGATCCAAGAAGGCATGGATTCAATTAGAGAAAGGTTGAGGAAGGCAAACAAAAGGATTGTAAAGTTGGAGGCCAAAAAAAAGTGTTGGAGAGATTGCCAACCTATCCAACAGTTGCATCGAGCAGCTCTTCCACAAGACAACGAAAGCAATATAGAAGAGATATTAGCTTAGTTGCACGAAATCAAGGATTGGATCGATGATATAATTCAAGATAGGCAAAATTTCTCACCTTCCTTTATCTTGACATTCATGTCATTCGTGGCTATTAGAGACAAATTCAGAGCATTTGAAGGGGAGTGAAAGGATTTCCTTCCAGTTAAGGACTTGGACATTCCCAGGCTACAGGCATTTATTGAGCTACCGGAGAGATATTTAAAAAGAACTAAGTTGGTAGATAAAGGAGGAGGAATGAGTTTGGTGGAGGCTTGGTTTGTTGCATTGACCATTAGATTGAGGATACTTGAAGAGATTCAAAATGAGATTGCGCAGCAGAGCCCAAGCGTTGACACTTCCATTTCAACCATGATGAGGTATGTTGGGGCTGCACTTGATTTGAAGATATCAAAGAGGAGAACGTCAATGAGATAGAATTTGGATCAAGATTGGATGAGTTGGGGAAGGTTTCCATCAAGAAGAAGCATTTGAGCATCCTTGCCTCCCTCAATGCCTTTATCAGATATGCGAAAGAATATGAGAAGGATCATGAAAAAACACTGCAAGCAACGAGCAAAATGATGAATTCAGCTGAGCTCAAGATGAAGCACACACTTTGCCCTCTCATGAAGGAAGTCAACGACAAGCTAGCCAAGTTCATTGGCTTGGCTAAAAAGATGAAAGAAAAGGGTAGAATTATATTAGAAAATCATTTGGTGTAAGCCTACATGGCAATTTCTCCTTCTTGAGTAGGATAGGTGTTTGATTCTGATTGGCTACCATTTTGGTGCCTTCTCATTGGTTGCCACTTTTCCTTTTTTATTCATTGGACCATTGATGAGGTGGTGTCTTCTCATTGGTCAATGGGATGGCAACCCTAATTAGGGTTTCTGGGATTCGATCTGGATCATTGATTTTGCTTCTTAATCTCTACCGTTGGTTATAATTTTGGCCCCTATATAAAGCCATTTGCTCTCATTTGTAAAGGGTTGACGAAAATTGTTACTTAAGAAAATACCAAAATTGTCTCTCTTTATCATTGTTGTCACTTGCATGGTGATTAAGAACACTTGGTGTTATTGCATGGTTTCTACTTCCAATAGTTAGAGTTAAATCTCATTGAAGTTGTTAAAGTAGATTTTATTTCAAGAAAGTTGTTAAGAGTAAGAATAGATAGATAGTTGTATGGTGATATTAGAGGATGTTTGGTAGGGATCTATAAACTAGGCCACTAGCATCCTAGAGGTTGGTTAGGAAGCCTTGCGTGGTAAACTAGTCTTTTTCCCTTGAATCATTGCATCTATGGAGGTAGACGCTGGTAAGCTTTCATTAGATTCGATCCCCGTCCATTTGCTAATCTTTCCATTAATAGGAGCAGGAGTAAGGCAGCAAGTAGTTCAATAGTTCGAATTCATTCTTGGAAGAAAGTTAGGAAGGCATAAGTCATTTGAGCACGCACCCTCCATCATCATCACCATCAACATCATTTGGCACTCATATACTTTACAAAGCAAGACATCATCACCATCATAGCAAAAGTCCAAGTTATCTTTGAATGAACAACGTAAGGCCGCCTACATGATTAACCAACAAATCACATTAATATAACTGAGTTGGTATCCACAAATGTAAGGAACATTGGAGTTTTTCTCATGTCTTCATGAGTATTTACTTTTCAAGAGAGGGATTGAGTGTTTGGTATTCCATATCAAGTATTCAATTGCTATATGTTATGTAGTACAAAACTGACATCAACAACGTCCTTCAGACCCTCATTTGCCACTCTGCAAAGAACAACCTTCTTTCCATCGACAACAAAAGTGAAGTCCATCTATTTGAAGCTCTGAGCGTATTCATCAAGTGTCTCCATCCACTGTATGCCCAGAATAACCTCCATGTCATCAAGGTCTAATATGAAAAAATCCTCGGTCACTGTGTGATTAACCATTGTGATTCTTAGCTGAGGAACAAGGCGTGTGCAAGGCAGAAGAGTTCCTCCGGCAACTTTGACCTGGAATCCTACGTACGTCTCCGTAGGTAGACCTCTTCACTTCACCAGAGATGAGTTTATGAAGTTTAGAGTGGCTCTGCTATCGAGCATCACCATAACCCTTTGTCCTTGAAGGGTTCCTCGTACATGAAAAATCGTGCACCTCGAGCTACCGGCTAGGGCGATAGTTCCTCTGCACTGTACCAATGCTACAATTCTTTTTGTACGGTTCAAACCAACCATTTTGGTGTGCTCGTGGGGTTGGTTGCCTTCGGAGGGTATATCTTCTTCTTCGTCCTCATCATCGGACATAACCTCAATGCAGTGGATTTTTCCTTTCCTGAGGCATATATGCCCAAGTTCCCATGGTTCTTTGCAGTTGAAACATAGTTTCTTCCTTCGGAGCTCCTATTTGGTAGCTTTGGCCAACGACGGCTTTCTCGGTCGAGGTTTGTTATCTTTGTCCCTCATAAACATCAACGGTTTGGAATGTAACTTTGTGAGGATGATGTTATTGATGATGCCATACTCCTTGCCTTCTTAATGGCCTCAAAACTCTTTTACCCAACCCTTCAGTGGTTCTGTCAGTCCATCCATGAAGAGCACTATCTGTCTTCTTTCAGAAATGTCCATGACCAAAACAGAGTTTATGAATTCTGCAATGTACTAGTCAACCGATCTACTTTGCCTCAATGGTGCCAAATCTTTGAAATTGAGTTCCGGATCTTTACCGTCAAATCGATCTATCAATCTATCAGTGAATTCCGCATAAGTATTTATTTGATCATGCCCCAATGTGATAGTGTCGTGATGCCACCACTCATGCACAACTCCTTCCAAGTATAAGGCTGCAAATTTAATTACTTCTTTTGGCATGGGATTAGGCTGGAAGTAAGTATCCGCCTTCAATATCCACGCTTGAACAAATATGGTTATAGATCCGTAAAATGGTGACAGATTTACTTTACTCAACTTCCTCATGAGATCATCATTAAAGTATCCTCTATTTTTGCCTCTCGAATATCTCATTCCCAGATTTGCATAATCTTTGTAGGATATATCTTCCTCCGAATTCACATTTTTCCAGTCTTCTCTCAATTGTTCTTGCATTTCTTCGAAGGTCGGCTGCTTCCCTCCAGGTGGTGCCTCTGTCTGTGGGGGAAAAGACGGCACGGAAGGTTGAGAGCATGTTGGAAGAGGGTTTGTTTTACCCGACACCAAGTCCGCACTGTGACCATTTTGTTCTCCTGATATTTTATTGTCTACCAACTTCTTGAGAGTCTCTTCCATGAGTCATTGAGTATCATTGATGTGTGCCTGATTCCTCGCAAGCTCTCTTCGTAGTGCCATGAGTTCGGCAGCTGTGGATTCTAGTTCGACAGCCATTCGATCAACGAAATGGGTTCTTCTCTTCTAGCTATAAACTCTCATTCATTGTCCACAAGCTGGCAGGATCAAAGCTCTAATACCACTATAATGTTCCTGACCTCCGTGTGGTGGTAACTAGTCTAACCTCACGTTATACAACATTGTACGGCATGTGGATACAATGTGTATGTATGGTGATGAATAACTAGGAGTCGTATGGTAGCGCAAGCAAGACTCATACGAGGTTGATAAACTCTATTCGGCAGAGCAATGATATTGTGTCATACAGTGACAAATAGGGGTACCATACAGAAGATGACTGAAGGTCGTACAAGGAGCTTAAGGGAGTGTACGGTGGATTGGAAACAAAGCCGTATGATATGTAAAGTAGTTGTATGGTGGGGTGACTATGAAGGTTGTACGATATTAATGAAGGCCGTACGAAAGATTTCTTATGGAGATCATATTGAGTAATGTACAGGGATTGGGTGAACGAAAGTGCAGACAACGGAATGTACGAAATATGCAAAGTAAAACACAAATGTTTTGCCAAGGAATTTATTCATTCACACAAAGAGAGCTTGATCAAATTAAACATAATGACTTCTCCAATTTGCAATATGATGGTGCCCCGATTTGCCAGATTCGAGCGAAGTATTACAGGCGATGGAATAGGGTGAGGGTTGAATCCCACCGAAACCAAAAAGACCAAATAGGGAAGATTGTTCACTTCCGAAATGGCGAACAACAGAGAATCCCAACAAGAATTCGCAATAAGAGAAAATAATCCAAATTGCATACCTACGGCTACCTACAAGTTGTGCTTAAATACTTGAAGGGAAAACTTTCCGAGAGTGTACAAAGATAGCCGAAGGCTACACTTACCTATGGAAACAAAACTAAAATGGGTCCGAGATATTTTAAATAAATCAACCCATAAATAAAGATTTGATTAATAAACTATTTTATGATAGGGATATTACAGAAGAAGGGTGCATCTTGGTGTAGCGGGTGTGGTAGCCGTCCTCTATGCTCGTGACTCGTTCAATTGTGCCCGTAACTTGTGCACCTACTATGTTTGGGTGTTCAGATCCGCCTTAGCCATCTGAATCTCTAAGGCTCTCTTCATCATCTCAACTATGTTCTGGAGGTCAACCTCTTTTGCATCCAACTCCATTTGTAGCCGACTATTGGCTTGCTTCGCATCCTCCAATTGAGATACGAATGTTGACTTCTCTAGTTCCTTCTCAGTAATGAGTGTTGCCCACTCTATCTCCCAAGCTGACTGTTGTGTGGCCAAATTGGCTTCCATTGCTACTGATTTGGTAGTTGTCTCCTCCCGAGCCCTCTCTACTACTACCTGATCTACCTCACTCCTCCGTAGAGCATAGTATGCATACCAATACACCTATACTATCTCCTGTGCCAAGTTATCAACTCGGCTCTCTACTACAGGCTCCTTAGCAATCCACTCCTACCGCATCTCTGTAGTCTATGTTTGGCCATCCTCGTGCTTCAAAGCATACTGAAAAGATCGTCGAGCAACTAACTCGCATTAAGGATAGAACCTGCTCCAACTCTTGCAACATTGTCTGCAATGCGTGTGTCTGTGTAGAAACCACTACTTGGTGACCTCGAGTCACCATGTCTGCCAAGTATGCCTCGACATCCTCTCCTATGGTTGTCAAGGGGACTGATGTGGGTTGTGCTTGCGTGCTCATAGCTGTCTCCAGTGTCTCTGATATCCTCTGAGCAATGTTGTCCATCAGGGGTGGAGGTGGTGGCTCAACTATACAACTGGGATGACTCTCCTCCTTCAAGGCTATCGGATCCATCTCCTCAGATACTTCTCTCATAGGCAAGAGAAGACTAGATGTCGACGCTACTGGTTTGATGTTGAACCTCCAACTCAAGTATGCACTCAAGTCCTGCTCACTCAAGTCCTACGCTGTACTCGTACCCTCACTGGTAGCCAATAACGCAATATCTATAGTGACTGTTGCATCTAAACCAACTACTTCTAGTCAAACCTAAGGTGCCCTCGCACTTTTAGGTACCTTCTACGCTGGTAACTCCATCACTTCATTCAATATGGCTGTAGGTGATGATGGGGGAGACTTTGGCTGCAATGTAGTCACTGAATCTGGAATGGCTGGGATCTCATTTGGAACTGCCTGAGCTGCTGCTACTGTAACAAGAGTCATAACCACGGGTTGTTTGAACTGTCCAGAACCCGAAATATGCATACTTACATGGGCCAAATGAGTTGTCACAGTGAGTGCAGGTCATGGGAATAGCAGCAGTGTCGTAGTAATGATTTCAACCTCCACATACTCTTTCTGTTCATCCGCCTCACTATCATCAGATGATGTCTCCTGTCAGCCGCTATCTGTATTCCCGTGCTCCAAACCGCATACAACTCCAAGAAAAAAATTATCCACAAGAAAGACTATTCATAAAGAAATATGGCCAATATCTTCCTTCCCATTTTGTATAGACTAGACAAGAAAAAGGGCAACAACATTAAATAGACAACAAATCAGTTTAACTAACAATGCATCATCTCTTTCTGATTTTCTTTACACATTGCAAATAAAATTTTAGTCTCGTATATGTAATCACACACTGCACTCGAATAATCATATGCTAGCCAGAAATTTTCGCATACAACACTAACATGCATATTTAGAATATGGTACTCTAGGTCAATGTCATACCTTTTGGAGCCACTTTGCACATTTGATATGGTGAACAAGTCTAATGATTGGCTTGGAATATCAGCAATCTCATTTCCGATGTAATTTATAGGAAGCAGAACAAATATGCCTATGGCTCCAGCAAAAGAAAATATTCGTAAACTGGACAAGAGAACAAAAACAAGGCATATTAGATTCAAAATATTACATGGTCAAATGGCATGCTGAAGAAATATAATCTGATGTGTGAATCAAAGACAGAGATGTTTTCTAAATAATAACTCAAAGCATCAGTCACATCTATCTGAATAAAAAATTCAAATATGCTAGCCATAAAATACCTTCTATGAAATGATAAGAAGCTCACTTAAAGGTATAGTTACAAATAAGTATTGTGCATTGGAAAAATCTAGTAGAATCCTTCCCACGGTATAAAATATAAATGCAAACAATAGTGTAAAAAGAAGCAACTGATCGAGATACAAAGGAACAAGGAATTGAATGCTATGTATAATATAGGAGAAATTATAGGAAAAATTTTGTTATGTCCCCTTTTGACCAAGTAATCACCTAGAGGAAAATATTTATTTAAGGGAATAAATGTTAAACAGTAATAAGTCCTGTGGGATTATTTAGCTTTAATTAATTAGCAGGTAGACATTTTTTTATTTTATAAACTTTCTAATAATGTCAATGACAAATGATGATGTGAAGTCACTTTTGGTGGGGAAGAAAATAAATTAAACGAGAAATAAACAAAGTATTGCTTTCAAAAAAAAAATATTTTAGAAAGAGGAAAAGGTGAAATGAGGAATCATTCTTGACTTGTTATTTTCAAAGAATTTATTCCGTGAGAACTTTGGTTTGTAGGTTCACTGAATTCAAGGATGGAAACCCTAGAGGTTTTGGCTTTTTGGACAAAAACCCACATCAGCCAACTTGGTAAAGTTATCTCAACATTCACAATTGCACATCATTAATCAGTTTTCATGGAGATGCATTAATCTATTTTGCAGAACTTCAAAGGATTTGTTATCTTATGAATGAAGGCATTCTGGGTATGTGTTACATGATGGCATTGCACATTTTCTAACTTGTAATAGCAGCAGGTGTTTGTAAATAGCAACACGTTTCTATATACCTATTGGCTAACTTTGATTCTGTATATTTCATCAAATTAATTTTCTTACAAATCTATATTCTTTGTCTTGCATGTTAGAATGTTACATTATGATGAAGCAAAATATGAGGAGAAATCTAATTCTAAATCAGATTTGAAGCATTATCAGAGTCTCGGATATTTCATTGGTATCAGAGTTGAGGTCTTGAGGTCGAGCCCTACGAAGCATGGTGGATTGTGATGTCCCATTGCAAATGTTGTGGTGATGTGGATTCCCATTGGGCGTGTACCCGAGACTGGGACCCACCCACGATTCGTAGCCACATCCAAAAAGGGGTTAGCCTATGTTGGCATTCCAGTAGATCAAAAAGCCCACGATTAACGACAGTGGATGTCATTCACCATCAGTCCAGATTTTTGGCATAGTGGTTGCCTTTCTTGGTATTAGAGCAAGTGATCTTGCTAGCCTGTTAGGGTTTCAGTAGTGTATGTCATATTGTGCAGTTTGCATGTGTGTTGGATGTTACTGAATGCAGATTTGGTGAATACTCAAATGATTGCATGTCAGCACAGGAGCAGTTTATGAAGAGGGTTACCATTGCATATTTTTTACGACCAGCCCTGGTTAGTGGATTTGTGTTGCATGACAGTTTGGTGGTTACTTTTAAATCAGTTTAATAAAATGGGTTTCTTTTGCATGCCATTTTCAAGCAGCACAATTTGTTGGATTTGATTGCATGGCAGTTCTGATCAATTTCAGAGAGTGGATTTACTTTGCATGTTAGATTTTAACTCAGGCATGATAGTGAATAAACTCAAAGATATATTGCTAGGAACAAGGGAAACAAATTCAGTGTTTATTTCAGACATCTATGGCATGGGTATAAAAAGGCTACATCAATGGCTAAAATTAAATATGGGAGATTGTTACCTACTTTCCTTCTTGCCTCACCAGCTAAAGAAAGTGATACAAAAATAGCAAAAGTCCACAAAAAAATGATTGACATATAGAGAAACTTATGAATGGTATAAATGACTTCTTTCAAGCATTTCAAAAATATCAATCGGGTATGCATTCTTGTTAGAGAAATTGCTTTTGGAATAAGCTAAAAAGATGGAAAAGAGGCATAACAATAATGAACACATTGAAGTCACTAATGATGAGCATATAGATCATCCCAATGCTGAAAATTTATTTGAAGAAGTGCATGAGACTTGTGGCAGCTATGGTAATGTTGTTGAAAGGGACGAAGTTAATTCCAATTTGGTTATGCATAATAGTAGTGGTACATTAATTTTGCATACTCCATTACTTGAGAGTGCATCCACATATGTTGAGGATAAGAGTAAAGAAGTGGAAGAAATGGATCCCATTAAAGTGTGTGTGATGAAAAGCATTACTGATTCAGGTTTGGGGAAGGACTTAACCACTCAAGGACAACTCAAAGATTTTATTTATGTTTTGACATCATACCATCATGATTCTTTGACTTTGCATAAAGTTCTCCAAGAGATTAAGAAAGCCACATGTTTACTTCAGCCATGTGAGGGTTTAGGCAAAGAGGAATCGCATATTATTCAAAATTATGCCTTGGGGTTTGCCAAACCAGCAATATTTGGTCAGCTATGTGGAGGCAATTCAGACTTTTCAATATATAAGGAACCGACACTTGTTGATGACCATCCACTTATGAAAGGAGAGATGATTAAGATTTATGAAGACATCACACAAATGCATAAAAAAAGGTTTTGAGTCCTCTAGTCTTGTCTTAGTTGCTCTTGCATTTCTTGGAAAGTGGGCTCTTTCTCTTTGCAAGGTATATTTAGATTTAGATTTTGAGATTTATCATGTTTATCATTATGATATTGTTCACTAATATTGATATGCATTTTGACAATTGAGTACTGAAATCGGATATTATTTCCTAGGTGGCATTCAAATGTTGTATGTTATGGTTCTATAGTGTTTAAATGACATGCTTTGTACTTAGTTTCATATGGATGACATGTATATTTGCAAATTTCAATGTATATTTTAAAAATTTCTTATCTATATATATATATAGTCGTCGCCATTTGCCGACCCCCCCGTCCCCAAAATGGCCAAAAAAATTTGCTGTCCCAGAAACCCATCCTGTCCTCCCCCACTGTCCCCGTACCAAAAACTCGGGGGAACATAGGAAAATGGTCATAGGTGTAGATATAGGTAATGACCGTAGGTGTAGGTACTGGAAATGACTGTAGGTGTAGGTCCAGGAAATGAAGTTCGAGATGCCCAAAACAGATGCACACTATTAATTGGATGACCAATATAAACAAGATATTCATCAAGCAAAAGGAATGTATGCAAATTGTCGCCGAACATGAAATTTATATTAGCAGACAGATGGCGCTCCAAATTTGCCAGATTCGAAGCAAAGTAATACAAAGAATCGAAATAGGTTGAGGGTTGAATCCCACCAAAACCAAACTAGCCAAGTAGAGAAGATCTCCACTTTCCAATGGCGAAAAACCGAATTACAACAAGATTTTGCAGAACAATAAAATAATCCAAAATCGCATACCAAAGCAACTCAACCTCACGGACATATATACCTTGTCGAGGGAGAAACTGTGCTGACAAAAGACAAAAAAAACTCCTACAAAAATAATTAAAAGTAAAAATGGGTCTAAGATATGTTGAATCAATTGACTCATAAGCAAGTTTTAATATACTATTTATTTAATGATGAGAAAACTACAGTCTTCCTATCCCAAAATTTGCTTGCCCTTAGGCAAACACAATGTTGGATGTTGAAGAGCTTGTTCCCCTTCCCAATTGGCATCATCAAGCTGCAGATGTTTCCAGTGTACTAAGTATTCCTTGATGGTGTGACTTCATAGTTTCAGGTCTCGCATGTCAAGAATTTCGACAGGTTCCAATATCAACTTCTGTTCTTCGTTCAAAGATGGCAGGTCAATTGATACAATGATGTTCTATCTCATGGCCTTCTTCAAGCAAGATACATGGAAGACATTGTGTATCCAACTTCCTTTTGATAGCTCTAGCTCATAATAAGCAACTTTGCCTATGCGTCGAGTTATGTGGTATGGACCACAAAATTGTGGCCTTAACTTTTCTTTATCGCTTACCTTCAGGGATGACTATCTGTGTGGTTGAAGATAGAGATATACCAAGTCACCTACGTCAAAGCTTCTCTCACTTCGATGTTTGTCTGCATACATCTTTTGTTGATTCTGTGCTTGTCGAAGGTTTTCCCTCAACACTCTCAAAATATCCTATCCTTTTTGTAGTCGATCCTGATGTAGGAGCATCTTGGATTGCTTTGTTGTCCTGCTTGTTTTTCTTTTTTTGGTCAGTTGTTGCCGAGTTCCTATATTGACCAAGGTCCTATGTTGGCCAAGTTGCTTCAAGTGTCGAGTTGGCTCAATGGTTTCTTTTGATGCTTGCTTGTTCTTTGACCGTGTTTGTCTATGTTGGTTCTTAGTGAGAGCTGACTTGTTTATTTTATCTAAGTTGTGCATTTAATGTAAGGATCAACCATTGGGATGTGTACAGACCGTTATAAGGTCGCCCTTCTCTAATGAGAGGCAAGCCATTTTGGCAAGTATAAATAGCGAGTCTTAGTTTAGATTTAGGGTAGTGGATAAGAGAGAAGGATCGTAGAGGGTAGCAAATCGGAGTCTAGATAACAAATCGTAGTTCTATCATGTTGGATGCATTTTGATGTATATGTGATCATTGTATTGGTCGTAACCCAAAAGGCCTTATAGTTAGTTATGTTTGCTGATAATTTGATGAATCTATAAGATATTTTTGTTTCTCACTCCTTGGTGTTGTTCTCTATGTTTTTGGAGCAAAGACACAAACTATATAAATCAAATGCCCAAAGGTCTTCAACCCTCTCTACTCAACATACAATCTAGGGCTCCACTAGAGTTCCCAAAACCCACACAAGATTAGTTTCTCTCACTAATCTTCCACACCCTTATGGCACAATTAAATCACAACTAGAACTAAACAATTTAGGGATGGAACAAGGTTAGACATCATATTTAGATACAACACAAGTCAAATCCCACACATAAATAACTGTGAGACACTTTTTAGACACCGAAACCAATATAGGGCTATAAGGAGAAAAGATGGATCAATGAAGGAAACTTACATGGAGGTCCACCAAAGTAAGTCTAGACCACCCTCAAATGTTTCAATCCACTCACCAACAACACCCTCCAAGTTGGGACTCTTGATCAATCTCCTAAGTCCTAATGTTCACAATTTACTACTAGGCCTAATAGGGCAATTAGGTCTCTTTTACAAAGCAAGTGTCTCAAATTCAAATCCCCTTCCAATAACTCAAATTGGAGTACTTGCAAGATCATGCCAAACTACTAAATCCAAGGATTTAGGTCTTCATTCCACCCCTGGGCTGAGTTGTGCTTCAAAACCCAAATTTTGGACAATCACATCTAGATGCCTTTCCAGAGGATTTAATGATTCCACTCTCCATCAGCTGCCTCCTGATCTAAGACCCCAAAAATCTTAAAATACATCCTCCCTCCTTTCTTTCCACCAAGGCTTAGGTTTTCCCCATGGTGGAGTCTCTAGGAAAGAGGAACTTTGTCTCGAAACCCTAGTTAGGGCCTTCCTGCAACCAGTGGGCAAACAAAATTATGCAACTTTGTTCCACTCCACTTCAAGACTTCAAACCACTTGCAAACTTCTCATAAGACACCAGGCTAACTTTCAGAACCCTTCAATGTTGCATGGGGATCCATATAGATCTGTACAACTCAGAATACAATTGGATTTTCAGGAAAACGGTTAGATTTTTATTGATTTAGGCATAAAACTTTACAATAGGTTCACTCTCTACCTGGATCAAGGTTTCTCAACCTTTTTATACATCTCCCAAACAGTTCCAACCAACCAAAGTGGTTGTCAATGTTGGGACTCAAAAGTTGCATTATGCAATATTGCAACATTGACTAACTTTTTACAAAAAGATGTCAAATGTTCCAAACAAGTAAAGTCCTAAGCCTAGACTCTACTAAGGACCTTAGAGAGACTAAATGAACATCTTCAACCTTCTTAAGGGGTCCTAGACTATCCTAGCCCAACCTATCTTAAAATTGTCCCAAAAATGACTAAGGTAGACAACTAGGTTTATAAGATCATCTAGTGTCCCCTTGCCTTATAAATAGGACTTTATTGGCATCATTGGATCCTAGATCCAATCAATAACCTAACCCCTTGTATTTGGGTCCACTGATGTGCTTGAAATGGATCAATTTGGGGGCGCTATTGAACCAGTTTTGCTTCTGTTGTGTTTAATCAGCAAGGGGTTTGATAGTTAGGTGTGCCTTTGGCCCAAATTCTCACCATCCCCTTGCATCAGGTGGTATCAAAGCGTAGTTTGTTTGTGGGGTTGGATCATGTAGAACCCGGATTGGTTTTGGTTGAAGGAAGGGTGGCAGATCCAAGGATTTGACCTATAACTTGCAGAGGGTTACGATCTTGCAGGAACCTGTTTGTCAAAATGGTTCGAGGAAGAGGAAATTCTGACAATGCCATACTGGACATGTTGAGACAAATTGCAGCTAGATTAGATGTTGTGGAGACATCTAATAGGAAAGAAGCATATCTTGATCATGTGAGTGATGATGAGGTAGTAGCACCAAACTCTCATTTTGAGCCTGAGGTGGAATCTAATGAGGAAAGATTGTTGAGAGTTTTGTCTATGGCACATTCAAAGCCTGTTGTTGAAATTGTTCCTTATAACGGAAAATTCGATACCAACGTTGTGTTGGATTGGATCTCTAATATGGAGAAGTTCTTTGAGTTTGAAAGCATTCCTGATAGTAGGAAGGTGAAAATTACAGTCAATAGGTTGAAAGGTCATGCCTCACTGTGGTGGGAGCATTTGTAAACTGATAGACAAAGAAGGGGAAAAGAGAAAATCAAGACTTGGGTAAAGATGGTGAACAAGGTAAAAAAGAAATTCCTCCCAGTTGATTACCAAGTTAGTTTGTTAAGGAAAATACAGACTTGAAGCAAAAAGACATGACTGTGAGGGAGTACACTGAGGAATTCTATAGGTTGGACATCATATCTAGACATGTGGATGATAAGGTTGAGAAAGTTGCAATGTACTTGAATGGTTTGAGATCTACACTTCAAGATGAGATAAGCTTTGTGAAATTGGATAGTGCGCAAAAAGCATACCAATATGCTCTAAAGGCTGAGGAGATCTTGACAAAGAAGCATAAGCAAAGGCAAAGAGGCAGAAGTGGTCGATTTCAAAGAAGCAGAGGTAGATCATATGGAGAAAGTAGCAAATTTGACAATTCTATGCAAGATAAGAGCAAAGCCGAGTGGTGAAGTGATGATAAAAGCAAGATCGAGTGGAAAGATTGTAGTTCTTACAGAGGAAGAGGTAGTTCTTACCGAGGCAGTTATGGAAGAGGAGTTCTCGTGGTACTTTTTTCAAGTGTGGTGAAGGACATAGAGCCTTTGAATTAAATACTCTGGTAAATCTGAAGGCAATAATAGAAATGTTGTAGTTCAAGGTGAATCTGTGAGTCCTCTGAGTGGTGTTGCTAAGGCCAGAGAAAACTTGATGGTAAGGACAACTTTGTGTAGTGAAAGAGTTTACGAAGAACCTATCTTGAGGAGAACTCTTTTCAAGATTGATGTAAGTATTGCCATTGATGTCAAAGGTTTTGTGAGTATGAGATAAACTACAAGTGTCAGCTTCATCAATGTCAAAGGGACGAAAAGAATATGAATGAAAACATAGGTTGTATTAGAAAGAATTTATGTTTAAATTAAATATTTAAACATTTATAAACTAACAAATACTTAATGTTAAGATATGGCACTATACACTATTATCTTAAGACACTGACTAGACAATAGTCTACAACAATGTATTTAGTATGAATGAACATTGGGCATACAAACAATCATTATAAGCACTTGATAAACACCACGATAGCATTTGAGTGATGTAAATTATACATGTCAGCAAATGAAATATTGATTCAATAAACAATGTTGAGGAATTTGAAAGAGATACGGATATAGGTGACAAATTCTATACATAAGATAAAAGCATGATTGTTGTTGCAGTCAAAAGTTAATGAGATGGCAGTCAACCTTGCCACATGATCTTCTTCAAAACAGATCATATATATGATCATGTATGTAGTGACATTTATATTTTAAAGAATACAATCATGTATGAAGAATCATATCCATAAAGACATTGAACAAGGAAAAAGTGTAAATCACATAATTTTGATGATGTATATTACATGTGTGTGCCTAAGGAGCTGTAATGTTCCTGATATAAAATTTATTATTAATCAAACTATTGTTATTGGGCCGATTGATTTAATATATCTCGGACCCATTTTTGTTTTGTTTCCGTAGATTTCTATAGCCATCGGCTATCTTTGTACACCCTCGAGAAGTTTTCCCCGACGGGTATTTAAGCACGGCTTGTAGGTAGTCGAAAGGTAGGCGATTTGATTATATTTCTTTGAACTGCAAATTTCAGTTGGGATTCTTTGTTGTTCGCCATTTTGAAAGTGAAAGATCTTCCCTATTTGACTTGTTTCCGGTTTTGGTGGGATTCAACCCTCACCCTATTCCATCCCCTATAATACTTGGCTCGGACCTGGAAAATCAGAGCACCATCATATAGTGAATTGGAGAAATAACTTGCTTATTCGATCTGCTCTCTTGTGTTCAATCTCTAGTAAATATTGGTGTTTTCTCTGCTTATTGGTGTATCATTTGTACAGCTTGTCAACTGCATTTCTGCTTACTCCAAGCTCCATCCATCACCCATATGGCCCTCCATTTGGTGGCAGCTTAGTATCTATAGCTTCCCTACCGTACGACTTCCATAGTTTTCCCTACCATACGGCTACTCTGCACACCATACGGCCTTGTCCTCAATCCACCGTACAACCTTCAGCTACCCACTGTACGACCATTAAATACTCAACCCTATCTGTCACCATATTGCAGCAATATCACTTAGCACCTATCCACCACATATGGATTCCTCTATCCTTCAATACCGTACGACCCATAGTTCAGCATTATCATAAAGTCATATTGTATGTGCATATCGTATAGTCCTGTTGGCTTGAGGTTACTCTAGTCACCCACACGAAGGTCAGGAACATTATAGATATCAGAGCTTCAATCCTACCAGCTTGTGGACAGTGAATGAGAGTTTACAGCTTGAAGAGAATAAGAACTCATTTCATTGATAGAATGGTCATAGACCCGAAACCCACAATTACTGAACTCGTGGCACTATTGAGAGAACTTGTGAGGAATCAAGCACAGATCAATGATACTCAATGTCTCATGGAAGAAACTCTCAAGAAGTTGTCAGACAATTAAATATCCGGTGAACAAAATGGTCACAGGGTCGACTCGGTGTCGGGTAAAGCAAACCCTCATCCAGCACGCTCTCGACCTTCCATGTCATCTTTTCCCCCACAGACGGAGGCACCACAAGGACAGAAGCAGCCGACCTTTGAAGAAATGCAAGAACAGCTGAGAGAAGAGTGGAAGAATGCGAATTTGGAGAAAGATATATCCTACAAAGATTACACAAATCTGTGAATGAGATATTCGGGAGGCAGAAACCAAAGGATATTTTAACGATGATCTCAGAAAGAAGTTGAGTAAAGTAAATTTGTTTCCATTTGACGGACCCGGATTTATATCTGCGCAAGCGTAGGTAATGAAAGTCGATACTTCCAGCTTAATCCTATGCCAAAAGAAGAAGCAATTAAATTTGTAGCATTATACTTGGAGGGAGTTGCGCATGAATGGTGGCATTACAACACCATCACACTAGGGCATGATCAAATAAATACGTATGCAAAATTCACTGAGAGATTGATAGATCATTTTGACGGTAAAGATCTAGAACTCAATTTCAAAGATTTGGCTCAGCTGAGGTAAACCGGGTCTATTGACCAGTACATTACAGAATTTCAAAAACTCTTTATTTTGGTTACATACATTTTTGAAAGAAGACAAATAGTGCTCTTCATGGATGAACTAACAAAATCACTGAAAGGTTGGGTAAAAGGATTCAATCCTGCCACCCTGTCGAAGGCCATTAAGAAGGCAAGGAATATGGCATCATCATCAGCATCGTCCTCACAAAGTTACTGACCTTCCAAACCGCGGGTGTTTCCGAGGGCCGAAGATAATAAACCTCTGCCGAGAAAGCCGGCGTTGGACGAAGCTACCCGGCTGGAGCTTTGAAAGAAAAAACTATGTTTCAATTGCAAGGGACCATGGAGGTCAAATGCCTTGGGAAATCTACATTGAGGTCGTCTCTGATGATGAGGACAAACAGGAAGATATACCCTCCGAAAACAACCAAAGCCACGAAGACACCAAAATGGTTAGTTTGAAACATACGGAAAGAATTGCAACATTGGTATGGCGCAGAGGAACTATCACCCTAGCCGGTAGCCCAAGGTGTACGGTGTTTTGTGTACAGGGAACCCTTCAAGGGAAAAGGGTTATGGTGATGCTCGACAATGGAGCCACTCTAAACTTCATAAACTCATCTCTGGTGAAACGAAGAAGTCTACCTACGGAGACACACACAGGATTATAGGTCAAGGTTGTGAGGAGGGACTCTTCTGCCCTATACACACCTTGTTGCTAAGCAAAGTATCACATTGGCGAATCACACAGTAACCGAGGTTTTTTTCATAGTAGACCTTGATCATATTGAGGTTATTCTAGATATATAGTGGACGGAGACACTTGATGAATACACTCAGAGCTTCAAACGGATGGACTTCACCTTGTTGTCGATGAAAAGAAGTTTGTTCTCCCCTAAATGGCAAATGAGGGTACGAAGGAAGTTTTTGCACATCAGATGGAGGCAATTTTTTGACGTGATGACGTTGCTTGGGCTACACATTGTTTTGTCTCCGCAGAACCTATAAAAGGGTAACGAACACCGCCCCAGGATGATGATCTACAAAATATCTTGAGTGATTATGATAAAGTTTTTATAGACATCCCTCCTGGCTTACCTCCTCGTCAAGGGTTTGAACATACTATCAAATTATAGGCAAGAGCCAAGCCGGTCATAACCACACCCTACCATCCCATGAAATTCAAAGATGAGATCGAAAACACGATTTAGGAACTACTGCAGAAAGGGCAAATCTATCCCAGTTATAGCCCTTTCGAGTCATCAGTGGTATTGGTTAAAAAGAAGGATGGGACGATGCGCATGTGTGTGGACCACCGTGCATTGAACAAAAAACAATGAAAAATAGATATCCCATTCCAAGGGTAGATGAGTTGTTGGATGAATTACATCTCGTAGTCTATTTTTCAAAAATAGATCTTTGTTTCGGATACCATCAGATCTGCATTAGGGAAGAAGACGTGGAAAAGACGGCTTTTCGTTGTCACTATGGACATTATGAGTTCCTGATCATGCCGTTCGGATTAACAAATACACCTACTACATTCTAATTATGCATGAATAGCATCTTCAACAAACAATTGCGTAAGTAATTACTAGTATTTTTCGATGATATTCTTATTTATAGTAGGACATGGGAAGAACACCTTAAGCATCTGGATGAAGTCCTAAGGATCATGAAGGATCAGTCCTTGTTCACCAAGCGATCCAAGTGCGAATTCGGTATGATAGACATATTGTACATGGGGCATGTTGTCAGTAAATATGGATTTCAAGTTCATCAAGAGAAGAGTCAAGCTATCCTTGATTGGACTCCCCCATAATCACTCACGGAGATACGAGGATTTTTTGGACTGCGTAGTTATTACCGGAGGTTTGTGAAAGGATTCTCTCAACTCAGCACCCGATTAACAAATTTGACAAGAAAGGGCTCCTTCCAGTGGAATGAAAAGGCGCAACTCACTTTTGATAATTGAAAGAAGCAATGAGCACTTCTTCCGTACTTGCATTACCTGATATCACTTGACCGTTCATTTTGGAGTGCAACGCATCTGGAGAAGGCATTGTGTAATGGGCACCCCTGGATGTTCCAAAAAAACTAAACCAAATTGCTGAAAGGAATTATGTCAAACAGTTTGCATTCAACCTCTTATTTCTCTGTTTAATGTTTTAAACCCCTTATAACTCCGGAAATCAAACGTTTATTTGTTTGTTGTGTTTCGTGCATGGAATTGGTATCATACAACATAAACAAGAAAGAAACTACAATAATATGCAAAGTGGAAATGAACTGCTGCTAATAAAATGTTATTTTCAGAATTCATAAAACCAAATACATGGCAGATTTATCAACTCACTAATTACTTCAGCAGTATTGACATAATACTCCAGCCCATGCTTTCGAACTTGCTGCTACAGTGCTTTGTCCTTCAATCAGTCCACTACCTTCGTAATATCATTCCTTCAAAGTGGCATAAGCCCCAGAAAAGTAGTGAAGAAGATATGAGCAAAATACCAAATCTGCTTGTAGCTGGAAATGCAACTAAATTGCCTGATAATGAAACCAATAACAAAGAATTCCAAAGGCCAAACCCCAAGGGAATGACGTCTAGAATGTTACAAGAGAGGATAGACGTCCTCAAATGCCAAGAACGTAGCTGCAACTCACACACCAATTTCTTCTCATTTTCAACCTGGCTAATGAAGCCACAAATGCTTCCTTTTATTCTATTTCCAAGGGCCCGCTCAACTCATATGGGCAATGTGGGATAAAAGATGTGTAGTATATAAAACATATATTAAAATACCCCTTATGTCTCCCTTGGGTACACATCCTCATAGAATAAATATTAAAGTAACACTTTAATATTTTACAATTAAATTAGACGTTACTTTAATAAAACTTCAGGCATTAAAATGTATTAGCAATCGGACTCCGAATAATGCGAGTGATAGCTCATCGGAAAGCTCTCACCAAGGAGTATCAAATCCAATCACCAAAATTGACCTGCACTGTGTCCTGCCGACTTACTAAAAATAGTAAGTATGCCTGAAACTAAGTAAATCAACTTCGTTTTGGCCCAAACTGGAAATGACTAGGCCAAAACACTCCAGGGTCCCATTAAACCCTTCGTTAGCCCTCGGGACCATGTAGCACAATGCTAACGCACACACACTTGGTCAACTGCTAAAATGGGGACATTACACATTGGCACAGTACTGATGCAAGATAGACACCCCATAACCTATGAGAGCAGGAAGCTTACGCAAACAAAACACTTATATTCCATTTATGACAAAGAGATGTTGGCTATTGTGCTTGCACTAACCAAGTTTCGACAGTATTTGGTGGGTGCCAAATTTGTCATTCGTACGGATCACAATAGTTTGAGATATCTTCTGAAGCAAAGAGACTTGAACGATAGGCAACAAAAATGGGTAAGCAAGGTTCAGGATTTTGATTTTGACAATGAATATGTGAAAGGAAAGAACAATGTGGTTGCAAATGCTTTGTCCAGGAAACCCGCCATCTGCTTACTGACCCAGATTTCAGCTGACTAGAAAGCACATTCGTTGGTGGAATATTCCAAAAACACATTTGCCTGTGAGCTAATGGATGGCAACACCCAAGGTGATCGGTACAAAGTGGTGGATGACATCGTTTACTACAAGAATAGGATATATTTAGTGTCAGAATCCAAATTGAAGCAGAAAACAAATTCGAACATACAGACGTCTCGAGGAGAGGTTTTCATGGAAGGTCTTAAAAGAGATGTATTGTAGTATGTAAGAGAGTGTGCGGTCTTCCAACAAAACAAATTTGAACATACTCTACCTGTCGGGTTACTGCCAATAGAAGTGGGAAAGTATCTCGATGGAATTCATTACTGACTTCCCAAGGTTAACTTAAAGGATTGTATCTTCGTGGTGGTTGACAAACTAACGAAGTATGCACATTTCTTCGTCATCCCTTCAGATTTTCAGACTACATAGGCAGCGGATCTCATTTTTAGAGGTCTTTCATCTACAAGGGTTACCCCGAAACATTGTCAACGATCGGGATGGGCAATTTATTAGTATCTTCTGGACAAAACTGGTTTGGCTGGCAGGAACAGAATTGTCGCCCAATACTAGTTACCACCCTCAAACAGACAGACAAATAGAGATTGTAAACAAATGGCTCAAAGGCTACCTTTAAAACTACGTTTCGTCACAACAACGAGCGTGGGTTAAATGGATGCACCTAGGGGAATATTGCTACAATACCACTTACCACATGTCCATTGGGATATCACCTTTCAAAGCATTATACATGTACGAACCCCTTTCCTTCATCGACACAATTTTGGGTGACAATCGCGCACCAAGGATGAAGGACTGGCTTCAAGAGGGACAGGACAACCTGAGATGCTTAAAGAAAAATTTACAACGGGCACAGAATCAACAAAAGATGTATGCCGACAAACACTAAATTGAAAGAAGTTTCGAAGTGAGAGACTTGGTCTATCTCAGACATCAACCATACGGCAATCCTCATTGAAGGAAAAGGGGAAAGAAAAACTGAAGCCACGATTTTATGGCCCTTATCAGGTAGTTCTCTGCATCGGTGAAGTTGCCTATGAGCTGGAACTTCCAAAGGGGAGCCGTATTCATAACGTTTTTCATATTTCATGTCTTAAGAAAGTTGTAGGATAGAACATCACGATAGCTGTAGACCTTCTGCCACTCAATGAAGAAGAGAAGCTCATTTTGGAACCGGTTGAGATCATCGAAGTACGTGAGAAGACACTACAGAACCACACGGTAAAGGAATATTTGGTATGTTGGAAACACTTACCATTGGATGACGTGATGTGGGAGGGCGAGCACAATTTACAACATTCGACATTGCATTTGCTTGAGGACAAGAAAATTTTGGGACGGGAGGACTATAATGTTCCCGTTATAAAATAAATTATTAATCAAACTATTGTTATTGGGCCGATTGATTTCATATATCTTGGACCCATTTTTGTTTTGTTTCTGTACTTTTGTGTAGCCGTCGGCTATTTTTTGTACACTCTCGGAAAGTTTTCCCCAACCGGTATTTAAGCACGGCTTGTAGGTAGTCATTAAGTAGGCGATTTGATTATATTTCTCTGCACTGCGAATTCCAGTTGGGATTCTTTGTTGTTCGCCATTTCGGAAGTGAAAAATCTTCCCTATTTGGCCTGTTTCCGATTTCAATGGGATTCAACCCTCACCCTATTTCGTCGCCTGTAATACTTCGCTCGGATTTGGCAAATAAGAGCACCATCATATTGCGAATTGGAGAAATAACTTGTTTATTTGATCTGCTCTCTTATGTTCAATCTCTGGTAAATATTGGTGTTTTCTCTGCTTATTGGTGTATCATTCATACAGCCTGTTAACTGCATTTCCCCTTACTCCAAGCTCCATCCATCACCCATACGGCCCTCCATTTGGCAACAGCTTAGTATCTACTATACAGCCTCCATAGCTTCCCTACCGTATGGCTTCCATAGTTCTCCCTACCGTACGGCCTCCATAGCCCCCCTACCGTGTGGCTACTCTGCACACCATACGGCCTTTAGTTACCCACCATATGACCATCAGCTACTCAACCCTATTTGTCACTGTACTGTAGCAATATCACTTAGCACATATCCACCTTGTATGGCTTCCTCCATCCTTCAATACCGTACAACTCACAATTCAGCATTACCATACAGTCATATTGTATGGGCATACCATATAGTCTTGTTGGCTTGAGGTCAGTCTAGTCACCCACACGGAGATCAGTAACATTACAGGAGCAATGTGTATAGCAGTGACTACACATGCAGCGATATCAACAAGAAGTTATAGTTGATTAAGGTAGGGAGGAAATAAATATTGAAGTTGCGATGATACAAGTCAAATGTTCGACGGTACATAAGAGCTCGACTCTTCCCTCATACTGACATGAGCACTGTTCACAGTAAATCAAGTTTATAAAGTCATGATGGTCTTAAGACAACGTATAAGTGAATCACTGAAGGGATTCAAACAATATTAGAAGGTACAAAATAACAAGAAGCAAATAAAGAGTATTACATATCAGCATATACATAACAACATTGATACACCAAGCATATGGGGTGCCTTTCAAACTTACGGTGCCGTCAAATCTGAGGAACAAGTTTGTCTGAAAAATAATGAAATTTCTATGTTCCAAATCAGTGCATACTTATAGCAGTGATAGACAAGGATCGTCCTTCAAACTGGAATCATCTGTTTGTATATGTATCAAAGGTAGATATGATCGATTGTTTTACAGGGCACAAAACAAAAGGATTCCACATCATTAATAAAGTTACGATAATAGACAAATAAGATGGCAAAATGATTTAATATTTCAAGCTCGATGAAGGGCAAAAGACAGAAATATATGGTCAGCATTTGAATTGAAAAGTATACGCAGAGCATATGTAAACATAATCAAGGTATGAGTATTTTGACAATCAAACAGAGTTTGAATATCACTAGTAAGGTGCAATTAAGAATAATAATTCTCAGCGGCAACAATATATTTAATCGGCTGATTTAGAAGGACGAGTTACATAGATTGTGCTATTCAAATATGATGATAAGGCAGATTCAAAAGGGAGGCAGTCAGAGATCTATACACAGATGGCATTGGGAGTCTTAAAGTTAATATGGTTGGTTCCCAACATGATATGAATTAGTTGGTTTAATATGGTATTGAAAATATGGAGAATTATTAAGAGAGCTTACCAAGATTATTATAATATGAAATGGTGCAATTATAATTATGGAAAGGCACATTTGAAAAGTTACATTTTCAGGATAGGTCAGATATAACTAAGACTAATGGCATTTGAAGAAAAGGTAAGGAAGAGTAAGCGGTGAAAGGGGAAAAAAAGGAGTGAATAAAAGAATGTTACATATATTCAGATTTTCAATCTGATATATATATATATATATATATGAGAATAAAATAGAGTGTGTGAGTATTAATGAATAAATAAAAAGATATCAAGGAAGCATATGCAGAACATCTCTTTGGAACAGAACAGATGAGAAATAAATATAAGGGTGAAGAAATTTAGAGAAGAGTTTAATAAATATATTTATATGTAGATTTATTGTCTGATATAAATATCAATTAAAGAAAGTGTGAGTAAAAGTATTTAAGAAGAGATTATAGCAATGTAAAATGAGCATGAAGTAATTGGATCCATCATTTCTTGAGTAAGCAACTATATAAAGGTAGGATTTCTGATTTCCATCAGCAGTGAGAGTAGGAGCTTCCGATAGGATGAAGCCTGCAAAGCATGGGAGTAGGGGGCTTCCAGTAGGTTGGTGCCTACAAAGTGTGGGAGTTGGAGCTTCCAGTGAGTCAGTGCTCATAATCATAGGGGTTGAAGCTTCTAGTAGGTTGTAGGCTACAAAATATTGTAAAAGAACAAAGTTTATATAAAAGCATTTAATTGTTGTGGTTTTCTCCTGCATTGGCTTTCCACATAAAGTAATTGTGTTAATGTGCATATTTGTTCATTTTAGCATTTAAAAGTTTATGAAATGACATTTATTGCTTCCTGAAGAACTCTATTTCAAAGGTGAACACTGAAGACATCTGTATGATATAGTAACACTTAACGTAGACTCTGTTTTAAAATTATTTTCCTATGAATACAAGTCTTCTGCCGTAATACTGTAGTCAATGAAAGAAACAAAAAAAAATTGTCTTTATCTGTCTCTCTAAATGACGTGGCAGCCTTTCCCTAAACTTGTATTTATCAAACTTCAAACAAGACAAACACACTACTCATGGGTGACGTGGTAGATTTTTGTTTTTAGCTTCAATACTTATTTTATCGCTTCATATTGAATGGCTCGTCTTTATCGCTATTTCTTTGGCTGACATATAAGACAAATTTGCACCACTATTTTTGTTTTGGATTTTCTCTGACGTGGCAGATGTTTTGTCTTTTTTCAACACATATATTTTGAATATAATCTCTTCTGACTATGTTTTCTGTCATTGTTACCAAATTCAACTCTTCTCATGCTGTGATTCTCTCGATACCATCTGCATATGAACTGTTCCAGTATATTGCACAATTTACTTGTCATATTCAACGCTGTAAAAATAATAAACTGACTCATATTTCCTTAGTTGCTTTTCTGATATATTTGCTCCTGTGGTGTCTGCGTTGTTCTGAAACTATATTCATCATTCTCTTGATTACTTTTGTCTTTGATACTTCAATTACAATCATTGTCTTATCTGAATTATTCCTCACTGTAATCAGTGTTCTTTATTTGATGGTCTATATTGCCAATGTCCGTCTTCCTTGTAATCATATGTCTCCACTCGAACTATAGTCACTGATTGTAATCCAGAACTCTTGATTGTCTGAATTGGAACTTCAATTTGTAATGACATATTCTAGTCCATCTAACCTGCTCCATCATTGTTTTTATGTAATCTGTTATAAATGGACACTTCATTTGTATATGTGGTTGCAACATTTACTCACTGAATCCTTTATCATTTCACCATTCCTTACTCCTCTATGTTTTGCCTTAAATAAAAGTATGCTGTATATATTTTGGGTCCATTGATTTTAGTTGAGACAATGTATATCTATGTTTGCTGCTCCAAGTATGTTGTTACAATAATTTATATTTAGTAACACCATGAGTAATATCATCTTTCCTTTCTTATTAATCCTTTGGTCCTTTGAATGGTAGCCCATGTCATCACATCGAAGCTTTGTCTTCAAGAGCATCCATATTCACATACAGTTATCTTCAAGTACCTCATATCTTTGACTTGACATCAATGACAATATTCCATCAAAAACATTGTTGCCTTGGATTAAGCTTCCAGATGAAGTAAATTGTACTGACGTTAGAGTTTGTATGATTAATGGCAAAAAAAAAAGGACGAAGAACAAAGTTTTCTTTGTTGTGATTCCTAGAAAGCCGAGTTTTGACAGTATTAGCCAAGCAACAAATGATAGTATTGACCAAGTGACAGAAAAAAAAGGCAGTGTTGACCGAGTCTTACCGAACTACTAGTATTATTGACCAAGTGCCAGCAGAAATGATGAATTGCTTAATGAGTACAAGGAGACTGTTGCAGAAGATGTACCTGATGGTTTAATGTCGGTGAGGAGTATGTCATTGTATGGATCTGATTCTTGGAGCTAGTTTGCCAAATAAAGCACCATATAAATTGACACCTATCGATAATGAAAAACTTAACAAGCAAGTGCTGATCAGAGAAAGTTTGAGTCCATGTGTTGTACTAGCTGTATTGGTACTTAAGAAGAAAGAAGAATGGAGAATGTCTATTGATTCTAAAGCTATTAACAAGATAACAGTGAAATATAGGTTTCCTATGCCGAGAATGGATGACATAATGGATTGTTCAAGTGGAGCAAAATATTTTACCAAGATTGATTTGAAGAGTGGTTATCACTAGTTCAGAATTAGAGAGGGTGATGAGTGGAAGTCTGCGTTCAAAACAAAAGATGGTTTGTATGAATGGTTGGTTATGCCTTTTGGTTTTGACTAATGCACCAAGTACTTTCATGATGTTGATGAATGAGGTTCTAAATAGATTCTTGAGTAAGTTTGTGATTGTTTATTTGGATGACATTCTGATATTCAGTAAGACTAAAGAAGAAAATCCAAAACACATTAGGCAAATGTTACAGAGATTGAAGGAGGAGAAATTGTTGATTAATTTGAAGAAGTGTTCATTCATGCAAGAAGAGATTGTGTATTTAGGATGGTTTGAAAATGGACCCTGAGAAGGTTAAAGCAATTTTGGAGTGGCCTACACCTAAGAATGTGGGTGAGGTAAGATCATTTCATGGTTTGGCTAGTTTCTATAGAAAGTTCATCAATAATTTCAATTATGTTTGTAAAGCTATGACTGAAACTATGAGAGGAGATAAAAAGGATTTCAAGTGGACACATGGAGCTGATAAGAGTTTTGAGACTTTGAAACATAAGGTTGTCGAGTTACTTGTATCGACTTTACCTGATTTCAATAAGGTATTTCAAGTTTAGTGTGATGCAAGTGGCGGTGCAATAGGAGTTGTGTTGAGTCAAGAAGGAAAACCAGTTGCTTTCTTTAGTGAGAAGTTGAATGATGCTAAACAGAAGTATTATGTGCATGATCAAGAGTTCTATGCTATTGTTCACGCATTGAAGAAGTGGAGACAATATTTGATTCCTAAGGAATTTGTGTTGTATGTTGATTATAAAGCTTTACAGTATTTGGGAAGTCAACATACGTTGGATCACAGACATATGGGTTGAATACTTGCAGAGTTTCACATTTGTGATCAAGCATAAAGTGGAGTTATCGAGTTGTAGATGCATTGAGCAAGAGAAGATCTTTGTTGACCGAGATGAAGGTTGAAGTTCTTAGTTTCGATGAGATGAAGGAGTTGTATGATATTGCCCCTGATTTTTCTGAGGCGTGGAGAGTGTGCAGAGCATAGATAGAAACACATACATCTACTATTTTTTCGAGTAAGTTATATGTTTTGCCAAGTATTGTTTCACCAAGTAAGTTTGATGAGTATTTCATTCAAGACGATATGTTGTTCAAAGGAATTCAGTTGTGTATACTGAGAAGTTCTATGAGAGTTAATTTAATTAAGGAAAACATTGTGGTGGATTGGCTGGACACATTGGTATTGATAAGACATCGAGTTTGCTTAAAGATAAGCATTATTGGCCACAGATGTATAAGGATGTTCAGAATTTTGTACAGAGTTGTGGAATTTGTCAAGTTGCAAAAGGAGTAAGTCAGAATACTAGATTGTATACACCTATTTTTGTTCTTGAGAAACCTTGGAGTGACATTAGTACAGATTTTCTTCTTGGCTTACTGAGGACAGCAAAAGCGTATGATTCCATATTTGTTGTTGTGGATAGATTTTCTAAGATGGCACATTTCATACCGTATAAGAAGACATTAGATACAATGCATGTTGCTGAGGTTTTCTTCAAAGAGGTTAGATTGCATGGCTTGCTGTTGGCATTATCTCTGACCAAGATAGTAAGTTTGTTGGTTATTTTTGGAAGACTTTGTGGAAGAAGATGGATACTGAGTTGAAGTTTAGTTCTACATTCCATCCATAGACAGATGGACAGACAGAAGTTGTGAATAGAAGCTTGGGTAATTTGTTAAGATGCTTAGTTGGGGATAAACCAAGTAATTAGAATATGGTATTGGCACAAGCTGAGTTTGCATATAATAATTTTTTGAATAGGAGTGCTGGAAAGACACCTTTTAAGATTGTCAATAGAATGCAACCTAGAGGTTTATCACATTTGAAGGATATTGTTGGTGAAGAGAAAAGAAGTGCTAAAGAAGAAGTATTGTTGATGTTATGAAGCCTTTGCATGAGGAGGTGAAATTAAGGTTGGAACAAAATAATTAGAAGTATAAGGAGAATGCAAAGAAGTCTAGAAGACACTGTTACATCCCAAAATTTTGACCTAATTTTAAAGCTTGCTCATAACTGTTGGATTTAACGGATTATTCTTTCATGATCATGTGAAATAAGTAGTTATTTATATACGTTGTATTTACTGTTAATGAAGATGGTCGTTAACCATTAATTGTTATTTGATGTCAGCAATTGCTTGATTTTGAAATTATAATTAATAATTTAAAGTCTTTTAAAAATGTTTATATGAAATTATTATAGAATTGTTATTATGGCGGAAGTGTTTTTTATGGGTGATTGTAGAGGAAAATGAAGGGGGGAAGCATTGCTAAACAGGATCATCGGAATGGGATGCTCGCTTAGTTCAATCATCAAGATTGGCAGGTATGACCTTAAACTTCTTTCGTAAGGACCCAACCACTTGAACACAAGATATATTTGTGGGACCCGCATGAGCTATTAAGAAAATAATCTAAGAAAACATAAAATAATCTAATTAAAATATAAAACATACCTCAAGGGATTTTAATTGATCTTTCATCATATTATTATAAAATATATATATATATATATATATATATATACACGTACATATAAATATAAAAATGAAATGGCACCGTTATATTATAATAACTTAATAAAATGATGTCACCCCATTGATATATTTACATGAACGTATGTAAATATATATTATAAAAATAAACCGAATTATAATTTTTCCAACCTTTTATTTTTTTTCCTTCCTTTTCAACCGATTTAACACTTGGCAATTTGAATTGACAAATAATCTTTTATGTTACGGAAGCCAAGAAGTCACGGCTTGTTCTTTAAAATGGAAGCCGTGAGAAGAGTCGGGCATCATATATCTCGCACACTCAACTACACTTCCCTTGCTACGTTTTCCTTTCCTCTCTCCGCCACCCTCAGCACCCGACTTCATTTTCTTGTGTCGAAATCCTCTTTTATTCCAATCTATACGTCCATTCTCAAGCAGCATCTCTGTTGTATGTGCTTAGCTCATTAAGGAATAAAGTATTCTAAACTTTGGATACGTCTGCAACATCTGAAGAAGGGCAGATTTCTAATTGATTGCAAGGCTTCAGATATATCAAGAATATACATCAGGTCATGTGATGTTATTTCAATACCATTTTATTGCTTTTCATAACAGCCAGTTAGGCTCACAAAACTCTTTTCTTTCCAGATTTATTTCAAGTTACAATATGAGTTTTAATGCATACTCCATGTCCTTTGTTATCAGTCCTCTTCCTTAAACTTTCATAATAAATTAGATACAACCTTATGGAAGCGTTTTTCCAAATGCAATAAAATCTGGAATGAAATATACTATCCAATAATATTCCCAATTAGTCTCAAGAACATAATCTTTCTGGTCACAGTTTGTGATAATCATACTAAGCAGCGAATCCTTCTAGAATTTATGCATAGAGCAGATTGCTCAGGAAATTTCGGACACCTGGGATTCACCTGCTGTATAGCCAAATAAGGTGAAGAGGTGGAATAAATCTGCAAGGAAGCAGAAGAGAAATTAGACATGAATAACTTAAATGAAATATACTTAATAGCTCATGCTCATCCCTATAACGAAACCTGTTGTCAAGTCGAGCGGTGGTGATCGGGTCAATGAACCCATTTGAAATCCTTGGCCAAGGTAGTTTAAGGCATAGTTGCCATCTAATGATCACTTGATGTCAGTGGCGTCAGTTATGCAAGCATGTTCGTTTCATAACTGTGCAGACATTCTAAACATCAGGATGCTCAGGTGGCTGGACTAAAACATCCCAAGCTTGATCCTAAGGTAAGGAGGGTCTTTCTAATTTAATGGAATGTGTGGGGATAAGTATGGTCCGAGGTTGGGAGGTTAAACCTATGTCAATGCTTCTCCTCTCACCAAAGCCGAGGCTTGCACAACCAGCTAAAGACCCTCCGAATGATTCTTGTATGTTCTTTCCTTCTTTCCTTGTTAAGCATTTACTTACTTGTATGAAGAAAGGACAGTTGCTCTTAAATACAGTTATTTTCAGTTGATCGTTAATCTAGTTATTTCAGTTGATCATAAATACTGTTATTTTCAATTGATCATTAAATTAGTTATTTCACTTGATCATGAATATAGTTATGTTTAGTAAATCGTTAATCTAGTTATTTCAGATGATCATGGATACAGTTAACTTCAGTTAATCGTTAAACTAGTTATTTTCAGATGAACATTGATATGGTTATGTTTATTTAAGTTATTTGTTAAAAACAATTAATGTCATTTGAAAAGGATTTCAGTTGTCTATTTATGAATGTTGGAAATTCTTTGTTTAAACCGTCTTTGTTTTCAACATGAAAAAACCGTTTGATACAGAAACCATGTTTTTGAAGTTGGTGATGAGGCGATAGTTCATTTGAATAAGGGCAGATTTCCTTTTGGAAGATACAGAAAGTTGAAAATGAAGAAGTTTGGTCCTTATAGGATATCGAGGAAGTTTGATAGTGGTAATGCATATGAAGTTGAGTTACCTACTAACATGGATATATCTCCTATGTTTAATGCTGTTGATTTGTATGAGTATCATGAGTTAGATGATGAAGTTGTTGACCTAGTGATTATCCTAAGAAGCAGATTGAACAGATATTGGATCAGAGAGTTGGCAAGAGAACAAGAGGAAAGAGTTATTTTGAGTATTTCGTGAAGTGGAAGAATAGACCAATTGAAGATGTTGCATGGATTTCTTAATCTAAGTTGGATTCAGCTCGGGTTGTGATGCCTTCGTGATTTAGGAGAATCATTTCTTTCAACCCCGACTGTCCAATGCAGGAGCATCCTGGGTTGCTTTTCTATCCTGCTTGTTTTGGTCAGTTGTTGTCAAGTTCTAGTATTCACCGAGGTCTTGTGTTGGCCGAGTTGCTTTAAGTGCCGAGTTGGCTCGGTGGTTTCTTCTGGCGCTCGATTGTTCTTTGACTAAGTTTGTTTGTATTGGTTCTTAGTGAGAGCTAACTTGTTCATTTTATTTAAGTTGTGCACTTAATGTAAGGATCCATCATTTGGATGTGTGCAAACTGTTATAAGGTCGGCCTTCTTTAATAAAAGGATCTAGAATCTTCTGTAAGCCATTTTGGCAAGTATATGTACCAAGTTTTGGTTTCAATTTAGGGCAATGGATAAGATAGAAGGATCGTAGACAAATGACAATTCTATCACGTTCGATGCATTTTGATGTATATTTGATCATTGTATTGACCGTAACCTAGAAGGCCTTACAGTCAGGCATGTTTGTTGATAATTTGATGAATCTATATGATATTGTTGTGTCTCTCTCCTTGGTGTTGTACTTTGTGCTTTGCTTCCGTTGTGTTTACTTAGCGAGGTGGTTTCATAGCTAGGTGTGCTTTTGGCCTGAACTCTCACCATCCCCTTGCATCAAATCCTTTGCCCTTGATGTAGGACTATCACACAAAACCATATCTACAAATGAGGGGGGTTCATATCCATATAGTGCCCTGAAAGGTGTCATCTTGATTGACATGTGGTAAGTGGTATTATAGCAGTAATCCCCGAGATGTAGCCATTTGACCCACGCCTTTTGTTGTGCCGAAACATAGTTGCAGAGATACCCGTCAAGCCATCTATTCACACAATTTTCATGTGTCCGTCCATCTGGAGATGATAATTGGTACTGGGTGACAATTTTGTTCCTGCCAGCCAAAATAGTTTTGTCCAATTTGCGCTGAGAATACGATTGTGTTGGTCGCTCACAATATTTCGTGGCAATCCATGCAGGCAGAAGATTTCCTTGAAGAATAAATTTGCTACTTGGGTGGACTAGAACTCGGTGGGAATGGAAAAGTGTGCATACTTTGTCAATCTGCCAACTACCACCAAAATGCAGTTCCTTCGACTTACCTTCGAAAGTCCGGTGATGAAATCCATCGAGATGCTATCCATTTTTGTTCTAGTATTGACAAGGGTTGTAACAAGCATACTAGTGATGTGTGTTCAAATTTGTTTTGTTGGCATGTTGCACATTCCCGCATGTATTGCAAGACATCATTCTTAAGACCCTTCCATGAAAATCTCGATTTGATCTGCCTATAGGTTTAGAGGAACCCAGGGTGTCCCGCTACCGATGAGGAGTGCATTTCCTTCAAAACTTTCTGCTTCATTGCAGATTTAGGAACCAAATTATACTATCCTTGTAGTAGATGATGTCATCCACTAACTTGTATCAGTCGTCCTGAATGTTGCCACCCATCAATTTGCATGCAAAAGTGTTCATGCCTTCAAGTCGGCTGAAATCTAAGATAATGAACAGAAGGTGGGTTTTCTTGACAAAGCATTTCCTACAACATTATTCTTTCCCTTCACATATTCAATGTCAAAATCATAGGCCTAAACCTTACCCATTTTTGTTGCCTCTCGTTCAGATCCCTTTGCTCCAAAAAATATCTCAAGCCATTATGATTGATATGGACAACGAACTTGGCACCCACCAGATATTACCGAAACTTGTTAGGGTGTGCACATGACCAACAGCTCTTTGTCATATATGGAATATAACTATTCACTCTATATAAGTTTCCAACTCTCATAGGCTATCAAGTGTCTTTCCTACATCAATACAATGCCAATGCGCTCTCCGGAAGCATCACACTCCAAAATGAAAGGTTGAGTGAAGTCAAGTAAAGCAAGAGCCAGGCAAGTACTCGTTGCTTCTTTTAACCTATAAAAAGTGTGTTGTGCCTTTTCATTCCACTAGAACGATCCCTTCTTAGTCAAATCTATTAATGGTGCACTTAGTTGAAAGAAGCCTTTTACAAACCTCCTCTAGTAACTGCACAACCCAAAGAAACCTCGCAACTTTGATTGTGATTTTGGTAGAGGCCAATCAAGGATAGCCTAAATCTTCTCTTAGTGGACCTATACTCCATATCTACAAACATGCCCCAAGTATAATATCTCCGTCATCCTGATTTCGCACTCTGACTATTTGGCAAACAATGATTGTGCTTCCATGATTTCGAGGACTTCATCAAAATGCTTTAAATGTTCTTCCCATGTTTTACTATAAATAAGAATGTCATCAAAAAATACTAGCAAGAACTTACGCAACTATTAGTTGAAGATGCAATTCATGCAAGAATGAAATGCCGTTGGTGCGTTCGTTAGTCCAAATGGCATGACCACGAACTCATAATGCTTGTGGTGACAATAGAAAGTTGTCTTTTGCACATCTTCCTCCCACATGTGGATATGATGGTATCTAGAGCAGAGATCTATTTTAGAAAAATAAACCACATTATGCGACTCATCTAGCAATTCATCGATCCTAGAAATAGGGTATATGTTTTTTATTGTCTTCTTGTTTAACGCACAATAGTCTACATACGTGTAACATCCCATCCTTCTTTTTCACCGACACCATTGATGATGCAAAAGGGTTAAAGTTGGGACGGATCCATCCCTTCTCGAGCAGTTCCTAAATAGTCTTTTCAATCTCATCTTTAAATTTTCTAGGATGGTAGTAAGTCATGGTGATAACTGGTTTGGCGTCGACTTCCAATTTGATGGTATACTCAAAACCACGGTGGGGAGGTATACCAAGAGGAATGTTTGCAAAAACTTTATTATGTTCTTCCAAAATTGCCTCCAGTTTATCATCTTAAGAGTGTGCCTGTTGTCCTTATATTGGTTCTATTGAAATGAAGCAATGTGTGGCCCATGCAATGTCATCATGTCGAACAATCGTCTCCATCCTTTGTGTAGATACCTCCTTCGCTCTCTCATTTGCCATCCCTCTAAGTACCACTTTCTTCCTATCGACAAAAAAGTGAAGTCCATCCATTTAAAGCTCTATGTGTATTCATCCAATGATTCCATCCACTGTATACCCAGAATGACCTCCATATCATCCAAGTCCACCATAAAGAAATCTTTCATCGTCGTGTGATTAGCCATGGTGATACTGAGTTTGGGAACAAGGTGCGTACATGGTAATAGTGTTCCTCTAGCAACTTTGACTTGGAAACCTGCATATGTTACATCCCAATTTTTGGCTCAATTTAAAATGCTTGTATAGCCGTTGAGGTTTCATATGAAGTCAATTGATAGGTGAAATTAGTTACGATCATGTGAAATGGTAAGATGGTTAAGCATTATAATTTCATATGAAGTTCGCATGCTAGTTAACTGTTATGATGATATTTTAATGTTATCTTGGCAAGTTGGTTATTCATCATAAATTCATGGAAAGTGAAATGGTGGTTAGACGTTATGATGATTTACGAATAAAAATTGTTATGGTGATTATAGTTATATTGAAGAATATGATATTTCAATGGAGAATTTCTTCCTTGTAGGAGCACATCGAAGCGGGGAAGCATTGCCAGAAAGGAGTTGGGCACAGGGAGCATCACCTACCATTGAGCACATAGGTGGGAGTCCTAAACCAACTTGACCAAGAATGAAACAACTAGACAAGCAAGAAGAATGAAGGATGACCATGAGCTATTCTGATAAACAAATTAAAAAAACATTATGAGAAACTTAAGTAAGAACATTACCTTCTTTGTATACCATTTTTTGTTCACTGTGCAAGCTATCTTACCATGGTATAATAACATCTTGTCTATACTCATACTTGTGTGGATATGAAATATGTGCATATACACATACATCTACATATATATGTGTGCATGCACGTGCATGCGTAAATTATCACTAGCGCATACATATAATTGTGTGTGTGTGTGTGTATTTATGTACATATCGTAAGACTCAAAAAGCGTGAACATATGGGAAGTGATATTCTTATACTAAGATAAGTGATGTTCATTTCTTTTTCCCCTTTGTTTCTTTATTCTTCCTTGGCGGGGCATGGTCATCTATTATTTAGCCCAATCACCTTTATTTCTTCTACCACCTTGTGGCATCGAGCATTCATATTTGAACGTGCATATTTCTTTTGAATTTTTAAATTTGCCTTCAACGTTTTTGCCACCTCAATCTTAGTAACCGAGGCATGCCGCGGGAGGCCTCATTTCATTTCCATCTTGGTTGATACTTGTCTTATTAATGACTTATATGCATGCCATGAAGGTCACACTCGGGCTCTCTTCTACCCTTTTGCTCTTTCCTTCCGAGCCTTTAATAAGTCTATTACACCACACTGTAGTGTTATCATCCAATTTTTATTGGTGGAGCCGAAGCTCATAGTCAAGCAGTGGTTATTCATCAGTTATTTCTGAAGTTTGTGGTGCGAGATTCTATTGCAATTTCCATATTTTCATGTCATTACCGGAGATCAGGTCATGTTTTGCAAACCCCTTTGCAAATTACAATGTATTTCTTTTATATGTGTCGATTATATCAGCTCTGCTAATGAATCTTACTTACTGTCTGCAAGTTCAAAGCCGAACACATTTGGATTCTTGATAATCCCGTATCGTTTAATCAATATACTTTGCTTGTGTGATAGTTGTGTTGTAGTCCTTTCATATCTTTTTTTCTAAATCAAAGAGCACCTTACAAGGGCATAGTCGTTATCTCCTTGAGATGGAAGTCTCTCTTATGCGGTAAAAAAAACAAGAACTTAAATATAGGGAAGATGTATGGCAAAGGACTATGAGACCATGAATTCTTGTGATTAATAGTAAATTCCCTCCAAGTATCAAGGACCATCATGGTCGAGCTAAAGGAGGAAGAAGTAGGAAAATCCTCCAATGTAAAAATAAGGAAATAAAATCAGTATAAACATTTGGAAAAAACAAATATATAAATAGCTCATGGAAATACTTGTAAAGATCCTTGTTGTCAAGTCAAGCGATGGTTTGTTACTTTGGCACCAAGTTGCTCAGTGATTAGTCAGTGGTGTCCCAGGCCTAATTCCAAGATAGGGAGGGCCTTTCTCCATTAAGAGTATGTGGGGATATTCAAGGGTCTGCAGTTGAGAGGTAAAGCCCTTGGCAATGCTTCTCCTCTCCACCTAATGACAAGACTTGCACAGGACAGAGATATGATCTACATTTAAATATCTTCTAGTAACAAACATTTTACTTACATGATATTTATAATCTCAAGTTGAAGAAATGTTAGATCAGTTACTTCCTTCAATGCTTAGGAATCAGTTCCCTTTTTAAATGGATTAGGCAATCAATGAAATCAGTTGATTTTCCAATTGAACATGAAATGTATCTATATGCATGAGATAGGCTTACTTGATGGTTGTTAAAATTGTCCTACATTTATGTGAATAATGAATATAAACTTATCTTCAAACTATGTGTTATTGCCATAATTAGCAATAGGAAAGAAAAGGGATAATACAAGGGTATTTGTCATTACCCTACAGTGGTATAAATATTTGTGCCCTAAATAGTATATGTGGACTAACCTAGGTTTTGCAGATGCTGCCCTAGGTGGATTCCGGTTTCAGAATTTAGGTTATGGAAAAATTAAATCCTCTATTTAGATTTATTGATGATGCCTTCAATTGTTAGTTACAATATTTCAGTTAAACTAATTGTAATTGTTAATCTCTTTCGCATGAACATAACTGTTATAATTGTCTTCTCATGAATGTGAATTAGTAACTGTATTTCATTGATTTGCTATTTTTTAGCTAAGGCTTGGAAAAAGGGGATGTTACAGTGTATGCCTCTGTAGGTAAACCTCTTCATTTTACAAGCAATGAGTTTATGAAATTCAGGGCAGCTCCGTTGTCCAAAATCACAATGACCATCTGTCCTTGAGGGTTCGTCGTGCCTTAAATACCATACATCTCGGGTTGTCAGCCAAGGCGATAGTTCCTCCACATCGTACCAATACAGTGATATTCTCTGTACGGTTTAGGCTTACCACCTTGGGGTCCTCCTGATGTTCCTTGGATAAATATTTTTGGTCATCCTCATCATCAAATACGACTTCAATGTAGTGTATTTTTCCTTTACCACGGCATCTATACCCAGGTTCCCACAACTCCTTACAAGTGAAACATAATTTTTTCCTTCAGAGTTTTTGTCTGGTAGCTTCGTCTGTTGTCTTTGTCCCTTGGAACCATTGGTAGTTTGGAGTGAGCGTAACCTCGAGAAGAATATGTCGATGACAATGCCATACTTTGTGCCTTTTCAATACCCTCCAAGAGGGTGGCGGGATTGAAACTCTTTACCCAACCCCCAATGGTTTTATTAATCCGTCCATTAATAATTCTATCTGATTCCTTTTGGAAATGTCTAAAATTCAATGATGTAATTGTTAACTGATCCTATTTGTCTTAATTGCAACAGTTCTTTAAAATTGAGTTTAGGATCTTTTCCACCAAACCGATCTATCAATTTTTCAATGAATTTGGTATAAGTATTTACATGGTCACATCCTAGCATAATTGTAGCATGATGCCACCATTCATGCGTCATTCCCTCCAAGTGGAGTGCAACAAATTTAATTGCTTCCTCTTCTGGCATTCGGTTGAGTTGGAAGTAGGTATCAGCCTTCATTACCCATGTTTGTGCAAATGTTGATCTAGATCCGTCAAATGGCAATAGATACAGTTCACTTAATTTCCTTTTGAGATCATCATTGAAATCTTCTCGGTTTCCACCCTAGAATATTGCATTCTTAATTCCTCGTAATCTTTATAGGATATATCCCATTCCAAGTTTGCATTCTTCCAATCTTCTTTTAATTGTTCTTGAACTTCCTAAAAGGTTGGTTCCCTTCCTCTGTGTGGTACCTCTATTCATGAAGGGAAAGTTGGCATGGAAGGTCTGAAGCGTGCTAAATGAGGATTTGCCTTTCCCAAAACTGAATTGTCATTGTGACCATTTTGTTCACCGGATACTTTACTATCAGCCAATTTCTGCAAAGTTTCTTCCTTAAGTTGTTGAGTGTCATTAATTTGTGCCTGATTCCTTGAAAGCTCCATTAGTAATGCCATGACTTTAGAAAGAGTGGGTTCTATGAATCTTCCATTCTATCAACTTAGTGGGATCTCCTTCATTTTCACTGTAAACTTTCATTCACTGTCCACAGGTTGGCAGGTTCACTAGCTTTGACACCACTATAATGTTCCTGACGTCTTCACTTGAGGAAGAACTTGCAGGCGTAGGTCCAGGAAGTGCTCATGGGTGTAGGACCGTAGGTGTAGGTAAAGAAAATGAACGTAGGTATAGAAAGAAATGATCATAGGTGTAGGTCCAAAAAAATGGTTGTAGGTGTTGGTACAGGTAATGATTGTAGGTGTAGGTACAGAAAATGATCGTAGGTGTAGGTACAGGTAATGACCGTAGGTGTAGGTACAGGAAAAATGGTCGTAGGTGTAGGTATGAGAAATGACCATAGGTGTAGGTCCAGCAAAATGGTTGTAGGTGTAGGTATAGGTAATGACCGTACGTGTAGAAAAATGATCGTAGGTGTAGGTATAGGTAATGCCTATAAGTGTAGCTACAAAAAATGACTGTAGGTGTAGGTCCAAGAAATGAAGATTGGAATGACCAAAACAAATGCACACTATTAATTGGATGCCCAAAATAAACAGAATATTCACCAAGGAAAAAGAATGTATGCAAATTGTCACTAAACATGGAATTTATATTAGTAGACAATGGTGGCACTCTAGATGTGCTAGATCTGAAGCAAAGTAATATAGATAATCAGAATAGGGTGAGGATTGAATTCCACCGAAACCGAACTAGCCAAGTAGGAAAGATCTTCCACTTTTGAAATGGCAAACAATATTGAACTCCAATAGGAATTCCCAATACGATAAAATAATCCAAAATCGCATACCTAAATAACTCAACCTCACGGACATATATACCTCGTCAAGGGAGACACCATGTGTTGACAAAAGACACAGTACTCCTACGGAAATGATTAAAAATAAAAATGGGTCCAAGATATGCTAAATCAATCAGCCAATAAACAAGTTTTTTTATATTGTTTATTTTATGATGGGAACATTACAATGGATCTTCAATACAATGATTTCAGACCAAGAGCATAATAGGGTAAGGAATTACTACCACTGAAACTGCGGATATTACGTAGGGAGGATCTTTCACCTCGAAAATGGCAAACAAGATGAACTTCCAACTAGAGTTCGCACATACAAATAAAATATTCAAATTTGCATACCTACAACAATAACTAGCACGACCTTATAAATGGCTCCGGGAAACTTCCTAAGGATTACAAATGTGATGACATGACCAAAATAATAATAACTAACTTAATAAAAAGGCCCAAAAGATTTTACTATTAAACTTTGGAGCCATACAAACAATTAATTTAATATAACTATTTAAATATTTTGGGGACATTAAATGAAAACACAAATTCTTTGTTCTTTGCAATTCATTTTGGCTGTTGGTGAGTGCCCTACTAGAATTTATTCATCAATAAATCATTTTGCATCTGTAAACCATATAGTTGACTCCTATCAATTGACATGTTGAAGGAAGTCCAAGGGTGTCGTAGAGTGCCAAAGGGTGCCAAAGGGAACCAAAGGGTGTCAAGTGTCAAAGGGTGTCGAGTGTCCAAAGGGAGAGTGCGCTATGCGATCGCGCAGGGTGCAGTGTGTCATGCTTGGCATGAAAGGTGCAATGTGTTAAGTGCATTCGTGCAAAGTGTAGTTATGCAGTGTACAGTTGTGAGGCATGCATGTGGTGTGCAGTGTGCAGTTGTGCAGCATGTATGCAGAGTGCAGTCGTATGGCGTGCGGAGTGCAGCTGTGTAGCATGAGTACATACAGTGTGTGACATGCAATGTGCAGGTATGTGAAACACGGTGAGTAGTTGATCTATATCAGGGGTACAATCGTGCAGAGTGCGGTGTGTGATGTACAAAGTGCGGCATGTGACATGCATGTGCATCATAAAAGTGTGCACCGTATGGTGGAAGTGTGCCAAGTATAGTGGTAGTGTTGACTAGTGGTACGTGGAAGGTGGAAGTGTGTTGTTAGGTACAGTGGAAGTGTTTGTACCGTTGAGATGTGCCAAGTTCAAACCGTTTATAATTTGGAGCTCAAAAGGCTCAAGTGAGGACCACAGGACAAAAGCAGAAGTCGGATGGAAATGTTTACAGAAATTTTTGCAAAAGCATGAGGCCATGGCACGGATTACAATGGAGGCAAAGAAAAGGGTAGGGACTTTGGCAACTTTTTTTAGCCCTAGAATTTCTAGATTAATAGACTGATGATGATGGATGCTGTGGACATGGAGAGGAAGAACACCGCATTTAAGGCTGAGGGTCCTTTTCCTTTTAGTTTATTTTTCTGATAAATTAACTTGTTTCTAGTTTAATGTATGTATGGTCGGGAGCTTAAAGATAGCCATAAACAATGGCATTTTACATTTCTATAGATGCATTGAGATGTGTTATTAATAGCCCCATTTTGATATGGTTTGGGAGGGGTGGTATAAATGCTGGGGTATGTAGGCATAGTATCGAATTCTGCCTTGGAGAGGCAATTTTGTATCAGCTTGTATAAGGGTGACAGAATGGATAGTATGCAAGGCAGGTGGTTTTGGCATGCACTGTAAATGTAAAACTTTTATACAATATTAATAAAATTATATGTTTTCATCAATTTAAAAAAAAGAGTAATGCTGCTACATGTGACTGTAATAACTGTTTGTGCCATTCCTAGAGATTGGAAACACATTGTTTAGTGATGAAACTGCCCATCTCCTTCTTTGGGAACCTTTCTTAAGGGGTCTTAGTTACTTATAACATCTCTACCAGAGCCAGGAGCATCTATAAGCAGCCCTTACTACTTTTGAGTAGTAATTTTGTCTTTAGAGCACTCTGACAGAAATGGCTAATAATTCTTAAAGCATGTCTGCTAGCTGAGGCGGAGACATTCAATGATTAATCCACACAAAAAGTGTTCTTGCTTTCAGTCTTTAATGGAGTAGCGAAGACCATTAATGTTTGAGCCATATTTGAGGACAGCATGCATAAATAACTAATGATCCTGCCAAAGGATATGTGTGCCTCAAACCCGCATTTCTTTATCACCTTCAAGGCCAGTAGAAATGATTAACATTTAAAGCATTCATAAGACTATTTGATAGCAAAAAAATCCTTGGCATATGCCCCATAACTTATTGACATTTTCTTATATAGGTACAACCACTACAAAATTGCACTTGAGTTTTTAATTACATCACTTAACAGCAACTTTTGACAAATTTAAGGGTTTGACCAACCAAAAAGTGTGCCTGAGCTATGTTAGCCTTCATTCCAGCAGAAAGGAGTTATTGCCATCAACCTTCTTGACAAATAATATTCACTTATCCATTTGCCATTTTTTTATGTTGAGGCATTAAAATATAATGGTTCAGCAATGTTTGCATTCCGATTTGTCCTTTTCAAGACAACCCAATCTCAAATAGTGTATGAAAAAACTGCTATTCAATTATAAGGAGAAGCTCCCTAACAACTAATTGAAACTAAACCTAGAGTTACTGAAAAATTACAAGTATGCATGCTATACAAGATTTAAAGGGGGGACTTTGCGTAAATGTAAATACCTAATTGACTCAAATCTGTCCCGGATACAAATGCCAAACTATCAATAATCAAATCTTGCAACAAGATTTTCTGATTAAGGACAAACAATTCAAGCATGAACAAGCACAAATTTCCATTGGCTAAACTATAATGTCCCCATTTTTGCCAGCATCAAAATTTCAGGGATTAGCCTATTATTGTGATCCTCGTAGGCTAGTATGGTGGTTAGAGGGTTTATTGGGATTGGCACTTTATGATGGACCATAATTTCATATTATAATATTATAATAAAGTGGAAATATTATAATTTCATATTATAATATTATAATAAAGTGAAAATATAAGAATATCTTTTATCCCACATTAGGAAGAAAAGTAAGTAAGCTTCCACAAGGAAAGAATAAAGGGGGCATGAGAGGATCTTTTCCTATCATCTGATTATTGTCATAAACATTTGATTCAAGTTGTGTGGAGCCAAGGATTTCAACATTTGCCACTAGAGAACGGAGTTCTTTTGTGTGCCTCCATTTGAGCTGGTGAAATACCTAGTGAATTTGGTATTGGAAGGACAATCATACTGTTAGTGTAGTTTTTTATTTTTTCTATTTTGCTAGGTTTTTCCTACACTTTTAATAATCTCGCTTAGGTTAATAAAGCATGTCTTATTAGGTGAATAGTTGTGAGGTGTCACTTTCCTACATGTGAGCATCCATTAGCTATCTTGGGAAGATACTTTGCTATCTTTAGTCCGATAGATGGTTGCTCCTCATCGGTTGGTGTTGCCACCTCTTCCCTCTTCCTAGCCTATATAAGCATGCTACCTGGCTTGTATTTGCATCTCTTGTTTTTGCATCCTCTTAATGCTATTTTGCTTCTAGCATTTGCATTTCTCTCTTGGAGACTAACTCTGTGTTGCTATTTTGATTTTGTATCATTTGCATTCATAGTTTAAATATTTATTCTTTGCACTAGTATTCTGGGTTATTAATCTTTTCAGATTCTAACATGGTATCAGACTTTTTCTACGTGCAAGAGTAGATTTTAGTTTCATCTTATTGTAAATTTTTGAAAAACCCAGTATGCTCTTCTCTCGCATCTTCAAATGATCTTGAGAATCAAAAAAAATTGACAAAAACATTTTTAATCTCTAAGTGATTGCAGCATTTCTGGTTGTTCCAACGCGTCCAGCAGGCTTGAGAAAGTCACATTTGGCTTTCATTTCACTGAGATCAGAGATCGTCATACAAGTTGCAAAACTTGGGTTTCAATCTCAAATCTAACAACCAACTTGCATATTTGGTGTTTTCAATCAATATTGCTGGTTCCAGCATGCCATTTATTGACTTAGGTAGCTGATTCAATCTTTTCATGACATCTTTTGGTTGCTGGGGTCATTTTTTGGTTGTTGGGGCCGTTTTTTGTTGTTAAAGGCGTCGGATTTACACTACAGCTACATCTTTTGTACATCAGCAAGAGAAACGCTTTCTGGGTTTTGTTTGCAGCCCCGAAAAACCATCTGGGTATCTTTTAGATTTTGCATGCAATCTATATATTTTGCAGGATTGAGCGCGGAAAGCTACAGCCGTACCCCTCTCCATTGGCAGTCGCAAATTTGAACGCAGTTTTCAAATGTCTCGTTCTTGCTCATACGGACTCCGATTTTGACGATTCTTGTTATGACCTTGGCTATTTTTTGTGCTCTATCCACTAGTGGAGTTGTTTTTTGATTTTCATACATAAATTATTTTAAAATTGCAGATTCTTGGCCGTAACTGTGCACAGTTCTCGTTTTGAAAACTTCGGAGGATCATAACTTTCTCATATGACCTCGTATCAAGGCGATTCTTGTTTTGAAAATGCATATTTTTTGAATAGATCACAGTGGTGCTATTTGTTTCCTTGATTATTGTGCCTAAGTTTCACTTTCAGCATATGCTCCTCATAAGGGTTTGTAATGCATTGAAATCAAGACCACTAAGTATTTCTTTCTAGTGGTAGTTGTAAACGCACTAAAATAAAGTGCCAAATCATATTTCTTTTGGGGGGGGTTCTTTGATTGAGTAAAAAGGGGGGGGGCATTGTCGTGGCTGGGTTCTCTTCTTTTTAGCATTTCTTCTCTGCATTTCTTCATCATGGATCAAATAAATATGCCCATCCTAACTCCATACAATTACTTTGAGTGGAAATCACGCATGACAATTCACTTAAGGAAAGTTGGATTAAATAGGATAATTATGGGACTTGAAACTGAACCTGATAAAGATGAAGATAAGCCTAAGTGGTTTAACAAATGTGATGAGGCATACGGAACATTGTGTTTGTCTGTTTCTCCTAACTTGCTATTTCACATTGAGTCTTTGGATACACCAAATGAAATATGAACCAAGCTAGAAACATTATTTGGCACACAAGATTCAATGAGGGGTCATATGTTGGAAAATGAATTAATTAGTTTAAGTCCAGGCAATTTCAACACAATCCAAGATTTCTTCACCAAATTGAAATCACTAAGGCTGCAGTTAAAACAATGTGGAATTAAAATAAAGATGAACAACTGATTCTTAGTATTCTCTCTAAGCTAAGTTCAGAATATTCTGTGTTTGTCTCTACCTTCTATGCTACTAAGGGTGCACTTGGTACTCAATTCACCATGCCATCTCTAGATGATTTTGTTGTCAATCTCACTCAAGAACAGGACAAGCTAATCCAGATGGGCACTCTTAAGTCCTCTAAGTCACATGCCTTAGTTGCCAACCAAGGCACAAAAGAACAAAAAGGGCAAAGTAGTAACAACAATAGTAAGGATGAAAAACAAAATAATAGTGAGGAAAAGAAGGATCAGATACCAATTGCTTCAAAAGCAACTATTGATACCTCATCCTCTAAGGGCGATAAGCCTAAGAAAGAAAAGGTTAAATGTGCCTATTGTAAAAGACCCGGTCATGATGAACATAAATGTTTGAAGAAACAAATTGATCACTTGACATACATTCTTGAGAAGAATAATATTAGTGTTCCTGAGTCTATCAAACAATGTTCTAATGAAGAGTCTAACAAGGCAAAAGAAAACAACAAGGGGAAAGGAAAGGGCAAGGCTCTTGTTGCAGTTGCTTTCTCACCGTCCACTTGGGTTCTTGATTCAAGTGCTTCGCACCACATGGCTTCATCTAAGGAAGAACTTGCATCCTTGGAGCCATGTACTATGCCTTCTATTTTGATGGGTGATGACACTCCTGTTGAGGTGTGTGGGAGAGGGTCTGTTGATGTGGGGGATGGCACATTCCATGATGTTCTTTGTGTACCCTCATTATCAACTAATCTCCTATCAATATACCAGATCACTCACACAGGTTCAGACAAGCGGGTTGAGTTCACTCCTGATTCAGTGGAGATACGTGAGTTGCATAGTGATTCTGTAGTTGCAGTTGGGAGAGCAGATCATCAGTCACGACTCTATCTGTTTTCTCACTTTGTTCCTGATCCTCCTCCATCTGTTTTGCTCACTCACTCTAATGATGTGAGTAAATTATGGCATGAGCGGTTTGGCCATCTTAACTTCCGCTATTTGCATCAGCTCAACCAGCAAAGCATGGTCACAGGGTTGCCTTCGGTTCAATTCTCAGGAGGTGTTTGCCAAGGTTGCATTCTTGGTAAGCATCCTAAGGAAAAGTTTGACAAAAGTAAGGCATGGAGAGCTTCACAGATACTAGAGTTAGTTCACAGTGATTTGGCTGGTCCATTTCAACATCCTTCTTTCAGCAGGGCCCGATATGTCCTCACATTCATTGATAACCTTTCTTGATATACATGGGTGTACTTTCTCAAACAAAAGTCAGAGGTATTTGATCATTTTCAAGACTTCAAAAATTTTGTAGAAAAGCAATCTGGGAAAGCCATCAAGGTTTTGCGCACAGACAATGGTGATGAGTATGTCAACCATCGGTTTGAAAGATTTTGCACTTCAGAGGGGATTGATTTACAACATTCAGTTCCATACAATCCTCAACAAAATGGTGTTGCAGAACGGAAGAATAGATCCTTGAAGGAAATGGCAAACTGTATGATTCATTCTAGATCTCTTGCACCACAGTATTGGGCAGAAGCCATTCACTATGCTTGTTATATCCAGAACCGTGTTCCTCACCGAGCCTTGAAGGGAGTTACTCCTTTTGAAGCTTGGAGCAGTCGAAAACCATCAGTTAAGCACTTTCAAGTTTTTGGCTCCCCTGCATGGGCCCACATTCCTACAGAGAAACGTAAGGCCTTGGATCCACAAAGCAGACCTTGCATATTTGTAGGTTATCCTGATGGTGTGAAGGGTTATCAGTTGCTCCACCCTACTACACATGAGTTATTCATTGAGAGGAGTGTTCAGTTTGAGGAGGGATCTTCAAGCTCACTTTCTATCACTTCTCCAACTCCTTCTACCTTGACATTAGAGTCACTTGGAATACATGACAGATCTTCTGATGAGTCAGATTCACCTGAACAGTCTTCTACCTCTACTTCTGATGCAAAAAGTGATTCAGAGAACTCACCTCCTTCCTCTCCTAGTCATCATTCAGAGGTTAATGATTCCCCTCCAGATTCTCCATCTTCCTGTCCACTTTGGGCTAGACAAACCTTGCAGTCTGCAGGTAATTGGGTTGGGGATCCATTAGACACTAGGCGAACTCGTTCACAATTCCACGATGCTCCACATGTCTTCATTGCTACTGCCTCAGATCCACAGTCCTTTCATGAGGCTTCTGGTATTCCTAAGTGGGATACAACTATGCAGGAAGAGTATAGTTCCTTGATGAGGAACCAAACTTGGAATCTTGTCCCTCTTCCTAAAGGAAGAAAACTTGTTCGATGTAAGTGGATCTATCGGAAAAAAATTTGCAGCAGATGGGTCAGTTGACAAACACAAGGCTCGCTTGGTCGCCAAAGGATTCTCCCAGGTTCCTGGGATTGACTACTCTAAGACTTTTGCGCTAGTTGCCCGAATGAATTCCATTTGAATTGTTCTTGCCATTGTTGCAGCTAATCGTTGGGAAATACATCAGATGGATGTGAAGAGTGCTTTTCTTCATGGTGACCTTCATGAGGAGATCTACATGGAGCAACCACAGGGCTTCCTTCAGGATTCTTCACTTGTGTGCCGTCTTCGGAAGTCTCTCTATGGCCTCAAACAGGCTCCTCGGCCCTGGTATGCCAAGATGGACTCCTTCCTTCTATCAGTTGGGTTCACTCGGTGCCATTCTGATCCTAATGTCTACATTTTGCAATAGGGTGATTCACTTCTATTTTTGGTTTTGTATGTTGATGACTTGCTGATCACAGGAAGTTCTTCACCCACCATTAAGGCTGTCAAAGTGGCCCTTCAAGACAATTTTTTGATGACTGACTTGGGCTTGTTGCATTACTTTCTCGGGATTGAGATCCTTCAGTCTCCTTCTAGGATCACCATCACACAGTCCAAGTATGCTCTAGATTTACTCTCGAGGTTTCATATGGCTGACTGTAAGCCTGCTCCGACTCCCTTCCTTTCTGGAGTCAAACTTGAGGCTCAATGTTCTTCTCCACTTGTTGATGGCACTTTGTATCACCAACTTGTTGGGAGTCTCATTTATCTGACTCATACGAGACCTGACATCTCTTATGTTGTAGGCATGGTCTCTTGATTCATGCAGGAGCCCCAAGAGTTGCACTCGAAAGCAGCCAAGCGGATCCTTCACTACATTCAGGGTTCTCATAGTTGTGGGATTCACTACGCAGCAGGTATTGAGCTTGATTTGGTGGGCTACACAGATTCAGATTGGGCAGGTGATTCTAAGGATCGCAAGTCTACTTCTTCAGGGTATAGCTTCTCACTTGGGTCAGGTCCTGTTTGTTGATCGAGCAAAAAGCAGTCTGTTATTGCTCTATCTTCTACTGAGGCTGAGTATCGAGGGGTTGTAAATGCCGCCACTAAGGCCATTTGGCTTCAACATCTTCTCACTGAGTTCGGTATCTAGATTAGACGGCCATCAGTCATATTTTGTGACAACCAGAGTGCCATTCAGATCTCACGGAATCCGGTTCATCATCAGCGGACCAAACACATAGAGGTCCACATGCACTACATCCCAGAGCTCATCCATTGTCATGTCATTGACCTTCGCTATTGTCCGACTTCCGAGCAAGTTGCTGATATCTTCACCAAACCCTTCACTGAGAGCAAGTTCCTTCATTTGCGAGCTTTGTTGGGGGTGCAGGATGCTTCATCTTTTGGAAGGGCCTCTTCCTCTCACTCGGAGTCCTGACTTTTTTTTGGGGGGTTCTCTTTTCTCTCTTTTGGGAAATCTTATGTACATGGGTACCTCATCAGGCTTGACTAGCCGGGACCCATTTCTACATCCACCTAAGCTTCGCTTATAGGGGGGTGTTAGTGTAGTTTTTTATTTTTCCTATTTTGCTAGTTTTCCTACACTTTTAATAATCTCGCTTAGGTTAATAAAGCATGTCTTATTAGGTGAATGGTTGTGAGGTGTCACCTTCCTACATGTGAGCATCCATTAGCTATCTTGGGAAGATACTTTGCTATCTTTAGTCTGATAGATGGTTGCTCCTCATTGGTTGGTGTTGCCACCTCCTCCCTCTTCCTAGCCTATATAAGCATGCTACCTGGCTTGTATTTGCATCTCTTGTTTTTGCATCCTCTTAATGCTATTTTGCTTCTAGCATTTGCATTTCTCTCTTGGAGACTAACTCTGTGTTGCTATTTTGATTTTGTATCATTTGCATTCATAGTTTAAATATTTATAACCGATTGGGGTTATTACATAAACAGAGACCAGACCTTAGTTGCAGCACAAATATTTAAACTGAAAACAGATAAAATGTTCTATAAGCATAAAGACCAACAAAACTACATGAATAGGCAATGGTTAGACAAAAGAACATCATACAATTAAGGAAAATGAATTGCTGTCCAATATGCAAAGCCACCACTTAGTGAATAACAAAAATCAATTCAAAGTTTAAGAAAGTTATTCAAAAAAATGCTTGATAGAATTACAGACAGTGAAATAATAATTGAACATCAATTTTTGCAACATTAGCTTCACGTCAACATAACTTACAAATTGTATGCCCAAGGCAACAAAAACAAGAAGCCATTTCTTAATGGCCTTTCAAATTGCAAGAGGGAAACAAAAAATGCATTCAGCAGGTAAAAGAAATTGGAAAGCTCAACTATAGGCAGGAAGTTCAGGTATGGAAAAGAAGGGAAGAGTTTTACCTTCCAGAGTTCACATTGCAGGACAAATGGAGGCAACTGTCAGTAGTAAAAAGAAGATACAACCTAAGGTTCAAAAGGCTGCCCAAAAAGAACAGGTTACATTTGAAGGACTCAATGGACTAGAATGTCAAAAATGGTGGCAAGAAACTCCTGAGATGAACGAGGCGAAAAAGTTTTTGAGGAATGTTGTAGTTCATTGAGCAATCCAGTTGCCTCTATTTCCTATTCGGAATTTCAACACTACTCTGCGAATAATGATTAATACATTTGATGGGCACACAAGGTAGAGCACATTCAGGTAGAGCACATTCAAGTATAGGAAGCATGTGGTAACTATTTCCTTCACAGGAATAATGGTTAAGAATTTTTCAAATGATCGATACATTTGGAAAAACTATATACCATTTCCTTCTGAGTCTTTTCCCTCAACAGAGTTATCAACTGAAATCTTATTGAATAGAGTCACCACCTCTTTCGAGGAATGTACTGATTTGTTGATCTTCCGAGTTCTCGCTTCTAGCAGAGTACGCTTCCAAACAAATTAATACAACTTCTTTCTGATTTCTAATCTGGGAAATCTGAAATTCTGGGTAACTTCACAATATAAATTGTGAGCAACTCTCCCTAGTGGAGTCGCCAATCTGTTGGTTCCCAAAACCACAAACTGGAAAACCAAGAGCTTTGTCAATTCTCCAGTAGGATTACCCAATTAGTTACGACCAACAAACAAGAATGACCTCGATTCCCCTGCACTTCAGGCTTCGCTACACCTAGGCAGGTAAAACTTCACCTCAAACCCGGTCACCTTGTTCAAAGCTTTATATAGCGAATTTAGACTTGTGAATTCTTCAGTTGGCAAAATCCTCAAACTTGATAAATCTAAAGTTATGTGATTGCTTGAAATGGTTGTATGTTTATGTAAGTCTTTTCAATAATGGAGTTGATGCTTGCAACAAGGGGATATAGAAGAGAAACTCTAACTTCAACTATAAACCGAACAATTGTATTTTAATGATTTCAAAGACCGGTGCCTTGTTTTTTCGGGCAATAGAGTGAACACAATGAAGACTCTTATGTACAAACTTATGAGACAATATACTGTAACATATCATCGATTATTCCTGTCCTATAGAAGACAAATCACCTTATGCAATTTGATGCTAGTCCAAAAGGATTCTAACTTCGCTGGTAGGAAGCTCAGTTAGACAGAGATGAGGAAACACATATATTTCACATGTATCCCTGATTATCAAACAAAGAATGCTATGACAAATCTAACACATAGGTATTGTCAGAAATAATCCAATAAACGCCTTATTGATCACAAAGGACAAATCCAAATTCTAATTTATATCTTTGCCTTGAATAAAAACAAAGAACTTTTATTTACCATTACAATATAATATGTTCGATTACATTAAAAGCCACACCCTTCTACTCCTTATTCCTCCTTACAAGATCTGAATATTTCTCATTGACTTCTGCTCCGAATAAGTCTTGTTATGTCTTTTTTTTGGTAAATAATGTATTCTCCTTTTATCTACAAGATGTCCTTTTGAAATGAAGTCTTTTCATAATATGAAAATAATCATACCCTTTGGTAAAGGGTTTTATTTGCAAAATTATAAACTTAAACTCCTCCCGTCATTATTGCTTTAGTAGGTGATTAATACTTATTTTATTTTCTAAGTAAGGGCTTGACACACACTGTCTCTTTCAAACTTCCATCTGAAGGTATTGGTTGAACCTCTATATGTTTCGTCTGGGTGTTTGAGTTTATTTTTAAAACACAAATCAATTATTCTGTTCACGTGGCTATCAAATTATACTCAGATTGGATATCCACGATGACTAGCATGCAACTTTGACATGTTATGCTGCCATAAAGACTTCAATATAGAAGACACCGTTAATCGCTGATTGGCCACTTCTTAAGCATTCGCAATCATACAATTTCTTCATGAAGGTTCTTCCTGAAGTGCTTGTTTTCCATTGAACATAGTGCTCTTATACTCAAACTCTGTGTATATATTCAAACTCCCGATGGTATCACCAACGCACTTGGAGATGCCTATATCCTCTGTGTTGATGTTTATTTCATTCCTTGTTCCTTTGTTATGAATCATCGAGACTTGCTTTTCTACGTGCGTATACCTCTTCGCCATGTTTGTTATGTCTTATGGCTTTTTATATAGTATTGGATACATGCATCAAGTCTTTGCTTCTTGAAATTATATATTTGGTTTCTTTGTTTCATTATTATCACTGCATTTGATTTTTCATCGCTGTTAATACTGACAATTGTGTTTGCAATATATATCTTTTGATGTATTTATTAGGTCTTGGTGTTATTTAATACACGTGTCCCTCCATTCTATTTGACGGTATTACATCTTTCCTTTTGTATTTTGTTCCATCTTGAACTATGACCATGGTGATTGTAAAATTGTAAACTTATGCGCTCTCCATAGCACTCGATGCAAAAATGTTGATGGGGATGTCGATGGAAATGTCTATAGCATTCAACCTTCCTTTGGTTTATGTTTTTTCCTTCAATTTCTGTTTTGACGCTATTGCTCGTAGTATCTTCAATCTCATTGGCGCTACACGCTATTGCTATGTACAAGACAATCTCCAAGTATCTTCTGCTTGATACTTTTGGAAGGCTCGTAGTTTTGTTCTGCATATGTAATATTGTGTGATGTGGAAGACTCGTCATTGATGCACTTGAAGACCTCATAGTTATTGTCGTACACCATAGCTAGCAATACTTCTTTGACTACCGCTAAAATACTAATAACACCACAAAAATATGAAAGATGAATTGCACATGCATATGAATCACACTTATGAATATCTACATATCATCCTACCAGGATGTCTTTAGAACTCCATCATATATCATTGTCTAAATTGTAATACATTCTTCTTGGGGATCTGACTATGTTTGATTCCTTATTACTCAGTCTTCAACATCATCGCAGATACACAATGGATAGCTTACAAAATTGTATATGTTGACTCTGCCTTTGAACATGACTTGGCACATTTGTTTTTCCCTGTAATTCTAGATGGACTCCATCATACTCCATTATATATTTTAATTCATATATTTTAGTCCCTATCTTCTACGATGCCCTTAACATAAACGCTTGCTAAACTTCTCGAATTTATCGCTTGTGTGCATCTCCTTACTATGTATAGCTTTTCAACATATCAAAATTGATTGCTTTAATGTTCATCACTTAACTTGGTAAGTAAATCTTCGACATCAATGTAAACTTTCATCACTTATCCAACATTATTTCTCAAATGGAGGCCCTAATCTTTTGCAAAAATTTAGGGCTCCATAACACTGAAACAAGTTGGGCTTCAGATATTGCCTTACCGCACATAGTTCACATGAATGGCCTCATGAATGGAGTTGTATATAACTAGGCATCCGTGCTAGTAGATGGGATGTACAAGATCATGACCCTGAAGCACCGCACCTTGTACATGCCCCACCATGCCATTGGACTATTTTTAAAGGCTATACTACAGCAGATTCCTGTGGATGAGTTGGAAATAGATGCCCCAGGGCAAACTAGCAATCGGAGAGCCTCCAATCTTTTATTGGTGGTGTTTGGATACTAGAGGGACGACAATGGGTCAAAAGAGGCCTAGGCAAAAGGTGGAGGAATCCGACCCTGAAGTCATTGATAGTGGCAGATAAGCCACCACTGAGCTTTCAAGTAGCGACTCGACGGCGGATGATAGTGATTCAGTAGAGGAAGAGTCCACTTGGATGGAAGCCACTCCATTAGTTCAGTTTTCACAGACCCTTCTATTGTCCTTGACACTTGACTCCCACGAGGATGGTGAATTCAGCAATTGGAGCAAAGGCGGTCGCACCCTCGAGAGAACCTGCGGCCACTGCGAGTGAGGCCCCACCTACACAGGAGGTGGCTGAGCCTCCCCAAGTACCAATGGCAACGGAGTGAGGAGAAGTTACGAAGGCTCACCCTTCACCATCCAGGGATGTGACTAAGGAGGTAGGGATGATGAACATTCCGGAGATTGCTACCCTACAAGAACCACAAGTCTAACTCAAGGTGATTGGGTCAAATGACATGGTGGCAGATGATGTTGCCCTATAGACTAATCCGTTGCAAGAAAGTTCCAAGGGTATGACTTAGCAAGTCAAAGAGCGTTCAGCACCTAGACAAAGTTGTCCACTAGTAATGGGGTTGGCGAGTGATTATCTACTACATCGGTTCAAGTTGCACCAGTGACTCGAGGTTCTATCCAATCTGTGATGTGAGAAGACCTCCATCCTGATGAGATGACATTGGATAGTGCAACAAAAGGAGAGGCGGCACCAACGTTCGAGGTTATAGGAGGTGGAGAGCAAACGACGCCTATGGTGGTAGTAGATGTAGCAGAGAGAGGATGTCTTCCAGGAGCGATGGTAGAGGTCGAGCTACAAACAACAGAAGAAGAGTCAGCACATGATACATTCAAGGAAGATGTAGAGGCATATCTTTTCACTCTTACTGATGTGGTTGTAAGAGGCAGGCGGACTACGCAGTGTGTTTGCAGCGCGGTGTGAGGAGGCTAGGGTAGCCGCAAACTGCAAAGAGATCTTGGGAGGAGATAGCTACCCAGTTAGCTACTTAGCAGTCGGCTTGGGCAAAGGAGCGTGCAACACTCGTGGCCCAATTAGAGGCAACCATAAAGGGAAAGAGTTTGATCGAGACACAATTGGCAGAGGTTGCAAAGGAGAATTGTGTGGTAGAGATATAGTAAGCCGAAGCCAAGGAGGCATGCGAAAGAAAGGAGGCTGAACTAAAGGATGTTGCACTCATGTTAAAGGAGGTAGTAGAGGCAAACTCATAGGCACAGGTGGATTTCGATATTTGTACACAGCAGGTGTACCATCTTCGAAAGAAGTTGAACCCTCCAGAATCCCAACCAGCTCCAGGGACGCTTCCTTCTTCCTCATCTTAGCTGTTTTCTTCTTCTCTTAGTCATATGTTTTGTAGTTGTCATTATTCCCATTTTGTTGTTGCCGTCCTAGATATTTTGTATGTTTCTGTCCGGAGACGACTTCTTTTTTTGGGGGGGATGATGTTGTCGGGAAACTTGAGTGGTTAAACAATTAGACATAACCAAGGGAGTTACACGGGTGTGATGATTCGCCTCGCACCCCCTCGGGTATTATATGTATGAACTCTCTTCATAGAATGGGACATGGAATTGTGGAATTACTATTGTATATGGTGATCATTGAATACATTATTCCGTGTTGAATACATTACTCTCTGTCTGTATGCAATAAGTTCCTTTACCCCACAAGGGTAAACACATCAGAGATGGCTGTTATGGATCAAATAATATTAAATAATCTCAATATAATACCACCAACTCTAACCTTATCTATTTCAAAGTGTAAACCAGCCTGATATGGTGGGTTTTCAGTGGTTTTGGGTGTAATTAAAGGGCTTTATAGTGTGAACTAGTTGATGTTTCAGTTAGGGGTGTTAATTTGCTTCCATGCATTGTTCCCTAAGTGTTAGCAGCAGTATTACAATTCCGATTTGACAGTAAAACAGCAGCAAGAGTGCACCAAACCTGCAATCAGCCTTGTTTCATCTTCAAGAGGTATACTTCTTGTGGGTATTTGCAAATGCTGTTTTACCAAATGTTATTGGAGCATTGTCACTTGTTGCAACAGTTTACATTTGAGATCAGCCCTTAATATTGGCATATATCAGCAAGTTTAGTTCTCTAATGATGAGTTGTAAGGAATTTAATATTATCTTGTGATACGTTGGATGTTGGTACCACCGGTGGTTTATTGTGCACTTTGATGCCTTTCATACCCCACTGAATAAGTAAATGTAGTTGTCCAATTGCACTCTACTGAACAAGCGAGAAGTAATTGAATTGTATAATTGTCAATTGCCAAATAAGAGAGAAGTGTGTTTGTTCATTGTAATCACAGACTGCTAAAGAAATGTACTGTTTTCTTTTCAAGTTCTTGCATAGCATACTACACTAAAGAAGTGAAGGTTTAATCAGCTCTTACGGTTAGTTGGTTTCTTTCAATATTAATGCAATTTAGATAGTTGGTGTGATCCTATAAACTCTATAATCTCACATTTCCCATTTTGGGAACTGAGTGATTAGAGAGTTATAAAGACATTGCATTGTCACTTCATTTCAATTGTGAATTTCAAATAAAATAATGGGTTACTTATTACAATAGGTGGATCTAGGAAAGAAGGTGCACTATTCTATAAAGAAGGTTGAGTTTTTGCAAATTTAAAATCCAATGTATACGTACATGCTTGAATACTAGCACGCACAAATACAAAGATCAATGACAAACAAATTAAAGCTATGTGGATGATGATCAAGCACACCAAAGTAAATGAACCAAAACTTCCAAAATTTGGAACAATGCATGGCCACATGCTTGTCCAAACAAAGCATGTTTTTGAAAATTAATTATTTCAACCAACAGTGATTCTCAATGGTGCTTGACCAATCGTTCTTTGTCAAGGGTGTTTAGGCCCCTAACTTCATGCAGCAATCTTCATTGTTATCAAAGGTTGGTATTCCCTCCCAAAGATTGCAACAAATATTGATTGATGGAGGATTGGCCTTGAGGCATAGTATATCCCTCTTATCTGTTTATTTGTCTTATAGCCATGCTTTTTCACAATGCAATGATGAACTTTAAAATCCTTGAAGTGAATCAGCTGCTACACCAATGATTGATGATGCCTGGTGTCATCAATATCATTCTCTAAATCATAACAAACATCAGCATCTTCATTCTCACACAAAGATTCCTTGTCATGTGCAAAAGAAAGCCTTTCAAAGGGAACAATAGTCATATTTGCAAGGCCCATAACCTCTCAAACCTTTGAAACAATCATTCATTAGCCCATTTGAATGCACAGGTAGAAGAGGTCAACCCAATTGAGGGATCAAAGAAATAGCTTGTCCTCAAACAATCCTCCATTGCCAAATCCACTTGAAGCTAGTGTTACCCTTTGCAATTGGTCACAGAATGGGATAGGCTTTTGCACAAGGAACAAAAGTTGGTGTATTGAACCTCCATAAACTAAAGCCATTCTCCACACTTGGATTCTAGAGTGATGCTTTTAGGGGTCACATGAATGGAGAGGGAGTGAAATAAGGTAAATATCATTCAATGGCCATTACCAACTTCTTAGTCGATTGAAAATAAATGTGTGACATCGCTATCAAGATTCAACTGTCATTTTTTAGTCAAACTCGTCGACACATGTTTCATGATAGTGGTTCACAAAAACCCATCTCTCACGAGAATAAATGGAACACTTAGCACTCATTTTGTCTAGGTGATGTTGATAGAGGTGAAGCACGGGGACTTACGCAAAGTCACCCCTCCCAATACTACTCCAGCTTAAGCGCGCTTAACCATGGAGTAGTGGGTTTAACCTTGGATGAAACTCCATGGTTAAGTGCACTTGAGCTGGATTAGTATTAGGATGGGTGACCTCATCGAGAGTCAATGCTTTGGCTCTACGAGCATCACATAGATGCAATGAGTGCTAAGTGTTTCAATCATTCACGTGAGAGATGGGTTCTTCAAAACCACTACTTATGAAACATGGGTCTATGATTTTGACTCAAAAAGTACAGAATCAAATGAAAATCACAATTTGACTTCTTGTGGAAAATATTTCCTACTTGAAAATAAAAGCCAAGGCCATTTGCAATACGTAAAAAGCCCTTTTTTGACTAGTAATCCTCAACTAAATTGTACATTCTAACATGGATGGGTAAGTTGGAAAAAATGTAAGACAAACAGGTCAAAGTTTGGACACAACTTTTAAATATAGAGGCAAGCGTTCTCCATCCACTGTGGGTTGTTGCTAATGGCAAAATTTCTCCCATCTTCCCACTTGAGAAATTGCTACAAAGAAGCCCTTGGGCAAGTATTTCAACGATTGCAGTTCCCTTTAATTCTCTTCGGCCCAACAGTTAAGCAAGCTGCATACCAAAGAATGTGTGCACATGGACCAAGAGTGGATCTATACCTCTAAGAACCATGATCATTAATCAAGGCCTTCATTTCAAACTCAACCTTGCTAGTATATCCAAGGTCTCCATTCGCAAGTTTCTTTGAATTCCATGTTGGACCATCCCCATTTTTTAACTCCAAACCATCAGAAGCATTCAAGAGTAAAAATATATGATATATAATACATGTAATAATAACCATATTAATTAAAAATTTATTACACGTACTATATCAAATATTAAATTATAATTAATTTTTCAAATATTTTAATTGTATACAATACGAACCATTCTCAATTTCTAAAGCTCCATGCAACACTGGAACTAACACGTTAAAATGTTTAACTTTTGGAGACTTTTCCCAGATGGTATTTTACACAGTAGGAGTAGTGTTTAACTCTTAGGTTCAAATCCCTTTCAATATAGCAAGACGGGCCAATATATTCATGAAGGTAGTAGTGAAATAATCAAAGCTATTTTAAAGAAGGTTTAAAATCATCTGAAAAACTATTTTAAAGATAATCATTTAATCAAAATTGTTCTTCTAAAATATGATCCGAGGAAATAATAATATTTCAGAATAACAGTGCATTTGTGTGAGAAGGTTTGAAATATAAAGCCTGATGCAAACATATACAAACTTTACCAGGCCAAAAAAAAATAATGAGTCTGGAAAATATTTTTGAAATAGCCATGTAAATGAAATTGTCATTCTGAAATATGATCGGATGTGATTTTCAATCATTTCAGAATTACATACTGTCTCATATGTTTACCCTGCAGTTTTAAAGCAACACAACAAGAGAGAGAGATTGAACCTCTGTACCCAAAAGCTGAAATCGAAATTGAAATTTCCCATCCCAAACTAAAAGAATAATAAGTTTGGGAACTGACTTACCTGAAGATAAAGATCCTGAGGAACACATAGCCATCGAAACCTGCATGCTCCAGAATATCAGCTTCAGTAGCCCTCCATGCCCTGACAATCCACCATGCAGATGGCACAAATCTCTCTAATACTCCTCTCTGCTTGGCTCTCTCCTCTGCTACCATGCGAGGGGCATACACAATTACATTGCCCGGCTGCTTTCTCAATACGGAGTATAATGACCAAAGTAGAATGCACAAACCCACATTTATCCCTACAGACGTGAGCAGAGCAGAAACTATCATGTTTACCCTCCTCTTTCTCTTTCAATCCAATTCAACTCAATTCAATTCAACAAACCCAATTCGGGAATTCGCAATTGTGCATCTGGCATTTTCCCTACAAGTCTCAACAGTTACCGCGAAGGTCTGATCAAATTGCTCAACATCGGGTCTGGTACATAACCCAATAAATAAACTTGATTCCGCAACCTCTGTGAAGTCTAAAATATGGGGATTGGACACTTTACGAGAAGATATTTTTATTTGATAACTGCTATCGAGCTTAGAACAAATTACAGCACATTGCATGTTACTCTACGAAACTACTGATTCGGAAAGCATTAAGAAAACTGGACAAACGATTTCAATGTGAGTATCGAACTTTTGACTCGGGAAATTGTATTGTGCAAGTATGGAACATTGGGAAACGAGTTTTCCGTGTAGAAGGAAGTTTAGATTCTGCTACCTCACTGAAGTTATGATTAATTTATGCTCCTCCGGACGGACGAATTCATTATAGCTCAACTTTTCCTAATGTGAAGGTTCCCACCAAACAGTCCTCCTCTCTCCGAGACTTGAAATAGTTTGGTTGATTATAATAAGTAGTAGTTTATCCAAACATAATTTCAACGATGGTGGAGTGATACTACAGGCGACCGCCATTTGTTTGAAACTATATCTATGGTGCCATCGTATATTAGTTCTCTACCCTTGTTGATTTGATTGGTATATTTACACCTGTCCAAAATTCCCCTTTTGATGGGGCCATTTTCTGCAGCCATGCATTATCTTTCCTAACTAAAAAATGTTTTAAAATGGAACGAATCTCATTATCAGTTACTCGCGCTTCTTTGCTACACCCCATTTTGTAATGGTGAAAATTATAGTGAAGTAAATAAGTCGTTAAAAGAATTGTGAAGAAGAGTACAGAGATATTAGATCTGATAAGGATTAGAGGTCCATTACAAGTGAGACTGAACTTGTATATAAAGATTATAAGAATAAAAATTATAGAATAATCGTTGAAAAGAGATGTACAGTTTGTGAGAAAGACTCGAGAAAGATCTTTATTTGAAAGGGATAGAGGTCACAAAATAAGTAATTAAATAAAAAATATATCAAATAAACTTTAAGAATAATTAGTAATAAGATAATATATGAATAAAACATTTATAGACAATCATTTTATATAATTCATAGTTGTATTTGCAATGGGAATGGTGTAGTCTTTTTATGGAATTACATGATTTGTATTTTTAGTTGTTTTAATTGATAGGTAGTTTTTTAATTCGTCGTTATTATTATTATTTATAACTATGATGCAATTTAGGATGTTTATTTGAATTAAAAAAATGTTATTATTGATTAAGATTGTAAATTTACAAAAAAAAATGTTATTGTTGATTAAGATTGTAAATTTTAATTATAATATTATTGTAATTGTCTTAGCAATATATTATTATTTATCTTGAATTAATTTCTACAAAGATAATTATTTTTCGGTCTTTAAATATTTGCAAAGTTTTATATTTTTATAAAAAAATTATATTATAGGAAAAAAAAATTCAAAATTGATTGGTTGATTTGATTTGGTGTTATTATATATATATATACTTGTCGTAAGGCGTAGTACTATTGTAATCACTTTAAGATCTATCAATCAAAATTACTGAATTTTAAATAATTTTATATAACTAATATTTTATATAGTAAAGATGCAAATTTCTTACATTTATAATCAATGAAATTAACTAAGAGCCATTTGATTGGCTAAAAAAATTGGGGTCTTATTAGTACTAATTGTCATAATATAAACATTATTATTTTTTGTTAAGATAAAATTGAAACTAAAAATTAAATCAAGTTAAAAAATATTTAAGGGTTGTTTAGGCCATTGGCTCTTCATTGCAAAGGACTCTTACACTTAGAAATTTTTGTTTTGATTATTATCTAAAAAATAGATATTTCAAAATTCACCAATTTTCAACTAAGGGAATAACTTACCTTATTAATGAGGAAAATAAAGTGATTATTTGTACTAGTTCACCTATGCAGTTCACCTAGAAATCCTCCAATGTAGGTTTGTAGATATAAGTCTAGGCTCTATACAATTTTTTGCTTACAAAACCCTTGCTGTCAAATTGAGCTCGGTCAACAATTGATGACCCTCCATAACTTTCTTGACATCTTTGGCAATATTTGGATTTTTGCATGAATAGGACATAGAAATAGGGAAAGTAAAGCCCCTCTTCCCCGTGATGAAATATTTGATGTTTTTCACAACCCTTTATTAACCCACTTCTAAAAACACAAGGAGGATTGAAGGGTATCTAGGAAGCTACAAGGGCTATTTTTCAATGCTCCCTATACTCAGGTAGGTGAATTATCTAAACAGGGTGAAAACACTTTTGTATCCTAACACAAAGTTGGCAACCTCCTAAGATAATCTCATAAATTAGGTCATCCTTCCAACTCCCTAACTAACTTAATGAGAAATTTATCGTTCACCTAGACATAATCTTGGTTTCCCTTTAGTGTGTTGGGAAAACATTTTATACATAGGGGCCTAAGTATAGTGTATTTTTTGGGTAGTCAAGCCTTTGCAAAAAATTCTATGGTTGGCAATAATATAAACTAACACAAAGGAGAAATTAAACACCACATTGCTTGAGAATTACGTTAGTTGTACATATTAAGATGATAACTCATGAGGTTAGCCCAATGTATGAAATATGTCTTCCCACAAATAATTAAAATGAATTTACACATCCAAAATCCAAAATTCTTAGAACTAGAGTTTCCCCCACCCTATGCAACAAGGTAACTACGTCTGTAATGGGTTCTTTGAAATGAGACTTCTTTAATTTACTAGGTAATTGAGACTTGCCTCCCCTTTCTGATTTGTGCAAGGTTTTTGCAATGTTTTTGAGGCAAAATTATTTGTGTGCTTTGAAATACTCATGTCTAGCCTCCACAAAAAGTGTCTCCATCACTCTATCACCAGGAATGCCCAAATCTTGAGTAATGCTTAAAGTTGATTTTTGTTATGACCCTTCTATCAATCATTCAAACTTATCGCTCTGCCAGTTCATAAAATCTGGCACATGCAACTACTAACTCAGGGTGTTACATGACAAAGGGAAATACTCCTACTTGTGTAAGACCACTCTAGAGAAGTTACTTCTCCCAAGGGCGCAAGTTCTTGCATTCGTAATACTTTAGGAACTCATGAAAATGTCTATGCTTAGTCTTTGTATCCTTTGCCTTTGACAGTTGGCATTTAATTATAGAATGCATGTAAAAATGAAGCTTGAGAAAGTAACCTACTGAAGGTGTTAAAAAAGTGATGTTCAAGAGTCCACCACAGGACATGCATTAAATGAAGCACCATCATTCTTCTTAGGAAATGTAGGAAATATGCCTATGTAGAGTTACACTATAGGTTGGGACCCACCAGTCACTTGATCACACATATACTTAAACTCACAACTAGCAATCAGAACTTTCAGATTTCCTAGAAGCTCTACCAAGTGACTGGTAACATATGCATACATTGGGAGATCGAGGACATAAGGAATATCATGACAATTTTAAGAGAAACCCAACAGTTGGGGAAGTGCTAAAAACTGCAACAACTTTTTGAGGGAGGCCTTAAAAAGAAACGTAAATAGAAGCTTGACTAACAAATCTATTACTCTGTTTTTCAATGGAGTTTCTCTACTTCTCTACCACTATCCAATTTCTACTTCTACCCCCATCCCTATAAAAATGTTGTTGATTAACATTTTTTTTATCAGTAAGATATATATATATATATATATTAAACATAAGATAAATAGAACAGTTACATACAAGTCCTTCAAAGAGCATCGAACCACCATTAACAAAAAGCCCTCCATCCATAAACACCAACCTACAGCTGCCTACCATAATTTCAATACATTATAGCAACCACGACCAAAAATCCCCCTAACCATCCCACCCCTGGCCTAAACCCTCTACACTATTTCATAGCCACAAAAATTACATACATAACTGTCACCTGATAATAAAAAAACCTGTAGACCACAACAAACTAACCCAACAAAAACACTTGTAGCATACCAACAATCCATAAACGCCTACCCCTGGCTTTCAAAAATAGTTCTCCCACCTTGTGGACTGTGCCATCGACGTGAAAAATTTACCCACTCATTTTCTAGCTAATCCTCCCCACCTTTTGCCCAACTTAACTCCTCCTGCATCTTCTCCCAGGCATCCTTGGCTGCCTTATACAAAGAAGGCTTATCCACCTTCACCTTCCATCGTAAAAAGGGGATGTATCCATAGCACCTTTCTTCGTCCTCGTCTTTGAAACACTTAGAAAAGTCTAACCCAATGCCTGGAATAAAACACTCGAGGATGGAATCTAGGGCTCCCAACATGTCCTCCTCAAACAGCAATCTGGCAACATAGCCAACTTCCTCTGTGGTTTTGTTTAACTCTAGCCCCCACACCACCACCATCGCAATAACATCAAGATTTGAACGATGTTTCACCGTTCACTCCTGAAAATGGGCACCAATAACACCCAAAACTGCCTTGATCATCCCTTTGATTTTTATCTTTAGCAAGCCCTTCAACCTCTCCTTACTAACATGCCCTTTAAATGCTTTTAGCTGCTTGTTTGAGTCCATATCGAAAGAGGCCTCCATTATAGTCATCTTCTCCACGCATTGATAAGATAAACAGAGACAAACAACTGTCTTCACTGCATTTCGTAAATGAAACAACCAGCTTCAATTCTCCTAAAAACACTTGCCTCACACGCTTAAAGTGTCCATTCAAAATTGAGTCCCATATATAGTTGTTGCCAAAATAAAACTGGCTATTGGCACAAATCTAAAAGCCACAAAAACAAGTGTGAAACTTTATTCTTACTAATCTTCTCACATGTAGCCCCATCAAATCCATCAAAACTTCGCCAGCCAACAATAAATGACTGACACTAGTATAACTACCCATCACAACTGCCAAATCACCCATCTAATCGTACCATTTAAAATTCTTCAAATGCAATTGTATTAATTTGGGGGAATGTTGTTGTCCAATTTTCCAACTTGTCCGCCTCCACATTACACTCCCTATACACGTGACTCACCTTAGAATTATTAAAAGTTTCTAGCTCCTCTCTAATCTTCTGTATCAGATATTGATAAAACCATGCCTGCATAGAACCTTCAACAATACCATCTACCACAATTTTAGAATCCCCTTCAAGGTGAAGATAATTAACACCTAATTTTTTGGCTAATAATACTACTAGAAGTGCAACCTCTATCTCAGCCGCATTATTAGTGCCATCCACTAGTTATTTCACGACAAAAGCAATAATATCCCCTTGTCCATTTCTGGTCACTACCTCTGCACTTGATAAATCTTTATTCCTTTCTAAAGCACCATCGAAGTTAATTTTAATCCAGTCCCCTATTGGCGGGCACCACCTAACCTCCTTCCTATCAACTTTCAACTTACCTTCTAGTCCTCCATCATTGGCCCATTTTATTTTGATCCCAAGCATAAATTTTTGCACCCTGTTGTCCTAGCTATTAAAATTTTTCCTTAGGTGTTGTAACATTCCATTGACATTCATACACTCTTCAATAGCTCAATGAATTCTTCCCTAGACCCTATCCACGCTTTCCAATATGTCTTGAAAGATTTGCCTATTACGCTCCTTCCACACTTCCCAAATGACTAATACTGGACTAGCGACCCAAATATTTGAGTAAATAGATTTTTTGAAAGCTCCGGCCAACCTTGAAACATGCCTTGAAGAGAATCTGATAGGGGAGCAGACCAACAAAGATGCATTTTCAACCGCATCCAACATTGTTGAGCAAAATCACATTGTACCAAAAGATGATTCACAGTTTCCGTCGCATTCAGACATAGAGCGCAACGAGACTGGCCCATAAACTCAAACTTATACCTCCTATCATCCATTAGGATCCCGCCCTTCAAAGCTAACCATGCAAATGCTCCAGCCTTGGGCATACATAATTTATTCCAGCACAACTTATGGGACCACCCATCAAAAATAGTGACCTTTCTACTAAGCTAATAACCCAACTTTACTGAGTAACAACCACTCTTAGAAGCACACTAGATAATCCTATCCTCCTTATAACTCAAATTAATCTGCCTTTCCTGAAAAATACCTTTTAATCTCAATTTATGTTCCTCTAACAACTTCAAATTGGAGAAGTCCTTCCAGACCCAGCAAGAGTCTACCTTTGATTGCCTCTCCTCCACATAACAATCCACTGTTTCACCCCAAGTAGCCTCCATTACTGGAATAAGATCTTCAACTCCCTCTAGATTAGCCAACCTACTCAACCCGTTCCAAGAATCATGCCAAAAGGAGGCTTTTTCCCCATTACCGATGTGCCAAGAGATATGTTTAGTGATGACAGGCCTGCAATCCAACATGAAATTCCAAACAGTTGATCCTTTTAGAAGGTTCCTAACAGTAAGAATCCTCAAAGGGTCCCTAGAGTCTAAATATTTACCCTGTAATATTTTGACCCATAATTGTTTCGGATGCTCATACATATTCCAGATCAATTTTTCTCCCAACACCTTATTGACATCTTGCCATCTACATAGACCCACTCCCCCCTATTTCTTCGATTGGCACAAAGACTCCCATGCTACCAAAGGATTTTTCTCCTCATTTTGAGTACCATTCCAAAGGAATCTCCTCATCCTCTGTTCAATATACCTTAACACCTCCACCGAGATTTTCAAATAGCTCATAGAGAAAGTTGGAATAGCTGAAATTACTATTTGTAGAAGTAAAATTCTTCTTGCAAAGGACAACCACCTCCCTTTCTAACCATCCAAGTGCTTAATGCAACTATAAATCAATTCTTTCCATAAATTATAATTATTTCTACCCTGAAACAATGATATACCTAAGTACTTATTTGGTAGCATTCCATGTCTCACCCCCAAAATACGACATATCTTAGCCTAAATCTTACTTGTAGTATTGAAAAAGAAGATCTCAGATTTTTGCCAATTTATAAACTACCCTGGCAATTTTCCATACTCCTCTATAACATTTTTAATACTATTGTATTCACGTGTGAAGAATAATTACAATAGTTAATTTGTTTTCAACCAATGAGCGATAACTATTTTTCTATAACTTCAAATTTTCAAAAGTTTGGCTATTTAATTATGAATTTTATATATGAAAACAATTACTTTTCTCAAATTCCATTTGTCTGTTTCATTTGGTCTTACAGGACCCCTTTTTGCCGAAGTATATTCCATAATTCTTTTTTTGCCAATATTTTTGGAGATGATGAGTAATATTATAAAAATAAATGATAAATGATCATGCATTGAAATATAGTTTAATTCAAAAGAAAATATATTTAATACAATACTTGGAGTTTTTAATATAGTACAATTTAATCTTTGTACTTAAAATTTTGACTAACAAATTTTATTTTTTTTATTTTTTTTGTCAATAGATCATAATACAAAGAAGAAGAAAACTAAAATTCTTATATAATGCTTAATAAGAACTTATTAGAAGTAAATAGTTTTACTTCAATTTTGGTAACCAATAGGAATATGTTTTAATGAAAAATAACTATTAAAGTTTGTAATTTATAATTAATTTCGTATATTCAATTAAATGAATTAAAAATGATTATCAAATATTTATAATTTAAGAATTAAAAACCTAAGAATAAAGTTATAAGCTATCATGTATTAGATAATATTTTTGATAAAAAGAATTTAAAAAAAAAATGTTGACTCTATATACACAACAACAATAATATTGAATAAAAAAATATTTGAAAAAAATTATCACATATTCATTTTATATTAAGAATGTTTTAAAATGATTATTAAAGTTAAATTTTTATATATTATTATCAAATATTATATTTCAAAAAGGCATTAAACTTTTTTAGATAAATTAGAAAATGGTATGACTTTTATGATCTTCTTTATACCTAAGTATTAGACATTTTTAGATAAATTAGAAAATATGACTATTATGATTTCTTTATACCTCCTCAAGTTTATCAATATTTATGATGTTTCTATTATAATTTTTATTATAATTTTATTATATTTTAGATTAAACTCAATCTAACTCTTTTTTCCTTTCCAATAGTGACATCCCACTCTCAATATTGCATGATATCACTTGTGTATTTAATGTTTGAATGTTCTACTTAATATTTGATAAAGTAACAAGTATTTTTTTATTAATCTCCTACTTATCATATATAGTCCCTTAATTAATTTATTTTAATTTAATATCAATTTAATACAATTATTCTTATAACAAACTCAATTTTTAATCAATCTTATTAACTATTTACTTCTTCTTTTTTCAATCTATTATATTTATAATTTAACAATCTATTAATTTAATATTTTTATTGAACATAAACATTTAATGAGAAAAGATTTCCACAATCCATGATAATTACTGTAAGAATTTATGAGTTTGATTGATGCAAAAATCTAAACACAATCAAAGCGAAAAATTCTTACAATGATAAACATTTAAAATTAGATCTATTGAATTTATTCTAAATAGACATGTGTAATCAATTTAAATGAGTCAAATTAATTAGATTTTGAAACATAAAATAAAAACTTTTTTTTTTTTTTTTTTTTTCGATCTAAAAAAAACTTTTATTTTATTTTATAAGTCTCATGCTACTTAATAGAAAATGGTTTTACAAAGCTTATATATGATCAAGTTCTTACTATCTAATTCAAGAGAAATAAATTAATATTATAAATATTCTTTTATAAATATCAATCATAACAAAAGAAATTTTTATTATAGAATGTATGTTAAAAAATCTAGAAAGTGAAAACAATTGAACATAGATATTTTCAAGAAATTTTGAATAGACAGATCATTCAAATTTGTGATTTTATTCACATTATTGTCATTGTTATTTTCAAATTTGTCTTATTTTGATTTAAACTAAGATATTTTAAATTTTAACTTGTGTAATCGAAGAATGTGATTTCAACGAAATATTACTTTTAGATAATAAAAGAATAGTTGAAGGGATACATAGGAAAGTATGTGTCTGTTCACGATAGGCAATCGGGTATCTAATATTTGTAAAGGTTATAATTTGTGCTACGCTATCTCCTAAAATTTAGGAAAACTTAAAGATGGGCATCAAAATGAGCAAACTCTTCCACCCTTAAAAGGAGATAAATATTTTGATAGTGGGTCTTGGGAAAATGTTTGTTAGTGAAGAATTTAAAGATGTGTTCATTATAAGAAATATTAATCATTATTTAATATATTTTGTATGATAAGTATATATAAGAAAATAATAATAAAATGTTCTATATTAATAGTGTATTTTCTAGAGGATTTGTATACCTAAGATTTAATAACGATTATATAAATGAACTTTAGATTTGTACTATCTTTATAATACTTTTAAGGATGAAATATTGTTGGAAAACTCTTAGAAAAAAGATATAATTATAAAGTATATTTTGCTTGATTAGATTAATATTTTATAAAATTCAAAGAAGAGTTGTAATGTATTGTATAATTTCTTATTGTTGGAAAAAGACATTTATTCACTTGTGTTATTTATGAAGCTTTTTATGGAGAAATATTGTTGAAAAATCCTTGGAAAAAATAATAATTAAAGAGTCCAAGATTCCAATAAACTATGGATTCATACATACCACAATTCTATATGGATTAAAAAATTAACGCATTTTGTAGAGTATGCAATGTAACATATTTAACATTTTGTGATTGTACATAATCCACACCATGCTATTTGATAACTACTTTTATAAATAATATAAATTTATCATTAACATTTTGTGATTGTACATAGTCCACACCATGCTATTTGATAATTACTTTTATAAATAATATAAATTTATCATTAACATTTTGTGATTGTATATAGTATTTGATAATTACTTTTATAAATAATATAAATTTATCACTTATGCTAATTTGTCTCATAATTACTAATCTAGTGTTGTTAACTGACTACATATTTAATTTTCACAAAAATCTTACTTCAAATATTTTGAAATTGTATTTTTAAAGATTATTATTATTTTTTGAACAATCATAATAGTTCAAGTTTAAAACATTTAAAATTGTTTATATATGTGTGTATAAATAAAATTTATGATTGAGATATTGGTTAATATTTTGATTGTGATATTTTTGAGTTTATGACAAGTCTATAAGAGATTTGATATTTAATTTATGGAAAAGATTTGTTTTTCTAGTGATCTATATTGTTAAATAGCAATTGATATAAGGTTAGAATTATATATTAACTATAAGATATGTTAAATATTACTGGATAGATAGCTCAAATGGTATATATTATAGTTGTGGTGGAAATACTTTTTATCTAATATAATTATATTATTTCAGTTACGTTTTACGATTGAGTTATTTGTTGATACTTAATTATGATTTTGTGGAAAAATGAATCTAAAGGTGATTTAGTATTTGGCTTTTGAAACAATAACATGTTTTTTCTTCTAGTGATCTAAATGTTAAATGGTTATTGATATATGTGGTAATTTTGTATGTTACATAGTAATATTTGTATGTTTTTGAAATTAAAAGCAACAAAAGATGGGGGTTGTTTTAGAGAGATAAAATGTTGCAAAACAACTACAAGTTAGATATAACCCATATTAACCTACCCCCTTTTTAATTTCAAAAACTCCCACATCAAAGTTTCCCAAGCTCTGGCAAGCGCTAAACAGCCACAAACAGTTTGTATAAAAAATATACATATGCCATAATGTAAAGGAGTCCATAAAAGCACCATGAATAGAGCCCACAGGGGTTGGGTGCGAAAATAGTTAACATAACTAAAACTAAAACTAAAATCAAAAGGAGAGCTAACTCTTCTTGTTGTTCTCCTTCCCCTCTAGTTTTCAGCAACAATTGAAGTCAGTCATCCTCGAGGAACATATAAATTGAGCTTGTGGTGTTCGCTCATGTCATAGAGGTGAGACCTTCTTTCTTTGCATGCAAAAGGTGGAGGGTAGATGTAACCAAGTGCATCACACTAACCGCAAACCTAGAAACCTCATCAAACCTCTTCTCTAGGATCTCATGCCTTTCTTCCATCTTTTTGAAGTTCATGTTAATGACCCTCAACCCCTCCATATTCTTCTAATTATCAATTGAAAGGGACTGCGAGGGGTCCTTGTCAAGGGCATGTTCACCTTTACCCTATAGATGAGGCACGAAGGTGAGATTCTCTCCTTGTTCACCCCCTAGCTTATATGGGGTATCATTCTTGTGGGTGTCAAAGACAACGGGAGGGAATGGGGCTCAAGTGACTACTATATTCACCCTTTCACTCACTAAAAATTTCCTCCTCCTCCATAACATATTTCCTTTGGGAATTCTTACTTTTATGCTTTTTTTGGGATTACTTGTGTTTACTACTTCCTGTAGAGTCTGAGGTAGGGGGGATCTCAAGTTTGGGCATGTTGTGGTTTCACAATGCATGCCCCATCTTGAGTCACAAAATGGGGACCACCTAGTTTCAAAATTCCCTATGAGGCATCTTGTCTGAAGCCTCTGTCATTTTGGACCCTCCCCTAGGTCTAGGTCAAACCCTGGTCCCTGATCAGGAAGGGTCGAGTAGTTAGACATAGGTTAAAAAAATCAAGTTTAGGGCTTTATTATACTTAAAGTGTGCATATGTGCACTTGTGCACCTCACCCCCACTCCAAGGATGCGCACATGTGCATATGTGCAACCTCAAAAGTGCGCACCTTCAGAGGTGAGCACCTATGGAGGTGTGCACTCTGGCCCCCCCTAGGGGCCTATATAAGACCCCCCCTCACTCGCAAAATGTCATCATGCACATGTGTACATGTGTGCACATGCACACCTTGTCAAGGTGCGCATGTGCACTAGTGCGTAGCTGTGCACTTTGCCATTTTTAAGGCAAATTTAGCACACTAGCACACCAGCACACCTGCCAAGGTGAGTTAGGTGTGCTAGTGTGCAAAACTAGATTTTGGTAGGGGGGAAATCCATTGTCTTGTTTATTTTTTATTTTTAGTCTAAGTCTTTTGGAGTCCTCTTTTGGATCTTCCAACATAAGATAACTAATGTTTGCTTCTTTGTGTAGATAAATTGGCATCCTCATTATCCATAGCACAAAAAATGTCCATGGTATTGCATGCACATTTTTAAAATAGGTGCCTTGGGATTTCATATAGAAGAAGTAGGAGTTCAAATCTATGAAAATATTTTGATATAAAGAGGGTATAAAGCATTGAAAACGGAAAAATAAGTACACTAGAGTGCTCCCAAACCTTGTTGGAGAAAAACTTAGAAACCATTTTCAAAACCATGAACTTTGATTTTTTCGTGAATTGAGTACCTTGCACAAATTGCATGAAGGTGTGAATGTGCGCAAGTGCACTTTTCTCAAATGTGCACCGATAGTTTTCAAGAAGAAGCAATGCATTAATAGTTAACTGTCAGTTGCTATTTTAAGAGCATTCCATGCACCAAAAACTCATTTTGACGAAAGTTCAACTCCTAGAAATATTCAAAGAAGGCCAAGCTTCCATTTTTAGAGCTTCTAGTGACTCTCAGATCCTCTTGCAACTTCCTTCTTCTAATCTACTTCTTCTTTCGTTGTTTTAATTCATGTAAAGGCTCATGCACCCATTAATTGATATGAACAAGGGTGGAGACCTACTTAGCACCATTTAGAGAGTCAATTTGTATATAATTATATTAGTTTTATTAGTTTTTAGCATGAGTTTGAATTTTAAGAGCTCTCTCTCCTAACACAAAAGGAGAAGAGGATTTATTATAAATATATAGATGTAATATGTACTCCAGGCCATTGTTTTGATGCAATAATATATGCTATTGGTGCTCTCATTCTGAGTGTAGTTATTCTTGCCAGAGTGTGTTATTTTTGTGAATGCATGTTCATGAATAATAATGGAGCCATTGATTTTATTATGTTGTTATGATTGTGTGACCTTTTAGTTTTGGTATTTCTCTCATGTTAACAAATTTTGTCAACGTACTGAGTTGGAGAAAAGATCACCTATTATTCTTGCATAGCTTCTTGTCTCACATGAGCACACTTTTTGTGGCCTTGCAATTCGATGAGAAGTGAAACATCTTTCAGTTATTATCGAGTTCCCATCGACGATTGCATCAGTGAAATTAAGGAAGTGTTGCTCCTATTTTCATTCGTTTCCTACCCAATCTTTTTGATGATTCAATTCACAAACGTGTTGTTACCATGGTTTATGTCTGTTAGGAATTTCTCTTTCAAGTTATTTGTTTTAAATCTCTTGTCACCTTATTTTTGTTATTTTCTTTTCTAACACTTGGTTAAAATAGGAATTCATATAGTTGCATCGATAAATTGCATTCATTATAAAAGAAAAAATACCAAAAATATATCTCTTTTGTGGTTACTTTTTTCAAAATCGCAAGCAGATCAAACATCTTATCTGGAATTGGTTGGAACTAGTAAAGGCCTCCTTGTGAACATATTTATCTTCAATTGAGTGAATTTTAGTAGGTTGCAAGATCACCCAAAACCTTGGAGTTGATCCTATATTAGCTTTTCAAGAGGAGTTCAAAAGGATTCCTGTCGTTAAGCATAGTGCAAAATGATAGCTCGACAGGGCCCAAGGTCCACTTTCACCCGTTTTTTCTTATTTGTCAAGAATCTCCACCAACCATCTTCCATTTCGACATCTAAGTCCACAATCTTAATATTTTTCCCCATCTTAATTTGTTTCATGTTGTGGTGTGGGGTGGGTTTGGGATCCATAATGGACATCACTTCAATATAGATTTAAGGGGTTGAGGTGGAAATAGTTGGATTAGGATGGACAACCTACACATTAATAGATTGGATAGGGCAAAGGTTTTTATGGAGGTAATATTTGTATGTTAATAGTGATCTAAATTTTATTTTATTAAAATAAAATCCACATAACTAGTATTTAATACATCATAGATTTATAAAGTTATGTTCTCCTCATTCATTAGATAATACTTTTAGGGTACTCAACTTGTTCAATAGATCATATGACATATTTTTAAAATTCCAACAACAAAAAATTGGTGCATATGTAAATATATTTTTTAGCTGAGAGGTTCTTCAGTCACATAAAGGACCTTAAATCCATGAAGGGATGGAAATTTGTGAAAGAACAAAAAATCATGAAACTTGGGGAATGGAAAATCGTAAAAAAATTTATGACATATAAAAAAACTAGTTGTAACAAAAATGTAACAAAATACGAATGCCAAGAATGTAATGTCCCCTTTTTAGCATTCATAGCATGATGTTGTCATTAGCCTATTTCCTCACGGTCCCATAGGCTAACCGGGACATTAAAGGGGCTTAGAGGCCATTTGGCCTAGATAGTTTCAGTTGTAGGTCTTTCTGAGGGGTTTTGAGGCAACTTTGGGCATACTTACTATTTATAGTAAGTCATCTTAGATATGGTCAGACATCCAGTGGCAGTGGTATGTCGATGGTAATTGTTTAAAATCAGCAAGAAGACTTGTTTATCATTGATAAAGCTATTTTATAAAGTTAAATTTAAATATTTAACTTTATTAATGCATAGACTATAGTTTGTGGGAAATATTTAAATTAAAAGAGTCCCCTTTATTTTATAACACATTGGAGACATAAGTTACATAAAAGAGAGTGATGTTTTATCCCACATTGAGAAAACGGAAGATGGAGCCCTTGTGAGAACACTATAAAAGAAATGGAAGAGCTTCTTTTAGGCATGCTTGGAAATATCAAAGAAATTGGGGAATTTTGTGGAGATTATATCTCAATAGTTTGAAGGACGAAATCCCTTCAAGCTGGAAATCTTGACGCCATTGAAAGATATGGTCTTGAGATTCAACATAGTAGCAATCCAAAAAAGCAGATACGAAAAAGCAGCCCGAAAAAGCGGAACTGAAAAAGCAGGCTGAAAAAGCGGGCACAAAAAAGCAATCCAAAAAAGCAGAACCGAAAAAGCAGGCCGAAAAAAGCAGTTCGAAAAAAGCAAAGCAAAAAGGGAAGCATTGAAGGAAATTATTACAGCAATCTACAACCAGTCCATTGTAGTCTTCTAGCACAAGATTCTCATTGATGCAAATTGGAGAAAAAGTCATTTGAAGCCAGCTGAAATACTATATCAGTCATACGTCCCTTGCATGTGAATTGTTTGATGAAATTCCTTGAGCTTTCATCAGCTTTTTTGAGAGTAGATTTGAGGAGGGTTATTACAAAGAAATATGATAGTAGTCTAGGAAGGGACCTCGTAGTTGAAAAATGAAAAAAATGGGAGAGAATCAAAGGGAAAAGATTAGGCTGGAGAATAGTGTGGACCAAATTTACTCTTCTAAGAATTAGCAAGGAATTTTAGTCCAATCTACCATGCATGTATGAGTATTTTATTCAAATTTTATGTGTTCTCTCAATGATTTTTCCCAATCCATGAACTCCTTAGATGTCAATAGTTGTGAATTGCTATTATTTCCTTGGTTGTTGGATTCATTTGATTTTCAAGCAACAATAGCTCCTTTTCCTATAAAATCTATCCATTAAGGAGAATGATACAGTTGAGACGAATGTAACCGCAGAGGATAATGATACAGTGAGTATTTCAATCAGTAAATCTCATGCATTCTTAGATTTTCAGCCCATGAGGAGCCTATGGAGTGTATACAAAGCTTAGATTTAGAGAGGTGTTGGTCCCATCATTCGTAGAAGTTAATAACCCATATTAAGAAGTAGCAACTTCATGGCATAGATGAGTGGGTTTGTGGACAAGAACAATTTGAAAGAGTAGGTTGTGTATGCGTAGCAAATTCAACGCATAAGAGACATCAGAATATATGCATCCTTTTTTGTTTTCATTACTAATTCCACTTGTTTTTATTAATATTTAAGAGTAGGAGTGCAAGATATGCATAATGCAATGCTAAGTAAAATATTGTTGGTTACGATAGTTATAATAGTTGTTTTATGTTGAGAGGTCGCAGCCTATCATTTTCACTTGTAAATGTTAGTTTGTAGAATTGGAAAGGTTATGTAAATCATATTTCTCACAAGTAAGATGCTATTTGTACACAAATGTATGGAGATGACTCTAAACACTTTTAGATGTTTTATAAGTGATTTAAAATATCAGGTCTTGGAAATGAAAATTAATGATAGGTATGATGAATCTAAATATTCAATTATTTTATTGTTCAAATCACATTTGATATGAACAAATTTGAAGGCATTGAGATCTAGGGTTTACATGATCTCAAAAAACATGTATTTGGGATTTAGATAATAAGAACTTTATCATATATAAGCTTTGTTTAATCATTTCATTTTAACTAGCATGAGTCTTATTAAATAAAAAAGGTTTTTATTTCATATTTCAAAATCTAATTATTTTGACTCCTTCAAACTGATTTAACATTTCTATTTAGAATAAATTCAGTAAATCTGATTTTAAATGTTTATGTTCAACAATGAACTCAATAGATCCAGTTCTACTTATTAACTACTCTAAGAATAAATAGAATTTTGTTTAAAGCCTTAGCCCTTCTAATACTGATTGTTATTTTGACATAGCATACTAACAACTTAAATAAAGAATAACAAAAACAAAACAACCCCATTAAGATTTTAGTTACACAATCCACTTAAAACTTTCATTAAACATTCTAAAATCTAACTAGAACTTAACAAGTCAATAGGATAAATTGAAACAACAATTATATAACACTATCTTACATCTTTCAAACATCAAATTTAATGCTATTTATACATACAATTTTAGAAGATGCAAGTTATGCAAAGAAAAACTTCCTAATCAGATTTTTAAAACTTAAAAATGTAATGTGCCAACTAGCTAAAAGGAAATTAAATATTACAAAATTACAAAATAATAGATCTATTTTTCGATATGAGTGTAGATGCAAAAAAGGATAATGTTTTATTATAAATAAACAAGTGCCACGTAGTGGCTAGTACTTGCCATGATTGAAGTAATAGATTGTTAAATTAAATATAATAGATTTTTAAAAAGTGAATAGTTAATAATGTTGATTAAAAGTTGAGTTTGTTATAAGAATAATTGTATTAAATTAATTAAAAAAATTAAAAAATTAAGGGACTCTATATGATAAGTAGGAGATTAATCCAAAAAAAACTTGTCAGTCTATCAAATATTAAGTAGAACATTCAAAAATTTAATGCACAAGTGAGTGCCATGCAATATTGAGAGTGAAATGTCACTATTCGAGAGGAAAAAAGAGTTAGAATGAGTTTAATTTAAAAAATATAAAAATTACCATAGAAATTATAATAGAAACATAATCAATATTTGATAAACTTAGGAGGTATAAAATAATAATAATAGTCATATTTTCTAATTTATCTAAAAAAGTGTAATACTTAGGTATAAAAAAGACCATTAAAGTCATATCATTTTCTAATTTATCTAATAAAGTTTAATGCTTTTTTGAAATCTAATATTTGATAATAATATATAAAAATTCAACTTTAATAATTATTTTAAAACATTCTTAATATAAAATGAATATATCTTTTTTTTTTGGTGAAACATTATATTTATTTTAATAATAACTGGTTCAAAAAAGCTCCTGAAGAAAAGAACTAGAAAAGAAAAACTCTAGTCATTGCTTGATACAAAAAAGGGATGCAATAGAAGAAATACTGCATCAAGAGAGAGTATCTATCAACACTAATGAATCTTGTCCTAGAGATTCCTAGATCGAGAATATAGTAATTACAAAGAGCCCAAAACTCATATGAATACAATTCATTGATTGGTGCCAGAGACAAGACCCAGAGCTCAACCAAAAACTATCACAGAGATTAACATCACTAATCTACATCCAAACCTTCAATTAAGACCATGATATTAGAAAGCCATATGATGCAAGTAATCCAAGACCCTGACCTACATATAATATCTCAAAAGAACAAGTGAGATCTATAAAAGAGAAAACATGTGAAATCATAGAGAAGTCATGATTTACTATTAAATAAAATATGAGGATGACTCAACCTTATTCTAAACACATTCTTTTGCCATAATATTTACCAAGTTGGGGAGATCAAGGAGGTTAAGTGGAGAAAGTAAAGAGTTAATATAAACCTCATCAGTACCCAAATTAGCCAGACAATCAGCTAAAAGATTGTCTTCTCTATAAGTTTGCATGATGTAACATTTAGAGATTGAATCAAGAAAAGACCATACTTGATGTAATATATACTTTATAGACCAATTATATACATGATGTTTAATACACACATTAATAATAATAGATGAATCCCCTTCAACATGTAACTTAGATATAGAAAGTGATTTTTCATGTTCCAAACCAAAAAGCAAGGCCAATGTTAAATTGTTGTGATTGATTAGGAAAGTACTATACATACTTCATAAATTTATATAACCCTAAAGTGGTAAAAATACTTGTATAAAAGGGCTTAGGGTTAGGGATTGTCTCATTTTTGTTATGTAAAAATTGGTTCTTGTGGCTTTATTGAGCTGTAAGGGATTACAAATTGTAATCAAGTTGTAATCACTAAATCATAATAATATCAGACTTGTTGTTTGGTGGATGTAGCTTAGGGTTTGGGTGAACCACATTAAATCTTGGTGTCTTGCATTCTTTTATGTGTGATTTATTATTTTCTAATATTGTTTATATTTGCATGGAATTGTTATTTCTGTCTGAGGTTTAATCCTAACAAGTGGTATTAGAGCAAGGTTGTTTTTCAGTTATCCTCTGCAAGAAAGTCTCACAGTTGAGTGAGAGTCTCATGGTTGAGTGTGAGCGATGGTAGACAAGGGTAAGCTGAGGGTTGACAGGTTTAATGGGCATAACTTTTAGTTATGGAAGATACAAATGGAAGACTATCTTTATCAGAAGGATTTATGGAAGTCGTTGGAAGGCAAAACCAGGAATGAAGGATCTATGTCAAATGACGACAGGGATCTTTTAGATAGAAAGGTACTTGGAAGCATTTGATTATGCCTAGCACCATCGATGGCATTTAATATTACAAAAGTGAAGACAACGGAAGAGTTGATGCAAACTCTAGAAAAATTGTATGAAAAGCCCTCTGCTTCAAACAAGTTATTTCTCATGAAGCCTTTATTTAATATGAAAATGACAGAAGGTGGATCTATTGCAGATCATTTAAATAAGTTTAATACTATTACTACTTAGTTATCTTCTATGGGCATCAATTTAGATGAAGAAATTAGGGCTCTCTTAATTTTGTGTTCTTTGCCTGAAATCTAAAATGGCTTGGTAATGGTTGTGAGTAATTATGTTCCTAGATCTAGTATACTAAAATATGATGATGTGATCAATGTTATTTTGAGTGAGGAAGCTCATAGGAAATCCTCAAGTGAATCTACATCTGGAAGTGCTTTGAATGCACAAATCAGAGGCAAAATGATTGAGAGAGGAAGTAATTTTGAAAATTGTGAAAAATCAAGAGGAAAATCAAAGGGGAGGAGGTCTCAATCGAGAAGACCAAATGACTACTGGTATTGTGGGAAACTAGGGCATAAAAAGAAAGATTGTTGGACTCGAAAGAAAAATGAAGGAGACAAACAAGATGGAGACAAGGAGGAAAATGTGGTGAATAACAAATTCGAAGAGGATGCTTTGCTTCTGTCTTTAGAAATTATCGATGATTCATGGGTTTTAGATTCTGGTGCTTCATTCCATGTTGTAACTCATAGAGGTTATTTCATTGATTGTTTCTAAGGGGATTTTGGACTTGTTTATTTGGGGGATAATGAACCCTATCAGATTGTTGGAAAGGAAAAAGTTAAGATTAAGTTGTAGAATGGGAATCACTGGCTGCTACATGAGGTAACACATATTCCAAGGTTGAGTAGGAATTTAATTTTAGCTGGGCAACTTGTTGATGAGGGTTTTGTAGTTACTTTTAATGATAAAAACTGGAAGCTTTCAAAAGGTTCCCTTGTAGTAGCAAAAAGTGTGAAAGTAGGCACCTTATATCTTTGTACAGGTCATATTGTTCCTTCTATTTTAATTGTTTCAGAAAAAAATGAATATTCAGGAACAATTGTTGTAGTTGAGCAGGGAGAACAAATAGTTGTTGTAGATTCTAATACAATACTATGGCATAATAGACTTGGGCACATGAGTGAGAAAGGTATGAAAACACTACATTCAAAGAAAGTTTTACCAGGTCTGAAATGTGTTAATATGGATTTATGTGAAAGTTGTGTGTATGGAAAAAAAAAGAGAGTAAGTTTTGTGAAGACTAAGAAGGAAAATAAAAGGGAGAAATTAGAGCTTGTGCATATAAATGTATGGGGACTGGCTCAGGTATCTTCCCTTGGTGGCTCTCATTATTATGCTACATTCATTGATGATGCAACTAGAAAAGTATGGATTTATTTTCATAGATATAAATCTGAAGTATTTCAAACTTTTAAGAAATGAAAATGCTTGGTTGAAAATAAGACTGGTAAGAAATTAAAATATCTCAGATCTGACAATGGTGGTGAGTATTGCAATCATGAATTTGAAGATTATTACTCCAATAATGGTATTCATAGATAGAAAACTATTCCAAGGACTCCACAAGAAAATAGAGTGGTTGAATGCATGAACAGAACTATAATGGAGTGTGCAAGGCCTTACACATGTGGGTGAAGGCTGTCACTACTACTATATATTTGATTAATAGAGGTCTCTCAACTCCTTTCAGTTGTATTATTCCAGAGGAAGCATGGACTGGTAAGAAGGTGAGTTATTCTTTTCTCAAAACCTTCAATTGTGAAGCATTTGCTCATATAGATTCTAAAAATAGAACCAAGTTGGAAGCTAATTCAAAACAATGTAAATTTTTTGGATATGGCATTAATGAATTTGGTTATAGGGTTTGGGATTTTGAAAATCATAAAATTGTAAAAAGTAGGGATGCCATATTTAATGATAAAGTGTTGTACGAAGATCTATTGTAGCAACATGAGAAGAAAGAAGATGATTATGTAGTGCTGGATGATACTCCAAAAGATGATGTTCCAACCATTCCTCATGATGTGCAACAACCACAACAAAAAATACCACACACACTGGTGAATGTTTGATGGTCAACAAGGCTAATTAGACCTCCAGAACAATTTTCTCCCTCTTTGTATTCTATTTTACTTCCTGATGCTGGTGAACCTGAATGTTATGATGAAGCTATGTAGGTGGATACGAAGCTTTAGTGGGAGTCTACAATGAAAGAAGAAATGGACTCTTTGCTGAAAAATAAGACATGGGATTTATGCAAGTTGCCTGTAGGTAAAAGGGCTTTACAAAATAAGTAGGTTTACAGGTTAAAAGAAGAGGATGGAGGTAAGAAAAGATTTAAAGCCAGGTTAGTTGTAAAAGGATTTGCACAGAAAAAGGGCATTGATTTTGATGAGATATTTTCTCCTGCTGTTAAAATGACTTCTATTTGTACTATTTTAAGTATTGTAGCTACTGAAGATTTTCATTTAGAGCAGCTTGATGTTAAAACAACATTCCTTCATGGTGATTTGGATGAAGAGATAAATATGGCTCAACCATAGGGATTTGAGGTCAAAGGTAAGAACTTAGTGTGCAAATTGAAAAAAAGTTTATATGGCTTGAAGCAAGCACCTCAACAATGGTATCTAAAATTTGACAGTTTTATGCATGAGCATGGATATAGTAGGTGTCATTTAGATCATTGTGTTTACTTTAAGAGTTTGGATGATGATAGCTACATTATTTTATTTTTATATGTTGATGATATGCTTGTAGCTGGGTCTAACATGGATCAAATTAAAGGGCTGAAATGCTAGTTAGCACATGCCTTTGGTATGAAGGATTTGGGGGTAGCAAAACAAATCCTTGGCATGAAGATTTGCAGAGATAGGAAGAATAGAAAATTGACATTATCTCAGGCTGATTATGTTGAGAAGGTGTTGCAACATTTCACTATGAAGAATGCTAAAGTTGTTAGCACACCTTTACCTTCTCATTTGAAGTTGACTAAGGAGATGTGTCCCAAGACACAAGAAGAGGAGGCTAATATGTCAAAAGTACCCAATGGTTCATCTATAGGAAGTTTGATGTATGCTATGGTATGTACAAGGCCAAATATTGCACATACAGTGAGAGTTGTTAGCAGGTATATGAGTCATCCAAGAATTGAGCATTGGAATGCAGTCAAATGGATTCTTAGATTTTTGAGAGAAACATCTAGTAAGTGTTTACACTTTGGGGGCTCTACTTCTAATTTACAAGGCTATGTTGACTCAGATTTGGCAGGGGATATTGATACCAGGCAAAGTACTATAGTTTATGTATTTACTGTTGGTGGGGCAACCATTAGCTAGGTTTCTAGGTTATAGAAGGTTAATGCTTTATCCACTATAGAGGTAGAGTATGTTGCTACTAGAGAGGCAGCCAAGGAGATGAAATGGCTTCAATTCTTCTTGGAAGAATTGAGAAACCGTCAGAAAGATAATTATTTTTTTATAGATAGTCAGAGTGCTATTCATCTTGCAAAGAGTTCGACTCTACATTCAAAGACAAAACACAAAAATTTTTGGTACTATTTCATTCAATTATTCAAAGACAAAACACAAAAAGTTTTGGTACTATTTCATTCGGTTAGTTTTGGATGATGGATAGTTAAAGATGGACAAGATACATACAAATGACAATCTAACAGATATGTTTACAAAGGTAGTGACAAGGGAGAAGTTGAATCCCTTTTCAGCTTTGGTTGGTCTTTTAAACTAAACATTAATAAAAGAACAATAGAGTCTAGGATGGTTTGATCCAGTGGGAGCCTCATGGAGTAGCGACATAGCTACATGATTAGTCTCCAAGTGGGAGATTGTTGTTTACTATGGAGCCTGATCAGTCCCCAAGTGGAAAATTGTTAGATTGTAGTGACTAATCAGGAAAGTATTGTACATACTTCATAAATTCTTTGGGGCTTGGGGCATCGCCCCGAAATTATTATTTTTTGGGCCCTATTTTATAAGGATTTTGGGCTAATATGTAATTATTAATTATAACCCTAAAGCAGTAAAAATACTTGTATAAAAGAGCTTAGGGCTAGGGATTGTCTCATTGTTGTGATGCAAAAATTGGTTCTTGTGGCAATATTGAGATGTAAGGGATTACAAATTGTTATCAAGTTGTAATCACTAGATTGTAATAATATCATACTTGTTGTTTGGTGGATGTAGCCTAGGGTTTGGGTGAACCATGTTGAATATTGGTGTCTTGTGTGCTTTTCTGTGTGATCTATTATTTTTTGATATTGTTTATATTTGCATGTAATTGTTATTTCTATTTGAGGTTTAATCCTAACAGCCAAGGCCTCAACTTTTTTATTAGTACACTGAGGGAGAGAAGATGATTTTGTTGTAATCATATGACCTTTAAAATCTCTAATGACTATGCCATAGCCAGAGTTGCTTAGATTTCCTCCAGAGGCCCCATCAAAATTGAGTTTGAAAAAACCCTCACTTGGAGGAATCCACTTGCGTTGTGCTTAGATAAGAGGAATCTTGGATGGACACAATGGTGTAGGAAGATGAGGAAAAAGTAAACCCTTCCATTGCTGAATAACATAACCGTCCTAAGGAGAAAAAACATGTTTACCCTTATATTTACTTGGTGAAGCATTAAGAAGATCAACAATTGATCTCTCTAATCCTTCCAAAACTTGAGCTATTGGAGATGACATCTGTCTAAAAATTCTCTTATTTCTTTTCCACCAAATTGCCCATACTATTGATGCAGGGATGCACTTCCAAAGACATGAAAACATTGATTTAGAGTATAAGATTGACCATGCTTGGAATAAATCCCATGGAGAATTAGGTAATGGCATATGGAAATTAATCTTATCAAGGACAAAATACCAACAATCTTGGGCAAAAGGGTAGTTTAAGAGGAGGTGATATGTTGTTTCTATAACTTGCAGACAGAGCACACAGTTAAAGGGATCAGAAATGTTCAATTTGTGAAGACGATCACTAGTTAAAATTCGGTTTTGTTGTCCAGCATTTTGTCACCACAAAATGTTGGTAACAACACAGAACTTTTTCAAGCTAGTTTCGTGTCTCTCTAAGCTTGAATTTGATATTCAATTGCTTAATGTTGATCGATTGATCCATTTCAATTCGAATATCAAATTGTTTTACTGAAGGCCTTCGTCAAGTCATTTTTGTTTTTCTTTCTATCGAGCCTTTACTTGATTTTTGAAGCCTTTAGAGTCCGTTCTTTGCTTTTGAATTTGTGTTTGCTTGTTTTTGGTCATTTGAATTCGCTCATCTTATGCCTTTCATTTTTTCCTTTGATTCGGTCTAACCTAGAGGTCAATCGGAGTTGTCAGTTAAGAGATATGGTCATTTTAGTGCCTCAAAAGTGGACATTTTAGGTGCAACAGCACAAATTAAAAATATGATGTTATATTTTCATTTTGACATTCACTTTTTGAAAATATAACATTTTACTCACTTTTTGTTATGTTTTAAAGTTACTTTTCATTTAAATTTATAAATTAAAGTGACTATAGTGCACTTTATGTTATAATTTTAAGTTGAGTTACTTTTTAATTTTTCACTTAAAGTGACTATAGAACTATATAGTTACTTTTTAAATTTTTTATTTTTAAATCAAATACTTATATAAATATCACTTTAACTTAATGTTTATGACTTATATTGATTAATATAATACATAAATATTATTTTTGACCCATATTGTTGACATTTTTATAAAAATAAGTGAAATGCATAACTTAAAAGTCTAAAAGTGGACATTTTATATGCATATGCATGTAAAAAACTATGAAAAGTGGAAACTTTTCATGCTAATGCATATAAAAATTCATTTTAAAGACCTTTTTCAAGTCATTACATCAAAAGCTTCTAAAAGTGAACCTTTCTGATGCAATGACATGAAAAGTTGAGTTTTCATGCTTGTGCATGAAAAAGGTGAGATATGTTTGTAAAATATGTAAGTGACTCCAAAAAGTGAGATTTTGGAGACTTGCACATTTTAAAATATGTAATGGGCTTCAAAAAGTGAGATTATAACCAAAGACATATTTTAAAACATACAATTGCATCAAAAAGGTCCTATTTTACCTTATTACATGTTTTAAAATATGCAATGAACACAAAAATGTCATATTATGTGAAGAAAACATGTTCTTGTTCCAAAAACCTCCTATTTTGATCATAACTTTTGATTCTCTTCATGGATTTGAATGAAATCAATTGCATTCATCATGTTTTGGAGAGGTGATCATTTTGCCCTCATCAAAAATCAAGTTATTGCACCCAAAAACATGTTTGAAACTTCAAGCTAGGGCACGTTTTTTGCATAAAAATCCATAAATCTGCCAAGTTTGATCACATCTTTGCATGAGATCAAGTCATTTTTACCTTTTTAGGTGATTACATTGGTTGAGGATCATTATTTTGGTGTTAAATTGTCAAAATACTTTACTTTGAAGATCACGTTTTTTGCTTGTTTTGATAAAAATGGTTCAAGAACTTTCAAATCTTTAAAACGTGGCAATGAGGAGCTAATTTAGGGCACGTTTTGTGATCTTGCATAATAATCTCCTTGTTTGCTGCCCTCTATCATTTGGATTTTGGAGATTTGACAAATTCTCATCATTTTTGAAGAAAATTTCAAGAAAAGAGCATCTTTTCCTTCATTTTTGGCACATATTCATCAAGTAAGTGGAATTCTTTCTTGTGTTTTAATTCATGCTTATCCTTGCTGATTTGATGCTTGAAATCGTTGGATAGATGCCATTTGTGAAAATCTTTGCCTTAGAATGTGCATTTTTTCTTTAAATATGAAATTTTTCTTCATTTTGATGTCTTTGGTTCTTCCCCAAGTTCCAAATTTGAATTTCATCTTTGGGAGTGCATTATATCTTGGCATGTTTTGAGTTATTTTCAAAGGTATGTTTTTCTCTTGTTTTGTTTTTGTGTGCTTGTTGCCGGTTTTTCTCCATTTTGGAGAAGTTGTAAGTTTTTTCCCAAAAACTTGTTTTTCCTTCACTACATGCGAAAGCATTATCATTTCATTTCACATTCTATTTCCATGTCATTACATCTCACATTTCATCCGAAAAATGTGATTACATGTTTTTCACTTCATTCGCCATCCGCACATGCATGTAATCCCATTTTTCATTTCCATTTTCATCCATCTCATTTTTTGCTTTCATTCGCACGACACGATTACATGAAATGCTTTACGTGTAATTGCAACTAAAAGGTCTGATTTTGATCAAAAGTCATATTTTAAAAAGACAAAAAATATGTTATTTTCACTTTCCGTGAATTTTGACTTCTTTCTTCCTCCAAAAGTGACTATATAATTCATTATCTCACCTCCATTGTTTCATTTCCATCTTCATATATGCATTTGCACTTACATGAATAAATACATGTTTCCACCTCATAACATATTTTACATGTTACCCTCCATCCGCATCCACATATACATGTAAAGTATACACATTCACACTTACGCCTCATTTCATTCACCTTTCATTACATATTGCATTTACATATATGCATGCTTCATTCAATAAAGTTTTGAAAACATTCAAGTCACTTTTGAAATCAAAAACTTTCACTTTGCACGCATTCCCATGCATTTCACCTTCGCGCATTTTCATTTCATTCCATTTTCCATATTCATACTTTCATTTCATTTCACATTTCGTTGCATATGCATACGCTTTCTCTTCGAAAGTCACTCATTTTTGAATCTTCACTGTTGCTCTAGAATTCACTCACATGGAGATTCCTTCTAACGATGTATTTGTCTTTTGGAATTTTTGTGTTACAGTACAAGCACAAGAAATGTCCTCACCTTCCAAATCCAAGGGCAAGATGAGATACCAATATGATAAAGAATTGGCTCATGCAGTTCCTTCTTCAATTACGTCTATTCTGGATAACATACTAGACACCAAGATTGGTCACGTAGATGTAGCCAATTTTCTACAAAGGATTGAAGCTCCAGCTATGCATGAGATGAAACATATTAAAAGAAGCAACATCCATTTGGTTTCTACACTTCCCATGGCGGCCATAGAACCTGATTTTGTCTATGGATGTGCTCGGCGCTTCACTCCTAGGACAAGGAATATCAAAGATGCTGATGGCAAGGTTATTATTAGCCTTGACCCTAAAGTGATTGAACAAGTCTTCAATTGATTTGACTAAAGATTCCTCATTGGCTTGTTGGAATGAACACAAAAGCAACTATCAGAAGTATGTCAACCTTTACTAGTTAGACAACAAAAGAAGTAATTTTTTCAGGTGGCCAAAGACTCTTCATGGTCCAATTTTAAATAGGAATACAAGGACCTCATCATCCTTCTCAGCAGAATCTGTGGTCTTAAGGATTTTTCTGACTGTGAGCCATGGATGTACAAATTTATGTTTTAAATCATAGAGAACAAAGAACATATCTTTTGGGGAGAGTTTATTAATACTGCACTCTGTCAGCAAATATGCAATGTAGGAACATCAGTACCTTTTTACATGAATTCATTTTTAGTTTACATTGCTACTGCTATGGGGTCTTTTTCGAGGCTTTCCACAAAAGGTGATCATCTTCAAGTGCCTGGTTGGGAATACTATGACCAAATTACTTTGACTAACAGTAAGTATCATTACAGAAGAGTCCAAGATGCTTTCTTTGGACATTACAGGTGTCTGTTCGACAAACAGTTGTGTATCAAAAGAGTATCTAATGTAGCATGGGAAAAGGTAAACTAGTACAGCTGTATTTTTCTTCAATTTCCCACTTTCACATACTTGAGAGTTGGGTATTTCAAAGGAGAGCTGTATACCTTACCTAGGTATGCTACAAATCAAATTATTCTAATAGAGTTAGCAAGACAACTCATGGATGTGCAGAATGATCAGCATGCATCACATAGGCTTGGATTTGGCATCACCTCAGCTAGGCCTTTATCTATTGGCAATTATTCAATTGTTTCTGTGCCTAAACCGAAGAATATGGAAGCAGAGTTGCAATTGATTACATTGAAGAGGTTCAAGGCTAGATTTGACTTTGATTATCAAGAGATGAACTCTCAAATAAAGAGGGCTTATACTCATGTTCATCGCATTGAAGACATTTGGATTGACATGAGAACAGAGCTTGATATTATGAAGATGGATTATTGCAGGTTAACCTTGCAACAAATAATCGATCTTAATATGTTGGAAATCCCTCCAAATTTCCAAGTTGAAGATGACAGCAACATCCTTGATCTGGAATTTCATCAAGCCGATTTCAATAAAACGTGTCCTTTTCCTATTCAATGGCAACAAAAAAAAGGTACATCTATTATGGACAGGTTTCAATCCATCTTAGAAAACACTAACAAGTGGTTGAAAAGTAAAGGCCTAAAAAGAGTAAATCCTAAAATGGGTTTGGATTGTGGAAGCTTTGGTCCTCCTGGCAGGAAGTCACAACTAGAAATTACAGGGAAAGATGGTGCTTCATCTTCAAATGTCAAGAATACTCTCAAAATCAAATTAAAGGGCGAAAAAGGGACTAAACCATCCCAAGTTCCTAAACCAATTCAAGAATCAGTGATAGAATCAGAAGAAGAATTGGAAACAGAATCTGAAAAAGAAGATTTAGATGAAGAAGGAGAAATAAGAATCATATCTCCTCCTAAGCCTGCACAAGCTTGTACGTCTTCTCCACGTGAAGAGCCCTTTTTGCATGAGGTTGATGATGATGTAGATTCATTTTCTACTATTTTCACTCACTCTATTCCCATCTTAGAAGTTAATACCATAGCTCTTCCAATTTCATTTGCTGCTCCTCGTGTTCCTACACATGATTAATTTGAACACTTAGCAAATGTGTTTGAAGATTTTCTGACTCTTACTAGTAGTCAAGTTTCCCAACTTGATACATCTTTGACAGGATTTGAACTTTTCATGGCAAAATCTTCACAACATGTTCTTATGCCTACAATAGTGCAAACTGAATCTTGTTTAGTCACTATAGATATACAATCTAGATCAATGCCAATGGTCTCCACTATGCTTGCTTCTACAGATGAAAGTTTCAACCTACCTGCATGGTTGAGTAGAATAAAAATGAAGAGAAGGAAGGTGGTTTTCCTCCTGACAATCTTCCTGCGAAGAAGACTAAATCCAAATCTCATAAGGACAAGATTGTTTCTAGAATTTTGGTTGATTCTGACAAAACCAAGTATGTTGAGGTTGTTGAGCCTTTAGTAGATAAACCTGTTGAAGAACTCACTAGCTCTGATTATAAATTTACTAAGGTTGAAGTTGGAAGGAAATCTTGTTTGAGTTCTTTGCAAGATGCTCATGATGCATTGGCAAATGTATCAAAAAGTAGTCATGAGCTTTGGGAAAAGAAGAATCAATTGAAATAGGAAATAGCTCGTTTGAATGAGATCATTCAGAAGCAATCTTCTCAGAATGTTGTTGCATCACAAACATATAAAGAAAGAAGGTTGATTGAAGCTGCTAAGTCTTGGATACAAGAAATCATTGTTGAAGGAGTTCGAGTTATCACAGAAACACTTGCACTTCTAAAGCGTATCAAAGAGATGAACAAAATGGAACTAAGCTTAATTTCTTCTTTGACTCAAGAAGCAGATAACCTAAAGGAAATCCTTGAGGATTGGGATGAAATGATAAAATTTGATCTAAATGCTATGGTCTCATGTGACATTCTACCGTCATGTGAAATGTTCTTCAGATTTCAAGGACTCATTGGTTACAAGGAAGAGACCTTAAGAAAGTTGATCACAAAATTGCAAGTGGCTCTTGAAGATTGTCAAGCAGTTGAAACAAGTCTTACTTGTGATTTGGAGCAATTGAGATGCCATGTTATTGATAATCTTGGTAATCTTTTGGCAGTAGAGAGAGTGAATTCAAAATATACAATCAGAATCAATGCTGATGTAGATTCTGAAGAATTTGGTTCGCACACAATGAACAAGTTCATTTTATACAAATCCTTGACAAAACACTTGTTGGATAATGCAATAGCAAATTCTAAAGTTGTTCAATCAGCATATGAGAATGCAGTGAGGATCGAATCCATATCAAAGACAATGGAGATTGCTGATCTTCCTACAGTGCGTGACATCATTGTGAAATTCAAAACATTAAGAAGCAATCTTTAAGATTGTTATGTAATTTCTACTTCATAGTTGTTTTAGATGCATTACATGATAAAGTGTAATTGCATGTAATGCAAATTGCATGTATGTAAAAGGTGTAATGCGAGTTGCATGTGCAGTTGCATGTAACCCTTTTAGTTTATGTAGTTAGACTTGGTCAAAGTTGGTTGAGTTGCTCCCACTTTCTCCTCCCCCTTTTTCTCAACTTCTTTGCCTATATAAAGGAGTGCCCCCCTCATTGTAAAATCATCATTATCTTTATACAAGAGAGCTATGGAGAAATTGTGCCAGCAAAACTTTGTTTGTGTAGCACTATTTTGAGAGAAAGTGAATACAAAGGAGCATTTGAGACTTAACTTTGATTAAGTGAAATTGTTATTTGTGTGAATTTAAGCTGTTTCTATAATTCATTCAAGTTACTTTTGATTCGTACTATCTTTTGTTATTAATATTGTATCTTGTGATTGATAGAAAAGAGTTAAGAAACAATTGAATCCTGAGCTTTGACCAGGAATAATTGTGAAAATCCATAGCTAGAAGCTTTGTTTGTGGCTTGTATTTTTGTCTTAATTCGCAAAATAGTTAGATTTTTATTACTTTAGGAGTCTTTGTGCCCTAATTGTAAAAATTCTACCACATAGAAGTACAACAGGACTTAGAGCCAAACTGGTACATTTTGGCTAGCCTTTGAGTTAGTTAAAATTTATCGGTATCACTGTTTCCAACTCGCGATAGAAGTGTAATTAGAGATTCACCTTGCCCATTATTCACCTTACGAATAAGTGGATTCTTTCTTGAAAGTTAAGAAGAAAGGATAATAGTAACACCCAGTTTATAAATCTCTCAATTTCTTGCTTACCTTGAGTTGCTCCAAGGAACAGTGAAAAGGGGGAGCCTTCTCTTTAAGGTAGGAGAGACTCTGTCTCACACGTTGTGGCTGGTCATCCTATTTTGTGACTGAATTTTTACCCAAAATTGTCGGTTGAAAAATATCCATCCAACAGGTTCTTTAGTGCAAGCCATACAAAGCATCCTACTTTTGGAAAAATTGAGCTATTCTAGCAAAATTCAAAAGCACAATATTTGGCCTAATTATACTGGTTGTTTTGGAGAGCCAAGTATCCTAGTTTAATAGAGTATTCACCATCTTTAGCTAGAACCCAAAAGAGGCAATTTGGATTATTAGACATAAAGACATTCCTTTTAGGTAGTACTTGTTTGAAAGAAGCAGCCTGATTGTGGGATATAGGAAGAGATGAGGGGTCTTGTCAAATGACTAGCCCTATGAACCTATAAATAGCTGAGAAATAAGTAGAAAAGGAAGTCCCCCAAGCTTGAATCACTATGTTTGAAAAATCCTTTAGAGAATTAATAGTGGCAAGGTGGGGGGGGAAGCCATTCCATGAATCAAACCAAAAATTGATACTATCCCCATTGTTCACTTGCCATGATACGAATGAAGTAATAACTTCTTGATAAGCCATCATGAAATCCCAAATGACAGACACCTTTGGCGGGTCTAGCACATTAAGAACTCTGGAAGGTTCCAAGTTATCTAAATATTTCTCTTGCAAAAGGCAACACCATTTGGTAAAGGATTTTTCATACATTTGACAAACAAGTTTAGCACCAAAAGCCCTATTCCTATTGGTAATGTTGGGAAGTCTGACACCTCTAGTTCTATAAAAGGTTGATAGAAATTAGCGATATTTTCTTCTGACCGTTCCAATTATCTGACCAAAGAAAGGTGCAGATTAAAGTTTCAATTTGAGAGATGATACCTTTGGGGGCTTGTAGAATGGAGAAGTAATAGTTAGGAATGGCAAAAAGAACAATTTTGATAAGCAAGATTCTACCTGAGAGGGATATCCAGCTATATATCTTATGTTTTTTAAATATATTTTTTTATTAAATATTATTGCTAGAGTCAATATTTTATTTTATTATTCTTTTTATCAAAAATATTATCTAATAAATTTTAGAGACATGGTAGCTTATAACTTTATTCTTAGGTTTACATTCTTAAATTATAAATATTTGATAATAATTTTTAATTCATTTAATTGAATATATGAAATTAATTATAGATTACAAACTTACCGAGTAAATTATTATGTAATAGTAATTTTTCATTAAAACATATTTCTATTGGTTACCAAAATTGAAGTAAAACTATTTACTTCTTATTGAGCAGTGTACAATAGTTTTCTTCTTCTTTTTTGTATTATGATCTATTGACAAAACAAAAGATAAAATTTGTTTAGTTAGTCAAATTTTGAAGTGCAAAGATTAAATTGTAATATATTAAAAACTCAAAGTATTGTATTAAATATATTTTCTTTTGAATTAAATTATATTTCAACGACATGATCATCTATCATTTATTTTTATAATATTACTCAACATCTCTGAAAATACTGGCAAAAAAATAGAATTATGGAGTATCATTCCACAAAAAGGGGTCCTATAAGACCAAATGAAACAAACCAATGGAATTTGAGCTAGGGGGCTCTCAAGTTTGGGCCCAAGTTCCACTTTCACCCATTTTTCCTAATTTCTCAAGGATCTCCACCAACCATCTTCCATTTCAACATCTGAGTCCACAATCTTAATAATTTTCTCCATCTTAATTTGTTTCACGATGTGGTGTGGGGTGGGTTTAGGATCCACAATGGACATTACCTTAATAGAGATTTGAGGGGTCACGGTGGAAATAGTTAGATTAGGAAGGACAACCTGCACACTAATGGGTTAGATAGGAAAAAGGTTTTTATGGAGGTAATATTTGTATGTTTATAGTGATCTAAATTTTATTTTATTATAATATAATCTACATAACTAGTATTTAATTTCATAAAATTATAAAGTTATGTTCTCCCCATTCATTAGATAATACTTTTAGGGTACTCAACTTTTTCAATAGATCATATGACATATTTTTAAAATTCCAACAATAATTCTTACTTACTATACATATCATAAAAAAGAAATTATATAAGATAGATATAATTTAATTTAAAATGCCTTAACAAATATCTGATATGCATGTTGTATTTAAATTTATAAATTGAAATATAAAAATTAATGTCATAATTAGAAAAATGATTTTAATTTCATGAAGATTTAAAAACTAGTGAAATTCAATTCATAACTAAAAAAGAAAGATAGCAAAAAAAATGTCAACATACATCTTTATAGTAGGGAGATGCATATTCTGGATTCGATTGTGTGCCATATTTTTGCATCAACGTTTTGAATCACACTCTATGATCCTCCAACTCTTCATATCTTGATGATGGATCACAGAGTGTGATTCGAAACGTTGATGCAAAAATATGGCACACAATCAAATCCAGAATACACATCTCCCTACTTTAATTGATTGTGGAAATTTGTTAATGTCAATACATCTTTACAATTTTTTAAAAACTATACAAATCCAACCGTTCAATAAATCTAAATAAATACTTATATTCAAATAAATACTTTTAACCATTATAATTACAATAATCATTACAATTAAATTCAGCCATATAATTAGTATTTACTATTTCAACTACAATTATTACTTAATATATATCTAACACAAATAATAAATTTTATAAAATGAGAATTACTATTATAAACAAATTACTATTTTATTAAATACTAGTCACTACATGTTAACTATAATAATAATTCTTAGCTTCACCACATAAAAAATGTGTATAGATATAACATGAAGTTTTAGTGTTTGCACTATGAAGATACCAAATATTTTAAGGACCTGTTGGAAAACCAATTACTATATTAAACTAGTACTTGCATCCAAAAGAGGTGAAAGGGGTATGCTGATAGGTTTTTTATTTGAAAATATAATTAAAGATCTATATATAATGAAAGGAAGCATATAACTGACATTATATAAATAAGTTAAACTGTAGAAGTGAATCATATAAACAATAGTAATCTTGAAAGAACTAGTAATCTATTACTAAAATATTGTATTTAAATGTATGTCATCTTATGTGAATTGTTGGCTTGAAATATAAGAAAGATTTAAAAAAATTGGTGCATATGTAAATATAATTTTTAGCCGAGAGGCTCTTCAATCACATAAAGGACCTTAAATCTACAAAGGGTAGGAAATCTGTGAAAGAACGAAAAACTGTGAAACTCAGGGAATCGAAAATAGTAAAAGTTTTTACCATATATAAAAAAATCAGCTATAATGAAATACGAATGCCAAGAAATATGATAGCAATCTAGGAAGGGACCTCAGAGTTGAAAAATGAAAAAAAGGGAGAGAATCAAAGGGAAAAGGCTAGGCTAAAGAATAGTGTGGACCGGACTTGCTCTTCTAAGAATTAGCAAGGAATTTTCATCCAATCTACCATGCGTGTATGAGTATTTTATTCAAAATTTATGTATTTTATCAGTGATTGTTCCCAATTCATGAACTCCTTGGATGTTAATGGCTGTGAATTGCGATTGTTGTCTTGGTTGTTGGATTCATTTGATTTTTGAGCAAAAATAGTTCCTTGGCCTATGAAATTGAACCATTGAGGAGACTGATATAGTTGAGAACAATGTAACCATATAGAAGAATGATACAGTGAGAATTTCAATCGGTCCATACTTGTGAGAAACTCTCATGCATTCTGAGATTTTCAATCCACGAGGAGCTTGTGGAGTGTATACAAAGATCAAATTTAGAAAGGTGTTGGTCCTATCATTCACAAGAATTTAACAACCCATATTAAGAAGTAGCCACTTCATGGCACATACGAGTGGGTTTGTGGACAAGAACAATTTGAAAGAGTAGGTCGTGTATATGTAACATATGAACAACACATAAGAGACATCAAAATATATGCATACTTTTTGGTTTTTATAACCAATTCCACTTGTCATTTTTGTTAATATCTAAGTGTAAGAGTGCAAGATCTATGTAATGAAATGACAAGAAAAATATTGTTGCTTATGATAGTTATAATAGTTGGTTTATGTTGAGAGGTCACAACCTATCATTTTCCCTTGTAGATGTTAGTTTGCAGAATTGGAAAGGTTATGTGAATCATATTTCTCACAAGTAAGATGATATTTGTGCATAGATGTTATGGAGAGGAATTTAAACACTTTTAGATATTTATAAGTAATTTAAAATATCAAGTCCTAGAAAAAAAAATCAACGAGAGATATGATGCATCTAAATATTCAATTTTGTTATTTTTCAAATCACATTTGATATGAACAAATTTAAAGTTATTGAGATTTGGGGTTTACATGATCTTTGTGCTACTATGCTAAGGTAGAAATAAGGAAATACAAACATTTTTCAATTGAGATCTTAAGCAGAGCAACGATCTAGGAAGTAAGGTAGTGCCTATCTTCTCCTACACCAGTAAGAGGTAGTTGTGTAGGAAGAGATTAATGCACAATTTTTTGAGTATGTGATTTTTGAACTACTTTTGGATCTCTAATTTTATAACCTCAGGATTGTAATGTATACTGATTTTTGAACTACTTTTGGATCTCTAATTTTATAACCTCTACATTGTAATGTATTTTGGTTCCTTTCACATGGTAAAGATGATTACATCTTTTCATATTTTCAAGATGATTGCATCTTTTCATATTTTCAAGTTTAATCACAAGCTTATGCTTTCAGTATGCTTGATCGTTTAAATGTGAACCAAGACTATAAGGAGGGTGGACAATTATTAATAAGAAATTCCAACAAATTTTTACATTCATCGGTCAGGACAACTTATTTACATTTATTAGTTAAATTCAAAATTATGATTTTCAATCTAATTTAGGTAGAAGAGGGCAAGAAATTTGGTTTTTCCAATTGAATGCTATAAAATTAAAGGTTAAATAATTATGATTTAAAAAATGTACAATTGTATTAGAATTACATTGTTCATATATATATATATAATGGTTCTGATATAGTTCAAAGGTTATTTTTTACTAGAGGTGATTTAAATCAAAGGTTATTTTTTACTAGAGGTCATTTAAATCAAAAATAGGATTTTGAAAATGATATTTTTTAGTAATTATTTCTCTTCAAATTATGTTCACTTTATTTTAGGATAAATTAATCTTAATCATAAAATTAGAAATAGAATGTTAATTTTTAATTCATAATAGTTTGATTATTTTGAAATAAATATTTAACTCTATAAAATTTATTAAATTAAAATAATAAAAACATCATAATATTTGATAATGTCCAAGTTAGAAATTGAAATTGACCTTGATAATGTTAAGATATAGTTATATACTGAAATACTTATGGCTAATTTCTAAAATTAAAGCTAATATTAAAACATTATTAATTAATATTAGGGTTAGGTTATGCTTGGAATTAGAATAAAATTATAGTTGTTCTTATGCATAATAAGGGTTATAGTTGGGATTACACTTATAATATTTGAAAATTTTATTTCTACATTCACTTTAGTAAATGTTTAACACAATTAACGCTCATCTTTTCTTGTCATTAAAAAATGCAAAAAATGATTATTTCTATGATTAAAAAAATATTAAAAATATCTCTTAGAAAAATTTGTGAAATTTAACTTTTTAGGATTATGTATAGAAAATTTAAACACAAGCTAATCTAATTATATCTACCTTTATAATTAAATAAACCTTTATATACACTAACATTAAAATTAAATAAACCTTTATATACACTAACATTAAAATCAAATAAAATTTTATATACATCAAGTGAAAATATATAATTAAATAATTAGGGTTAATTCAATAGTAAACCATATGTGATCCGTGTGTGTGTGAGTGAGAGAGAGAGAGAGAGAGAGAGAGAGAGAGAGAGAGAGAGAGAGAGAGAGAGAGAGAGAGAGAGAGAGAGAGAGAGAGCATATAAGTTTACATATGCATATCCCCATATAATCATATCCCTTACCTAAATTGAACTATAGCCTTAAACCTAACTAAGAAATAAACTAATTTGACGTAAAACCCTGATGGTGAATTAAATTAATAGAATAGGTCAATATTTAGAGAGAGAGAGAGAGAGAGAGAGAGAGAGAGAGAGAGAGAGAGAGAGAGAGAGAGAGAGAGAGAGAGAGAGAGAGAGAGAGAGAGAAGGGACAAGGTGATAGGCATGTGGTAGAGATAAATATTCTTAAGGGGGAAAAGATGGTGAGAGGGGGGAGAAATAAAGAAAGGGAGAAGAAGGGACAAAAAGAAGGGAGAGGGGAAGAGAGATGATATAGAGATTAAGAAAGATGATAGTTAAGGCTCAAGATATATAGAAATGGTGTGTGTGTGTGTGTGTGTGTGTGTGTGTGTGTGTGTATGTGTGTGAGAGAGAGAGAGAGAGAGAGAGAGAGAGAGAGAGAGGTGGTAATTAGGTGATAGTTAGAGTGGAGGGAGATGGGACAATTGGAGAAGGGGGAGCTGGAGGATGAGATATCTAGAGAGAAGAGGGAGGAGGATAGAGGTTAGATAGAGTTCAAGAAATAGTTTTGTTAGCAAGTAAGATAGACAAAGGTGGTGATGGTGGACATGCCCACACACACACACACACACACAGAGTACTTGGGGACATGTAAGATAGAGTATGAAAAGGGAAGAGAGTAAGACATGTTAGGTAGAGTTAGAGGGTAAATATAGGGCAATAGATGATGAGAGGGGATGATAGCTAATATGGTTGGTTTATTAAAACTATGCATTCAATCCAAAAAGAACCCAACCATAATAGGGAAAAAATTTATAATAACATTTAAAAAAATTGAACCCAATCAACTCTTGTATATAAATTCAATTACTCCTGTGTCCTAAAATAAAACCTTTCTTTAGACTTAACTACAAATTAAACATTACCCTAAAATAAACTCTATTGAATGCAAATTCTAATTAAACCATAAAAAGTTAAATAATAACACTAAAATAATTAAACCCTATTCATAAAACATATAAAACTGAGCTCTCTAAAAAAACTATTAGTTAATATATTTTATAAATTTGAAATCTATCCCTAAACCCAATCATATCCTAATTCTTAACTTAATTGAACATAGTCTTACATAGCATATTTAAAATCATAACCATAAATGAAGTCTAACCCTTTTCTTAATTGAATATTAATACTAATTATAACCTAAAGCTAACAATCAACCCAAATATAGCATTAAAAAATGCCACTTGTGTTAAATTTTAGGGGTCGATGCAAATGTAATAGCACTGCCATTATATTTGATATATTTTTCAAATGCAACATCCTCTCACATTTATATTGAGTATAGGGAAAGAATAGACATTTGCCTTCATGGGAAATATCTATTCGATAATCAAATTACACACACACACACACACACACACACACACATACTACAATAGACTTAATATCTCATATAAGATCAACACACAAATATAAAAGATAAATACATCTGAATTGACTAAAAATTTAACACTCCCTCTTAGTCAAGAAGGATAAATGCATTTTGATAATCAAAGTTAAAGGACGGTCAGTATTTTGAATAACTCAAAGATGATCAACAATTGTCATCTAAGCTCTTAGTTATTACAATACCTAGTATACATTTATACAAACAACCCAAAGATAATCAACATGATGACATCTAAGCTCTTAGTTGTTACTCTCACAAAATTCATACTTACCTCATACCCAATATGCATCTATATAGACAACTCAAAGACAGTCAATTTAATGACATCCAGGCACTCACAAGAATATCATTTTGATATCATGAGTATTGGTCTTCTAGAATATCAACATAGGATATTCACCAATTACACAAATAGGATTTTGATATCATATCTAATATCAAGAGTATTGATCTCCCAAAATATCGGCATATGAAATTCACCAAGTACTCAACTAAGATGTGATATCACATAATACAAGTTATTGTAAAATCGGCACCTTATAATGACTTCTACAAATACAAGTGACATCATTTGAAAGTTGTCACTTCCTTATGATGTACACAAGGGGTAGGCCATTAAATCACATAGTCACAAGATATTCCTCTTGAATGCTCAAATTTACTAATCACTTGGAGAATTCATCTCATCATGGTTTACTCTCTCTGGATCACCAAAGGTTGAATCATATCCTCTATCTACTCCCTCTCTTTCAAGGTTATCTCTAATGAAATGTCAAGCTCCCTCTGAACATCAATCTTAATTTTCCTATAATAACATTCTTAGAGGAAAAGATCAAGGAACATAACTCTTATAATATATATAAATAAGAGATAATACTCAATAAATGATTTTGCATAATAATATAAGATTATCTCAATATAAAATAGATAAATATCTAATTTAAATCTATGGTTCGAACATATAACCATATCCTCTATTTTTCTATATATTTTGTGATCTTTATTAATACTAAAAAATAAATCAATAAAGTAATTTCATTTATATTTATATCAAATTGTTTACAAAATATATTTTTCTATATATACATATATTTAATCACCATATATTTTTAGTTATACTATCTCATATAATATAACTATGAAATAATTATTAATTTACTTTAAATGATATATACTTACCTTCACTTCACACAGTTCATATTGTCAAAGTCTTTAGTTTTATCACTTCTAATACAAGAGGACCCAGATTAGGGGCCCACATCTCTAATGAACTGCCTCCTATATAACTTTTCAATTCCCCCTATTTGATCATCTTTTGTTTCTCACATATTGGTCTATTGTTTTATTTTTCAGAATCACTACCATTGGTATCGATTGGTGTCCTTTATTATTATTTGGTGCTCCTTTCCTATATCCACTAGTACAATATCACTCCAAATTTCTTTTGGTAGTCCATGTCACCTAATTGCACAACTAAGGATTTCCTCCACTATTTTGTAGCCCTCCACTTTATCAATGGTTATGTATGTCCCATGTCACTTGATCATATTTATGAATCTTGTCCATTTTCCAAAGACAATTTTCACTTGCTTCAATAAGGAGTTGGTGGTGGAATACTTTTATCATGGTGCTCAGTGACTTACAAAAAAAAATTGATCTATGTTTTTTATTTATTTCCTTTTGATGCCATTCATTGGTAGGGTTGTATTCAATGATACCCTTTTATGATTCCTTTCATTCCTTTGATTCTCCTAATAGTGAGCATCCCATATACTAATATTGTATTAGATATATGACACACAAATGATAAATGTCTTCAATCAACTATGACAATAGACTGCATAATAAACAACTCTGCAAGTCTCAGACCGACTAAATCAGATATACAATAACGATCAGATGATAATTTTATCACCCACCCTACAACACCAATCTCTCATACATAATTACTATAAAAAATAAATGATTGGAGATATGGCTGTTAAACATCAGATGTCTGCCCTATGACAGACTAGAATAACTAGTCTTTCTTGTCATTGTTGGAAACACATTCTAGATATACCAGAAACAATGCTATAGGATCTCATTCCTTGCAAAGAGGTATTGTTACAATCTCTTGAGTAACACACAAACATGATAATAGTCGTTCACCAAGAAAATAGTACTTTCTACACAAATGGACCAATCAACAATCAAGAAATTTAAAAAATAATCAACTATTAGTACATGTGTGATCGACTATTATACATATACCATCATTTTTTAGAGGGTTGCTAGACATATCATTTACGGGCTAAAGAACATAACAAAAATATCTAAACAAAAAAAATCATCCAATTTATTTGCAATGAACTCAAATTGTAGGAAATGCTTATGCATGAAGTCCATAGGATTGCACCAGATATGCGGGTGAAATGAAACAAAATCTATGTAGAACTCCATGTTGACCTTAGTGGGGATGTCATAATCATTGAGCTAGCAGTCATGAGTGGCAGTGTGGGACAAGATGAAGTGACTTGGCGGGTGGCATCACAAAGTCCCTTTCACAACTGTGTTTAGGTAAGGGAGATTCTCACTTTCTAGTTACCCACGACACATGAATTCTTTCTCAATATCTACATGACTCACCTCCAAGTCCCAAAGGCGCATACATGACCTTTAAAGAAAAAACTAGAAAAAAAAAAACCCAATTTTGGAGGTCAAGACAAAATTTTAGGCTCCTAGAAAAATGTCAAAATGAGCACCTATTGAGCTAAGCTCTATTAGCAATCCAATTAACTCCTCACGCATCTTTTTGTAAAATTTCAGCCAAAACCCACATCCAAGTCAAAAGTTATGACTCTTAGAAGTTGATGCATCGACACTAACTCTAAAATGATTTTCTTGTGTTAACCCAGTGAACTCGGTTAACACTGCAACTTTGTAAACTTCCTTTGGTAACTGAGTGAGCTCAGTTAACACTAGTTCCATCCAAATTTCCTATGTTAACTAAGTGAGCCCAGTTAAGACTAAAATTTTGTGAACTTCTCTTAGGTGTCTGAGTGAACTTGGTAGATATTGTCTTCTGAACTTGGTAAACACTGGAATTCTCGGTAGACATAAGAAACTATCTTCATCACCTAAATAAGCTTGACAAACACTAACTAGTAAAGATATGACAATTTTTGTCACATCAAGGATAATATACAATTGATCAATTACTTTCAATATATTTGATCTATGGAGACAAATAAATTCCCTAGTTTGTGAATAGATTTTTCGTTTTTGGAAGAACATTGTAACTTTTATTCTTTGGTATTGGTGAGAATATTTGAATCCTTGAAAACACTAGCTCATTGGATCATGGTTGTGCATACATAAACATGGGGTCTATTATCTTGAATCAATTGAATTGTAGGAAAGTAATTTTGAATGTAAAAGAATATGCCTATAACAAGTGATCCAAGCTTACACATAGAATTCTGAGCCTTGCAAATGGAAACCAAATTCTTAGCTAATTGTGTCCACTATAGCTCATCAAGGTCATATTCATGATCCTTCTTAACAATCTTCCGTGCTTGATCAACCAAAATGTAGGGCACACTATCTAGTCAATTTGACTAATAAAATTTGTGTGAAATCACTTGAACAAAAAAAATCAATCAGAGGATCTTCAATGGTTGTGATTTTCATCCCTCTTTCATTCCATATTTCCTTGGTGTTTGATTCAGTTACCTCTTGGCTTTGACATCTCATTATCTTTTTTTTGTTGCATGTAGAGTATCTAGTTACAAAATGAATAATCTCCTTAGTAACCTTTATTGGTCCTGTCTCTAGCCATAATTCCATGCCATAGGTTATGTTTAGTACAACCTTAATCCATTCTACCTTTAAGTTTTTGGGGAATCTAGCGCAAGACCCTTTCTCTCCAATGAGTTTGAACTCTTCCTTTAGTACTCCTACGCACAACTTCCCATAAGCCATTTTGATCTCATAGTCTCCTACTTCTCCAATTTTACACATATAGTAGGATTGTACATCATGTAACATGATAAATTTTGGTGGAATTGATGATAGGGCACCCATACAGCCACCCTTCATTGTAATTTCACGGATGGCCTTATACATGGGAGATGGGAATGCATTATTCTTGACCAATTGAACATTACTAACCTCAATTCCTTATTTCTTCACACTTACAGATGAGTTGGTTGACATTATCTTTAATTTTGGGTTTGATTGTAAGCTTATGTAATACTTGGAAAGTGTAATATTTCACACTTAGATATGGTTTGCCAAAGGCGCACTTCAAATCTCCTTAAATTACTACTCAAAGCTCTCTAGATGCTCCATTCTCCAAAAAATTGAATGCAAGGTATACAAAATGACTTCAAAATTTTACTATATACCTCACAATGTCAATTTTAGGACATACATTAATGCATCATACATATTGTAGGTGGCATATAGTTGTCTCAACATTAAACATAAGACAACTCGACCTTTACACTCCACTTTACTAGCTTGAACAACACATTAGCTTGGTCTATAATATAACTTAGTCACTCTCAGGTAATCGATACTAACACTCAACACCAACTATTTGCCAACTTGATATATGTATTCTTGGCTTTTTTCACACTTCGTATCTTTCATAATGTATCTCATCTCATGCAAATATGGACTTCACTAACTAATGTATGATATATCATTTGAAATATAGTTCCTTACATACCTTCTTTAGTTAGTTTGAGGTAGTGCAATCACCTGATCCATTTGATTGGGTGATCTTGACATCATTAGCTACACTATTAACACATCCCTCCTTCTTTCTCCATGTTTAATTCTATTTTCTCACTTATTCAACATTCGAAACTTCTTTGCCTTTCTTTTGTTTATTGTTAGGTGTTGGTGCTCAAGTCCTTCAATTTCTACTCAAATGACCAATCTTGTGACAACTATTAAAAATTAAACTATCATTCATCCACCTCTTGGATTTACTTCTAAAATGTGTCCTAATATTTTTTTTTTTAATATGACCATATTCACCACATAAACGATAATTGTACCATGCATTGTAATCCCAATTGAATGAATTTCCTTGCCTAGATGTATTTCCTTTCTTCTTGGGAATCAGATTAAGTTTTGCCTTAGATCTATAATCTTGTGCTCTATGACCACACTTCTCATAATTTTAGCAATATCCTTCAAATCTAGGTGCAACTGGTGTATTCCTAACCTTTTATCTACACTCATGTGCTTGATGACTATGCTTATTACAATTAAAACAACATCCATTGAATTTGGGCTTAGGATTTGACTCACCAATCTTGCTTATGTAGACATTTTTTGTATGGCCTAGCTTTCCATAGTGATAAAAAGTAGGTTTGTTGTTCTTTAGCTTTGTATTCCTCTATTCTCCACTCTTTGATTATTCTCCTTCCTTGGTAGATGATAGGTGCTAGGTATAGCCTAGTCTAGAGGTTTCATTGGATCCTCTGTGTGTTCTCCTTAGTTCCTCAAAGTATCTCATAGCTCCTTTGGGTTTAGTTATCCTTTGAATGAATTCCTTTTCATATCTTAACTCATTCTTTAGTAGATCATTCTCTGATCTTAGATTTGCAATCTCCACATCTTTCCTATTCAGCCCTTGGTTTACACTTAGAAGTTGTTTGAGCATATCAAATTGCTCATGTGTGAGATTCTGCACATAAGATGTCCTTTCATCAAGTCTTATATCCATTTTTCCTTTGTCCTAATCAATAATTTTCTTGTCTTCTTTAGCTTCCTTTTTTTTTTTGGTCACTTCACATAGTCATACTAATTGGATTTCATGTTCTTTCTTTAGCCCTCTTATCTCTTAATTTAGTGTGTTGTTCCTCTCCAATAGATATGTTATAGTTGCATCAATTTTACTATAGTTTCTATCATCAAATAGACCTTCAATGTCTTCTTCCTAATATTGTGTACCATTCTACTAGAATGCCATCTCCTTCCTTCATTCTTCTCTTATTGTTTCAAGTTGTTGCAGTGCAAGTTGTTGGAGTGCAAGTTGTATATCAAGCTTCTAATTTTCAATGATCTTTCCTAGCTTATAGGCCTTCATATCCAAGATTCTATTTCTCAAGTGGTTAGACTTATACTAAGAGAAAAAATCTCTAATACCTATTATTGGAAGTATAATGGGAAAGTTAGATACTAAGATGGGGGGGATGAAGTAGGATCTATAAAAAATTTACCCTTTCAAACAAATATCAAGTCTGATAACTTTAGCCCTAATCCTTATCTCAACAATATCATAAATATTTACTACTATACTCTATTAGATGTAAAAACTAATCATATACATAAAACATGTAAGAAAATGATCAACAAATAAAACAAAGATTTTGGCTACCCAAAAACCCTCCAAGGTGAAGGTAAACTAGGGTGAGGATGGCACTCACAAATCTTCACTACTATAGAAATAATGTTTGCCTATTAGGGCTACAAATTTTGATCGTTGTTGATGATCTACCTTGTTAAGAGCTTACAAGAATTATATAGTCTACCTTGATTAAAAGACTTAAAACTTACAACTAAGTAAGCACTCTGTAATGGTATTTACAAAGGTATGTTAGGACCACTCTGTTAAGAGATTTATCCTCATTAAACTGGCTAGAATGTATCATTATCTGATACTATGGTTTGCACTTCAAATGTTGATAACGGATCTCCTCTTTATAATCTCTTATCTGATATCTAATCTTATGTGTGTGTGTATGTGTGTTTTTTTTTTTTTCTTTCCTTCACTTCTCTACTCGTTCACTCTATCTGTTTCACCTTCAAACTTCACCTCTAGCATATAAACTTGCAACCTTTCTCATACGCATATGAAATTAGGGTTTGGATTCTCTTCTTATAACCAACTATAGAAGTTTCCAGATCAAAATCAATGATCTAGATCCATCTCTTTTGTCACTTAATCCTTCTATTTTTATGATTATTTAATCACCTTGCATAGGGATTAATGATCCTTAACCAAATGTGTAATCGCCTCCATGATTTACTCCTCAGTCATTAAAACATGCATTTAAGTTAGAAAAAATGATTTACCTCAATGTTTGTGCCATCCCAACCAAATATATCAATTCCTCAATGATTTACTCCTTAGTCATTAAAACATGCATTTAAGTTAGCAAAAATGATTTACCTCAATGTTTGTGCCATACCAAACAAATATATCAATTCTGGTTTACTTGACACTTGAACATTATGATGCTTGGTCATCTCTAATGTTTATGTTGTCACTTAGTCTCTATCTGCTCAACTTATACTGTGTGACTTGGTATCCATATGCTCGGAATATATTGTTTCATGGATGACTTGGCATGCATTAGAGTATTAGGAAACCATAGAATTTCTCAACTATAGTAACTACTCATCTTCAAATGAATTACATACAAGTCTTTATACATTTATTGTTATTAGTACCTGATGGCTCAGTCATAATGATGACTAACTAACTCTACCTTGTCAATGACTAGGTGTTTGAAACTAATAGACATCATGGCTTAGGGATCAAAATTTTAGATCCTAACAAGAAGAAAATGTCATGCAAGTTACAAGAGGATTTATATGGGCTGAAGTAGGCACCCTGAGCATGGTATGCAAGGCTATATTCATATTTAATAAGAATTATTTTTGTCATAACTAGTGAATACAATAATCTATATTTGAAGAGTGAATCTAATGATGAGATCTTGATTTCTAAAATATTTGTTGATGATATTATATTTGGAGGACATGAGCTAATGTATAGAACATTTGTTGATGAAATAAGGAAAAAATTTGAGATGTCTATGTTTGGAGAGATCAAATTCTTTATTGGATGCAACTTCAACAAGTAAAAGATTATATTTACATAGCTCAATTTAAGTATAGTAAGGATATCTTGAAGATATTCGGCATGGAAGATTCAAGACCGATCAGTGCATTGATGGTGATAGGGTGTAAACTACCAAAGGAGCATGCCATTATCCATGTAAATGAAACACTTTACAAATCTATGATTGGCAAGCTATAGTATATTGTTCATAGCAAACCATTTATTTCTCATGTTGTAGGTATAGTTGTAATATTTTCTTCTAATCTTAAGGAGACACACATGATAGTTGTGAAAAGAATCTTTATATACTTAAAAGGGATATAGGATTACTGTTTATGGTTTATGATACAACAAAGATGGAGACTTTGAGATTAGAGTATACATTGACGATGATTGGGCACACAATGTGGATGACAAAAAATGTACTTGTGGTGGAGCTTTCTTTTCAGGAGAAAGGCTTGTGACATGGATAAGCAAGAAACAAAGTTTTATATCATAGTCCATTGTTGAAGATAAATATGTATCTATTGCAATTAATTATTCTAATATTATGTGGATTAAACAATTGTTAAAAGGTATGTAAGAGGGATGATGTAATCCAATCTTGTCAAAGAATAATTTAGAAATTGACACGAGATAGATGTTTTAGAATACCATAACTCTTCATTAAAATTTTTGCAACTCTACTCGACCCCTACAATGAAAACAAACACCTACTTATTACAATTCTGAAAATTACCATATTTGGCAGATTTTTGGGGAAAATGGATTTTTCTATTTTTGGTAATTTTTAAAACTCATCCTACGAATCCTAATTTTTCCCAAGAAAAGCCCCCAACTAAGGAAAGATGAATTGCCAACTAATCAAAAAAATAAAAAATATGATTTTAGATATATTACAAAAACAACTTTCTATAAAAATTAAAAAAAACATGTAAAGCCAAATTTGGAGGTCAAGGTGAGATTTTAGGCTCCTAGAAAAATGTTGAAATGACCACCTATCAAGGTAAGCTCCATAGACAATCCAAATAACTCCTTCTAATGCAACTACCTGTAAAATTTCAGCCAAAACCAACATTTGAGTCAAAAGTTATGACCCCTAGAAGTAAATCTCGACCAAATCCCACATCTGAGTCAATAGCCTTGACCCTTGAATGCCCCTGCATCAAAGGAGTAAAATATCTTGTAATGATCTACTATAACAACACAAGTGCAATAAATATTTCTAATAATTTGGTGATGCATGCAAAAACAAAGAATATATCTATTAAGTATAATTATTTGAGAAATCAAGTCCAAGAAAAATAAGTCAGATTGGAGTATGTGAAGTTAAATGAACAAATTGTTAATATCTTTACAAATTCATTACCTAAGGATGCATTTGAGTATCTAAGATGTAAACTAAGGGTCCTTCCCCTATCTAATGTTCACTAGAAGAAAATGCATGGTGGATCAATTCATGTTATATTAGAATATCGACTTGGAGGTTATGCAGGAGTTTACTCTTTAGGTAGTCTTGTAGCTATTAAGAAAGTGAAGTGATGAAATAAAAGTAATTGGTACATGCAAAGTACAAGGTATAACTACATTGATACTAATTTTTGTTGTTGCCTTTGGCATTATTATCAAAGGGAGAGAGAATTATTAAAAGGGAGAGGAGATCTAAAAATGAAGTATACTACTAATTGTTGTCAATGGGAGAAAGCATAAGGATGGTGCATGATGATTCAAGAGATAAATGTGAAAGGGAGAGTAGTGCAAAGCAAACAAACAAAAAAAATAAGAAAATCTTTAGAGTCTTTTTTATTTTTTCAACATAACTTCTTTCCTTTTTTTTAAATAAATTAGATTTCTTTTTTTTGAAGCAAAAATGTCAAAAAACTAAAAATTTTTTTGCTTCACTTTCTCCTAACCGTCAAATTTTTGCTCGCAACTTGCTGATGTCAGCACTGCATCAGCAATCCACATGCCCTCTAAGCCATAAGGAGCAACGTTTGGTTTTTTGCTCATAACTTGAGCATACGAGCTCCGTTTTTGCAAAACGAAATATTGCCGAAAAGCTGATTCCGAACCTGTCATGATGATATTGGTTTCATGAAATTTTGATGCAATTTAGATCTCTATTTTTTTTTTCAAAGACAAAAATTTGTGCTAACCTTCTCATTGTAGGGTTGTTTCACATTTTTCCTACATTTTCGCTGCCCTAACTTGTTGTTTTGCAGGGATATCTTATCATTAACCATATTGCTTGCAATTTTTTTATTTAATTTTGTTTTGGAAATAAACTTGTATGCCTAAACACTCATCTGTGAATGCATGGTTAAACACTAAAACAATCAAATTCAATCTTGAATGCCTTAAGGGAATGGACATGTATTCTTAGGCTAGCAAACATTTCAAATTGGTGCTTAAAACGAACAATCACACACTCTTGAATGCCTTAAGGAAATGGACATGTATGCCTAGGCTAGATCACATTTGGAATTGGTGCTTAAAACGAACTCACACAATCTTGAATGCCTTAAGGGAAATTGATTTCATTTTCAGCAATTTTGCTTATGTACACGCTCGATTTACTTTTTTGTTGACGAATCCGCATTTTCATTTACGTTGGCACTATTTCAAATTGGAAAGAACATTGTATGCTTTAAACACGTGTGTTTTCAAGTAGATTACATAACCTAAAGTTTCATTGGGAAAGAACGCGTGTTTTTTTTTAAACCTCGAGGCCACTTATGTATTCTCTCCCCTCGCGCCTTTGGGTGATCTTGGGTGCACAAGAAATAAGTGGCCTTATTTTTCTTTTTTTAGGAGGCCTGCTTGGGGATTTTATCACCCCTTGGGATGACCTCAACTCCAGTGTTCTGGCGGAGTATAAAAATCAAGAGGTGAATCGAAAGACACCTCTCTTGGAAGCAAAATATTATCACTCTTGGCTAAGCCCCAAAGGACTTTATACCTTTGGGAAGTGAAGGAGGAGATTTGGGTTACTGTCTCCCCCCGGCTATGTGGCAGTATTTTCTTTCATCTACAGATTTGGGCCTCACGTACCTTGCATATATCGAGGACACCCTTTAGTTGATCCTTGTACATCCTAGTCAAAACTTTATAGGATTGTTGGTGTGTTTGACGTTCTTGAGTGTTTGAAACACACTTGCCTTGTACATATTTCCTTCTTTTCTTTTGCATCTTAAACCCTAAAAATCCAAAAAAATTATAAAACTTCAAAAATCCAAAAAAAAAAAAAAACAATTTCAAAAACAACAACAAGTCTTGGTTTAAGACCTCTTAGTCAAGTTGTCCACATCATTCCACGTCACTTCTTCTTTCCATCACATTCATCGCCTTCATACATCTCTTTTCTTCATCATTCACAGTAGTCCTCCACATCTTAGTCATCTCTACTTGTCCAAATCATTTCCTTGTCATTCAATCTAATTCTTAATCTTTATCCTAGTCATGCTTCATCATCATCCAGATCCAATTTCTTCTGCCAATCTCATAATGCATTCTTAATTCATTCCTCCACATCATCATCCTTCTAATCCAATCCCTTGTCAAATTCATTCACTTTTCTAATAAATTCTTAATTTGGTCCATTTACATTTTTATCCATAATCAATCTTTCTAATTTCATTTACGTCTTCTTCTAATTCAACTTTGCATTAAATCTTCTACTTTGGACATAGGAGCATTGTCATCAACATTGGACTTTCATTCAAATCTAACATTCACTTGTTTGCAATATCATAGGGTTTTCATCAAATCAAATCAAACCCTAATTCAATCAAAATCAAATCAAATCAATATCAAGTCCAATCAATATCAAGTCAAATCTAATTCAAATCAATTCAAAGTCCAAGGCTCCTAGTCCTAATTCATATCAAATCTTTCGTCACTCTTCTCCTAACATCTATGGATCTGAATTTGCTTAATCAAATGGTTGACAATCTTCAAAGACAATATGGAGTTATACCTCCCGTTCAACCAGCATATCAAATCCATCCTCACCACTTCATATCCAACTCTCATCCACCTCATGTTCATTATTCTTCTACCTTTGACAAGGGAAATCCACCTCCTTATCCTTTACCTACATACAATTCCATTCATAGTCCACATAATTCCTCAAACACAAATACCCTTGCCATGGAAATTGAACAATTAAAAAATTATCTCTTGGCAAGCCAACAAAAAGAGGCCACCTTCCATGCCATATGTCCTCTTCCCCCATGTTTCCAAGATCCTAGTCCTCATGTCCCATCCAACCCCAACCCTCCATGCAATCCCCTACCCATAGTTACACCTTCACACAATCCTAATCCTCCAAAATCCACATCATCCCCACCTTGTAAGGGGTATTTCTCATCATTATTGGCTAAATGTACAATACAAAATAAAGCGATCCAATCACCCAAAGTGATACCCCTAATTCCATCTCATGACCTTCATCCAAAGCATGACATTATAGATGCCTCTTCTCCTCTAGATCCAAGCATTTCTCCATCCCATCCTTCCCCTATCCCTCAAGATCCATTTGTCCCTCCTAGTCCATCTCACAATCCCCATCCTAATCAAGATCAAGGCTTTCCATGTACCACGAACATTACCGATTCCAATCCATCTCAAGAGTTAGCCTCCATAGCTCCTCCACTTCATGATGACGTTCCTTCCACTCCATCCATTAATATTCCTCCATGTCAAGATGGAATCACCCTATCTCATGGCTCCATTCCCTCCACTCCATTCATTGAACCTATTCCATCTCATGATCCATCCATTCTACCACATGATCCTCTTTCAAGTCAAGATCAAAGCAGCCCTTCATTTTCCTTTCATGATCCCCATCCTCCACATGATCCTACCACTCATGAACCCCATATACCTGGACTCGCATCTTGTGTTGAAAATGCTAAGTATCCCATTGAAGAAATAACATCTCAAGATGTTGGTACACCTTCCACAATTCCTCCTTCCAAACCTAAACACTTCCATCATTCATCTTCCAAGTCCATTTTAGGACCTTATATCCATATCCCTGTTCCTTCCTCACTTCCATCCATTCTAGGTCTTTATCTTCCACCGCCAAATCCTTCATCCCTTCCATCCATTTTGGGTCCCTACATACATCCATCTACCATATCCATGTTTTCCCCTTCATCCCCTCATGGCCCTAGTCAAGATCAACAAAGGCACACATCCTTGAATCCTTTCCAATGTTCACCATCCATGCGCTCTCCTTCATGCACCCCTACCATGGCCAATGGAAGCAAATTGGATGCAAAAGAAAATGAGCATAAAGCCAAATATCCACAAAAATCAAAGGATCAACATGTCCCCTCTAAACGACATGTTCAAGAAAAGAAAAATCTGATCCAAAGCAAAATCAAAAGGCCACAAAGGCTGAAAATAAAAAATGCAAAGCTTATGTGGATTCCAAAGCTACTTAATGTAGCAATGAATCTCAAAGAAAGATTCAAAATGACATCCAATTTTGCTAATCCAAAGGCTTCTCTCATTCCTCAACCATCTGAGCTTCCATTTTCCAAATCCGTTTTGGGTCCTTATATACCCGAATCCACCATCCCAAATCCATTGTCTCCTTCCTCCATTTTGGGTCCCTATATCCCAAAATCCACACTTTCTCCTACATATCCCCCCCAATTTCCTCCTTTCCATCACCCTTCAAGGTGTGTGCCAATGACGATCTTTCCACCTCCTTCATCCACTCCTTCACACGTCTTCTAACCTAGCGTCCATCAACCATGTCTTCCTCCCACCCACTCCACCCCCTTAATCCAAACTTTTTTATAAGCCATTTTCCTCCGTTCACTACCCTATCAACATCTATGAGCAAATAATCAAAATTCCTTGAAAATAAAAAAGAAACAAGGAAAAATAAAATCAAGGGATACCATCCACGTATATAGATGCTTGAGTCCTCCCTTCATTTTCCTATCATGTATCCATAGTCTTCCATGTCTGCTTATCCCTCCATTCACTTTTCCTTGTCCACTTGCACTCTACACTGGGGGCAAGCTCCATCCATACCGAAGCTTCCATACATATCTTCCCTCCTTCCCTCTACCATTCATTAGCCCCTTTTCCATCTTTGATCTTGACTTTCATTTTCCTTTCATCCATCCATATGCGCTTTCCATGACCCTTTCTCCTTATCCACACATTTTCCTACATCTTTCCATCCACTTTCATATATTTGATCTTGACATGCTATCCCTATCTTGCATTCCATAGTCCTTGTCATGTGCCTCCCTTTTCCATCCATAATCCTACATGCTTCCATCTTTTTTTCATTTGTCCTTGATCTTGGTTATCCCATACCTTTCATCCATTTCATATCCCACATTTCATCCATACCCTTCATATCATTATCCCTTTTTCATACCCTCCCTCGCATATCCCTTCTTCATTCTACTTTCATACCCATGCTCGTGATCACTATTAGAGGCACAATAACAAAATGTTCATACATGCTTTGGAAGAGCACATGCCTTCCCGTCCTCCATACACTAGCCTTCATTCCATCTATCCATTTTCATGCATCCTTTCCCACCACATTTCCTTCCATTTTCCCATCCTTAGTATGGGGCATTTGGACTCCTTTGAAACATGATCCTTGGCCCCACATTTTTTTTTGCCACCATATCATTTGGCCTCTCATATCCTTCCACCATTCCTTTCATCCACCTAATCACGTTGCTTTTCCTCTATTTACCATGCCTTGGCTCTCCCTTGTCATTGGTCCCAATCCATTCTATCTTACATTCGTTCAGTCACTTCATTTCTATCCGTTCTATCCATTCATTCAACTCACATTCAATCTAATTCTTCCAATCACTTCAATCCAATTCATTCATCCTCTAATTCAATCAATTTTCCATTCTTCTAATCCATTCACATCACATCGATTCTACTCTCATCATTCTTCATCCTATCAATATCTATTCTTCCAATCTTATCCACATTCATTCTTCTATCCGCCATAAAATCAAAAAATCAAAAAAAATATCAACTGTGCAATCAATACTAATTCAATCAATCTAATCTTGTAATCATGTACATCAATCCCTAATCGATTCATCAATTTGACCCAATCAGCTGATAATCCATTGACCATATTCAAACATCACTATCATGGGATGAATCCTTCCCAATCCTTGGATGTGCATTACACTTAGCATTAGCTTTGCCATCCTAATCAATCATCATCAATCAGTCCATTCATGGGTTTTCAGCTTGACTTGGGGCAAAATGGTGGTTTTCTTTTGGTCTTTTGTGCATGGTGTCTTGATTACTTGTATGCATTAGCATTTTTTGCATGTATCATGGTCTTTGCATCCTATTGTCCTAGGAATCATGGTCTTCCATATCATGGTTTCATAAGGCATATGGTTGTATTAGACCCCTTTTTCACTTACTTGACACATTGTCATCTTGGTTCCTCATAATATCAAACTTAGGTTGTTCACGCCATTGCAACATAACTCCCTTCCATTCTTCCTATCCATTTCGAGAGAACATCTGTGTTCTCCTAACCCGCATGTCCTCTCGAGGGGGCATACCCTTCCACCCTCATCATCCTTCCTCATCCTTCCATGACTGGGGCATCACGCTACTAGTCTTATCCTCCTAGCCACTATATTTTATTCTTCTTTGATATAACATTACTAATGCTATATCAAAGAGGGGGAAAATGTAGACACCAAAATTTGTCCAAAACCCATTCCTAGCCGATTAAATAAATATTCATTATTTATTTAATTCCCTTACCTTAATTAAATAAATTTTACATTTATTTAATTATGTTTGCCTTTCCTTGGTTTAAATAAACTAAGGTTTATTTAAATCCTAACCTATTCCCACTTGCATCTAACCTCTTTCACTTTAATTAAGTATGTCATTTAATTAATTCCCTCCTAATCCCCCTAGGAATTAAATATTACATTTAATCCTATTTGAGCACATGGCTCCTACTTTTAACCCTCACCTAACCTCACTATCCTATCTAACCCATCATGCTAAACCTACCCACTTTCTAATCATGCTTTCTTTTCCTAATCATCTTGCTAATCACCTCTTAATCCTAAGTGTGTTCTCACACGTGTGAGGAATCCTCACACATGTGTGAGAGATGTTCACACTTCCCATATCCCTCATGTCTTGCATGTCTCTTGCACACTTGTCCTCTTGCATGAGAGTCAAGGTGTCTCACACATGTGTGAGAAGCCATGCCTTCTCACACCTCTTGCACACTTGTCCTCTTGCATGAGAATCAAGTTGTCTCACACATGTGTGAGAAGCCAGCCTTCTCACACCTCTTGCACACTTGTCCTCTTGCATGAGACTCAAGGTGTCTCACACATGTGTGAGAAGGCATGGCTTCTCACACCTCTTGCACACTTGTCCTCTTGCATGAGAGTCAAGGTGTCTCACACATGTGTGAAAATCTATCCTTCTCACACCTCTTGCAGACTTGTCCTCTTGCATGAGAATCAAGTTGTCTCACACATGTGTGAGAAGCCATGCTTCTTACACCTCATTGATCATGTCACCATCAAAGGTTGCTCACACATGTGTGAGCATATTGCCCTCTTTGAATGGTCAAAACCCTAATCCATGTGGAGTCTACTTGTCCTACACCTCATTGACACCTCATCGATCCTGAGAGATCTTAGCCCTCCATCTTGCATTCAATCTCAACCGTCCATTGCATCCATTTTCCTATAAATGGAGAGCCCTCTCCTCATTTCCACAAGAAGAACTATCTACCTTATTGTTATGTTGTTGGACTCGTGAGCAACCACATCCCATGAGCAAGGAAATCATCTACACTTGATGGTTTCATGAGGTTTGTATAGTGATATTTTGATTTCATTAATACACTTGTTTGTTTCATGTTGCTCATTTACATGTCTTCTTTCATATTTTGAGGTTTTGCATGATAATGTAGGAATGTGCATTAGTTGCTTAGTTTTATTCCTTAGTTACATTTTTATGCAACACATTTTGGCACGCTTGGTGGGACCCACTTCATGGGTTTAAACTAATCATTTAATGTGTTTTTGAGTATTTTGTGAGGTTGAAGAAGCACTTGGACATCAAATCTTACGAAGAGCCTCTAATCGAGTCAAGGAGCCCATCATTGCTGAGGGGCCAAATGATATGGTGGCGAAAAAAATGTGGGGCCAAGGATGGATGATATTATGGACTATTTGAGTGGAGATGTGTATTTCACAAAGATAGATCTAAAGAGTGGATACCATTAAACCAGAGAAGGTGATGAGTGGAAGGTTGTTTTCAAGACAAGGGAAGGACTGTACAAGTGGTTAGTCATGCCTTTTGGGCTAACCAATGCACTAACCACTTTCATGTGGCTCATGAATGAGGTACTGAAGGATTTTCTGGGTAAGTTTGTCATTGTTTATCAAGATGATATATTAATTTTTAGTAAGCCATTGGAGGAGCATTTGATGCATATTTGAAAGGTGTTTGATAAGTTGAGGGAAGAGAAGTTGTTGATAAACTTGAAGAAGTGTTATTTTGTGAAGGAGTTGGTGTACCTAGTATTTGTAGTCTACACAGAAGGTTTGAAAATGGACCCAGAGAAAGTAAAGGCTATCCTTGAATGACCTACTCCAAAGAGTGCTACAGAGGTAAGATCTTTTCATAGACTGGATAGTTTTTACAGAATGTTCACAAGAGGTTTTAGCATTATTTGTGAACCCTTGACTGAAACAAGAAGAGGGGATAAAAAATAATTTAAGTGGACTATGGGAGAATATACGAGTTTTAATCAATTGAAACAAAAAGTTACAGAGTAGCCCATTTTAGCACTTCCATATTTTAACAAGGTGTTTCAAGTAGATTGTAATACTAGTGAACTGCAATAGGAGTTGTTTTGAGCCAAGAAGGTAGACCTGTTTCTTATTTCAGTGAGAAATTGAATGATGCCAAAAGAAAATATTATGTTTATGATCAAAAAAATTATGCTATAGGTCAGGCATTGAAGAAGAGGAGAGACTATCTTCTTCCTAAGGAGTTTTTTTTGTATATTGATCATCGAGCTTTGCAATATTTGAATAGTTGAGGAAAATTGAACCAAAGGCATTTGAAGTGGGTTGAGTTTTTGTAGAGTTAAACAATTTTTTTGAAACATAGGAGTGGGAAGTCTAATAGAGTTGCAAATGCACTTAGTAGAAGACAACTTTTGCTAATAGAGATGTAGATTGAGGTGGTTGGGTTTGAGGAACTCAAGAATTTGTATCCAGAGGATCCTAATTTTGGTGAAGCATGGAAGGCTTGAATAGAAACTATTACACTTGATAGGAGGAAGTGGTTGGATTTCATAATCTAAGATGGTATGATGTTCAAAGGAAGTAGGTTGTGTATTCCTAGAAGTTCAATGAGAGAGAATCTCATCAAAGAGAAGTATAGTGGAGGATTGGTTGGACACTTTGGTAGAGATTAAACCATTGCTTTGGTTACTGAGAACTATTATTGGCCATAGTTGTAGCAAGATGCAACAAAGTTTGTGCAAAGTTGTAGAGTATGTCACATGGAAAAGGACTGAAGTAAAATATGGGGTTGTATCAGCCATTACCTATACCAAAGAAGTCATGGGAGGATATCAGCCTAGACTTCATTCTCAAATTACCAAGGACTCAGCAAGGGCATGGTTCTATTTTTGTGGTGGTTGATTGGTTTTCAAAGATGGCACATTTCATTCCCTATAAGAAGACTAGTGATGATGTTCATGTGGTATAGTTGTTTTTCAAAGAAATGGTGAGACTACATGGTCTACCAAAGAGTATAGTTTCAGATTGAAATACCAAGTTTGTTGGGTATTTTTGGTGTGCATTGTGGAAGAAGTTGAAGATAGATTTAAAGTTTAATTCATCACATCATCTACAAACTAATGGAAAGACAAAAGTTTTGAATTATAGTTTGGGAGACTTGTTGAGATGTTTGGTTGGAGATAAATCAAAAGGATAGGATTTGATTTTACCACAGACATAATTTGCATATAGTAATTGTGTCAATAGGAGTACTAGTAAAACACCATTCCAAATTATATATGGGAGTTGTCTTAGAAATACTTTTGAATTGAGGTAATTAGATAAAGGACAGATAACTAGTGTTGAAGCAGAAGAATTTGTTGAATATTTGAAAATATCCATGACAAGGTGAGGAAGCACATTACAAAGATGAATACATAGTACAAAGCTAAGGAAGATGTGAGAAGGAGGTATAAGGAATTTTTCATTGGAGATGAATTCATGGTTCATTTTAGAAAGGAGTATTTTCTAGTGGGTACATATAATAAGTTGAAAATGAAGAAGTTTGGACCATGCAAGATAGGGAAAAGGCATGATTCTTGAAATGCATATGAAGTGGAGTTGCCTATTGAACTGAATATTTCACTAGTATTTAACATTTTAGATTTGATAGAGTATTATGAAGGAGGTGATGGAGATGAAGTTCTAGATGTATAGTGGAGTATTCCAACAACTTGTTCAACTACAAGGGAGATTGAGGAGATATTGGATTGTCGTGTTGGAAAAAGTACAAGGAAAAAAACTTATGAAGAATACCTAGTCAAATGGAAAGGGGGGCCATTAGAAGATTCATCATGGCTAGAAAGGGAGGAGGTTAACCATCTAGGTTTTCCTTTGAATACCTAAGATGTGACGGGGTCACTTCTCAAATTACCCCAAGTGTCTGATGCAGGAGCATCTTTGGTGTAAGAGCAATCTTGCATCAACCAAAAATATTTCATTTTAGTTGTTTAAATAGGGGTTTTCTTAATGAAAATTTATTGCCTATGGAGGCTTGCTACTTAGTAATTTATTCATACGAGCTCAAAATGTCCAAATTTCAAAGGTGGATGTTCATCTTAGATATATCAGCCTACCAGTTGTGGCTCAGTGTCATATCATGTGTATTCATGGATTTATTGTGGATTTTTGGTTTGTAATTTTGGTATTAAACTTTAGGCTCATCATTGAAGGCCTAAACGTACCTAGATGAGACCCAAAATCTTGATAGATGGGTGCTTGTGGTATTCGAGCTTGTAGATTAGAAGCTGGTGATTCCAAAAAGTGGTTATAATATCCAATTAGAGCAACATTTTGAAATTTATGGCCTTCTAAAGTTGGGTTAGTCAAAACTTCCAAAATAAATGTCAAAGATGTATTTGGTCGACTATATATGTATTGTTAGGGCCTTTTGGCCCTAGGTATTAAGTTTGAGTGTCTAGAGCCTTCTTGGGCAACATAAAATTGTCTATTTAAGAAATGCTCGAACATTGTCTTAGACAAGCTTTGGGTGATAGTTTTTAACTTTGTCTTGCAGATTACTGTAATGAAGGCGCCCATGTGGTTTACATATTATAGTTCTAAATTATGTAATTTCACATTTGCAGTAGTAATAAGAAGCCCATATTTTTTTCTCATAAATTTTAGTTACTTCTTTGTTCATGTTATGTGTTGAAGGTATTAAGGGGAGCACCCTTCATCAGTTCGAGTTTCCATGGCTTGTCCTTTTTCTCATGTGCCTCCCTTGTGGCACCTATGTGGATGACACATTCATTCCACCTCCTCAAGGTCTCCTCAAACCTATAAGTAATACCCTTTTCTCAAGCATTTGGCCATCTCCCTTCATTGTATTTTCATACTAGTTTATTATTAGAGATTTTAAGATATGTTTCTTAGAGCTAACATTTGTTATTTGTTTGCCTTTTTTTCTTAATTCTTTCATATTCATGTTAGAATTGCATTGTTAGTATACTCCTTTCATCAATATTCATCTTTCCACTTGAATGCATTTGAGATTGGCTACTTCCATAGTTATTTGTTGAAGGCATTCCTCCTTATTTAGAATAGGTTTTCACATCATTGGAATTTTCACTATCTTGGGATTCAATAGTTGTGTTTGGGAGAGCACATTCACAAACCCCAATCTTGAACAAACCAACAATCTTCTTACAGGTGCACTTGTTGAGTTGATATGAGGTTGTGTGGGTATTTCTACTTGTTTGGTTGCATTTTCATTTTTAAACTCAAGTTTATTAGTTGTTTATTTATATTTGATTCATATAGACATTTGCTACTACTGGTTTCTCATTTGTGTGTGCTCCCGACAGGAAAATTTTTACATATACAATCTCACCTTAATTTTTCTCATTTGATTGCTTCCATTTTAGGCTATAGTTTTTACAATATCTTTTAGACATATAACAATTGCAACTTTTGAAGGAGGAGATGTAGTTTCAACCAAACAAATGGGAAATCAATAGCTCTAGTCCATGCTTATAGTTGAGTCATATGTTATGCATCTCTAAGTGATTTGATTTCTTCTTTCAAGTACAAAATATCAAAGACTACTCTAAATATTTGGCAATGAGTGTATAAAAATGGTCCGACTAGGCATGTCAAAAATATTGATCCCAAGCTGCTCCATGACTAAATAAGGATAGTCAGTAAGTTTCATGGTTATGGGATCTATTGGATTTTATCAAATAACCTCCAAGATTTTAAAAGTTATCTTATAGTTATAATCGGATAAGAAAGGGTAAAAAAATATTTCCTTGCAATAGGAGCTAGGCTAGGGAATGATGTGAAAATGAAAATATTTTGCAACACTTCAGATTTTCTCTATAAATATTTTAGAACACTTTAAACACTTTAAATTTAAGGATGTATCACCTTCCTAAAAGTGGATACTATGCACAAAGGAACAAGCATTGTATGAAAGGAAAAAAAATGCATAAAGTGGCAATAACATAAAGTGTGATGTTTGAAACCTACCTATGAAAACCATGTACAAAGATCTAGCAAAGGAAAATATTTCTCAACTAGGGCTGCATAAGTTACCAAAGATTACATATATCCATGAATTTACAATAGTTGTTCATTCTCAAAATTATGTTATAGTTGGTATAATTCATGTTCTATTTCAAGTAAAAGTGGAAGAATAAAAAGCATACATGATCCATAATTATTTAAGATAAATGGAAGACAAAGAAATAGACATTAGTAAATAGGATTTAATATAAAGATCACTAGCTTATAACCCATTTATAATAAGCAAAATAGAGACAACCTCAATATAGTTTCATTACATTATTAAGAGAAAATATTCTAAGGTTAGAAAATAGGTCACACATTACAAACGTTACCTAATGAATCTCTTATTAAAAATAGAGAATTTATAGAAAGATATGGGTTCTTAAACCATAAATAAATTCCTTCTAGTAATAACCAACTCCATTTTACAAATAGGATACACATACGCGCGCGTGCACCCTTATTTTTCTAGTTTGGTGATGTGAGAATTTAATGTTTACAATGATTACAACCATCTTCTAAAGGATTCTCATCATTAATTCTTATGTCCACGGAACAGATGACACCTGCACTCTTCTTAGATGGCTTGTCATTGTGAGAGGGAAACTATGAATCCATCCCACAACAAATGCCCATTTTATGCCACTTTGTTTCATTCCTTTAAATATATTCTCCTTGATATCATTTGAAAATATATTCATCACATAATGTGTGGGTTTAAGCCATTTGATCCTTGGATGTACTCTCTTGCTAAGGAGTAAGTACCTCAAATATCTAAAAACATGTGTGGTACTACCACATGTACACAAACATGAAATAAAAAAAGGATGCATTAATATCAAAAATTATTTATCAAGTTAAGGAGCCTAACTATTGTAGAAAACATCTATATTGTTCTTTCTAGCTTTGCACGCTCCTCATTCCTCACCAAATATTAAAATAATTAAGGATATACATTTAATACTCTTGGAGATATCATATATTATCTAGTATTTATTTTATATTATGAAAAAATTCAGTCCTCAAGAAGCCTTTCATGAGTGATAAATGTACCTACAATATTGTCTCAATGTTAATCCCCCTAACTTTTTATACTCCAAAAAGGCCTCCAGGTGTGATGGCTTTCCTGACAATTTTATAAAGTTGTTTGGTCTTGTGTAGTACTTAATTTTCATAAGTTCTACATTTAAGCCATTTACAACCCATCTCTAGGCCAATCAATTATCATAGAGAATATGAAATTTATATCCAAGGAAAGAGACCTGGAAGACATTTGCAACTAACACCTTATCCCCATTCTTAACATCTCTTACAAGATTATTGCTAATGTTTTGGCCATAAAGATCTATTATTTTATTATACAAAACATCCAACTTGGATAGACCAATTACATAAAATCTAGGTTTATCATGGATAAGATTAACGTTTTGCAAGAAGGAATTTAGTGGAGCCATAACTACTGATATAGTGTCATATTCCTCAAATTATTTTGTTGAAGCATACAACTAGATTGAATGGCCTTGTATCTTAGCCATGTTTGGTTTCATTTGATTTTTTCCTCATTTTATATTGTTAGTAAACATGTTGTTTGGAGATGCCTCAGAGTGCATCTCCATCAATAGCCATTGAAATAAGCTCTTGGTCATTTTTATTCTATTTGACAAGGGTGTTATTTGGTGGATATAATGTAAGTTTGGTTGTTAAAGGATTTTGATTCTTTTGGCAAATATTTCCATAGAGTGAGTCAATTGGATGTCCATGCCCAAGTCACTTCTAAGTTGGTTAATTGTTGTTTTATGAATCATTAACACTAGTACATTTTACCACTATTTGTGACAACAATTTTTGACCAAGTGCCATTTGGCTTCTCAATTTATTTATTTTTGTTTATGATCCTGAAAAAGTTAAAATTTTGACATTCCTTAAGTTTAGTGTCAAAATTTTGATGTTTCATAAGTTTAGTGTCAAAATTTTGACGTTCGTCAAGTTTAGTGTTGAAAGTTCAATGAACAAAAATGATAAAGAGAAAAAAGTGAAAAGTGAAACTCATTTTTCAATTTGTGAGTATCAATCAAGCACAAGAGAAGATGAGGAGAGCAATGAACAGATTGAGAGAAGATGAGGAGAGCAACGACTAGATTGAGTATGAGAAATGACTAGGAGAGGTTAGAGAAGACATGTTCCACATCCCTTTGCACAGGATTGCATAAATTTTAGTGTGGGAAGTAGCTCTTTTAGGTCAGAGTTGTGTGTAGAGACATTTGAATCTACAAGAGGACCAACAACTTCCTTGATACAAAATAAAATAGGTATGTAACCATTTTGCTACATTATGGAAGTATAGATTACATTTTGGATTCTTAAATATCAAAGTATAGATAACCAGGGTTTTGATAAGTATTTTCTTATGTGACTCATGAATTTATTTTGGATAACCAAGTGGTGACTGTATTTGTGCCTATTTCGATGGTGAGTACTGGTAGATTTGATATTATTTTTGCTTTTAATATGCTCTTGATTGTTAATTTTAGCTCAATTATAGTACCCTATTTGATATAAAGATTAGGGCATATACTAAGTAGTAATGTAACAATTCAAGAGTTGTAAAACTATTAGCACAACAATCAAAACATAGAAACTAAGCAATAAATCCATAATGTTTAATGTACAAACATTCCTCCCCTCCTTGTTCCCATATATTTGAAGGGATTATCAAGAAATAAATAATTATTTTGAAATGCTCAAACTTCTCTTCGTCAATTACTTTAGTGAAAATATCTGCTGGTTGATTTTGAAGCTTCTTGAATGCATGTTATTGTGTTAGGTCTAAAAATTTGTTTGAACAAATGTTATTACCTTCGCAGTTTGAAATTTTATAATTGAATTGTTGTTTTAACATGTCTAAGTCTTAATAATAAGTCAGTCACTTTGATGAGTCTGAGAATTTGAAAATGAACCTATTATTTTGATGGACCTCAGACTTATTTTCTCCATATTGGCAAAATCACTGAAAAATCATTGGGTGTAATGTATTTAGTTTATCCATATAAAATATCATAAAATGACCAAAATTTAGGGGCAAATATAAGAACAACCAATGTCTATTTTATTCAATTTTCCTTCTCTTGTACACCAATATGACTCAATGGGCCCAATCATCACATTGTGTTGCACCATCTCATAGTGAAAATTTGTCCATGTCTTTTGCCTATCACCAAATCAGTCACAATGTTGCATACTGAACTTCCTCATTCCTTTCAATCCTTTCAATATCACCTTGTGTTTCCTTCCCATTAGGAACCTGCAAAATCAAGAATTCTTTACTATGAAAATAAATAATCCTTGGCTCAAAAGTCTGATTAATTTTTAAGGGGGTTTATGTCAAAAAATTGTCATCTTTATTAACAATGTAAGTATTATTATACCCATCATGTAAGATCCTCCTCACAAACTACCAAGGTCTTCCCAATAATAATACTAAAAAATCATTGAAACTACATCACATGACACTCTATCACAATAGTCTCCTATAGAAAACTCAACATAAAATTTCTCTTGGACAATTAGATTTTGATCACCAGTCACCCAAGTGACCTTGTACGGTCTACTATTCAGGATCTTCCTTAGGTTTAATTTATTTATCATCTCCTAAGAAACTAATTTATCAGAATAGCTTGAAATAAATATCACCTTGCATATTTTACCTTGATTAAAGATTGTCCTAGAGATGGAGAATTTTTGTTGAACTAGTTGTTGCCTTGGACCTTTTCTAAACATTAGAAAACATCCTTCTAGTATTGGATGGAAATTTCTAATCTCCACTTATAATTAGAAATATTCTGGTATTGGATGGACATTAGCATGGAAATTTTATATAGTTTTAATGCTCAGTACTAGCTATCAATATCATTCTTTGGGATCAATGTCTTGTAAGGAAGCATAATGTTACTTTACAATGCCCAATATTAATGGATTTGATGGTGATTTTTTTTGTTAAGCTACATTTTTTTTTTCAAAATATTATGATGCAGAGCAAGGTGGATCAACTCAAAATTCCAATCAAATCAAGACAACAATCTTCAAGTCAACTGTGGGATACAATTTCTCACATCACAAGTGTCATTATTTTGTTCGATGACTACTATCAGACATAAAATATCCATTGGGAATATACATGGAGTATCATGAAAAAATATTATGTTGTATAAAGATTCATTTATTATAGCCCTAGACTATATCTTTCATTATGACATAATTTCTTCCCATAATTGTAGCTCATGTTTCATGTCTTGGGATTGTCAGCTGGCTAATGAAAAAGGAAAATACATATACTTATTGACTCTTTCCTAAAAATAACTATAAATAGAATTAATTATTGCGTCACAAAAAATTTTAATTATAATATATAGCATTATAATATGCATGTTAGCTACTATGGTGGGTTCACCATAGTATGTTAAGTATCAAAGAGTCTTAGTAAAGTTGATAAAATACAAATATATTATTATATGCATATCATGTACTATAGTGGGCTCATCATAGTATATTAAGTATAAGAGAATCATAGAAATTGTAATAAAATACAATAAAACCAACCCAAGATACCTAAAAATACACTAATTTATAGACTCATCAATAATCTATAAAGAAAAAGTTTATATGAGAGACTTACCCTAGTAGACCCAAAGCTTAGCTAAAAAGGAGACACTAAGAAGCCTAATACCTAACTCCCCACTAGAAATGCCAAATCTCTGTAGACAAATATTGTTGAAGGGAAAAATGAGAAACACAATCCTCATTGTTATGACACAAAATACACATATAGAAACCAAGGAAGCCCCATCAACACAAATTATCCCAAGACATCATTTTTGAAGCATTGGCCCCATGAAAAATATTGCATTTCAATTAAGAGAATTTGTTCCACATCTATTGAGTTTAAATATACCATTTTTTCCTATTATTATATATATTTAAATTGTATAATTCATTTGATATTTTTAGATGCCACCCTTACTGAAGAGATAGTAATATTTAATTATTTAATTATTTTTTATTATATACAAGAAACTACTAATGCGTGTATGTTTATATTTGATATAATTTTATAGCCCAAATATTTGCCTATGAAGAAAGTCCACACCTAACAATATGAACCTAGAAAAAAATAAGTCAAAAATTGCTAGATTGTGGTCTTAGTTAAAAAGAAAAGGTGATGGAAAATGTTATTGTCCTTGCAAAAAATGCATGGGCTTAAAGAATCGAAGAATTCTAATCACAACATCTCAAAGACATTGTAGGCAACATGATCACATTGAAGTGGGAATGGATTTGTGTCCTTTGGTGAATGTGGATTTCTACCTGGTGGAACATGGAGGTGTAAATATCAAAGTAGAAGGTAATTCTCCAATGGAAGAAGATGACCCTAAGGAAGAGGAAAAAATTGAAAATGTTGGTATTGGCACAGCTGATAATGTGCCAGAGAACAGGATTGAAGAAGATGTTACTAGCATAGTTGATGAAGATGATGAATATGATGATAGTGGTGCATCTAATGATGGTGATGAAGAGAACCTTGATATACCTATAATTGAAAAGGCATACGAGACCTTATACCAATGCTCCCAAACAACACATCTATCTACTATATTATTGTTGGTAAACTTCAAGGTTATGAATGGTATGCCCAATGTAGCAATCTCACGCATTTTTCATCTTCTATGTTAGTGTACCATTAATTTTCCTTATATTAACAAAAAAAAATCCATAGATTGATAGGTGAGTGCTTGTTACCACCATCAAACATTCTACCTCACTCTTACAGAGAATTATTGGCCATTATGAAAGATATTGGAATGGAGTATCAAATAATACTTGGATGTCCCAATGATCATATTATATATCATAAACAACATTAATTTTTAATACAATGTCTTGATTGTCACATTAGTAGATATCAATCAAATCAAATAACCAAAAAGGTGCCTCACAAGGTTCTTTGATACATTCCCATTATTCCACGTCTGCAGTGATTATTCAAGTGCACTAGCTTGGCACAATTTATGGATTACCATACATGCAATAGAAGTCAAGATTCCATTATGTGAATTCTTGTGGATGGTTTTTTATTTAAGGACATAGAAGATAGATGGCTAGTATTTAAAGAAGAATCTCGTAATGTGAAGCTTTCATTGGCAACAGAAGGTGTCAATTCATTTGGAGAGATGAGATCTATTTACTCGGTCTGGCATATTTTTGTTATTAATAATAACATTCCTCCTTGGATGTCCATAAAGAGGGAGCACATAATGTTTTTGATTAAGGAAAACAAGATTTAACAAGGCCCTGAAATCCATACAAAAAAAGGAACAATTATTAAAGATCGCTTAAAGTAGCAATAGTAACTAAAAGCAAACCAAAGAAACATCTCCCTACAAAAAGATAGGAGCCAGTGAAAAGCTAGGGAGAAAGGACAAAAAGCCAGGGCACTCAGAAAATCTCTCTTAACATTTTAGCTACATTAATTTTGAGCACATAATGTTGGCAATGATTGTACTAGGTATTTTTCTATTTAATAGTCATCTAAATTAATTTATAAACATAGTATCAAAATAACCATAATAATATGTTTTGTTTATGTTCATTCAACTAGGTAAGTACCAAGTGAATGATATGAATGTATATATTGAGCCCCTGATTGATGAGTTGTTGGAGTTATGGAATGGGGTCACTATGTATGACATCTCTAGACCAATTGGTGAAAGACAATTTTAATTATGTGCAATGCTTGTATGGACAATACATGATGCCCCTGGACTAACACATTTTTGTGGTATATAAAATTGTTAATGCATATTTTTGGTATGTAACAGTGCTAATGCATTTTTGTTGCATAGTTTGAGTTGTGTGTGATAATTGTAAACATGAATCTTCTAGGAAACATGTCATCCAATTATATACAATCTTGTAGGTCTTCAAACAAAGGGAAAATTTGCATGTCCAATTTGTGTTCTAAAGATGAAATCTTGTCATTCAAAAAGTTTAGGAAAGCGGGTGTTTGATGAGCATAGATACTTTCTCCCTAAAAACCATAAGTATTAAATTATCAAAAAACATCTTTTCAATGCGAAAGGAGACAACATCAAATCCACAAAGAGTGACACCTCACATATGGAAGTTGGAATACAATAGAATGAATCGTCGAGGTAATGTCATTCCATATGATGCAAGTTTTTGTATGAAATTTAAATTTGGATATTGTCTTTTGTTTATTAATGATGTTATTGATGTTCGTGAAGGTCATCAAGGCATTGATGAGAAACTTCCAAAAGGACTTAAAAGCTATCCTAGACAATTTAGTAGGTTTTCATACTACGAGAACCTCATAATCATGCATTTGTTTGATGCTATGTATATTGAAAAAAAAATGTAATAGAGACACTATGAAAAATATTGGATCGAAGTCGTGACAATGAAAATTTTGTCAAAATTTGTAATGACATTGATGAATCCAATCATGCATTGAAGTTTTTCCTTGAATCAAATAGAAATAGAAACCAGATTAATATGAGTGTCATTCCTTGGTTATTGATGCCATAGCAAAGTAATGCCATATTTGAAGCCATAAAAAAGCTACATTTCCCACAAGATTTGTTGCAAACATAAGCAACCTCATATCAAAGAAAGGTAATTTTGGGTCAGGGTCAAAAATGCATGATTGGCATATCTTTGGAAAGGTAAGTCATGTTCTTCTCTATTTACAATAAATTTGTAAAATGTCATGTATTTTTTATTTTTTATTTTATAATATATTGAAAATATCATTTTATTATCATTGCAGTATATTCTACCTCTATCTCTCACACACAAATTTGACAAGATGAGTGTCAAACAAGTTATATATGATCTTGGGAAATACATGAGGTTAGAAGTGTTATTTATTGGATTTTTTGTATATATATTATTTTTGTGTCTTGCTCTTGTTTCATGTAATGTATTGTATAGTTTTTTGTGGAGTTTCATTAATATATTTTTGCATGATGAATATCTTCTAGGTGGTTGTCATCTAAAGAAATTTATAAAAAGGGATAAAACATTGGAAGAGTGAAATTCCTTAACTTTTGTGTGAGATGTAAAAGTGTCTATCTTCAAAAAATTTCAATGCTCAAGAACACTACCTCATACATCAAGTTGAGGAGATTGAATTGTGTGGACCTATACCAACTAGGTCAATGTGGATGGTTAAGAGGCACTTGAAATTATTGAAGGGCTTGGTTTGACAAAGAGCATTTCCTAAGGGTTCCATGGTGAAGGGATATATGGTATACCATAACATGATGTACATTAGTGAATATCTTTCCAAGTTTGCATCAAAGATCCATGTAGATCGTATTTGGGATCCCAACTCCATTAATAGATTTGAAGGGGGGTGCTTGTTGGGGAAAGTTAGATTGAGGATAGTTAGAGGTAATTATAAGATCTTATTGAAGTTAATTAATTCTTATCCATCATTAATATAAGTTATTTCTAACTAGTCTATTTATTTTATATTGTTTCTTATGAGTGGTATGCACTTCATTTGTATATTACAAACAATCTTGATTAGATGACGGTATGGATTGAACTATCTCAAAAAAAAAGTTCACTCATTAACATGGGAAGGTGTTGCTTCATTGGTTAAAGAAGTTCATCGTAATGGAGATTCTAATGTTACACCAATGGTAATTGATCTAGAAAATGGTTTAAGAGGTGGAAAGGTATGTATAAGTTAATCTATCATGACCCATTTGTTTAATATCAACTCATAGACGAATGCATAATTTTGACATGTTTAAAAAATAACAGGTCAAGCACCACAAAGCTATGTACTAAAATGGCCAAAATTTTGCATAAAAATGTTGGATGACATGAAGAGAACTTGTGATTCTGGGATAATTGCAGTCTTTGAGGTCACTAATATTTCGTCTAGAAACTACATGCATCCTCAACAATCTGAAAATAGATACTATGGTATTTTGGATCATATAATTGAGTGTGACTTTAATTCCTTGAAACTAGTTCTATTCATTGTCAAATGGTATAGGATATGATTGAATCAAAATGATCTTGATAGAACTATTATTGAACATGATAATGGCTTTACAATGATTTATACAAGGTCATTTGAGCTAGTTGAAAATGAGCCCTATGTTCTTCCAAGCCAATGTGAGCAAGTGTTTCACTTTGGTGTTCCACATAAACTGGTTTGGTCATTTGTCATTAGACATGATCCAAGAGGAAAACTAGTAAAGTATAATGTGATTCAAGAAGATACCGAAGAAATGGAAGATGAATTAGATGATGATGATGTTGAATATGAAGGAGATGATGAAGACGATGGCAAAGGTGTTCATGATGATGGTGGTGGTGGTGGTGATGATGGTGATGATGATGGCAAGGGTGGTGGTGGTGGCAGTGTGCCAGCATCCCTCATAGGATTTGCGACATGGCTTAACTGCCTCATGTGGTTCTATAAGACTATTGGTTGTATTAGACATTGACAAGTTGATCTTTTGGTGCAACGAAAACCCTATCCTTTCTAAAAATTGGTATCAAAGATTGGTCATAGGTTTGACTCTTGCAAGCCATGGTGAGTGACGCTGGGAGGGGGATTTTTGGCAGTGGGCCAACATCCCTTATAGGATTCCCAATATGGCTTAACCACCTTCATTGGTTGTATTGGGAATTGATAGGTCAATCTTTTGGTGCAACAACAACCCTATCCTTTCTAATAAATGATGATGGTCATAGTGATAATCATGATGATGAAAATGGTCATTGTGATGATGATGGCGATAATGATGATATTCATGATGATGAGATGGACGAAGAAGATGATCAATGACATAATCAATGGAAGTGTATTAGCTATGATCAATAAAAGGTAAGACGTATTGATATATTCATTGAAAATTTGTTTAAGATTTTATAATTTATCATGAAGACAAAAAATTGATGACTTATGATACTCATGTTGAAAATATTTGTTACGATGCTCAATTATTTGTGTTGATTACTTATAATATTTTTTGTAGAGGTAATGAATTAAAAAGTATCCAATGATTATGATGTATGCATATTATTCATGTTATGTTCTATGTAATTTGTAGCATAAGTATCATGTAATTTGTAACTAAATTAAGACAAATGATTTACATTTGTAGGAAACTATACCCCTTTGACGAGGATCCTACATAGTGACATGGATCGAGAGGTTTAAGTTTATTACATGCTTGCTTTCTCTTTACCTTCAACATTAACTTTAGGCCAACTTCATCAATATTAGCCTCATCTTATGGAAAAATATTTTGCTCCTTCAACTATATCTCTCATTTGATGGGCTACAAGTACGACCAAATAGGTATCTATCAGATTTTTCTTCCTCAAGTGAGGGAAATGCGGGAATAGAAGAGGATAGTGAGACATGTAGTAGGTCTATGAAAGAGAGACAAACTAGAGGTCAAAATATTAAAAGAAAATTCAATAAACACATGCAATTTTTCCTTGTTCAAGGGGGGCCATGCTCTTATGATGATGAGACAAAAGGTAACATCAAGGCTCCCTTGAGGTATACAAATCTTTGGAAAGAATGGGTACCCAAGGAGTTACTTCCAATTAACATTGATTTTTATGTTAACAAGAGGATATATTGCATAGCTCCTTCATCATTACATGGTTTGGGCCTATTTTCCATGGATGGCATAAAGGTCAATTATAAAAAAAATGTTGAATTGATGGAGTATGTAGGACCTTGTTACAATTACAATAATTAGATGCAGATAGTTCAATAATAAAAAAATTATGCACTGTCACCAAACTATCTACAATGGAAAGAAAATGATCAAAGGAAAAGACTTGCTATGTACATTGATGGAAGGCCAAAAGAAATAGGGAACATTGTAGGTTTTATAAATAGTATGCATCCTGGGTCAACTAATAAGCTACCCAATTTCATTTTCAAGGCACGTGAGGGAAATCATGTTTTTGTATGTGTGATTAAATTAATAAGTACAGGGGAAGAACTGTTAATAGATTACAATTTGAATAACATAGATACAAAGAAAGTTACTATCATGGGACTTGTAAGTACTATATATGTAATATTTAAACTAATTACTTTCAATTAATAACTCCAATAAATAATATAACATTTTATTGATAAGTATTTTTGCTAAGTCAACTATTTCTTTCATTATGCTTGTATGAATTTTCCTTAGGACAGAATTGACCTAAGACCAAGCAACTCAAACACAAGCAAAACAGTAGACCGAAGAGAGAGTATGATTAAAATGACAATATATTCATTCAATATGCCATATGAAAGTACACTAGGAGTGCTTGTATATAAAGGCCTCTAGAGAGCTTCTAGAATACATAGAAGTTAGCAACATGATAAGTCATACAACCAGGCACATGTCTAGTAGATATGGGTTATCCTCCATTAAGCACAAAAGTAAGTGTGATGATGAGAGGATAAGCCTACAATGGTGTAGCATGAAAATTTATGTTGTAGACAACATATGCTAAAAAAGGAGTACGAATAACTATGTTGTCTATATGACAACTCAGTGAATGATGCAAACTCTAGTGTTGTAGACACCATGTGCTGAATTAGAGTTGCATACTTCTATGTTGTCAACATGACAACTCATGAGAGTACACAAACTCTTCAGTATCTTACCTAAATAATTAATAAAATAATGCATTAACCTAAGTAAACTTAAGTAAAGTGTAAATAGTAAATACTTATTTACACCAACAATGTTGATATATGTATGTATGTATGTATGTATATTATTTGTCACAAGGTGATATGGCCAATCCATCAGATGATAGAGGTAGGAATGTTGCTCCCACCCCTTCTTCAATGTAGGTAAACCTTTTGTATAAAAATTGGTGTAATTGTAATTTTGCAAAATGTCATATTATTATGTTATTATCCTTAAGGTTTTGGACTTGTTTTTATTTTTTTACTGATGTTCTTGTCACAATTTGATGCTTAGGGATAGGGAAAAGGACCAATTACACAAGAGCAATTAGTTGTTGATATGGTGGCCACAATATTATGTGATGATGACATTGCATATACCATTGACCCTATAAGCATGTGTAAAAAGAGCCTAAAAAGCATCAATCAATAAATTATTGTGCTTATGATGGATCCAAATCCAACCAAAGAGAAAGAGGTGATGAGCAATGAATTGTGTCAGAGAGCACATTGTCTAGAAGTAAGAAATAATGAATCTTTAGCTAGGACAATAGTCCAAAAAAGCTTTATGTTTTATACTAATTTATAGATCATCAACCAAAATATGTATATGTTGTTACAAAATTTTATAAGACCTCATCAAGTTGTTCGACCCGATGAGGGTACTAGTGTAGCTCCTACAAGTATGTGATTTCAATTTTCAACCATCAGAAGGGACATCATCAAAATCACCATATACCATGCTTCTCTATTGTAGTCTATTAATAGTCTAAACTACACCATTATTTCCTTCATGATTATTATTGACAGATTTAGATTATTGTTGTCATGTTTTTGCAATCTATATTCTAAAAAGATAATATATTATATATATGACTATTTTTTAGGTCATGATAACATGCATATGCCTCCTTCAACAAGGTCGACCAACACTCTAAGATTTTTTATTGCAAGATTGACAACAAGGAGCATGAAAATATCCGTGACTGCTACAACTAGAGCTCATAAATCCTTATTTTGCTACATTTTTTTGTGTTAAATATTATTTGATTTGTAATTTCTTGGTCATTTGATCATAGTATGTCATTTATTAACTTTGTGCAGTGATAGGTACACCTTCTCATGATAATAGAACAGATACTAGTACTGGTGATAATTTACCATCCTTTCCTGGAGTAGCATGTGTTACTTCTACTAGATCACTGGAGGCATCATTATTGATGGTTGAGAGATATATGATTCCCTTAAAATTGCATAAGCTTCTGGGTACTTTAAAATTATAATTATTTAGAGTGTAATTATAGTTTACTTATTCATAACTCATTTTTTGACTAATTATCCCATGATGATTTTCTAGAAATGATCTTTTTTATGATTTTTGTATTTGACATTGAAAATATTTGGGCCCACATTATGTAAAAGGTATGTAGCTTCATATAATTGATAGAATATCTTTCTGTTCATCCATTGGTTGTAATATATTCAAGGTACATAGCTTGAACTAATTTTTTTTTAATCTAACAATTTTGTTTTTTGTTAAAAGGTGGAATGAGGAAGGCCCTGAATTAAAAGATCAACTCATAAAATCTCTAGAGGATCTCTTTGGAAAAAATAATTTTAACAGAGTCCAAATTCTTAAAAAAGATTGCAAACATCTAAAGACTATGAGAGACCAATACAAAAGGGCTCTAAAGGTCAACCCAAAGTATGAGCATCCTCCTATGGTTCCAAAGCTAGAGTGGAATGAAATCATTGAAGATGCAAAAGGGATAAGACTAAAAGATAAAGAAATTAAACCACCACTCGACAAAAATAGGTATGTGGTAGTATTAATGTAATTATGCACAAATTAGTGATCTTTATATTTATATAATATAACATATTTCAAAGTTCACATATATAAGTTGCAAGATACATCAAAGGCTACACAAGCTAGAAAAGATAAGGTTGGTCAACACCGTCTTGGCTCTGCTGGATATATGAAAATTAATTCACGACTTGTAAGTAGTAGTAAATGATGTTCATTTCTATAGAATCCATATGAATTACCACTATAGTTTCATCGCATGTCTACACTATTAGTTATTATCACTACATTTCCATAATGAATCACAGTCATTTCTTTTGTGAAAAATATTATCTGTTGGTAAATAGACTTGTCACTTTGAATCTCTTGAAAATGTGCCCAATGGAAGTGTGAAATACTAAATACAACTATAGGATAAACCACTTCATAGTGTGATATTCCTCTACATTTAGGAGGGGAAATTCCCTTATATATATTTTAAGAATGAAACAAGAATATATGAACACATTACACACTTGGTAATACTCTCAAAATCTTCTTTGTATACTGATAATTTGTTTGTCTTCTATAGCTATTTTGTGCGTATCTAAAGTAATTGAAGGAACACTTAAATTGTTCATTGCATCTGCATCAGGCACTTTGTTTTCTATCTATGAGTTGATCTTGTTAGTGAACATATTCAAGAGAAATTGGCAATTAATAGGTTGGATATTCTTTACTATTTATGTTTCAAAGAAAAATTAAAATAATATGCTTGAGTGGACCAAATTAATGGAGATAGTATTTGATGTTAACTATGTCAATCTCTTGGTTTTAGGCAATGTAGAAGGAGGCCCTAGTTCAATATGCAATTTCAATTGATATGCATAGGACATCAGGTGGAGCTAAAAAATGCAAAATGTTTGCATTTTAACTGTAGGTCACAAATTAGATATTTTAAGTTAGATACCATCACAAACATTTTAATTTTGATTCTTATAATTGAGGGTAATGTCATCATCATGCAAGAAAATGAAGACTTTTTTATTTTCTCCCTTGCTGGGGACATTCTCTCAGCCATAGCAACTAGAGTTCTAACATTCACGATGGTCTATAAATTTAAAAAACTTATAAACCTATTAAAATAGTGTAAACATGGTGCATTTTTTTAGCTCCACCTATTTTCCATGCATATGGAATGTAGTTGCATGTGCATTCTCAATTCAGAGTGGTTGAATCTTATTTTGGTTGGGAAGGAGAGAAGTAAAAGACATAAGGGTGTTTTAGTGGCTATAGACAATGATTCTTCACTATTTACATTGTAGTTTTATTTTTAAATTCCTTAGTTTGACTATTGCTACATTCTACATTTTGATGTTATTAAAAGTAATGTTTTGTTTCCTTTGTTGAAATGTGTCATACCTTCATTCACTAAAATTTTTTTGGATACAATTGATTAATTGTGTGTTTTCTTTGATGTTACACAAATGACATAATCATTATCAGTCAGTGTATGTTGAGCTCACTCGGGTAGTGAATATAGTTCTCAGTGTCTACCAAGGATTCTTGTGTTTTCCTAGTTTAGAAGGCAGTGTCTACCAAGTTCACTCGAGCATCGAAGGAAAAGTTGTAGAAAGTGAGTGTTAACTGAGCTCACTTGGGTAACGAAGGAAAGTTGGATGGAACCAGTGCTAACCAAGCTCACTTAGTTGCCAAAGGATTTTTGTAAGTTTGCAGTATTAACCGAGCTTCTGTTGGTTAATGAAGGAAGTTGCTTTAGAATTACTTTCTACCAAGCAAGGTCAGTTGGCAAAGCATTTTCCTATTTTATTGTATTGAGTTTAATTAATCCAGCCGACTAAGGTGATGAATATTGGTTATTCTAATTTGTATTTGAACTGACTTGACAATCTAGAAGGTATAAGTAAAAGGTCAAGTTGTGATTTTAAAATGTGCAAGCAAGTGTGCAAGTATGAGTGCAAGAGAATGTGTGAATTATGGTGATGTGATTGAAGATCTATTGGTAAGCAGAAGAAGTGAATTTGAAGGATAAGCAGAATATCCTTGTGGTGTAGCAAATTCATATTCAATTAGGAAGGATCAACTGCAAGCCAGAATAGAGATCTAAAATTAGAAATTAAGTTGCATTCAAATTAGGTTATTTCATTGTTACTCTCTAACCATTGTAGCAGTGAACAAAATCTCTTAACAGAGTTGGCTTAATAGCTACTTGCAAATCCTCTAACAAGGTGGCAATTCCATTGAGTTTATCTCAAGACCTTTAACTAGGCCACTCCTAATAGGGTGATTAAATCCTTTAACAGGGTCACACCTAATAATGTGTTTTGTAACCTTTAATAGGGTTGGCTCCTAACAGGGCTCACTTTAGAAGAGTGAAAATTAGTAACTAGTTGCTATTGGTGGTTTTTCCCAAATTGGGTTTCCACATTAAATCTTGGTGTCAAATGTGTTCATGTTATTTTCTTTATGTTTTTGCAACTAAGTTAAAGTAATGGTAATCATAGATAACATCTAATGGTTTTTATGTTAATCATTTACTGAGCGAATCTAGTTACTACTGAGTTACAACACTCTGTGTGTTTACCAAGCTTCAGCATTATTCAATTATTTGTTTGCATTTAAACTAACATCAAAAAGGGATCTGGGATTTATTTTTTAGTACTAATTCACCCCTCCCCTCTCAGATACTCCTCTTATATTTCTAACAAATTGATCTCTGCTAATTGCAACCATATCTGTAACATGCTGACCTTACTCTTCTTAAAGTTGTTGTTATAACACTATAGATCCTAATATGCATATAGCATAGTCACCAATGCAAAAAAGCTGGAACATATGTTAAAAATTTTCAACATCTTTTGTAACACTAATTAATCATGATTTCATTATATTTAGTTGTCGGGTATCAAGCAACAGAACTGAATGAGAAATTGAGGTTGTAGGGTAAAGAAAGCATCTCTCCATCATTTGAGGGTAATTCTAGGTAAGCACTAGATCTATTTATGGTTTGAGTCTAGAAGGAAAGTATCAATGATAAATTTTTTAAGGTTCTTACATATTGTTGTTTTGTTACATGTTTGGTGTTGAATGAAGGATGTTGTGTACCTGCACCTCTCTTTCTCATGAATTTCTATTTTTGTATATAATTTATGTATTTCTAAACCATATCCCAACCATTCTCTTTTTATAACGTTTACCTCTAGTGGTTAGCATACAGAGGTAATTGGTATCTTGCATTTAGAACCTTTATTTATTTTTCATAGTCATCATTTTAGCCTAGAAAAATACAAAAACATAGCTTGCATATCTTAGTGATGCAACAAGAATCTGAGGGTACCCCTACTGGAGGTAATTTGGATCCTTGAAAATAACCATATAGTGGAAACACAACAATAATGCAAGATTTGATACCAATTCTCAACACTTTATTCATATAACAATTGTTTACATGCAATGTTCCTAACTGTAAGGCCTTCTAGGTTAGGGCCAAATACAATAGCAATTACAAAATAGTTTTGCAAGTTCCCTCTATAGAACAAGATCTTAGTGTGCAAGAAACATTAGCAATAAGAGAAACATTCACAAACTAAAACTAAGTTCACATATATGCTTAGACAAAGAAAACAAAAAAGAGGTGCAAACCTCAATGGATGAAGCACTTCATTGCTTTCTTGATTTTGTAGATGTGTCCTTTGATGTGGATGTATGCTCAAATGCTTAAAGTTGCTTCAATGGTGGAGATGGATAATAGCAAATTGGTAGCTTTGTGAGCTCTCAATTTGGCATTATAAGGGTATGGGTATGGCTTTTGGCTCTCAAAAGGGCATGGTAACTTTAGCTCAAAGATTGTTATGAAATGGCTTGGGATGGGATTCAATTTATAGGCTAAGGGGTAGAGGGATGGAGGGCTTAGATGCAAGGATGGATGAAGGCTTAAGGAGGGCTAGGATGCACTCAAAGGAGAGCACATGGATTGTGCTTGTTTAGCACCAATGGGAAGGTGACACTTTTCACAAGGAGGATGAGTGTGAGAGGGTAGGGTAAAGGGTTGGTTAAAGGCATGATGAGTGGGGTTGAGTATGTAAGAGGGATGTAAGAGGAATGAGTGTGGGAGAGGGAAGAGTGTGGAAGATGGATGTAAGAGTCATGAGTGGGCTTGTAAGAGTCTTTTATGGTTTGTAAGAGCACTCATAACTTGGTGGTTGGAATTTTTGAGGGGAGACTTTGATTTGGTTTAGGAAAGTCTTAAACTTATATAAGGAATGTGACAACATTAGGGGGTGGATTAGGCTTGGGCTTAGGATTAGATTAGGGATGTTAGAGATGTGCAAGTGGATGGCATTAATGAGGGTGGGTGAGTTAGTGGCTAAACTAGTTTAGTATGGGTGGATGGGGTGGATTAGGCTAAATGGAGGATTAGAGATAGGTTAGGGGTTTTTGAATTTGAGGATTTTATTTATCAAATAGATTTATTTAATAAATGGGGATTTTTGGAATTAGATAGAAGAATAGGATTTAATTGATAAATAATAAGTTTATTTGATTTATCAATTAGGACTATAGATGATTAATTAAATTAATCAGCTAGGGATGGCAAAAGATTAATTAAATAAGAATTTAATTAATGATGCCTTTAGAGATAACTAAATAGGATTACTAAAGCGGTGTAATCAAATTTAAGTGTCTACACCCTCAAGATCCAACTCAACACTAGCTA